>OX439141.1:60433742-61633742 GCA_949318255.1 Pollenia labialis
GTAACTCTGTTTCAGTCTTGGAATTTACCATGCCCTCTGATAATGTACTGTCGTCGTCATCATCTTATAAGGCATTACAAATTTGTTCCTCATTGGCATAAGTTGGCCTTTTTCGTTTGTCAAATGTTTTAAAGGTAGAGCCGCCTTCAACATCTGCTCGAATTCCTGCAGCTTAATTTGTTCCTCTGATTGAGATGAAAGCATTTCCTCGTATGCTCCACCACCGGTTTTACTTTTGGACTGATTGCTAAAGATAAGCTTTTTTTAGCGTTGTGTTTTTGGTCTGCGTATATCTAAAACTTTAAAACAAATTAATAATTAGGCTACAAAATTATATCAAGTAAACGTACTTTGCGGAAAACGGACGCATTTTTTACAGGTGGATCGACTCGTAGTCGAATGCCAAAATCTCAAATTTCGATATAAGTTTTTTGATACAAAGCAAATGGGGCGATTTCAAAAAGTAAAATTTGGACCGAAGTCACACGATCAGGAGTGCGACGATCTGGGCTCTGGTTTTCTGGTTTTCTGGTCATACTTTCAACAAAAAATTTCGTCACACTACAAAAATCATTGTTTAGCTTTACAAAACCAAATAAATATTTTCTCTAATATTGGGTCAAAAAACCATCCAGCTATTCAGAAAGTTCAGCGAAGCAACCTCTGCGGAGAACGTGCATTTAAAATTGTGCAAGACATTTTGCTATTGTGTAAATCATCACATACTTTTTATTTAAAACTTATTTCATACAACAATTGCAAACAATTGTGTTTCAAAATAAAAATATTTAAAAAAAAAACTGTCCCTAAAATAGTGATATTCAATATTTGCCAACATGTAGTGCAATGCCAAATTTTTCGTAAAATTTTGTTTTATGTCTAGTCGATATTTCTGGCATTTCTTGTGTTATCCGAATAAATTAAAATTTTAAAGCATTGAGTTTCAGATCGATCTTAGAAAATTTATGTATTATGTACAAATGATTTCGGTATGAGTTGTGTTTGACTTCTTACCTTTTTGATTACCACCATTTTGCAATTGATTAGCATTCACTTGACGAATTTGTTGTTCATTAATGTGTGCCTGAAAGTTTCCTAAGTGTGTACCCCAAGCATTACTTGGAACTTGAACTTGTTGTTGTTGATGTTGAATATGCTGACCAGATGAAGCCGTATAGTTGTTGGATAAATTCATAAATGACATAACTTTACTATTTTGTATCCTTGGAACGACTCCATATCCGTTAAAATTGTTAACATGGTTAAATCCAGGAGGAGGCATGCGCGAACGTTGCATATATTCTATCATATGCTGTTGATGTGGTTGGTGCACGTTAATCGTTTGTTTATGAGTCATTAGTTTCGAACTCGAACCCATACATTGATCCTCTTCATTTTCCATTAATTCTGCTAATGCTTTTTGCGTTTCTATAAACGGATCAAACCCTTTAAAATAAATATAAAACATTGGTTTATTATTAATGGAACAATAAAATAAATATGTAATATAAAAATATGGGCAAGTCCTACGTGACGAACGCCTTTTCTGATTAAAATATAAAAAGGTTTGGCTTATCAAAAGAGTACGTAAGATTCAAGTAACACTGCACTGTTGACGGTTTGTGCTTTGTTGCGATACAGACGCGTATTCTTAATCCCGCATACAATTGAATTATTAATTACATTTGATATTTTAATATAACAAATTAGCGAATGGACGCATTTTTTTTAAATAAATCTTTAACATAAAAGTGAACAATAATCAAAAACGAAAAAATTAATAAAAAAAATATATGTATAAATGTACATACATATGTACACATATACTGTACAAAAACATTTTGTTTAAAATTCTTTTTTGGTGCAATACATTAAATAATAAAAATAAAAAAAGCACAGTAAAACAGTGATAAACAAAAACAACTTTTTGCATGAGTAGTCACAATGTAACAACAATAAAACTAGATGAAAGAAATGCATACGTAACAGTTAATGCTAAAGAGTGCAATACTGAATCAAATAAAACAAAACAAAACAATATTAACTACCTAACGGCTAAACCAATTGCTCGTACACGTTCCCTTTCGCCCTCTGTTTTTACAAAGACGGTTGATGCTGAGACATTAAAAAATATTAATCTCTCGCTAGTGCCTGCAAGTGTTGCCGCTTCGGCAAAAACAATTTTAGTAACAAATGTTACCATGAATTCAAACACAGACGCAATGGAAAAATCTCAAGTAAAAAGTTGTCAAAAGCCTCAAGTACAAGTTGGCATGGACAGGTACATAACAGTGCTTAAACGTGGTCGCAGCCCTACCTCTGCAGCAGTTGCTTCGGCCTCAAAAGTACCATCTTTTGATAAAATAAATTCTCAAAATCGTTTTGCAATTCTGGAGGATGAATCCTCTGAAGCACCAAACGTCATAAAATCGTCCAAGCCTCCCCCGATATATCTTAGGGAGCAAAACTCAAATGAGCTTATAAAGAGTTTAATTTCGTTAATTGGAGAAAATTCGTTTTACGTAGCTGCTATCAAGCGTGGTAGTATAAACGAGACTAAAATACAAGTCAATCATGAGAATGATTTTCGCAAAATAATAACCAAATTTGAAGCACTTAAAAAAAACTTTTATACATACCAACTGAAGAGCAGTAAAGGTCTTCAGGTAGTGATTAAGGGAATTGACTCATGTGTGGACCCTGAAGAGGTAAAAACATTCCTAGAAGAAAAAGGCTTCAAAATAAAACATGTAGTAAATATTAAAAATAGAGAAAAAAATCCCCAACCACTTTTTCGAGTGGAGTTTGAACCCGGCGACGTAAAGCTTAAAAAAAACGAAACGCATCCTATTTATAATTTGAAATATATTCTCTATAGAAGAATAACTATAGAAGAGCCACACAAAAGAAATGGTCCCGTTCAATGTTTAAACTGTCAAGAATATGGTCATACTAAGGCATACTGCTATTTACCCCCTGTTTGTGTAGTATGTGGTGAATTGCATGGTACAGTTCTCTGCGATAAGTCTAAAACCGACCCCAACGTAAAAAAATGTAGTAACTGTGGCGGCAATCACACTGCCAATTATAGAGGATGCCCTGTATATACTATCGTCAAGCAGTCGGCTGGACCGAAAACTAATCCCCCTCAAATGCAGGTACCAAATCAAGTAAACACAAATGCAATTCAAGCCCCCAGCCTGGTAATAACAGAACTTCTTACGCTAACGTGCTAAAATCAAACCATGTGCCAATGCAAGGTGCCTCGCCAGGTAATGATGAAACTCCAGTCTCTAATTTAAGTCGTTTAGAAAAAACCATGGAAACATTAGTGCAAACAGTAAATAATTTTACAAACACAATGGGTAATATGATGCAGGAGATTCTTAGAATGCAATCGACGTTATTGCAAGCTGTACTTAACAAACCATGAACTGTTTAAAAATTTGTTTTTGGAACGCAAACGGCATCCGCCAACATAAAAATGAATTAGAATACTTTCTTAAAAATAAACAAATTGATGTCATGATGGTTTCTGAAACTCATTTGACCTCAAGAAATACGTTTAAAATTAATGGTTATACACTATATGATACCAAGGACCCTCGAGATAGAGCTTGTGGAGGTTCTGCCATTTTGATAAAAACCAGAGTCAAACACTACCTCATGGGTGATCATTGTGAAGATTATCTTCAAGCAACAAACATTTGCGTTGAAGAATTAAATAGAAACGTAGTAATCTCATCGTTATACTCCCCACCTAGATATTCAATATCTGAAGGCCAATATTATAATTATTTTAAATCATTAGGACCTTGTTTCCTGGCCGCTGGCGATTATAACGCTAAACATACCTTCTGGGGGTCCCGACTTATAACACCAAAGGGTCGTGTTCTATTTAATACTATTTCTAAAATGGATTTGAATGTGATAGCGAGCGGACAACCAACATATTGGCCTACTGATCAGCAAAAAATACCAGATGTCATCGATTTTGGCGTGGTTAAAAACATTCCCTTAGAAAAGATTTATGTTGAAGCTTCCTTAGAATTATCTTCCGACCACACACCAACAATTGTTACTTTAATGAACCCCAATAGAATTGTATCTCCAACTGGTTACTTAGTGACGCCAGCTACACAAATCAATTGGCTAAAATATAAAAAATATCTCAGCACCCATTGCACAGAAAATATTCTGCTTAGTACACCGGAATACGTAGATCGCGCTATTCTTAATTTTGACAGTTTTTTGAAGCTAGCTGTGCAACATTCCAGTAATACCCCAAAAAAAACTAAAAATATTAAAATTTATTCCACAGATGTTGAGCGTCTCCTGACTGAAAAAAGAAGAGCTCGAAGAGAGTGGCAATTGCACAGATCCCCTCAACTAAAGAGTTTATTAAAAGATTGTACAAAAAGGCTAAGAAAGTTACTACAGACTCAAAAAACGGCTTCTCTGCAAAAATATCTTAAGGAACTTGATGCAACTCCGCAATCAGACTACTCATTATGGCGTGCAGCTAAAAATCTAAAAAGGCCAGTCGCCTCTAAGCCACCATTAAGAAACTTGAACGGAAGTTGGGCAAGAAATGATAGCGAAAAGGGAAATCTGTTTGTTAATCACTTAAAAAACGTATTTACCCCAAATATATCTCACGATACTGCGGTCGAGTTACCACCTGTTCCTGCTAGAGCGGCTGTTCCCCTAAGATTTGAGATAAGAGAAATCGAAAAGGCTGTTGGTGAATTAAACCCCAAAAAAGCCCCTGGTTTTGATAAGATCAGCAACAAAATGCTTTTGGAGTTACCCAGCACAGCAAAGAAAATTATTCTTTTAATTTTCAATGCTATCTTACGTCTTCAATACTATCCTCAAAAATGGAAGGTTCCCTTAGTCACCATGATACCTAAACCAGGAAAGGATCACACAAAAGTTGAGTCATATAGGCCTATAAGCTTACTTTCTAATATATCAAAGCTGTTTGAGAGGCTGTTAGTGTCAAAATTAACTCCAATTTTAAGTGAAAAAAGATGTATTCCTAACCACCAATTCGGCTTTAGAAGAGAACACAGCACAATTGAACAAACCCATCGTATAGTAAACGTCATAAGAAAAGCCTTTGAAGAAAGAAAATATTGTTCCGCTCTCTTCATCGATGTTTCTCAAGCTTTTGATAAAGTCTGGCATGAAGGTTTATTACATAAATTGAAGCAAAATTTTCCAGCAAACACACACAAGCTGCTAGAAAGCTACTTAGTCGGTCGTCAATTTATTATAAAAGAAGGAAATTTCTTTAGTTCACCTCAGCCAATTGGCGCTGGAGTCCCACAGGGAAGCATTCTGGGGCCTCTATTATACTTAATTTATACTTCGGACATGCCAACGAGCAACTACACACAAACTTCAACATTTGCAGACGATACAGCTTTTCTAAGCATCCACGAAAACAGTTATGAAGCATCTCGTTACTTACAGGATCATATATTTCAACTAGAAATATGGTTAAAACAATGGAGGATAAAAGTCAATGAGCAAAAATGCGTACATATAACATTCACCTTGCGTCGGGAATCATGCCCCCCTATTAAAATCAATAATCAAATAATACCTCAAAATTCCCATGTAAAATATCTCGGTATACATTTAGATCGCCGTTTGACGTGGAAAAGCCATATACGTAGAGGCAAAATTAACTCAAATGAAACTAAAAGCCATACAAATTCATTGGCTTATTGGAAGAAACTCTGTCCTTAGTCTCGACTGTAAACTCCTACTTTACAACTCTATCTTAAAGCCTATCTGGTGCTACGGTATTCAGTTATGGGGCACTGCCTCGGCTTCTAATATCGAAAAAATTCAAAGGCGCCAAAATAAACTTCTTCGAATAATCACAGCTGCCCCTTGGTATGTTAAAAATTCAAACATTCACAAGGATCTCAATGTTCCATTAGTTAAAACTGTGATAACGAAATATGCAGTAAAATACTTAAAAAGGCTCGAATTGCATCCGAACCCACTAGCTCGAAATATTTTAAATGATAGCGGCCACACTCGCTTAAGAAGAAGAGACACTGCAGCACTTGTTCAATTAGAAGAGCGATAAACACCTAGATAAGTGAACAGAACCCGCGATAAAGAAAATTTTTGTCTGGCACTGGCAGGACATAAAATAAAGTATTAGGTTAAGATTTGATTAATTATTGTTAGTTCATATTAAATGTATGAAGATTCAATAAATAATATTGAAAAAAAAAAAAAAAAAAACTGTTGACACATGAAAGTAATTTCTTGAAAGTTTCATATACATATGTAAATATCAGAGAACGGCTTACTGCGATTGAAAAAAAATCGCATTTAATGAACATCAACAAATACACTCGCTTGCGGTCATACAATCAAACCGCGAACATTCGCTGCTGGTTTGCAGTCATTCAAATAATGCAGATTGTGCTTTGTTATATCAAAAATTCGGCATAGTCCAATTCATCACTCAAATTTTTTTTTTTTTTTTTTGGAATAAAAAAGCTAGGTAAGTTAGAAACCTTAGTATGTAACGTATTTGAGATTCGTATACCCTTGAACAAGCAACTTATATCAAGATTTATATAAAACCTTTAACAAATTTTAAGGTTTTAGCGGTATCTTTGAAAAAAATCCCGCTAAATTGAATATTTAGCGTTTTCAATCGGTTTTAGGTCCGATTTGGTGGGAAATGTTCAAAAAAAGTTGGCAACAGTGCATTCAGTACACAACACGAAGGTTAACGAAACTCTCTTAAACAATTAAAAAACAAAACACTAGCTAATATCTCAACTGAGTATTTATATTTACACACACAACTAAACACACATGTATTGTTGTTATTGCTGTTTTTATTGTTGTTAACAAAGCGTCTTATCAAATGGACACCCTGCAAATATTATTGGACCACCTGATCCAATTTCAAACTACTCCTTTGTAGTACAAAGATGGGTTATATGGTTCTGCCCTAGAACATTCCCAGCGGTGAAACTCAAAAGACCTTCTTACTTCAGGCCTTTTAAAAGGCCTGCTTATAAATTGTTTTGATTAAATTCCTATTCTAATCTAACTGCTAAAGAATGCCTCATAGAAGGTTTGGCTCTTTGGTGTAAAAGATAAGACACGCCTTCCACACTCGCTTCTATGAGAAGGGAGTAGAGAAGGAGTAACATTTTTTGTATTGTTTTTTTTTTGCACAAGCAAAAGCAAAACAATTATTTTTTTGATCCCGTTGCCATTCTTATGTACCTGCTAAAGAAGCGAGAGCGGAAGGCCTTCTCCGCAATGACAACGTGTGTAAAAAAGATATGAGTATGGAATGGAGCGAGCAGGCCTTGTACATCCAAAAGAAAGAGTACAGAGGCCTTCTAAAAGGCATCCGTACTCCTTCTTTTTCCCGCTGGGTTGTAATGTTTAATAGACAATGTTTTTTCCATCCGTTTGGGTTACTTTTGGACTAGTCCTAGTCCCTTATGGGCTACTCTTTACGCGCGTGTTTGTACTGGTCCTATTATTTGCAGGGCAATAACTACTTGAATGCAAAAGCTTATGAATGTGTGCCTTTTGACTTTACTCATTTGTGTTATATTGCGTGCGCAACAAAAACTGCAAAAAAGCACTTTCAATAAAAAACTCACACATGCACAAATCAAATGTGCACAAAACGATGTTAAAGTTACCAACGTTGAACTTTGTTTTGCAGGCATAATGTTAATATAAATTATCGCGTATGAATAAATCATTAAAAATAGTGCATTTTGCAGTTCTCTGATACATATCGCACTCAATCAACAAGAGGGCATTAACTCAAAATTTAAAAATTTTCAGTAGAAGCAAAACAATTTTTTATTTTACATTATGGCCATAGGGAAAATAATTGTTTAACCAACCTTTTCATTACCACAAAGTAGACAAAATAGAAAGATATTTATACAACAAAAATGTCAAAAAA
This sequence comes from Pollenia labialis, assembly GCA_949318255.1. Classification (NCBI taxonomy): domain Eukaryota; kingdom Metazoa; phylum Arthropoda; class Insecta; order Diptera; family Polleniidae; genus Pollenia; species Pollenia labialis. Next base: position 60,441,718 of record OX439141.1, read on the forward strand.
AAACTAATAAAATTTAATGAAAATTTACGTGAAAGTTAAATTTAATTTTTAAAATGTAGTCAAAAATAAAACAATAAAAATTGTTTTTCATCCAGAGTGCCAGAGTTGTCAAGCCAATTACTCACGTCGATCTTTAAGGATTCAATAAAATTAATATTTATTTTCATTATACATACAAATTTATAACTAGGAATGCGATTTCCATGCAAATGCAAGTTTTTTGTCGATAGTCTAAGATCGATTTCGACCAATTATCTTTCCGAATCATTAAATTTGCGTTAAAATGGCATCGATTTGTTTTAGCATATTTTTGTGAAAATGCATATTTTGGTTTTAAATGCATATTTTTGCAAATTTCAACATTTTTCAGTGATATGATTTTTAAATTTCCATATTATAAAATAAATTTCTACAAAAAAAAAAGTCTTCCAAAAAAAATTTTTGGATCAATAAATAATTTTTTGTAATATAACTAAGTTTTCAAGCTTGAGGTCTTTTTTAATTTTATATAAAAAACTTAAACGTTTATTTTAACCACGAGGGGAGATAGGGGCAATTTCTTCCTCTCAGAAACTATCAAACCGATTTTAATGAAATTTATAAACATAGATAAATCCATATTTATATGGACACATAAGCATGATGTGTTTTTAATTACTGTGGTGTGCTGTAGGGTATCATATGCTCTTTCTAACTTGTTTTATCATGTTTAAGGCTGCCCATGAGCTTAAAATATTTTATCCAAAACGGCTTGGCATATGGGTAGTACTGAGGTGTAAAGGAAATTAGAAGCCAATTCGATAGTATTGATTTATTAGTTCCATACGTGAAAAATTTATTTTTAAAGGCTCTTTTATGAGTTGCAATTTTTAATGAAATGTATCCTTTGGAACCCTTACCACGCAGTCAGTATTCACCCGGCTAGATGCTGTAGAATACTATTCAAAAAATTCTGAGCAATTTAAAAATGTTATTGAAGAACTTGTTGCTATCGGGGCATATGCAATTAAAAACAGTAAGAGAAATATTAAATTTAAATAACATTACTCAATTAGCATTTGTATTTCCAACTACGGATATATTGGTGTAACAATAACTAACTTTAAGGTATATTGTTCACCTAAGACAACTCAAGTCAAATTTACTGATATCCAGAAAGTAAAATTAACAATGTGGAAGAAAGAAAAGCCCGACCAATTAAAAAAAATCCAAATGATTTGCAAAAATTTAAGAATTTCAAAAAATAAAACAAATTTCATTTTTGATCTGGAATCAAATGTGAGATTTGAATTAGAAAATTAAAATTCTACCAGTCATCCTTCAAGTATGCTCCTTTAACTTCGGTTGACGTAGAGAGATAATTTTTCACGTACAAAAGTTTTTTTGCGGCCGAACAGACAAAGGCTTACTTTTGATAATACAAACAAGTATTTATTTGTTTATGCGAACAAAAATTTTAATTAGTTATTTAAACTAAGTTTTAAAAAATATTAGACTGAACTCTTTATTTTATTTTGTTTGTTTAACAAAAATTAAGAAAAGCGCCTTTTTAATGAAAACGTTCAAGATTTTAGTGCTTATTTTCATTTAGTGCATGAAAATCTTGTCAAAAAATCCCTTTTTTGAAATTTTTTTAATTTAGACTGAAAGTAACAAAAATAAGATGTGTTAGTGAAGAAATGTGAGACTCACAGTTCCTCACTTAGACTCACAGTGTGGGTGTATTTAGACTTTCAGGTTTTTCCTTTTACCTGAAAATGCAATGTTATACAAGTGTTGAGTGGGATTTGTGTGTTCTTTAGAATGGCATGAAACCTCATTTCTTAAAAGGTATGTTGCGAATGAATTCATCACAAATTTTTGCCACGCAAGTTACATCCAGACCACCCCAATAAACAATACATTCGGGCAAAGTGTAGAAAAAACTAGACAAAAAAAATAAACAAATTTTTTTATAAAAAAAAAAATAGCAACGACTGCATAAAATCCTTAAGTTGCTTGAATAAGTCAGTTTTTAGATTTGATTAAATTTAGTCTTAAGATTCATTTCAATGAAAAAGGAACGTTCTTTAAGAACGTCATAGTCAACTAAAACTTTTATTGTTTTATTTATGATAAAAAAACTATTGCTAAAGCAAATACTTTAATTTTAAAAAGAAAGATGAATATTTAAAATTTTAAAATAAGTTATTTGCTGCAAAAACTGTTGCCGCTTTTAATCAAAAGCCGTGAACCTTATGTGACGCACGCTCCGCAAAGCACGTTATTTACTTTCCAGTAGCATATAAATAAACACAATTGTATTTATCTTACCCGGCGTTTCCACATGCAAGTAATTACTTGCAAGTAGTGTATACGTATTATCAACGAAAAATCGAGGAAACAGCCGATTGGCTGCAAATACAAAAATTATGTGAATGTTAGTGAAAAAGTGTGAGTGTATTGAGTTTTTCGAACTTGTACTTGCATGTGGAAACGGGGGGTTAAGAAAAGAATTTACAAACATATGTGACCTTCTCCGAGAAAAGGGACCTAGTGTGTCATAAAATGGGTTTGGATTCTGGTTCCTAAAAGTGTATAGAATAACTTTAAATCCGTTTTTACCAAAACTTCATTTTCACACACTAAATCCCTTTTCTTGGAGAAGGTCACATAAACAAATTTGTTTTTATAAAAATTTTTAAATAAAAATTGTTGACATGTAATTACAGTACACAGAAAGAAAAACACTCGGGATAAATCATGCTTTTTATGATTACTTTAAGTACGAGTCGTACTCAAAAATTCATTTTGTCATTTGTCAAAAAATAAGTTGAAAAGAGCAAAATTGCAAAAAATCATGAACATTTTTGCGAAATTTGAACTTTGATGCAATGTAACATAGTCACTTCTTGACCAATTTTTACGAACGACCTGTGGTTTTATTAGTATTTTCATTATCTTTGTATTTATATTAAGGAATAATCCGACGAACATTTTCGAAGATACTTTTATTAAAGTGACATCATCTTTTTAAAAACCGCCAATAAAAAAATTCGGATTCAGCAGACAATTTTACATAAACATTAGGTTCATTTGGTCACGACTTTGTTGAAAATTTCTGACACAGTGTTATCTATGTTAAATTATGTTTTGTTTTTTGTTTAATATTAATAATAATTCTATGAGCTAAATTTTAGTTATGTATTTTATAAAACTTTTTTGTAATAGTCCTATTCCTTCAATTTTTTCATTCTGCTGGTGTCTAATAATTGTACATTTTTCTGTACATACAATATACCTCATTACTTTCCAAAGGAAAGCTAAGGTAAAATGGAACAAGAATACAATATAATAGTCTGGTAGTGTATAAAGTCATTTCTGAAAAAATTTAAGGAATAGGACTATTACAAAAAAGTTTTATAAAATACATAACTGAAATTTAGCTCATAGAATAAATTCGAAAAATAAAAGATGTTGAATTAATAATAATTATTATTAAAATAATTTTCGTGGGAATACAAAATTTAATTTAATTGATTTTGTTATTCGTGCTTATTTCCAAATTTTTATTCTTGATAACAATAAATTTCAGTGTTTTTATCAAGAATACAAATTGGGAATTTAGCACGAATAACAAAATCATTTAAAATAATAATAATAATTTTATGTATTTATATATTCAGGCCCTTGACGATGGTTAGCGACGCTAACCGAAATGTTGGAAACAAATAAGAATATAAAACATAAATCACAAGCTTTTATTTTTAATTTATGTATTTACATGGACCAGCATCCAAACAAAAACAACTAATTGCACTGTGCAAGAAATTGACACTTTTTTTGAGACAAGCTGGGCGCCATGCGTTTTAACCTAATTCGAGTAAGCGGAATCTAGTGGTGCTAGCCGTTGTTTTTTAGGTTAGCTCTGGTTTTCGAGATATGCCGTTATTTCGAAAATGGAAGAGGTTGCATAAAACGAAATTCCGCAATAAAATTGCCTTTAAGAAAAGTAAAACTTTTTTCTAAGATACGCAGTTATTTTTTGGCAAAAAAAATTATTTTTTAACAACAGTTCAAAATGTTTGTTTTTTTAAAAATTCGTAAAAAAGTGGAAAATGCAGCTAGGCTTCTAATTTTTTGCAGACATTTAAAAAACGAAGCTGCAAACAAAACAAGCCGCAAATGATTAAAATCTGGTAGCAAAAGTCGCAAAATTTTAATTAATTCAAGAATTTCTTAAAACGCAATATTTGTATGGGAGCCTCCTAAGAAGTGGAGATAAGAGGCAAGTATGTCTCGAGGAAATGTTAATGGCAAAATATTAATTGAGGTCGGTTAAACATTATATCCCACTAGGGGCGACTCCTGGGCAGTTATGGAACTTTTTCTTCAATATATTTCTAGTCTGCATTGAACATTAAAGGAATGGAGATAGCGGGTAGATATGCCAGAAATAAATGATTAAAATAATGATTAAAGAAGATTTTAAAAATAAAGTGCCGTTGGTCATACATTTGACTCATCTAGGGGCATTCAAGGCACTGAAGCAGCCAAATTTAAGAATTTCAAACATACAAATAGGGCCGTTGAATGAAATTCTTAAATTTGGCCCCTGAAGCGCCTTTTCATATTCTGCGGAATTTCGATTTTTTTAGTTTCTTCAATAAGCTAAAGCGTTTTTGAGTTACGCGAACATATGTTGTGCAACCTCCTCCATTTTCGAAATAACGGTATATGTCGAAAACCCAAAATTCAAAAATTTCAAAGCCCGGAATTTGAAAAATCCGTTTAACCTACATTGCACGATTTTTTGGTCTTAGAAGCCCCCTAGTGAAATTTGATGCATAAAAAATTCGTCGAACATTTTAACCCTCTAAAGAATCGCCATACAATTCAACTGAAGACATCTGAAATAGTATTTTAGCTCAGAAGTACAATTATTACATACATATATTGTTTTTGACTTATATTAAACGCCTTTTCAAAAAATTCAAAAACTTTAGGGACCGATACTTCGGGAACCCGAGCTAACTTTTCAAAGCCCTTTGACAGATTTGCTCTACCAATACTATAGTTTCATTTCGCGTTGCAAGTATTGAAGCTGATTTTTCTTTGTTTCACTGTTATCGTACCGTTCTTAGACTTATGCCCCTATTGCGGTTCTCCACTTTTTTAACAGTTTGGTTGTCTTTGGTAAATTCACATTGCCATTCTCAACAGGCAGTTGGCTATTCAGTTGTGTATCTGTTTCTTTTTTTCGTGGTATTGCCGTTTTCAACTTTGTAAAAGTTTGGTCGAGAAAAATGTTAAATACAGACAACTGTTAAAAAGTAGTTGTGTTATTGGCAGTTAAAGTTTAATTTTTTTAAATTCGGTGAAAATCGAAAACAAAATGTATAAATTTTTGAAATAATTTTTTCGCTATTTTTAAAAACTTTTATTAGTGTGAAAATAAAAACAAAAGCTCAATTTGAGCGACTTAGAAATTGCTCGCTGAAAACACCAAAGTTTGGTATGATGAAAAATTGATGTAAGGAGTTATGGGAAGATATTATAGTGGAGTTAAATAGTTTGGCGCCACGACAAGAACTTCTCTTAAACATTTATAATCTTCTTAATCGAATTATAATATTCTTGGCACAGGTTTGTGTACACTACAAGACAAGTATAAAGAAAAATGTTGCCAACAATAAAAAAGACCCTCAAGCGACAGGGGGAGTTCTTTCACAAGAAGTTCCATTTAATAGCCTTGAGGATACTGTTTCGCAGCTGTTGTATTGCAAGTCCGGCCAAGTATTTGGTGTTCAAAATATTCCACCATCAAGTGACAATTTTACTTATTCAGTTGAACTAATAATCCAACCAGAAGATTGGCCAACAGCTACCCCAACAAGAAGATCTCATCAGGAACAAGAAAGTTTCGTAACTTATTAGTTCTTACTTGGCACTGGGAAGTTCAAGAGGGTTGGTCATCACGAATTTGTCTTCTTGTACTTAGCGCATCAATACAAGAGTTTTCCTTTTCATCATCATCAAATAAATCGACAATAATATCCATTATAAATACATTTTATTCAACACAACAAGTACAAATACTTTTAGTTTAAAAAATTATTTAATTTTATAAAATTTTCACTTATCGAACGTTATATTTAAAGTTGGCAAATCGATATTTTAAGTTGGTAACTTTATAGCAAACTCAACTAAAAACAGTTGGGTATCACAATAACTAAAATGAGTTTGGTTGTGCATAAGTTGGGTTGACTCTCACACGACCAAACTGAGTTGAGTGGAGAACCGCAATAGGGGCATTAAAAATTGTTGTTTTCCTTTTTTTATGGTAAAAAGAGATCTAACTAAAGAGGGCATGAGTTTTTCAAGAAAAAGTCTGTAGAAATACCGAGTTTTAAATACATACCTCATAGGAAATACCGAGTTTTAAATACCTCATAGGTGCTTAAAGATAAGGAAAATTTATTTGTACGCACAATTTATTTGTACTTGAAAAGGAAAATACAACAACCGTGCCACTAAATTCCATGTCTCAGCCATGTCACAGAGTACAATTTCGTTCGAAATGATTCCGTTCGGAACCGAAGAAAACATTTTTTTTATTGATAGAAAGTGTATTTTGATAGTTTTTTGGCCTTCCAGATAGAGAAAACTCACATTCTGTTCATAAAAACAAAAATGGTGTCATTCTAAAAATTTTTTTCGTCATTTTCTTTCTGAAGCACAAAAATATGGAATGAATTCCGTTTCCAAACGGAATTGTACTCTGTGACATGGTTGTATATTTCTAGAAGCAGTAGGGCATAATCTAAGGGAATACATAATAAATAAGTCTTCCATGCAAAGAATTAGAAAACAGATAAAAAAGTGCAGAAAATATTTGTGGTGAACTTATTTCATATTCATATTATAAAATAAATTACTTAAAATACCTACTTTGTAAAAAAACTACTTTGTTGTTTTAAAATATTTTCATCACATTAATTAAGCATAAAAGTGATCAATTATTAAAAACGATAAATTAAATAAAGAAAAAGAAAAAAATAAGTGAATGAATGTACATACCTACATACTTATGTATGTATGTATACATAATCTTGCAAAAACATTTTAATTTTGTGAAGTACAAAAATAATAGCAAAAATATTAAAAGCACAGAATACAGTGAAAAACAAATACAATATTTTGTATGAGCAAAAACAATGAGACAACAATAAAACTCAACGAAAGAAATCGCTATGTAACAGTTCATGCAAATGAAAATAATGCTGAAATAAATAAAACAAAACAAAATAATATTAACTACCTAACGGCTAAGCCAACTATTCGCACACGTTCCCTCTCACCCTCGGTATTTACACAAACGGTGGATAGTGACTCATTAAAAAACTAAAACTAGACCTGGTGACAAGTGTTGCCAGGCCAGCAAGTATTGCTGCGACGTCAAAAACAAATTTATTGGGAAATGATACCATGAACTTAAACACAAATGCAATGGAAAACCCCCCTGTAAAATGTCGGCAAAAGCCTCCAGTCCAAGTTGGTATGGACACTGCTTAAACGGGGTCGCAGCCCTACCTCTTCAGCTATTGCTTCGGCCTCAAAAGTGCCATCTTTTGATAAAATAAATTCTCAAAATCGCTTTGCAATTCTGGAAGATGAATCCTCTGAAGCACCAAACGTCATAAAATCGTCCAAACCTCCCCCGATATATCTTAGGGAGCATAACTCAAATGATCTTATAAAGAGTTTAATTTCGTTGATTGGGGTAGTATAAATGAAACGAAAATTCAAGTAAATCATGAAAATGATTTTCGCAAAATAATTAACAAATTTGAGGCACTTAAAAAAGTTTTTATACATTCCAACTCAAGAGCAGTAATGGTCTCCAGATGGTGATTAAAGAAACTGATTCATGCGTAGACTCAGAGGAAATTAAAACTTTCTAGGAAGAAAAACGTTTCAAGATAAAACATGTGGTAAATATTAGAAATAGGGGAAAAAATCCTCAACCACTTTTTCGTGTAGAATTAGAGCCCGGCGACATTAAGTTAAAAAAAAACGAACGCATCCCATTATAGTTTGAAATCCATTCTATACCGAAAAATCACAATTGAGGAGCCGCACAAAAATAATGGACCTGTTCAGTGCTTAAACTGCCAATAATTTGTCTATACCAAGGAATACTGCTACTTACCCCCTGTTTGCGAAGTATGTGGTGAGCTACACGGTACAGTTTCTTGCGATTAGTCTAAAACCGACCTCAACGTAAACAAATGTAGCAACTATGGCGGTAATCACAGTGCCAATTATAGAGGATGCCCTCTATATAATATCGTCAAGCAGACGGTTGGACCGAAAACAAATACCCCTCAAATGCAGGTTGCAAATCAAGTAAACACAAATGACATTCAAGCCCCCCAGGCTAGTAATAACAGAACCTCTTACGCTAACGTCCTTAAATCAAACCATGTACCAACGCAAGGTGCCTCGCCAAGTAATGATGAAACTCCAGTTTCTAATTTAAGTCGTCTAGAAAAAGCCATGGAAACATAAAGCTAAGTCTACACGATATGTTGAATCAGCAAATTTATGTTGAAACATTTGCTTTCAGTGCTAACATATCATGTAGACACCAAATTTTTTAGTATTGGGCAAAATCTTTCATTTAAGTGAATCTTTCATTCTCTTTCAGAAAGGTTGAGTGAATTAATTCATTCTTTTCTTTCATCTTTCTGAAAGACACATATTTCAGAATGAAGTGCATATTTCTATTAACGGATGTTTAAATTGTTATTTTAACAACAAAAATGAGTTTTTATAATAAATTGATTATAAATTTTCTTTTTTAATTTAAAGAGTTAGAAAAATAAATTACGCATGCATTTAGTATGTTTAATATAGAATCAAAGAATTTCTAAATATCTATTATATTTTGCCACTCAATGGACGAAAAATTGCAAACTTTTTATACATGAAAAATTCCATATTTGGACCCTTTTTTGACGCGGTTTAGCTCATGGGATTTTACCGCTAGAGCCCAAACGTATTGGGAGTCGTAATAAAAAATGTCAGTTTATTTTCAGCAGCGTACTAATTTAACTTTTTTTTTGCCCATATAAGGTGGGTCGGTCATATCGTAAGTCAATATTTAAAAAGTTGAAAAAAATGGTATTAATTATACAAAATTTCCTTCAAAAAAAATTTTTGTTTACGATTACAAAATTTTGTATTATAAACAAAATGTTTTTTATTTTCGGTTTATTTAATAAAAATTATTTTTTCAACGAGTTTTTTTTAAACTTTTTTTGCAATCTTATCTCAACTTAAGATGTTTTGTCAAAATGCAACAGATAAATAAAAAAAACAATTCAAATTGGTTTTTTAAAATATCATTCGTCAAAAAAACAAAATATTTCAATACAGGTGCATACATACATACCACAAATTATAATACATATGTACTTGAGAGAAACAAAATATAAAAAGCGTAACGAAAAATAAGACAAACATTTATCCATGTATTCATAATAATATTTTAAATTTACAGCCAGTTCATCGAGTTCGAACATTAACGTTCGCATAGAAAATTATATTTAAAACAAAATTCTAAAATTTGTTTTTACTTTAAAAGTAATTTGCTATGCTAACGTTGACGTTCGAAATCGTTAAACATGCAGTTAATAAAGGTTTACAAACGTTTAATTGAATTAATAATTGTTTATAAATACGGGAGTTAAATTTTAAAAACTTTCAGGGGGAAGTACCGTTGTTAGACAATTCTAGTAACTAGTCAAAAGAATTTTCTTAAATGAAATTTACATACCTCTTAATTTGGTTTATACATATACATTAACATTTTATATTTAACATTTTTATTAAAAACAAAAAAAAAAAAAATTCAGTATCTGTGTTGAAATTTAAAAATAAAAAATTAATATGTTACATATTGCTATGCAAAAACACCTTCTCTTCAACTTTTTTTTGGTTTTAAAAGCGTACGTCTTTCATTAATAATTTGTCCCGTTGCGGAAAATATTCTTTCGCACGGAACAGATGTTGCCATTATGCATAAACGCTTAAGTGCATATAAATATATCCTTGGATAAACATTTTTTCTTTCTTTCCACCATACTAGTGGATCCTGTGTTCGCTCCAAATACTCCTCATTCAGATACTTATCGAATCACGAGTAAAAGCGGCTACATTGCTGTCTGGTCTGACAGTTCTATTAAAGTCAAAATCGTATGCCTTCCATATAGCTGACCCATGTTCACTTAATGCGGTTGGTGTTACAGTTGGCTCTTCAATATTTTGAACTCTGACAGTAAAGATCTTGTTTCTTAAGACTCTTAAAGCGTTTTCATATGCGGTATCATTTTTAAAGCCTTTGCGCTTAAAGCGTGGGTCTAAAATAGTGCTTTCTGCATACAAATAATTTTTTCCAATCCTCCAAATCGTGCAGATATTCCTCTTTGAAGGTGGGCTATTAAATTTTTTACTTTTTCGTTAGAATGCTGGCATTTCAGAATATAACCTTCCAAAAGATTACATAACACAGTAACCTTTGACAGAGTAACACTCTTTTCTCCTGATACCTCCATTGTTAACTCATAAAAAGGCAATAAAATTGGTATTACTGCACTAACAATTTCCCTGTCATCAATAGACAGCACCAGTTTTGGGCGATTTACAGAGAGTGTTGATATCACGGCATTTTTAATTTGCAAAATTCTCTGCAACATTTCATATGTTGAATTCCACCTGGTCGGAACATCCTGCTTTAATTTTAGCTCGGGAAGGTTCATTTGCTTTTGTGTGGTAAGCAATTTACTTGACGCCTGAGAACTCTGATGAAAATATTCGACAAATCTCTTCGTTTTATTTATTGTTTCTGCAATTTCTGCAGTTGCAGTTTGAACAATTAAGTTCAGGCTGTGCGCAAAGCAACCTATTCCACGCCATTCTCCCTGACGGATTGCAGCAACTATGTTAGGGCCGTTGTCACTAACGATTGCGGATACTTTGTTAGTTATTTGAAAGTCAGAAATAACTTTTTTTAAAAATTTGTTTAAATTATCGGCCGTGTGCCTATCTTTAAATTCACTGCACGATAACAAATACGACGTTAGTTGTGTATTGGTATTTATAAAATGAGTGGTTACAGCTACGTAACTAATATTAGCTCTAGACGTCCATCCATCAGTAGTAAGGCATACAGCTGTGGCAGACTTTACTTTTATTTTTACGTCTTCTAAAATTTTTAAATGGGTACTTATAAGTAAATTGTTTGACAACGTCTTTCTAGACGGCAATGTATATCCCGGACAAGCAGATACTTCTTCAATTAGTTTTTTTAAAATCTGGCTCTTCTACAAGTCGAAATGGGTGGTGTCCTTTGGCAATCATCTTTAAAACTAAATTGTCTATATGCTGTTGTTTGAAAATTGGAGGAGGTCTATTAAAAAATTGGGTAATTTGGTGTTGCTGGTTTATTGTTCGTACTTGAGTACTGGTTGAAGGTTGCACATCGGAATGTTCATCTACATTTATTTCAATAGGTGTAGGGGTTTGCCTTTCGAAATTCAAAGGTGTAAGAGGGTGCTTTGTTTTTAAATGGCGTCTTAAATTGCCGTGACTTCCACCAGAAAAACTTAAAAGAGTCTTGCAGCATTTGCATTTTGCTTTTTGACCATCATCGTCCTCAAAATGCAACCAAATTTCACTAAACTTTCTTTTTGACATATTTTTTTATATTAATTTTATATTTCTTTGATATTAAACACTTCTTTCGAATTTCACCTTGTTTTAACTTTAATAATACACAGTTTGTAACGACTTTTTCTGATGCAACCTGCCACAACCATGCCATATTATGCATATTCTTAACATTTAAGGTCCTTTAGTATGTCTGGTAACTCTATCGTAATTGCACAAAACAAATATACGCACACAAATGAAAGTATATGACATAAAACAGAGAATGAAAGATATATGAAACAGAAAAAATGAAACTGAAAGATATAAGAAATTGAAAGAAAATACAGAAATATTTCATTCTTTCACTTAGAAGAACCATTCAGTTGAATTAATTCATTCATGAACGACACAAGCCTAAAATTTTTTCAGCAAACGTATGATTAGCAACATATGACAGGCATTTGTTAACGATGTCAGCAAACGTTTTTCCAAAATTATAGCATATCGTCTAGACACCATATTTTTTACTTTTCATCAAATTTTCTACATATGTTGACAAATATGTTATTTGTTGAAAGTCGTATGCAAGCTTTTCAGCATACGGCAAATTTGTTAACATATCAAATATATAAAAATTGATATTCCTTCAATTACTTGATTAATTTTGTACAGAACTCCGCAACTTATCAAGATTTTTGGCTCATTGGCAAACAAGAAACAAAAAATCGCATTTAGAAGTGCTTTGAAAATAAAAGTGTTTCCAAATACCTTTTACATGGTATATAAAACATTTCGAACTATTAACCCATTAACAGCCAATTTCAAAAAATATTTTTATTTGCTTATGTATTATTTTACCAAAGAGAGAGCCATCTAATCTTAAAATTTTGTTGATACAATTAGGTATGTGATGGAAATCGATTTTAAAAACGAAACGATTTGAAACTGAAAATATCGTTTTCAGTATCTTTTAAAATGGATTTTAAATACATATTCCTTCTATTTTCAGTCTTTATTCTTTTAAATTTTACATTTTATACGTTAACTGAAGTGTATTCTGAACAAAAACTGTATCCTTTAATTCAGAAATAGATTAATTCATCATACCTTTTAAAAACGTTGGTTTCGAAATCGATCGATTTTCATCACATACCTAATTAAATGTACATATTTCTATACATATTATATTTTTTAGAGAACTTTTCAAGCTTTGATATAATATAATGCATGACACAACCGTACCATGTTATGAAGTATTAAAGTTAAAAATTTATATTCTAATAAATCTTTTTATTTTATATGTATATAGGTGTGAGTAAACATGTGAAAAAATGTTTATACTTTTTGTAATTGCTTTAATATGGGCATTATTTACCTCTAAGGTACGACAAACACCAGCTCCGCTTAATGAAATTTGTCTTTATTGCAGGTCTTTGATTGGTCATAAGGGTTCTTAGTTTTATGGTTTGTCGAGCACTGACTTCGCTCAGCTGAGTTTATTTTCTTTATTTAAACCAGAACCCCAACACCCCCAAACATTTATGTTTCTGTTAAAGAAACTAACAAAAATTGGTGACAGAATGAACCGATTGTAATTTAATTTTGCAAGAAATAACGCGTTTTCTATGACTAGATATTACACTACGATGATCGCTGCATTATTTACCAAAGGCCCCATATAAAACACATTCTTGGAAATAATTCAATATGCCTAAGACGTACCGAACAACGCTATTATAGAAAAATTTGGCCTGTCATAGTTTCATTAAACTATAAATTTCACAACTAACTTTGGAGAAGATCGGCCCACAATTTACCATAAGCTCCATATAAAGCCCACTTTAAGAAATAATTTAAATACGCCTTAAACCGTAAAAATATCGATGTTGTGGTAAAATATAGTCAATCTTAGCTTTAAATGGCTAGAAATAACACGATGCATACAACTTACTGTAGGTTTCGTATAAAGCGGGACTTTAAAACAGTTAACATTTTTTTAAAGTTGTATTAAAATTTGGCATAATTCAACCGAATTTTTTGATTATCGACCCAAAAATCGCTTTTATATGGCTAAACTGATACAAATCATTATAGTTTATTCAAATTTGGTCAAATAAAGTTATATGTGATTAACAAGTAGGTACTTTGCATACTACAAAGTGGACAGCCAGCCAGCCGGCCGGACGGACATCGTTATATCGACTATTGATTGCGTCGATCGGTATACTAAAAAATGGTTATGGGACCAATATTTTTAGGTGTTACAGACACCATGGCGGTGTGGATATTAAAATAAAACCATGAAACATACTGCTGATCGGCCCATAATTTAACTTAGGGGTAAAACTGCAACAAATTATAAAACTGTGAGGTTTTATTAATAATTTTTAAATCAATCCAGTCCATAGATGTTTTAGCTACATATTTGCGAATTTGACCCAGCCAAATATGTCATTCTTATTTATTCAGTATTAATATACATAAGACTGGTCGCATCTTGTATGGGATTTTTTTTTTTTTTTAAATTTAAATGTTTGCGCTGCTTTAAATATGAGGTTTGGTGTAAGAAATCAAGTCCTAATTTTTCAGCTCAATCCGACGGTGCCTAGTCGTGCCAAGTGGGGCCCAAAGTTCCCCATATGATGAAAAAAACATCTATTCAATCAGATACTAGTTGAAAAGCCGGTCCCAAAGACAGAAAATCAAAAATCTGGCTTCGTTACGATCTTCCGCAGAGAAAGTACTTTAAGTATGCCAAATTTCAGCTTCATATGTCATCCGATGGCTTCAGAAAGTTGCGGAAATAATAGGACATACATACAAACATCCGCAAATACTAAGAAATTATATATTGTATAGATAGATTAAAGTATCTGCTAATTAATATTTTAGTATGATACGAACGAACGATTTTTAACCTAATTCAGGTACGCTGAATCCAGTGGTGCTAGCCGTTTTTTTAGGTTAGCTCTGGTTTTCGAGATATACCGTTATTTCGAAAATGAAGGAGGCTGCACAACATATGTTCGGGTTACTCAAAAACGCTTTAGCTTATTGAAAAAACTAAAAAAATCCGAAATTCCGCAATAAAATTTACTTTACCCAATAAAAAATTTTATCATTTTGCGAAGCACTAAAGGTACATTTAAAAAAATAAGCGCTTCAACAGATTTGCCAAAAAATTGGAAACACATTGAAGCTAGCACCTTCAAAAGTGGAATTTTGGACGAAGAAGTGGTACGAATTTTAACAACATCGCACTTAGATTTTTTGAAAATTTTTTGTATAAATGCGTTAAAATTCCATTACGTGCGTGCAGATTATAAAGAGTTGCTTGAGTTAACACTCCATTTTATTGGGGAGCGGGTACCAGATTTTTCACAATTTCGTTTGCCTGGTGCAACATCGCATGCACGATTCATGTCAAAGTGCATTTATTGTTACAAAATATTTCTATTTCGCGAACAGTTCAAATTGACAGCAGCAGAATTGAAAAGTCTTCGGAGCATTTGCTTGTTTTTGACTATCATATATGTACCTTATTGGTTCCGATGTGTGAACGCTATAGTACTTTTCGCTTATAGTCCATTCCGCTTAAAGGCCAAAAACGGATATAAGCCAAAACTGATATATACTCACGTGCAGATTTTTTCGAATTTCATACAAATTATTTGTCCTAAGGTCCATTTCGCATGTAGTCCATTTTCGTTTAAAAGCCACATTTTCTTAGCATACGAATATAATTCTTTATGCAAAAATGTTCGCTTAAAGTCCACTCTGTTTTTAATATTTTTTTAATCAACTTGTAACATGTTTTTATTTACATTTCTGGTAACTATTATAAATACCAAATTTCGCAATTTATATTTCATAACATGGTGTCTTCATCTGACCATTTTTGTTTTTATTGTATTATTTTTTGTTTTAACTATTTATTTAAATTAAATCAAAATTTGGTTATGTTTTAAATAAACTTTTGTTTAAAAAAGAGCAGTTTTATTGAAGAAAATAATTTGTATAAAGTCCAAAATGTGGATTATACACTTATAAGCCATTAAATGGCTTATAAAAAAAATCGGTTATAGTCCAAATTCGCTTTTAGTCCACAAAAGCTGTGCAACTATAGTAGTGGACTATAAGCGAAAAGTACTGTAGAAGCGCCAAAACTGGATCTTGATTTCATTCAAAACGTTGTATCTTATTTTGATAAAGAAGTTTCGACTGCATTGTTGCAAAAAATAAGAAAGCATTTGTGGTATTTGACAGAAGAAACAGTTGGCCTTGCATTTTTTGATGAAAGCGTGCCGTTGGAAATAAAAAAGATGATGGTCCAAAAACTCGACATCGGCAATGACATACATACATGGAAATTATGAAAAAATTTCGAAAAGGAATGTTGTCAATATGGATGAAATTTTCTATATATCCGATTTTGTTTCTCCACTGACAAAGAAATTTTTTTCCCGATTAGCCATAGATCCAAAATTTTTAGAATCGGAACCTTCTCAATGGCAGCAGAGGGATGATTACTGCGCTGGAAAAGCTGTCTGTCAACATTTGAACGTTGTAAATGATGCGGCAGAAAGAGCAATTAAACTCATCAAGGATTACAATAAATCGTTAACATACGATGAGACAGATAAGCAGTACCTACTCCAAGTTGTTGAGCACTATCGTCATTTATATCCGTCCCACAACAAATCTTCTCTTTTAAAATAATCAACTTAATAAAAACATTCAAATAAATGTATACATTTTTTTTTAAATTATTGTAGAAGCCTAGCTGCACTTTCCAATTTTTAATGAATTTTTTAAAAATAAAAATTTCGAAATTTTTATAAAAAAAATTATTTTTTTTTCAAAAAAAAATTATGTTTATAAAATGACTGCGCATATAAGAAAATAGTTTTACCTTTCTAAAAGTAAATTTTATTGCGGAATTTCGGATTTTTTTATTTTTTTCAATAAGCTAAAGCGTTTTTGAGTAACCCGAACATATGTTGTGCAGCCTCCTTCATTTTCGAAATAACGGTATATCTCGAAAACCAGAGCTAACCTAAAAAAACGGCTAGCACCACTGGATTCAGCGTACCTGAATTAGGTTAAAAATCGTTCGTTCGTATCATACTAAAATATTAATTAGCAGATACTTTAATCTATCTATACAATATATAATTTCTTAGTATTTGCGGATGTTTGTATGTTTGTCCTATTATTTCCGCAACTTTCTGAAGCCATCGGATGACATATGAAGCTGAAATTTGGCATACTTAAAGTACTTTCTCTGCGGAAGATCGTAACGAAGCCAGATTTTTGATTTTCTGTCTTTGGGACCGGCTTTTCAACTAGTATCTGATTGAATAGATGTTTTTTTCATCATATGGGGAACTTTGGTCCCCACTTGGCACGACTAGGCACCGTCGGATCGAGCTGAAAAATTAGGACATGATTTCTTACACCAAACCTCATATTTTAAGTAGCGCAAACAATTAAATTTAAAAAAAAAAAAATTGCGACCAGTCTAATATACATACATACATAAAACTATTCATTTTTGCACTTTAGGCGATAATTGAAAACAAATTTTAAATAAAAATAATAAAATAAAATACAAATAATAAAAAAAGAGACTTGTCAAATTTATTTGTAATTTTTAAACAAATGTTCTCATTACTCAACATACATATTAACATACGACATTCAACATATCGTGAAGACACAAAAAATGTATGCTAACTTATATGTTGAAATATCATTTGCTGGCATATGTTGAATTTGAAAAATTTGGTATTTTCAGCATATCGTCTAGCCACCCAACATATTGAATATGCTGATAGAGGCATTTGTTATTATTTTTAAGCATATGAGTGTAAGCATACATATCGTCTAGACTAAGCTTTAGTGCAAACTGTAAATAATTTTACGAACACAATGGATAATATGATGCAGGAAATTCTTAGAATGCAATCAATGTTATTGCAAGCTGTACTTAACAAGCCATGAACTGTATAAACATTTATTTTTGGAACGCAAACGGCATCCGCCAACATAAAAATGAATTAGAATACTTTCTTAAAAATAAACAAATTGATGTCATGATAGTTTCTAAAACTCATTTGACCCCAAGAAATACGTTTAAAAATAATGGTTATATACTATATGATACCAAGGACCCTCGAGATAGAGCTTGTGGAGGTTCTGCCATTTTAATAAAAACCAGAGTCAAACACTTCCTAATGGGTGTTCATCGTGAAGATTATCTTCAAGCAACAAACATTTGCGTTGAAGAATTAAATAGAAACGTAGTAATCTCATCGTTATACTCCCCACCTAGATATTCAATATCAGAAGGCCAATATTATAAATATTTTAAATCATTAGGACCTTGTTTCCTGGACGCTGGCGATTAAAACGCTAAACATACCTTGTGGGGGTCCCGACTTATAACACCAAAGGGTCGTGTTCTATTTAATACTATTTCTAAAATGGATTTGAATGTGATAGCGAGCGGACAACCAACATATTGGCCTACTGATCAGCAAAAAATACCAGATGTCACCAAAAATTGTTAGTTTAATGAACCCCAATAGAATTGTACCTCCGACTGGTAACGAACGCGATGACAGCTACGCAAATTAATTGGTTAAAATATAAAAAATATCTCAGCACCCATTGCACAGAAAATATTCCGCTTAGTACACCGGAGAATGTAGATCGCTCTATTGTTAATTTTGACAGTTATCTAAAACTAGCTGTTCAACATTCCAGTATTGGCCCCAAAAAAACAAAAAATATTAATATATGTAATTCTTTGTCTTGTTTGAACACAGAATTCCTAACCAACCTTCAGTTTAAAGCACAGAATTGCCGGGTATTTGAATTGAGGGAGGATCTTTAATGAAGATTGGAATTATAATCACTCATGTGAGTGATTATAATTGTAGAGTTGAGGGTAAAAGAAATAAGTAAATAGAGATAATTAGTTATTTCTTTTAGCATGTACTAATGGCAATTGAGTATAATCACCTTTTGGGTTATGGAGTTCCTTTCCAGCACAGCTAAATTGAACAACACTAACGTATGTAGCTTTGGTAAGTACAACTTTTATTTATTTTTAGGTATTTTTAGGATTAAGTAGGTGAATATTAAAAAATTCAAATAATGGTAAGTATGTATGTATAGTTAACAAAATTAGATTTAGGTTAAGATTAATTTACAAAGAAGCTACTTGTTTCTCTGTTGCTAAGGGCTCAATGTCGTGATACAAACAAAAATAAATCTTAAAAACCGTCTTCGGTTTATAAAAAGCCGAACCGGTTTGGAATAATTCCGTTTTTTAAGTACTAAATATTTTCCTTCTTCACAATAAATTTAAGGTTTTAAGTTCAGTACATTTAAAACTATAAATGCAATTTATATTTTTTAGGGTTGACACTGTATAATTTCATATTTGACATTTAATTTTGATTTCCACTATTACATTTTACATTACATTTTACAGATTGTTATTTTTCGATAATTCAATACAGGATTTTTTTCTCTTTTAATTCAGTTACTTCATATTTTACATGTTTTTTATATTGTTTAAATGCAAGTTTAAACAATATATATTCCACATATGTTGAGCGTCTCCTGTCTGAAAAAAGAAGAGTTCGAAGAGAGTGGCAATTGCACAGATCCCCTAACTTAAGAGTTTATTAAAAGAGTGTACAAAAGGCTAAGAAAGTTACTACAGACTCAGAAAACGGCTTCTCTGGAAAAATATCTTAAGGAACTTGATGCAACTCCGCAATCAGACTACTCATTATGGCGTGCAGCTAGAAATCTAAAAAGGCCAGTTGACTCTAAGCCACCATTAAGAAACTTGAATGGAAGTTGGGCAAGAAATGATAATGAAAAAGGAAATCTGTTTGTTAATCATTTGAAAAATGTTTTACCCCAAATATATCTCACGATATAGCAGTAGAGATACCACCTGTTGATGCTAGGGCAGCTGTTCCAATAAGATTTGAGTTAAGAGAGATCAAAAAGGCTATTTGTGATTTAAACCCCAAGAAAGCACCTGGTTTTGATAAGATCAGCAACAAAATGCTTTTTGAGCTACCTCGCATAGCAAAGAAAATTATTCTTTATGTTGTTAATTCTATTTTATGCCTTGAATAAGTCCAATAAATTTGCAGCGGGATCTTGATAACGTTGATTGGGAACAAATATTTTATTTGCCATCAGTGGATGAGAAGCTTACTTTTCTTAATAACTCAATACTGCAAATTTATAACAATCACGTGCCAATAAAAAATAAGATAATAAAAAATAGAACTAGGCCATGGTTTGGAAATGAAACGAAATTGTTAATAGAACAACGTGACCGTCTATACCACATGTGGAGAAGGTACAAGACACCTGATCTACAAACTGAGTATCGTTTGGCGAGGAAAAGGGTTGTTTCGAGGATAAGACATGATAAATCTTTGTATTATTACAACAAATTTAACACAGCTGTTGATTGTAGAAGTAAATGGAAATTTATACGAGAGATTGGCATTAATGACTCAGTTGACCGTTCATTGGAAGTTGATGTTAACTTGCTTAATGAAAACTTTACTAACATTGATTATCCAACTGTTCAGTCTAGTTTTTATGAGGAATGTTTGCCTTTGATTTCATGTAGTGAATTTAATTTTCAATGCCTAACCGCATGTGATGTAGTTAACGCTTTTAATGCAATGAAATCTAATTCAATTGGATTAGATAATATTAACCCAAAATTTGTTAAAATTATTCTACCCTGGATAATTCGATATGTTACACATCTTTTTAATACTATAATTATAACCTGTGCATTTCCAATGCAGTGGAAACACGCTAAAATTGTTCCAGTACCAAAAGCAGGAAATGAATATCGACCGATTGCGATTCTCCCATATTTTTCAAAAGTTTTTGAAAAGTTGTTACATAAACAAATTTATAACCATGTTAATAACAACAACCTGTTAACCGATCGTCAATCTGGATTCAGGCCTCAACGTGGCTGTACTTTAGCTCTTACCGATGTAATAGAGGAAATTCGTAGTAACCTAGATGAGAAAAAAATAACGTTTTTGGTATTATTGGACCACTCAAAGGCTTTTGATACAGTGCACCATTCAATCTTGTGCATGAAATTGTCCAAATTATTTAAATTTTCCACGTTTGCGGTGAAACTGTTGTCATCATACCTCTCAAGTAGATGCCAATCAGTTGCAAATGCCGAAACTTTATCGCGTTCTTTACAAGTAACTAGAGGTGTCCCACAGGGATCCATCCTTGGACCCCTGTTATACTCCTTATATGCGAACGACCTCCCAAACCAACTATCGTATTCTAGTATACAAATGTATGCTGATGACGTTCAGCTGTATCTCAGTAGTCCTAAAGAATCAGCTAATATGAAAATACGGGAGTTAAATCATGATCTTCAGAAAATACTTATATGGGCAGCGGCTAACGGTTTGCGACTTAATCCTAATAAATCCAAATGCATATTAATATGTAAAAGAGCCTCTCATATAAATTTTGAGGTAAATTTATTTCTTGGTGATTCGAGAATCGATGTTGTAGATTTAGCAAGAAACTTAGGAGTACTATTTAACAAAACTTTAACATGGTCGAATCACATTACACAAGTTTGTGGTAAAGTATATGGAATGTTGCGAAGCTTATGGGCTACTCAGCACTTTACACCTCTGCAAGTAAGAATACTACTTGCAAGAACATATCTTCTTCCGGCACTTTTATACTCATCCGAAATTTTTACTGGTTGTAACTCGAATGATATGAGAAAGCTGACTGTTACATACAACAATATCATCCGTTACATTTTCTCTTTAAAAAGATTTGATCATATATCGCAGCACTCTTGTCGTTTATTTAATATGTCATTTTCAAACTATCTTCAATTCAAAAACTTAATATTACTTCACAAAATAATAACGACAAGGGAGCCAAAATATCTTTATGAACGTCTGCAGTTTTCTAGATCGTGTAGAGGTAAAAATTTAATACAATTTCGTCATCGTGACCATGCTTCTGAATGCCAATACTTTATATTAAGCATACGTCTCTGGAATCAACTTCCAAATGATTTGCAAATCACTAGCAACGCTATAAGATTTAGAAAATTACTAAGGGAATATTTTTCGTAAATTTTTGTTAAATTTTTTTTATGTTTTAAATGTAAACTTTTTTTTATTTTTATAAACCTTTACTTTATTTATTTTACTCTATTTTAATTTAAATATAATCTTTACTTTATTTATATTGCTCTATTTAAATTTAAATATAATCTAGTAGTTCTTAAAAAATATTTTTTATCAATGTATACTTTAACTTGTCTGATTCTAATGCTGTAATTTATAAGATATTGTGTCTTGTTGTATTAGAAAATCAAATTAATAAATACAAATACAAAATACAAATACTATCCTCAAAAATGGAAAGTTTCCTTAGTCACCATGATACCTAAACCAGGAAAGGATCACACAAAAGTTGAGTCATATAGGCCTATAAGCTTACTTTCTAATATATCAAAGCTGTTTGAGAAGCGGTTAGCGTCAAAATTAACGCCAATTTTATATGCAAATATGTAGATGTATTCCTAACCACCAATTCGGCTTTAGAAGAGAACACAGCACAATCGAACATATAGTATAGTAAACGCCATAAGAAAAGACTTTGAAGAAAGAAAATATTGTTCCGCTCTCTTCATCGATGTTACCAGCAAACACACACAAGCTGTTGGAAAGCTACTTAGTCGGTCGTCAATTCATTATTATAGAAGGAAATTTCTTAAGTTCACCTCAGCCAATTGGCGCTGGAGTCCCACAGGGCAGCATTCTGGGCTCCCTATTATACTTAATTTATACTTCGGACATGCCAACAAACAACTACACACAAACTTCAACATTTGCAGACGATACAGCTTTTGTAATCGTCCACGAAAACAGTTATGAAGCATCTCGTTATTTACAGGATCATATATTTCAACTAGAAATATGGTTAATACAATGGAGGATAAAAGTCAATGAGCAAAAATGCGTACATATAACATTCACCTTGCGTCGGGAATCATGCCCCCCTATAAAATCAATAATTACCAAATAATACCTCAAAATTCGCATGTAAAATACCTCGGTATACATTTAGATCGCCGTTTGACGTGGAAAAGCCATGTAGAGGCAAAATTAACTCAAATGAAACTAAAAGCCATACAAATTCATTGGCTTATTGGAAGAAACTCTGTTCTTAGTCTCGACTGCAAACTCCTACTTTACAACTCTACTTTAAAGCCAATCTAGTGCTATGGTTTTCGGTTATGGGGCATTGCCTCGGCTTCTAATATCAAAGGCGCAAAAAAAAAACTTCTTCGAATAATCACAGCTGCCCCTTGGTATGTTAAAAATTCAAATATTCACCAGGGTCTTAATGTTCCTTTAGTAAAAACAATGATTACGAAATATGCAGTAAAATACTTAAAACGGCTCGAACTGCATCCGAACCCACTAGCTCGAAATATTTTGTATGAAGCGGCCACACTCACTTAAGAAGAAGAGACACTGCAGCACTTACCCATTTAGATGAGCGATAAACACCTATATACATACGTGAAGAGAACTCGTGATGTAGAAAATTGTTGTCTGGCATTGGCGGGACATAAAATGAAGTATTAGGTTAAGATTTGATTAATTGTTGTTAGTTCATATTTAATATATGAAGATTCAATAAATAATATTGCAAAAAAAAAAAAAAAAAAAAAAAAAAAAACCCTCAAAAACTCAAGTATTATGTAAAAGTCTGATAGTATGAATGCATGTGTGATGAAAATGACAAGTATTAAAGAAACAATTTTGACATCCCATACGACTTCATCGTTTTTTGAAAAATTTCAAAACAATAATACTTTTCATTGGATCAGGGTTGCATTTTATTTCATGTGTGAGTGTTTATACTTTGTGTGATGGTGTGATTATAAACTGTCATGTTAAATTAGATTTTTTGACAGTCGCAACAAAACTAATTAGATTTCTATCTCATAAAGTATTATGGAATACGTAAGGCTTGTGAGATAGTGTAATCTAGCCTTTATGAATTACAATTATGTCAAATAGAAAAAAATAGCTGGTGCCGCGTCAAAATTTCAAAAGTTTTAAAAATAAGGGACACTCTAGCATACATCTATACCAGTGAAGGGCAACACACATACCATCACATTTATGCTTGCGTGGAAACAGCAGATAACGAATGGCACTCATCTACAAGAAATTACAACAAAGCAACAGCCGAACGTACATTGTTACAGAACACACGAAGAAGTTTATAATGTACATGTGTCTACGTCTATACTAATATTAAAATGCTGACAAATTTGTATGTTTATAAAGCGGCCCATACACTTGCAATATAATTGTATATGATATTCGCCATATTATTACCATTTTGTCCTATATTATGCAATAAGTCGCACAATGGTTTCATTCATTCAATAAAAATGTGAACATTACTTATAGGAATAACATAAACAGCATTGTACAATGTTGCCAACACATTTTACTCTTTTTTCGTTGTGCAATAAAAATCAAAAGTCTTTTGATTGTTGCCAATATATTGTGCCACCTTCGAATATCACACACAAATTAGCGATATAATTGTACAATACGTAAAATTGAACAATTTTATTGCAAGTGTATGAGCCGCTTAAGAGAAAATCTTTGAAACTGCCGGTCCGATTTATAAAGGTTTTTCAACAAATTAAACACTGGAACCTCCTTACGGACATAGGCTATATTTGGTTCTGAGGCGCTAAGCCTCTTTACTCAGAATATATTCACCCTTATTGTCTTTGGCGTTTTTGCGGCGTAAACTAGACGGTTTTAAAAAACGGTACCGTGATTGGCGAAAAACGCCAATGAATACGACACTTTTCAAATCTATTACAAAAACGACGTTAAAACAGTACCGTGTTTGGCGTATTTGTCTGTCAAAAGTGTAAAAAATTGTCGTTAAACATTTTGATCACGCCGTTATTAAAATTATTTATGAAATAATTTCAATGGAAGGAAATAAAATGTAAACATGAACAAAATTGGAAAATTGGAAGTGGAACACCGTTTCCGAACATTTAAATTGCATTGGCCACCCCATCCCGTTCCGGAGACGGTTAGATGAAGGTATGGGCCGATTTTAAATTTAAATTGAAGAACAAACTCGCTCATAACAAAGCTTTAAGCTATGCAACAGGTGGTGCACGGCTCAAACAAAATACTTTTTCAGATGTCTAAGAAGCAGTAATAGATCTATTAGACATGCGTGCTATTGTCCAACATAAAGATCCATTTGGAATTAAGAGAAAGCAAATGATTTCACCAGACCCCTAGGCAAATTTAGACACAATAACTGACATTACCGAAATTGAAAGCCCGTGTACTTCACCTGTGACACCTCCGCTTAGAAAAAATTAAAACCAAGCGAAACTGGGGCTTTTAGAACAAGTAAAACTGCAAAAAGAATTATGCTTGGATTTGAAAAATAAATTGTCGGAATTAAAACGTTACATACGGAGAATCCTTAAGAGGAGAAATTGGTTAATATAAGGCGGAACTCAAAAGCAAAGAGACAAGCAGAAAAGCTCATTTAGAAATATGCAAAGCCGAACTAGAAATTAAAAAAAAAAACTTGAAGAGTTAATAAAAAGTAAAATGATTTATTTTCTTTTGTTTTAATTAATATAATAATGTACATGTAAATAGAGCTACCTATATGTGTCAAAGGACAGCACTTGTAAATTAAATAAACGTTTTTAAAATTGGTTTTGACTTTTACTAAAATAGATTAAGTTTACATATAAAATATGTTGATCAGCATCTAGCTCTGATGCGTGTCTACGAATGACCGTTTGATTTAAAAGAAAACATACGGCGCATTCTATGCCGTATGTTTAGTGACTGAAACACAGAGTTGTTTTATTCGTCTCTATGACAGGGTGCTTCTAACTTGACATATCGTCGTTCGCAAGTTATTGTGTTCTATATGACAAAAACGTTTTTTTTAGTAAATCGCTGTTAAAGTTTAGTTGTTAGTTACAAAAAATTGAACCGAAAAAGGTGTCGCAACCTTCTTACCAAAGAACTAAAAACTACTTTAAACTAAATCTTATAGTTATGTTTTTATAAATCCACTTAGGCAATACTTGGTACCTTCTTAAAACAAGGTAAGTTCCGTCTATAAAATAAGAAAAAAATTAATCAAATTCATTTGACTTCGATTTTTAATTCAAATATTTTAAATTTAATAAAGAAATTTTGTATGAAAATTTCCCTTAATAAACGTTTATAAAACTTAATAATCGTATATGAATACGGGGGAAAAAGTTGTTAATATTTTTTAAGATATATTCAACAAATTATTGTAGTATGCCACATCGTCTAGCGATAAAAAGTTATATAAACTTCTCACATTATTAATTTTTTTCGATGATACCTATTTAATAGCTGAATTCTGAAGATGTTCATCAAATAAATTGTTTGGAGTTAAAAAAGCAAATGATAACAAAGAAAATATCAAGGAATCAGTAATTGCTAAAGGCTAGTTTACAACATCTTACAAGTCTTACGTATTCCATAATACTTTGTGGGATAGAAATCAAATGCGCCTGTCAAAAAAATCTAATTTAACAAAACGGTTTGTGTTCACACCATCACACAAAGTATAAACACTTACATATGGAATAAAATGCAACCCTGTTCCAATTATTGTTTAGAAGTATTTCAAAAAACAATGAAGTGGTATGGGATGTCAAACTTTTTTTCATAATTCTTTTCATTTTCATCACACATGCATTCAGAATATTAGATTTTTACATATTACTTGAGTTTTTGATATGTATTTATACAAAGTATAATAGATATTTATTCTTATTTGACCTTTATTTTATAACTACTTTTAATTATTTAAGCTTGAGGTCGTTTTTTATAAAAAATTATATATATTTTATTCAATATTTCGCTAACCTTTGGTTAGCATCGTCAGGAAATTAACAAATTTTAATAATAACAAAAACGATAACAAAATTATGAAAAAATTTTTTGTCAGAAATTAAATTCAAAAACCAATTTGTCATAAAAATTTTTTCAAAAACCATTATAACAAAAAATAAAAATTTTAACTAAAGTATAACAATTCATATAAACTGAAAAAATTTCCTATCTATAAACCTAATTCGAAAACCATATTTACAATAATAAAAAAATATTTTGGCTAATGAAAATTCCTTTAAAATAAAGATTTTTAAATAACTAAACTTATTTTTAATTGCTATAAAATAAAGATTTTTTAAAAACTAAACTTATTTTTATCTTATCTTACATACATAATTAAACATATTTTCATTATTACCAAACTAATGTGTGTATCGTGACCTAAGGACAAGAAGGTCCTAGTTTTCATGTAACAAATTGAACCCTCTTGCTCCAAGGCTGCGATAGGTACCTATGTATATTTATATTATTATATCTAATCTTCTATCCCTTAAATAATTAAAAGTAGTCAAAGTATAATAGTGTAAAAAAAGCCATAAGAAAAGGTTAATTTACAACTATCCTAATTTGCAACACAACAAGTAACAATAACATTTCATTGATATCATCGATTAGAAAACACGCGGATCTAATTAAAAATCAAAGGGTTTTGCATACTGTTTGTTTTTTTTTTTTTTTTGTTTCATTTGCCAACTGCAATCTGAAGTCACGAAAAGGAAATCAAACAAAAACAGACAATGCAAAGAGTCCCAAGGTACTACAAACTATATTTACCCTTTCATATAAGTGAGCGTCAAAATAAAGTAAACAGCTTGTTTTCAAATAAAAAAAAGTGTTATGTTATTTATAAAAAGTTAAATTTGTACTTTGCCAAATTTGATTAGACTTCATGCTTGCTGTCATCTGTGAAAAATACGTTGCCCCAAAATTTGACGAAAGCAAGTTGGACAAAAAAAAAAAACACGTTATATAAGGTATAAATAAGAAATTCAACTGAAAACATACAGTATCTGTAGTGGAGCGTGATAGGGTTTGCATTTGTAATAAGTCCTAAAACAGCTGGATCAGACTAATAGTCGCTCGATATCAGCTCAACTAAACATCCGGGAGCATTTGGACAGACAAATTAAAAAAAAAAACATAACTAGCAAGCACTCTGTGAAGAAAATTCTGCAGGAAGAGTGGCCAAAAATGTCTACTGAGCTAATTTTAAAATGCGTGGAATCGATGCCAAATAGACTAGAAGTCGTCCTAAAAGAAAACAAAATAACTTCACTTTTCTTAGTATTTTGGAACTGTACACTTTATTTTGACGCGCAAAAAAAGGAGTAAATTTGTTTTTTATAGCACTGTTTTTGTTGTTTTTGAAGTATTTCAAATTTTTAATTTTACATTGACATAACATTGTCCAAAGTTTTGTAAATGATAATAAACTTCTAAAAATTTAAATTCTTTTTTTTAGTAAAATACCCCTTTTTATATTTTAAAACAAGCTGTTTACTTTATTTTGACGCTCACGTAGAACAAAATAAAAAATATTTTTTTTATTAAGTATTTTTGTTCCGTTTTTGTTCTATATGCACGGTTTTTTGCATATTTGATGACACAGATCGACAGATCTCTAAAAGTTTACCTTAAAGTCCATCTTATTTAATTTAATTTTTTATATTTTGCGCTATAGAACACAATAACTTGCGAACGACGATATGTTAATGTTGAAATTAATAAAAACGCAAAACTATTCTTTTAAAATTATAGTTTCAGATCATAGTGAATAGAGATGAATTAAAACCTAAACTTAAAATTTTCACAAGTAAAATAATACAAAAATTTTGCTACACACACAGAAAAAAATACCAATGTAAAAATAACAAGGAAAAATGTTGATTGAGAATCATAGTAAATTTCTGCAAAAGTATGCCCATTATTTAAATTTATCATTTTTTCATATTTATTTTAAATTAAAAATATTAAAATAATCCTAAATCACTATTAAAATAAATAAAAAAAAATATTAAAATTTAAATAAATATGGATTCGATATTGAATCCATTAAAAAATCTGTTTTATATTAAAATCAAAAGTTTATCTTGTTAAATTAACATGCATACATAGTTAAGTATGTTAATTTTTTTGTTTTCATTTTTAAAATATGTTATAAAAAAACAACTCCCGTATTCTTTTAATTAAAATTATTTAGTTAAATATTACATCAAGTTTTCAAAGTAGAATGATGACGAAACCCATATCGGGCGATTCTGCTGATGCTTCTGTTGACCAAGGAGAATACAAAATAAGTGAAGCATGTGTTACAGGGGTAAGTGTTTATATGAATTATTCTTAACCAAATGCATATGTTGTCTCTGAAGCTTCTTCACACTGTTATAACACACTCAAACCAATTTGATTCATGAAATTCACGTTGTTTCAACTTGAAATAACTTTCATTCAACGTGATTCGGATTGTTATTTCAATATAAATGACATTTTGCTCTTACTTTACTGCAATGTTAAATTAACATAAATTATAGTTATTTTAAAAGAAAAAATATTGTTCGCAAGTAATTGTAAAATCAGGTTGAATTATCATGAAAAACGTATGAAGCAAAATCAACACCGAAAAATTTTAAATCAACCTTGTTTTCAACGTTTTTAACTTGATTGTTTTCTGTGTGTACCTATTAGTTTTAATGCAAACACCAGGGTTGTCAGATAGATTTTGACCTTTTTCGCCAAATTCAAAAATCGCCAAAGCCTTAATTTGTAGTTTTTGACAGTAAAATACAAATTTTTTTACATTATTTAAAATAAATTTTTAAGGCATAAAAAAAAGTCGCCATGATATATGGGCGATTCTATTCTGACGGGTGCAACATTTATACGCTTTAAACGTCTTTTACTAATATAAAGAAACACATTTGCAATTAAGTTATTTCTAGAAGGGGTAACATTTTGTTATATACTATTGTTATCTATTTACAAGAATTTATATGAAACGATCAAATAGCCACGAGAGAGCTTTAAAGTGCATGACGGGTGCAACCAAATCGGCCCACTTTCATAAGATCATACCACAAAAGCACAAAACTCTGTTAATTTTTAAACTTTTTTTGTATTATTCTTTTTTATTGTGAAATATGAGACATCAGACGATGATTATCAAATCAAACATCGTAGAGAAATATAATCCAATAATAAGAAATTTGCTCTTTAAGCCATGACGGGTGCAACATGCAATGAATTTTCGGTTCGCGCCAAATCTATGAATTTTAATGCTTCGAAGTGCACAACAAATTTATATTTAAGCTTACGTCTATAAAAATCATATTATTATAAAATATAGATATTTTACTTTAAATTGGCATCAAAAAAGTTACAAATAGTGTGATTTGAAAATTGATGTTAAAAGTTGTCTAGAATAGAATCGCCCATATATTTTGTTCGATTTTTATTTAGAAACAAAAAAGGTACACTGTTTACTATTAAAGTTTACAGAAGTCTCCTTAAAGTAAAAAAAAAAATTTCTGTTAGTACTAACCCAGCGGGAAAATAAGGAATTGATTACATAAATAACTTCATGATTAGGCGTCTTGCGACAGCCAAATTAGAGACTTTTAACTAGGCAACAAGTGCCACTATCTGTTTTCTATATTCAATTCTGATTTATTTGTGGGCTACTGCCCTTTTTATACTAATTCTATCATATTGCTTACTTATTCTAACTTATAGTATCAATTCTTAAAATCTATACTTCTCTATCAGTACCATGGAATTATCATGGGTTTTCCCTATGTACAATGCTATGACCAATCAGAATGCATGAGTAAGGAATGTACTCATTTACCTTAGACGATCAAAATCATGTCTCATGTGTTCGAACACATGAAGTCATTGGGTAAATGCCGTTATTTGATCTTTTGTGTATGGCATTTACCCTACAGTAATTCGGGTGGCATGTATACTTTTCAGGTTGGTTATTGGGTAAGCAGTGGTCGCTTATAAGGTACACTACATCATTATTAAAATACTCTTTGCTATTAACAAACTGTAATTTTTTCCATTGTGTTTCATGAACATCGTACGTTAGGATTCATAAAAATCTTTAAAATATCTTTAACAACAACGAATTTTATATCTAATAACAAATTGCCACATTTTATAATGGAAAAATTTTCATAAACTTCAAATATATTCATGTTTCAAGGAATTTTATTTATTGATTCTTTAAAGAGCATTTTTAAATATGAAAAACAATTTTCTCGAAGATTTTCATTATCTTCATCAGCAATTTCTGCATAATTAAGTTTCAAATTCTGACCATACATATGAATGCCTCAAATTTAATTCATAAAAATAATATTATTACTTCGTAGGTATTGAATTTAACAAATTTTAAAATAAATTCATGGCTCATCAGAAAGCCAACAAAAACTTTTTTTATAAATCACCATGTCGCCAAATCGAAAATTAGGTCGCCAAACAAGTTTGAAAATCGCCACGTTTGGCGAGAAATCGCCACATCTGACAACTCTGGCAAACAGTTGTTTGACAGTGTGTTTCAAAATAATTTAATTAAGTGTATTATTTTACTTCGTGATTCTTTTACAAAATTTTGCTAGTCAAAAATGTTAGACGGTAATATAAAATTGCAAATACGACTGCAACTACGACACCTGTCGTTTTACGACTACGCCAAACACAATTAGAGTAAATATTTATCCTTTTAGAAGACATCTATTGAAGCAATAGTTTTCATACTCAAAAGAAAAACAAAACAATTTTAACGTGAGTACACTGTTCACTAGGGATATACACACAGAAAAAAATACCAATGTTAAATTAACTTGACGAAATGTTGATTGAGAATCATAGTAAATTTCTGCAAAAGTATGTCTTTATTTAAATTTATCATTTTTTCATATTAATTTTTAATGAAAAATATTAAAATAATCTTAAATCACGTTTATTTAATACTATTCACTGTTAAAATAACATTGTTAAATATTGAATCTATAAAAACCTGTTTTATATTAAAATCAAAAGTTTATCTTGTTAAATTAGCATGCATACATTTTTAAGCATTTACATTTTTTTATTTTCATGTTTAAAATATGCTATAAAAAGAAGACAATTCCCGTATTCTTTTTATTAAAATTATTTAGTTAAATAGTACATCAAGGTTTCAAAGTAGAATGATGACGAAAACCATATCGGGATAATGTGCTGATGCTTCTGTTAACAAAGGAAAACACAAAATAAGAGAAACTGTGTTACAAGGGTAAGTGTTTTGAATTATTCTTAAATAAATAATATGTTGTCTCTAAAGCTTCTTCACACTGTTATATCACACTCAAAAGAATTTGATTCTACAGGGAATTCACGTTGTTTCAACTTGAAATAACTTTCATTCAACGTGATTCGGATTGTTATTTCAATATAAATGACATTTTGCTCTTACTTTACTGCAATGTTAAATTAACATGAATTAAATTTACTTTAAAAGAAAAAAATGTTGTTCGCAAGTTATTGTTAAATCATGTTAAATTAACATGAAGTAACAATGAAGCAAAATCACTACCGAAAACGGTAAAATCAACCTTGTTTTCGACGATTTAACATTGATTTTTTTCTGTGTGTAACCATTAGCATTTTTTTTCAAATATCAAAAAGGACCTATCATAGTGAGATAGTGCATAAAAAAATATGAAGAAATGTGCCTTCCTTTTTTCGCGAGCGTTCAAAAAGGTTCGGCACCGATCGCGATGAAGTTTTAGCTTATAAATTTTTTCAGTTTTACAGGAAATCCATAATTCTAACGTCGAAAGCCATGCTGGTCTTTGCATTTCGTGTTTTTTTTTATGAAATGGCGATTCCTTGCATTCCAAAAAAAAGAAACCAAAAAAACGGTACAAGGGAAGGATACCCACCATAAAAATTTATATTACAATTTAATAATGTATAAGTTATTTAATTAAAAAAAAAAAAAAATTTTTGGTGTTTTAGAAATTGCATTCGGTGCCGAAGGTTTTTGGACCGAAATGACCCCTGATATCGATTTTTAATATCAGTATAACATTGTCCATACCGTAATGATAGGTTCTTATTTTGGTTATACCCCTACTGTTCACCCTCTATTCCACCTCCAGGCTAACTGTAAGCTTACCGAATGCTAAAGTGATTTTTGCATTTGCTACGCTTATCGGCTAAATAGCTGAACCGATTTCAATGAAAGAGGGGGACATAGGGATAATTGCTGTCTCTCTGAAAATATCTAACCAATTTTGATGAAATTTTAATTATACATATATTTTTCAAACCTTTTAAAATAGACAGATTAGCAACGCCGCACAGTGGGGTGAAACAAAACGAGGATTAATTCAGAGAAGTTTGTAATTTATGACAGCATTTTTTTTGGATTCTGTGTATATTGATTATTAAAATAAAGCTTTTGTTGTAAAATTTTTGTGAAATTTTAATTTTGTTTTATTAACTAAACTTTTTCGAACAATATATATTTTTTTAAGCAAGGCACATTCATTGCTAAAATATGGAATTAAAAATCATCTTCATAATTATCTTCACCTTCATCAAAATCATAATCTTCATGTTGTCATTATCAACATCGGAAATATTTAGGAGAATAAGCAAATCAAGTGCTGTTTGTGGTAAATTTAAATTTAAAATTGAAATAATAGCGGTTTTCACCCTTGATAGTATCGGGCCATAATTTACTTTTAGACCTATATAAGCCATGCTCCCGGAAAACAGTTTATTACGCCTGAAACCGTAATAAATAATGCTATCAGAATAAAATTTAACACGTTACAGTTTTATAAGACTAGAACTCACACTAATAAATTTCGTGATGATCGGTCCATAATTTCCAATAGGCCCCATATAAAAACCACTAAGCAACATCAAACGTAAAATTATTTTATGTGTATTGTGTGTATATCATTTAAAACCATAACTTGCGTTTGTATCCATATGGATACATACAATGTTAAAATTTTTTTTTTTCAATATTTATTTATTGAATCTTCATGTACTAAACATGAACTAACAATAACACACTGCTACAAAAAACACTTTTTGTCAGAACTTGAAAACCGACCTATTGGGGGTTGTAGGCCTAGGTGAGGACATACAAAAACCGTTTTCAAAAATTTGGAAACACCCTCAAAATTTTGAGTTATTTTCAAAAAACTGTTTTAGGGTAGGTCGTAGCACTTAAGTTCCTCTAACTCATACATTTTTTGATCGATTTCAAAATTTTAAACAGTTTTGAAAAGGCAAAGAAGTAAGCTTTTATGAAATGTATTCATAAAAAATATATTCCAGGAAATTAGATGAGTGTTTATCAAAAGTTTCTAATTTTTTTTATTTTTTTTCATAATTTTTCAAATTCAACAAGAGTTATTTTAATTTTTTTCTATAAAAACCTATCTTTGTTTGCACTGTATTTTAAAGATAATTTTGTGTAAAAAAAAACGAGATATCATTTGTTAAAATCGGCTTATATTTACAAAAGTTACTAAAGTTTTAAATCACGCAGAAGATCGCAAAAATATGCATTTGTCACAAAATGTGGCTCAGCCGATTTTGGTAAATATTCCAGATTCATCATCACTTTGTTTATGTTAAGTTTCATTACATTTAATTGCACTTAATACTGGCTTAGTAACAGTTAACACATTTTTATATTGATAACCAGTGATGTTTGTTTGGCAAAAATAACAGTCTTGTGGTTTATGGAATATTTGATGATGCCAAATCATTGGGAAAGTTAACGGTAATGGCTGGCTTTTAAACTTTTCGGACTTAGTTTTCATAAGCATACTGGAACAGCTTGTACAAATACTTTCGGGTTCATAACATTTGCTAGAACAGTATGAGCAGTTAAAAACTGTATTGAAGGCATTTACCAAGGCTTTATTTTTCTTCAGATCAAAGCGATGTTTTTTGTCAGCGAATAAACCGCAAACATATGTCTGTCTGTCCGTCTGTTCGTATGTTGAAAACACGCTCACTTTCGAACAACTCAAAAGAAATGAACAAACTTGAAACAAATTGCTTGCAGTTATCCTAAGCAGTTTGCGATTGAAATTCAGCAAAATCGGTGCAGTAGGACCAGAGCTATGAATCAAAATGTGGAACCATCACCTAAAAAAAATTATAACTTTGTTATAAAAAATAACATAAATGGTGGAACAAGGCACGGAATGAGATAAGATTTTGCAAAAATTTGTTTTATTCGACTGGAAATCACGCTGTAAAATTTCGTGAAGATCCGTCCATAATTTACCCTAGGCCCCATATAAACACTACTCCCGGAAAATAGTTTAGTACGCCTAAAACCGATAAAAATAATGCTATCATAACAAAATTTGAATTGAAACTGTTACTAAAGCTAGTTTAAATTGCTAAATAATTTAATATAGATCTAAACCTCAAACCAACCAATTTT
Source organism: Pollenia labialis (assembly GCA_949318255.1). NCBI lineage: Eukaryota > Metazoa > Arthropoda > Insecta > Diptera > Polleniidae > Pollenia > Pollenia labialis. Next base: position 60,476,950 of record OX439141.1, read on the forward strand.
AATGCTGATGTCTGTTTTTATAAAGATAAATTAATAATAAATAGACATCATATAGATATCCCTCCTGAAATATTCGAACAGTCGGTGGAGGGTATTAAAAATTCGGCACAGCTGAATATAGCACACTAACTTGTTTTTATTCATATTTTTTGCGCGGAGGGAGAAAATACTAAAAATTTGTGTTAATGAAAAGTTGAATAACTTATACAATTTTTATCCGATTTGAAAAATTAAAACCATGTTTTGTTAAGAACTAAATTTTCTTCATACGCTAATATAAATTTTAATAAGTTTTCATATTAAAATAAGCAATGAAAAGCTACTAAAATCAAAAAAGTTTATAATTTTCGTTATTTTTGTAGATATTCTTAACAAAAACAATACTTATAATTTACAAATGTATAAAAAAATGCACGTTATTTTAAAGCGTAATCAGTTTTCTTTCCAAACCCGTTAAAAAAATTAAAATCGGACAAGAACTGACTGAGTTACAGGTCGATAAGTTGACGAACATCACTGAAAACGGTTTTTTTAAAATAACTTCTGAATTTGAGGGTGTTTCTGAAATTTTTTGACACAATTTTTTATGTACTCAACAAGACCAATAACCCACGCTAGGTCGTTTTCCAAGTTTTTTTACACTGTAGCACCGTGTAATTAATCAAATCTTATTCTAATACTTTGTTTTGCGTCCTACCAGTGCCAGACTTGACGAGTTAAACTTGACTTGTGTGAACCGGCACTAATCAGCTGTTAAATTGAAAGTAAAATAGCCAAATAAATGGAGCGGTGAAATTGAAAGCAATCTCGTGGTCAATTGAAAAAGTGTCAGTGTGTAAGTAAAAAAGTGAGTGTATTGCAAATTGAAAGTAATTGAAAGGCAAAACTTGATCGTGTGACCACCAAGTTAAACATTTTCATAACATAATCAGGGCTGCCATATTAGAGATGTCTCGCCACACGCAGTGATGCCAGAAGTACAGATTTATCTGCATTTTGAAGAAAGAAACAAGTATATTACCCTACAAGAAATGAATGAGCGATTAGTTACATTTTGGTGTTAAGAATATTTTTTTTTTTTTCATAGTTTATTTATTAAATCTTCATATATTAAATATGAACTAACAATAATTAATCAAATCTTATTCTAATTCTTTATTTATGTCCTGCCAGTGCCAGACAAAAATTTTTTTTCTTCACGGGTTCTGTTCACATATATAGGTGCTTATCGTTCTTCTAGTTGGTTAAGTGCTGCAGTGTCTCTTCTTCTTAAGCGAGTGTGGCCGCCATGATTTAGAATATTTCGAGCTAGTGGATTTGGGTGTTGTTCAAGCCTTTTCAAATATTTTACTGCATATTTTGTAATCATAGTTTTTACTAATGGCTCATTGAGTTTCTTATGAATGTTTGAGTTTTTAACATACCAGGGAGCTGCTGTGATTATTCGAAGAAGTTTATTTTGGCGCCTTTGAATTTTGTCGATATTAGAGGTCGAGGCAGTGCCCTAGTGAACACCGCAGTACCAAATAGGCTTTAAGATTGAGTTGTAAAGTAGAAGCTTGCAATCGAGACTAAGGACAGAATTTCTTCCAATAAGCCAATGAATTTGAATGGCTTTTAGTTTCATTTGAGTTAATTTTGCTTCTATATGGCATTTCCACGTTAATCGCCGATCCAGATGTATACCGAGATATTTTACATGAGAATGTTGATGAATTATTTGGTTATTGATTTTAATAGGTGGGCAAGATTCCCGGCGCAAGGTGAACGTTATATGTTCGCATTTTTGTTCATTGACCATTATCCACCATTGTCTTAACCATATTTCTAGATGAAATATATGATGCTGTAAGTAACGAGATGCTTCATAACGGTTTTCGTGGACGCTTAGAAAAGCTGTATCGTCTGCAAATGTTGAAGTTTGGGTGTAGTTGCTTGTTGGCATGTCCGAAGTATAAATTAAGTATAATAAAGGGCCCAGGATGCTACCTTGTAGGACTCCAGCGCCAATGGGCTGAGGTGAACTTAAGAAATGCCCTTCTTTAATAATAAATTGACGACCGACTAAGTAGCTTTGTGTGTAGCTAAGCAGCTTGTGTGTGTTTGCTGGTAAATTTTGCTTCAATTTGTGTAATAAGCCTTCATGCCAGACTTTATCAAAAGCTTGCGAAACATCGATGAAGAGTGCTGAGCAATATTTTTTCTTCAAATGCTTTTCTTATGACATTTACTTTTCGATGAGTTTGTTCAATTGTGCTGTGTTTTCTTCTAAATCCAAACTGATGGTTTGGAATACATCTATTGTCATTTAAAATTGGTGTTAATTTTGAAACTAATAATTTCTCAAACAGCTTTGACATAGTTGATAATAAGCTAATTGGCCTATATGACTGAACTTTTGTATGATCTTTACCTGGCTTTGGTATCATGGTAACTAAGGAAACCTTCCATTCTTGAGGGTAGTACTCAAGGCGAAAAATAGCGTTACAAAATAAAATTAATAATTTTCTTTGCTATGCGAGGTAGATCTTAAAGCATTTTATTACTGATTTTATCAATACCAGGTGCCTTCTTAGTGTCTAAGTCACAAATAGCCTTTTCGATTTCTCTGATCTCACGTCTGAGGGGAACAGCTGCTCTAGCAGCAACAGGTGGTAACTCCGCAATATTGTGAGATACATTTGGTGTAAATACGTTTTTCAAGTGACTTACAAACAGATTTCCTTTTTTAATATCGTTTTTTGCCCAACTACAATTCAAGTTTCTTAGTGGTGGCTTAAATATAGCTGGCCTTTTTAGATTTCTAGCTGCACGCTATAATGAGTAGTCAGATTGTGGAGTTGCATCAAGTTCCTTAAGATATTTTTCTAGAGAAGCCGTTTTCTGAGTCTGCATTAACTTTCTAAGTCTTTTTGTGCACTCTTTTAATGAATTCTTAAGTTGCGGGGATCTGTACAGTTGCCACTCTCTTCGAACTCTCCTTTTTTCAGTCAAGAGCCGGTCGACATCTGAAGAATATATTTTATTATTTTTAATTTTTTTGGGGGTAACGCTGGAATGTTGAGCAGCTAGTTTAAGATAACTGTCAAATTTAACAATAGAGAGATCCACATTCTCCGGTGTACTAAGCGGAATATTTTTTGTGCATTGGGCACTAATAAATTTTTTATATTTTAACCGATTTATTTGTATGGCTGACGTCGCTAAGTAACCTGACGGAGATACAATTCTATTTGGGTTCGATATAGTAACAATTGTAGGTGTGTGGTCGGATGATAACTCTAATGAAGCTTCAGCATGAATCGTGTCTGTGGGGATGTTTTTAACCACGCCAAAGTCGATAACATCTGGAAATTTTTGCAGATCAGTAGGCCAATATGTTGGTTGTCCGCTCGCGACCACATTTAAACCCAATTTAGAGATTGTGGTAAACAAAACACGACCTTTTGGTGTTATAAATCGTGACCCCCAGAAGGTATGTTTAGCGTTATAATCGCCAGCGGCCAGGAAACAGGGTCCTAATGATTTATAATATTGGCTTTCTGATATGAAAAATCTAGGTGGAGAGTATAAAGAAGAAATTACTAAGTTTCGATTTAGCTCTTCAACACAAATAGTCGTTGCGTGCCGATAATCTTCAAAATGATCAAACATTAAGTAGTGTTTGATTTGGGCTTTTATCAAAATGGCAGTATAACCATTGATTTTAAACGTATTTTTTGAGGTCAAGTGAGTTTCAGAAACCAACATGACTTCAATTTGTTTATTTTTTAGAAAGTATTCTAATTCATTTTTATGTTGGCGGATGCCGTTTGCGTTCCAGAAACAGATTTTTAAACAGTTCATGGCTTGTTAAGTACAGCTTGCAATAACATCGATTGCATTCTAAGAATTTCCTGCATCATATTACCCATTGTGTTCGGAAAATTATTAACTGTTTGCACTAATGTTTCCATGGTTTTTTCAAGACGACTTAAATTAGAAACTGGAGTTTCTTCATTAATTGGCGAAGCACCTTGCATTGGCACTTGGTTTGATTTTAGGATGTTAGCGTAGGAGGTTCTGTTATTACTAGGTCATTAGTGTTTAGTTGATTTGTTACCTGCATTTGAGGGGGATTAGTTTTTGGTCCAACCGACTGCTAACGTTGGTCATTTTTAGATTTGTCGCAAAGAACTGCACCATGTAATTCACCACATACTACGCAAACTGGGGGAAGGTGGCAGTATGACTTAGTATGACCAAATTCTTGGCAGTTAAGACATTGAACGGGACCATTTCTTTTGCGCAGCTCCTCAATGCTTATTCTTCTGTACACAACATATTTTAAATTATAAATAGGATGCGTTTCGTTTTTTTAAGCCTTACGTCGCCAGGTTCTTACTCCACACGAAATAATGGTTGGGGATTTTTTTTCGCTATTTTTAATATTTGTGACATTTTTTATTTTAAAACCCTTCTCTTCCAAAAAAGTTTTAATTTCGACAGGGTCCACGCATGAGTCTATACCCTTGATCACTGCCTGAAGACCTTAACTGGTCTTCAGTTGATATGTATAAAAGTTTTTATAAAGAGCTTCAAATCTTGTAATTACTTTGCGAAAATCATCCTCGTGATTGACCTGTATTTTTGTCTCGTAAATAATACCTCGCTTTATTGCAGCTACATAAAATGAGTTTTCGCGTATCAACAAAATTAAACTCTTTATTAACTCATTTGAGTTTTACTCTCTAAGATATGATGTGGCTTAGACGATTTGATGACGTTTGGTGCTTCCGAGTATTCCTCATCCAGAATTGAGAAACGATTTTGGGAATATATTCTTTCAATTGTACTATCTTTTAAAACTTTCGATGCCGAAGCAACTGCTAAGGAGGTAGGGCTACGACCCCGTTTAAGCACTGTTATATATCTGTCAATGCCAACTTGTACTGGAGGCTTGTGAAAAATTTTAACTTGAGTTAAAGAGTTTTCCATAGCGGCTGTTTTGGGGTTAATTGTATCATCACGTATTAGCGTTGTTTTTGGCACTGCGGGAACACCTGCAGTTAATAGATTTGTTATTGCATTACGATCGACCGTATTTGTAAACAAGAGGGAACGCGTTGAGTAATTGGTTTAGCCGTTAAATATAAATAAAATAAGAATAAAGAAAAACAAGATATGTTTTTGCTAAAATGTATGTATGTGTGTGCATGCATATATTTTTGTTAATTGTAATTTTTAATATTTTTATAATTGCCGTTAACGTTCACTTAATTAAAATTATGTTAAAGCGTCCATTCGCTTATCTTATATTTTTTTTTTTAAATAATATTATGATATTATAAATATATGTACACTTATTTATGTTAAAAAAAAAACCGTATGTCGAGTTAAAAAAAAACACGTCTGCATTCAACGAGCACGCATTCTATAAAAATCTGCACAGCTTTTTCCGGCTTTTTGTAAACATGGTCATATATACATATGAATATAGTATATGTTATTTCAAAGATAAAAAAAACCCTTTTTTTAAATTAAATATTAAAAAACGTTTTTTCAAAAATGCTATATTTTTCTCAATTTTGTAAAAATCCAAGGGGTTTTCAATAAAAATGATTCATAAGATCTTAAAAAACAATAACATGCCGATATCTAAGCCAACTCTTTGACCTTGAAATTGTCAAATGCCTCCAAAGTTGAGTGTATAAATATGGATACAATATAGCGAAAGGAAATATAGAAAAGGAAATAACCCAGAATAAAACAGTTGAAGAATATATATCTGTCTCTTTCGCTTAAGAAAAAACAAAAAAGGAATAGCTTATCCCATCAACAATAAATTTCAGTGTATTTATCAAAAATAAAAATTGGGAATTAAGAACGAATAACAAAATCATTTAAATTAAATTTTGTATTCCCACGAAAATTATTTTGATTCATTAAATTATTTTTACTGAAGGAAGGTATTTTACAACATGAAATTTATTAAAATTTATTCAAATAGAATCTGGGAATTTATTTCCCATGGGGAGTAATTTTTATTATATAAATTTTCATATTATTTGAATGTGTATTCTAAGTCAAATAACAATCCTTATAATTTTTATTCCCGGATGAGCCGGGGCTCAAACTCGGGTTGAAAAAATCCTTCCTTCAGTAAAAATAATTATGAAAATGAAAATTAAATTTGATGAACTCAAGCCTAACTAAATATCAAAATTAAAAATTTAAACAAAAACTATAGATGGTAAAACGATATTCAAAAACCAACAATAGTAACGATAGTCTCAGACCACTATTTTAAACCCACTGTGCGACAGTAAACATTATACTCAAATCGAATCATCCACGAATTGGCAACACTACTGAAAAAGTTATAGATAAAAGTGACACACAGCCTGTGTTCTATAATCTTCTACAAAAAACGACACTCTCGATGACGACAACGACAAACGGAATAAGGCCGATAGTAAAATATTGAGAGACAATTTTTTTTAAGAGGAATTTAATTTTTATAGAAAAGTTTATCAAAATGTATCGCGGTAATTGAACTTACCTAAATCATCATCACCACTCGAATTTTGCATATACTGATTTTGTTGTGTTTGTGCAGATGCAATTTGCTGGTTTGGAGGCTGTTGAAGTGTTTGTTGACAAAGCTTAATAAAAATATGAATGTATATATGTGTATTAAAATATGTTATATTCAATTATATTTACCATCTGGTCTATTTTACCGAAGAGCTTTGGATTTTGATGATGTTGTTGAGATGCCAAATTACCTAAAAAAGATTTGAACATAGACTTTGTTAGAATGTTCATATTACAAACTAGATTATAAATACAGGAGTCTAATCACCACATACGATATCGAACAGAATTGATCGAAATTATTTATTTTGGTATCATGACTCTCGATATCGAATGAAATTTATTGAATTTGAAATAATAGCATTCGATGTCGGGTAACTCGACATTACATTTCTCGAGTTTTCATTCGATTCTTCAGTGTCTATCGTATGCAAAAACATTCGATAGTTTATTCGATACGATAGTATCGAATGCGGTGATTAGACCCCAGCATATGTCAGAGTTTGATGATGGCATTTCGAAGAATTATCATTTGTATTCGCTTAACAATTTTGTTTGTTTTATATCTTTAATTTTTCTTAAATCTTTGGATGAAGTTTCCTGTTGATCTGACCTAAGCAACCAGTGAAATGCGCATAGGAATAGCTTATACCTTCAAGAATAAATTTCAGTGTTTTTATCAAGAATAAAAATTTATTATTTATTTAAATACACTGGGAGATAAACATTCGGCACCATAGGTAAAATTAAAAAATATTCTTTTCGTTCTTTAATTCTTGGAAACACGAAATACTTGGCCTAATTTTTTTTTGAGGATTGTAGCACCGCGATCATAAATAATTTCTTCACTTTCCCGTGTTATTCTTTTCAAGACTAGTTTACATTATTATACTTTGTATTAATACATGTCAAAAACTCAAGTAATATCGTCTTGAAGAATTTCAATTACCACCAAGTTCTGCCTTAAAAAAAAAAAAAAAAAAAACTAATGTGGCGTGTAGTGCAGAGGATTATGAACATGCTAAAAGAGAGGTTTAAGCGAGGAAACCAAATTGAGCTTTTTGCGGTGAATGGAAGTGTGAAGCTATTTTTTTTTTTACTATTTTGAGGTCGCTGATTTCAAATCTAGTCTCCTCCGTTTTTTGCTCGCATTTTTAAGTTACAAATACTAATCGTATTTTTGACTTTTTTCCAAAAACTAAAAGTTCGAAAAATTATAACTTTACTCTTCATCAAATGAATACACAATTGTTCACCCACAAAATTATTACAGTAACGGACTGTAGTTTGTTTAAGAAGTTTACCGTTCAGTCATTTTTAAATAAATAAACATTTTAAATCCAAGCAAATTTATTTTTATCTGATTTTAACAGTTATTCAAAAAACTAAGTGCATATTAATACGGATTTTCAGTTGCAGTTAATATTGTCCGTTGATTAAGTTAAATCCTTCTTTATTTATTTAATTTTTACTGTCAAAAATTCAACCGCGAATTCCGAAAAAACAAATGAATATTCAGTTATTTTATATAAATTAACTGTCAAAAAATTAACTACATATTCCGTAAAAAACAAAGGAATATTCAGTAATTTTGTATAATTTAACTACAAGGAATACATTTTTAGTTATCTATAAAAAACGATTTGCTTGTTTTGCGTAAAACAATTCCCATTTTCTATTTGTTTAAATTATTTAGTTAAATACATAATTGCAAAAACATATCGGTCATGCTGGTCAGTACAACAAAATTAAAACAAACGTGTGTAACGGGGTAAGTGAATAATATTGTTCTCCCTCTCATTAAAAAAACAAACAGAAAGGGGTCTGTCTGTTATTTTTTAGAATTCGGCTCTTTACGAAAATGACTGAATTGAATAAAATAACTGAAAATTCATTTGTTTTTACGGAACATGTGATTGAATTTTTGGCAGTGAAAATTAAAAATAAATGAAAAATAATTAGACCGGTTTTTAACTGAATTTTAATTTATTTTATATTACAATTTCAGTTAATTTTACGTACAGAATATTGTGAGTGTTGAAAGTAATCAAAAATAATCGGAATACTTTTGATTCTTTTTGATTATTTTGTAGTAATCGCCAGTATTTCTGATTATCTTTCGATTACTTGCAATCGTTTCCAATTAGTTATCAGAAATATTTTCTTATTGCATAACTTAATCATTACGATTCTTTTTAAAATGCGATCTAATTGAATACTAATCTTAATCAATATTTAACAGGTATAATCAACATGAGGCTCTATTTTTAAGTTCGTATTCTAAAGCATAAAATAGAGCAATCAAACCGTTCTCTGAAATGGATGTGTCAATTAAAAAAAAATTTTAAATTCGTTTATAAACAACAAAATTATGATTTTAAGTGGCTGTAATTTTTAGATAACCTAAATTGCACACAAAGACAAAGAGATCGGAGTAAATTTTTAGCGTCCTACACGTACAAAACAGAATGATATAAAATTCGTGAAATGAGGTTTTTTTACATGTTAGGTTTTTTAAACTCCTTTCATTAATTTTGTGGTATATTGGACTCTTTATTAAATTATTAAGGATCCATTTGATGTAGCATTTTTAAGTAAATTATTTAAACTTGTAATATATTATTTAAGATTTGTAATGATTCATACTTACAGCTTTGGTCTACCATTTTAGAATTAAGGCGGTTCTTTTCCATTATCGGCACATTCTGTACGTTTTCATTTACAACCCCAGCCATATTGTTTGGGGCACCAATTTGTAAACACTACAAATAAATAATTAAATTATAATTTTTAATAGCTATTCTGATAATGAAGTTAGGTCTATGCACTGAAAGCAAAAAAAAAGTAAGAGTAATGTTTACGTATAAAATACCCCAGCTCGGTGTTCAGTTAGTAGTAGTACAGGGTGGCCCAAAATTACCGAAGGGGTTTGAATTGCTTATAACTTTTTATTATAATTTTGTTTTCTTTTATTTTTAGTATTTTGTAAAGAAGACTTGAGGAATTTAAAATGGAGCAGTACTCAATTGAGCAACGTGCCGAAATTGTTGAACTTTATTTTTCAAATCAATCATAATTTTATTCATAATTTAATAATGAGCGACGAAGCCCACTTCCAATTAAGTGGGTTCGTTAATAAGCAAAACTGCAGGATATGGACTTCGGAAAATCCGAAAGTAGTTCAACAGCGAGAACTACACCCACCTAAGTGTACGGTTTGGTGCGGTGTTTCATCGGAAAGGATAATTGGTCCTTATTTTTTTTTTAATGAACACGGGCTCGCCGTTTCCGTCAATGGTGTCAGATGCCGTGTAAAACCATCCGCAAGTATGGTTCCAGCAAGATGGAACCACAGCTCACACTGCAAAGGACACAATGGATCTTTTACGGGACATCTTAGATAAACGAATTATTTCGCGTACAAGTGATTTTAATAGGCCTCCGCGTTCACCGGATTTAACCGCCCCAGGCTGTTTTCTTTAGAGTTATTTAAGTTCTTTTTTTTAACTTATACACACAGAAAAAAGACCAATGTAAAATTAAAATGGACAAATGTTGATTGAGAATCATAGTAAATTTCTGCAAAAGTATGCCCATTATTTAAATTTATCATTATTTCATATTAATTTTAAATGAAAAATGTTAAAATAATCTTTAATCACGCTAATTCAATATTATTCACTGTTAAAATAAATAAAAAAAATATTAAAATATAAATAAATATGGATTCAATAATGAATCCATTAAAAACATGTTTTATATTAAAATTAAAAGTTTATCTTGTTAAATTAACATGCATACATAGTTAAGTATGTTATTTTTTTTATTTTCATTCTTAAAATATGTTATAAAAAGAAGACAATTCCCATATTCTTTTAATTTAAATTATTTAGTCTTCAAAGTAGAATGATGACGAAAACCATATCGGGCCATTCTGATGATTGATCTGTTAACAAAGGAGACTACAAAATAAGTTAAACATGCGTTACAGGGGTAAGTGTTTATATGAATTATTCTTAAATAAATGCATATGTTGTCTCTGAAGATTCTTCACACTGTTATAACATATAACACAATCAAACCAATTAGTTTCTACATGAAATTCACGTTGTTTCAACTTGAAATAACTTTCATTCAACGTGATTCGGATTGTTATTTCAATATAAATGCCATTTTGCTCTAACTTTACTGCAATGTTAAACTAACATGAATTATAGTTATTTTAAAAGAAAAAATGTTGTTCGCAATTAATTGTTAAATCAGGTTGAATTAACATGAAAAACGTATGAAGCAAAATCAACACCGAAAAATTTTAAATCAACCTTGTTTTCTACGTTTTTAACTTGATTTTTTTCTGTGTGTAATCAGTGATGCCAATAGTAGGGAATTATCCCTTTTTGAAGGGATTTTTTCGGAAAATTTCAAGCGTAGTGAAAAACGGACAGATTTTTTATTTGAAGCCATACATATGTTGGGAATTTTCAAAATATTATCTCATTTTCAATATATTGCAATTTTTTATGTACAATTAGATAAAAATGTAGTATATTTTAACAGAAATCCTATACTTTGAATCCTAATAGCCTGGCAATCTTTAACAATTGTCAAACCCATATACCCGAAAATTCGTTGCGACGAATATTCGAGTTCGCATTTGCGAACCAATCTCTTATTTTAGCTTTTTGCATCCGCATTCACATTCGCTTAAATGTATGCGAATATAAAAATAATGAATGAAATTTCTTCATAGAAATTAATTTGTAAAAAACAATACAATTTCGAATTTTTAAAAAAATTTGCAGAGATAGACGATTTCGCAAATATGTTTGAAGCAGACCTGCAGTGGAAAATAGTCTCTCAGATGCGACAGAACTGATTTGAAAACTTAAGTATTTCTACGCCATGTTCTTAAATTTTAGGGATAACATTTCATTACGCCAGTAAAAAGATCTAAGGTATATTTAGACTTCTTTTCTAGTTGAACCACAGGGTAGGATGGACAGAGGACAATCCTCTCGAAATTTTCATATAAGTTTTTTACAAACGCTCAGTAGTGCAATTCATTTGATGTTTGCACTAACCACTATGTGATACACTAACTTATTTATTACCACGGTAAATAGTTTTATATTTCTCTCTATTCAAATTGAATTATCGTGGCAACTCTGCCAAGAGAAACATCAAAATAGGAAAAAATACCAAAGAAGAACTAAAAAAAAACAAAACAAAAACCTTTTGATTTATATATTTCAAATGATATAATTGATATAATTTTTATTATTTTATTTTATTAACTTAATTAAAATTAAATTAATTTTTTAATTTTATTTGAATCAAATGGTTTGCTTTAGGATAAATACATAAATAAGAAACTCGAAGGAAACTTGGTGTGTGAAAATAAGTAGATAAATTGTAGGCTAAATACCTAAAAGCCATATCATATATGTAAGTAGGTACAACGAAAAATAAACACTTTTCTAAGCGGATTAAACCACACCAATGATGTTGGTGTTAATAAACCACAATTTGTTTTGTTAAAAATAACAGCTGACTGAAATGGCTGGCTTTTAACGCCAGCAGATGTCGTTAAAAGTGAATAGCAAAATGGTAAATTTTTAAACGAAACAATTGTGGTGTAAAAAGCATAGTGAATCGAACTACAGTTTTTGTAGACTTATCAGAATTTTACTAGGTGTATGGGTAACAGTGTCTTCAACTCTTTCGGATTGCAGAGTCATGTTAAGTAGCTTAATAAGAAATTTTTTCCATCTATTGTCTTTGATATTTTCGAACTTTGTATCGAAGGTCTAAAATTGTATATTAACAATAGATTTCATTAATCCCTAAACCCTTAAATCCTTAATACACTAAATGTACTTCTTAGCTTAAAGATGTCTTCATTAGAATTGCATGGCGAATATTTTCTTAGAATATTTCAGCCCTCTAAGGCCCGTTTTCACAACATACCGATAGCTAAAGGTAGGATTTTATCGGCCATATGAAAAGTGTTCCATTAATACAACTTTGCTTTAACCTACCAGGTAGGATGAACCTTAACCCTGGCCGCGAAACATAAAATTAGTCCGATTTCAATGAAATTTGAGTTCATATCTAATTTGGGGTTCCTGAATTCAAATCCGTTCACAAAATTGAGCAAGCCCTACTGGGGCCGTCAGAACCCGGTGTTCGCAAGCGCGAACGTTGGCCGCTATTCAACATTAATATTTGTTGCATTGTAAGTTTAAACAAATTTTGTTTTTATTGCATAAAACATATTTTCACACAAGTTTCTTTCAATTTCATAAAATACGTTTATTTAAAAAATTATAGATTTTGTATTTATAAAAAATTACTTTTTATGGCACGCTTCAAAACGTTTTGGATATAAATTTGCATTGAATTTTTTGCACATCCTTTTTATTGGCTTTGTAAAGGTTTTTATCTGCAACGTCTAGTTTTTGAAAGTAGGAATGTATTTGCAATCTCGGCTATCCGTCAGTTGAGAGGTAAAAATTCTGGAGAATTCTTCAATCGTTTAGATCATAGCAAAAGTTATTTTGCTGTATCACGAACGTTTTTTTGTGGCATGGGTTTTTCGTTTTTTTCTATTGAAACAAAGAAGTTTAGCGTCTATGTGTTGACAACAGAAGAGCTTAAAACTTATATAAAAAATGCGCAATACCACTTTTAAGACCGGATATTTATACTATAATTTTGAATGGCCTTGTCATGCAAATTAAAAAAAACACATGCCTTGGATATAATAAAAAATTATGGATAAATATTTTGTATTGCTGGATCAAATTATATTATTGAGTTGTTATTTTGTATTGCCTCTTTTAGTCCAATGAAACAAAAAACCTTATTGTATTTTGCTATAAATTAGATCAATATATTTCGAACATCTTCAGTTCATCTTCAGGCTCTATGTATACAATTTTAAATACAATAATAAGTATTTATTTTAGTTTTTCTATTTTTGTTCAATTTTATAAAAATTATATGTATTATAAATAAAAACTTATTATTGTATTTACTGTTCGTTATTTTGACACGTTTTGTTTTGCTCATGGCTTCTGCAGACGTTGATGGTTGATCAGTAATATCTATATTCTGCAAAGGCTCCTCTTGATTTCAAATATATATTTTAAACGTTCCAACAGCTTCTTGCAAAACAGTTTGATAATTCAAAAATGAGGTAAGACATATGTACATACAAGCATACATGTAAGTTTGTATTGGAAATAATAAAATTTAGATAATCCTTTGTAGTCCTTTGCAGCACACATCATCTTATTTCACAATTATACCAATTATTTCTTCAATGGTAAACATTTTACGCGTCATATTTTATTTAAAATACGATTCCCAACTTTTAAGACACTTAAAACACAACTAAATTCACAACTAGGAGACGAAAATCTAAAGACACAGCTCTTCGTCAATCCACAAATTATCTTTCAACACTCAGCCAAAAGTAAATTTTGTATGTTCGCGCATGCGAACACCAATATTTTCCTCTGTCTGAATCAACTTTGTTGTAATTTTTTTGTAGTTTTTTGTTTTGATTTTACTATTTTGATTCTTTGCTGTGAAAACTGCATAGTTACATTTTTAATTTTTGGACATTTAATACAGACTGGCTGAATGAAATATATGTAAAATATGTGGCGTAGAAAAACTATGTATAACTTAAAAAATATATTATTAATCAAATTGTTAATTATTGTTTATTAAAGCTAAGAATACATACGGTACGTATTCTATAAAAATTTAGACATAACAGTTTAAAAAAGCAGACAAAAATACCGATTAAAATGAATAAGTTTACTGTTCGCGAAGATGGAAACGGGTTAATTTACTTTAGGTTAAATCAAAGTTTTAATAATGGAACACTTTTTATAAGGCCGGTTAAAGTCTATCGGAAAATTGTGAAAACGGGCCTTACACTAACTTTAAGGGGAGATTTTTTTCCTTATTTAAAATTCTACACAACAGTTAAGGCGACCGTACACGATATGTATTTGTTATCTGACATGTCAAATTTCCCTCTGCAAAATACATACATGTCGTGTGCTACCTTTTTAACTTTGTTTCTGTAAAAGTCTGACGCAAAGTCACCTGACAAAATTTCAATTAGAGCGTACTCTATTTTCTTCTGACAAACCATCTGACATCAGAAATCTATGCCGCGAAGAAACCGGCAGCGGCGTCCACTATTGACGGAATTATAAGCCGGCTGAAGTTAATATTTTAAAATACCGCTATATGTATGTATGAAAATTTCACCATTAAATAGAAATTATGTACATATATATAAAGAAAAAACGTTTCATTATAATATCCTGAATTGGTATCTTTCAATTTAAAAAAATGTTTAAATGGCTGAACTCTTCTTTGGCGCAAACAAAAATTTTATGGCGAGAACTACTTTGGTTTCTGCAATAACTATGCGAAAAAAACATAGACAATGTCAGAAGCAAATTACATGTACGTTTGTGACCGAATATTATAAACACTATGTAAAACAGCAATTTTGACAGACATGCACAATAACATGTGACTTGAAAAGTTGACAAGTCAGATGTAAAAAACATGTTGTCTACATGCACCTTTACAAAATATATGTACATTAGGTTGGGTTAAAAAACTATATTTTCTCTTATCGACTTCTAATGGCGTAAATATGTTGTATTTTGGTCTGAATTAGATCCCTGTAAAATATTATTAATTTATTTTTAGTGTAAGAGCCCGCGCTTTGACCTTCAATTTTGTTAAATTTTGAATATAGCAACAAAAGCATTGTAATGCAGAAAAGCATATTACTGTATTTTAACGACTTTTAGGTTCGTGAAAATAGTGCCAGAAGCATTCATGACTCTTTGCGCTAAAAAATTCAAGCGATGGTTTAATATAGAAACTTGAATCAAGACGAGATATGCCCGGATTTGACAGTAAACAAGATTTTGTGACCAAAAATTATTTTATTGTTTTACGTTGTATAAGAACCAAATTTTTATTTTTTTTAAGTTAAACTCAATATGTTTTTAGTTTTAATTAAAAACAATTGATAGTAAATAAAATATTAAAATTTAAAAATGGACTTTTTTCAAATATACCTAATTCTCAGGAGCTCCTGCGCGGGCTCAAGATGAGACTTTTTTTAAAAATTTGTTTGCAATTTTTATTTGTTTTAACGTAATACAAAAAAATATTGCTATTAGAATATGATTCGAGAACTTTTATTTTTTCTCATACATCAGTGACCCACCCTAATCTAATAAACATGTTGTGCAACTTCAATAGAACATACTTAGTCCTTTTTTACAACTATTACACTTTCATCATTAATGTAATTCATGAGCAATTTTAAATCTATTTGAGCAATTTCTGCACGCTATTACGGTTCGGAAACAAATATTGACATCACTAATGGCTTAGAAAAATTAAAACGATTATAATATACACATGGCCGTTTTCTCATTACACGATTATCTTTTTCCCCAACGATTTGATTTGATGATTTTCTCAATGTCCCATTTCTTTAGTTTTTCTAAAATCTTTATGGATGAAGTTTCCTGATGATCTGGCCCAAGCAACCAGTGAAATGCGCAAAGGAATAGCTTATCCCATCAACAATTAATTTCAGTGTTTTTATCAAGAATAAAAATTGAGAATTAAGCACGAATAACAAAATCATTTAAATTAAATTTTGTATTCCCACGAAAATTATTTTGAGAATTAAGGAAATTATACATTTAAAAAATTGTTTTAAATGTGAAACGTTTTAATCGTAAACGTGTAAAATATTATGCGATTGCGATTAAAATAATCGTCCAAACCACGCTGCACAAGCATGAAATATGCTAAAGGATTACGTCAATTTCAATTCGTGCCTGAAGTCCTGAACATCACCCTGACATATAACTTGTATTGCCCCGGTAGGCTAGCTGGTAGTGATCTAGTCTTTCAGTGGTATCGGTGGTTTCGGGGTTGATTCCCCCCAGAGACTCTGGTCTTCTGCAAACAAGCGTAGAGCTTCAAGGATTAACTTAGGAGAAAAAAAATCAAAAGATTGACCAAACCATTATTTAAAAAAAAAATTTAACATGGCATTTCCTTTATCTGCGGTGTTGTAACTTCACCCAGTTAAATTATTTGAACTTGAAATTTGGCGCCCTTTTAATTATGCTGCCCTAGGCCTGGACCTTACGCCCTTCGACGTAAGTCCCCCTGTGGTAGTAAAGAGTGTAAAAATAATTATAAAATAAAATAAAACGACTTAATAAAAAGAAAGAGAGAGAGAGAGAGAGAGAGAGGAGAGTACAAATAAATTTTCAGTTTTACTTACTTGTTGCTGAAGTTTTTGTTGCTGATGCTTGTGAAAATCAAAAAATTTTGACATGTTTGTCCCGAACACAGAATTTTTCATTACTTCATTCGATGTGTCATTTGCTTCTTGCTGATACTGAAGATAGCTAGATTGTCGATTCAAATCAGGTCCAGTCAAGTAATTGTTGAAATTTGCCTGAAAGTCTGGAAAAGATAATGCATTTAGGAATCAACTGGTTGCAAAGTTAAAATTAACTGCGTTGGAGGTTAATGTATTATTAAAATAAATATGTATTTTCATTTTCATTTCATATACAGATAATGCGTCAAAATAATGATATTTCCTACAGTCGATTCGGCACACCATTGACCAGTTTAAACATTTTATCTAACGCACATGTCTTACGCAGTGCGATATTGTGCACATTTAGCGAAATAAATCTACCTATTCACAACCACTCATAAAAAGATTGTTTTTAAGCCCGATTGAACTTGAAATTGTAAACAATAACACAAAAATTAAATTCTCAACAAGATAAATCAAATACGTGGAGTTAACATTTATAAATTATTTCGGGAGTATGGGCCAGAAAACTGCAACGAACACCCTTTTTATGATTGATGATACTCGCCTTAAAACGAGTTGCGGTGTAGTTAAAACAGCTTATTGTTTTTGTATGTGCTCGCCAGGCTCGTAAGAAATTGTGTTTTCAACATACAAGCCTTTTGCAAACGCAATGAAATTTGTATGAGTTATGTTTTGTATTGTTTCTTAAATATATTATTTCAACATTCGGCAATAGCATTCGTACTTCTGATAAATCAACTAATTTACTCTCTTTTATTCAATATTCTCTATCTGCCCTTCGCTCACCTAGAGTTATAATTGGCTGAGTGCACAAGTGTTTACTCGCAGCATTCGTCATTCGTAGTAATACTTAAAGCAGCGTTGCCAGATGGTTTAAGAAAAAAACAATAATCGCATATTTAAGTAAACATGTAGGGCAAAATTCATTATGAAATAAAATGAATTTAAAAGTTATTAAAGGAAAAATTTTCGTGGAAAATTTTAACTAAAATATATAACGAATGGGACAGGCTTATGAATCACAATTTTTTTATACGTCAATTTTATTTATATGTAAATATTTTTACAAAAATATTGACCAATGACAACGCAGCGCAGTCCGTTATTTCATTGTGCTACGTAAACACAGAATTTCCTTTTTATATATTTATAAATTTTTGACAACAAATTTTACAACAAACACACAATTATATTCTATGATGCTAAAGATGCACATAAGAAAATTTTTGTAAATGTCTGAGTGCGCTCTTTGTTAACGGTAACTATCGGCTGCTAATTCAGTTTTTTCTTTTACTAGTTTTCATCCATAAAATAAATAACAAAACATGCTCTAAATCATTTAAACGCCTTAAATCGTCTAACCTAGGACAAATCATAAAATCTGGCAGCCACGTTTTCATTTAATGTTGAATTTTAAATTCACGAACATATACTAAATGAATATGCCGTGAATGTTGTTGTTACGAGCTGGTCGTAACACCTAAGTCGTGTAAGTTAAATACAAAAAAGTTACCGAATATTAAAATAGAAAAAACACGAAACTTAGCTTTGCGTGGTTGTGATATTGTTCATACATTTTTCTGGGCTCTTACTACTTTATGTAGTGTAATATTTTTATGCATGATGCATTAAACACATTCACCACAGCAGGATACATGAACACACGACTACAAATGCTGCTGGGTGCAATTACAGTCGTGTAGACAGCTACTGAATTGTTTTAAAGACGACAGCTACAATTGAAAAATTAAAAACAGCTGTTTTTTTATTGTGCATTTATATTTCAGTGGTGCCACTATCATTTTTTTAAACTTTTATGAAATGGAAAAACATGCATAATTCAAGACTCGTAACAAACTTAATTTAAGCCAATAAATATATAAATACTAATTTATAATACATTTAATAGCGTAAAAACAAACGAAAATTTAAAATCATTTAAAATATTTTAATTTTGTTTTTTTTTTGGAACTAATAAACAATATAATTTTAACAGCAGATTAAATAAAAAAAATTATATATACTGCTTTTAAAATAAAAATTTTGTTCCGTCAACGCACGTCATAAAAGTTTCAGAACACGTTGGGTACGTACGTAAATATATAAAGCTATGCATCACTGCTGCAGTGATGCAAAATGTTGTTGCTGATGCGTGGTTACCAGTTGCAGTTGTAATGCTAAAGGCCCAACCATAATATGCATAGCCTTGCTTAACCTACTGTCAAAAATTAACGAAAAGTCTCTCAAATGTACTTTAAAAAACAAAAATAAAAAAATATTTGATTCCGTACAGAATGTGCGATTAGATTCGCACCTTGCTTAAGCAAATGATAGTTTCATTAAATTTAGCAAAAAGTTTCCTTAAGTTCAATATGGTTTGCCTTATTTAATTTACATGTATTCGCACATTTGCTTAAGCCAACTTAAGCACATTATGGTTGGGCCTTAATACATTTTTACTGCACAACAGCTGTGTAAAGTTTGAAATTTTGAACACGAGCTAAATTTCAAGAGTTTAATAGGCAAACATAAAATAATAATAAAAATTTTATCAACAATAACGACGACAAATTCTATTGAAAATATTGAAACAAAAAGTGAGAGTTTTCTTATAAATTATGAGAAAGAGCATCACAAAAGAAAAATAAAACGATTTCTTTTATGTCAAAATTTATTGCATCAGAAAAAAATTTGCTGCAGAGCTGCGGCATGACAGCATAAAAAAACTTTTGAAATATGAGAGTGATGCCAAGTTTCTTACAAGTGATGCTTTTATGAACATTAAACTTTACTTCTGCGCAAGGGACACCCAACAACTGCATTTACGCACATTCCCCTTATAAATAACTTTAAAAACTGAATCTTAAAAGTATTGGTATTATAAGAAACTACTTCGAAATATCTTTTAAATGATGGATTAAAAATTCCGATGTATTAGGCCGTCAAGAACCAATTTCAAATATTAATTTTTCTTGATAGAGTTTTCAACAAAACTTGAAATTTTGTCAATATATTTAATCAATCATATTATTAGTAACTCCACATGGTATTATAATCCACATTTGAAAAACATTTGAGAATTACGTTTGAAAGCAAGTTGAAAATAAAGGCATTTTTTAATTTGAAAATAATTTCCCCTCTTTGTTGAGAACGTTTGTCGTTTGAGAAAACGTTTGATTTCAAATCATTTTCAATTTGAAATCAAACCTCCGTGTTTGTTGGTTTAAGGTTTAAAAATTATATCTTTGAAAATTACTGAATTTATTTATAGATTTGAGCAAAAATATATATGTGGTAATAATTTATGTACTAGCTACAAATTTTATTATTGTAATATGTACATTATTAGTAAGTGTTCCGCAAGACTGAAAACCCGCAATACAATTAAACTTTATTAAGCAAATATCTAAGGGTTAGATAATAATTGCTATATCGATATAATTTTAAAATCTGATTTTGTAAAAACAAATCAGCCACGGAGTACGAATATAGATATTAAATAGGCTCTTAATTGATAAATCGGTATTAGGGATGCCAATCCCGAATACCGAAATACCGGGATTTTTCTAAAAATTTAAGTCTCGAATCCCGAGATTTTTTATGTAAAAACCCCGAGATTTTGGATTTAGTAAAGATATGGTATTTTTTTATTTAATACAACTATATTTAAATAAACGTCAGTCAGCCTGTTAAAAATAACTTAAAAAATTTAATGCTAAATCATAATGGCAATGAATGACAAAAAGAAGTCGCAAGTGAATAAATATTACATGCAATGCATTTTGTACCACAGAAAATAAATTCAGAAGATAAAGTTTGGTGTGGTCTTTTTTCTAAGTGAATGATAATAGAACTGCGCAAGTACAATGCAAGTTTGGGATTCTACCAAAGGTCTTTTGACACATACTTGTTTAAGTTTATTTTATTAAATTTATACCTGCATATATATTTGAGATAAAATAAATTAATTATTGTCATATAGCATATAGTTATGTAGCTATTTATTTACGATAATGCGAGCATTGTTTTCGACGGCAGCATATGTTTACAATAAAATATGGTATCGATTATCAGACGCCATTTATTTGTTTTAGAAGCTTTTAAAAATATAAGTTTTATTACATAATTCTTCCATATTTCTTTATAAGAATACAATTAACTGTTTTATTTTGTAATGATTTTAATATTCTTCATGAATTAATTTGTTTTAATACTTATACATAAACATTAAATTATAATTATGTATATGAATTTTAAAAATTGGCCATTATATATGAAATCCCGATCCGTCCCGGGATCCCGTTTTTTTGAATAAAATATCCCGAATCCCGGGTTTGAAAAAACCTGGTCCCATTTGGCATCCCTAATCGGTATGCTTTAAACGCCATTTGAAAAACACTTTGAATCATTTTCCAATAATTTCCATATTTTATAGATTCTTTTTAAAGCTAAAGGGATATAGATAAAGTATTTTACAACTTTTACGTCCTAAACGAGGAAAGCGTAAGCACGAAAAAATCTTCCTATAGAACTTCTTTCAAGGATGCTAAAAAGTTATATAATTTTTTTTAATTTCAAGCGTATTCTTTTCTGTTAAAAAAAAAATATTTTTAAGCACTTATTCTTTAAATATTTTTTTATATTAGCAACACTTTTTCTGTTTTGTAGTAGGCAAAAATAGTAATTAGTTTAATTTGACTACAACGACAAAATAATCACAGACAACAACCTGCAGCCATGTATCCGTGTCGTCGTGAAAAAAATCGTTTTCATAAACACACATGTATTCTATTTTTGACATATTGAAGTCGTAAGCCTGCTGTCTCGAATGTGTTTATAGCATGAAGCTCGCTTTGTATGAAGAACAATCCAAAGAGCCAACCATATTAGTAAAAGCGAGTGTTTAAAAGTATTCGAGGCTAAAAATGATTAAGTAAACAGCGAGTGCGCTCGCAAGTATTATGTATTGTTGCAGTTCTCTGGTATGGGCACCGCAGCTGTTCTTTTCGAATAAGGTAGCGCGTTTTTTGCGTGAATCTATTCATTTGCCATGAAGAATTCGAAAATTTTCATGCTTAATTACACCAGGGCTGTCAGACTTTGGGATTTATCCCCAATGTTGGGGATTTCATGCGAGCAAAAAGGACAAAGAAAGTCATTTGGGGATGGAGGATTTTTTTGGGGATTTAAAAAAAATATTCGGGGATTTTTCGGGGATTTTGCACTTTTTTAAATATATTTTCCCTACTTTTATTATTTACGCTTATTTTCCTTTCGTTTCGTATATAAAGTATGAAAAAAAGTAGCAGAACTTTTATCTTAAGCCTATAAGTAGTACACGGAATGTAAAAAGCTACATGCGAATGTGGTTCTGACATAATTTTGTCGTCATCACACAACACGAACTTGCTTTTGTGGCTTTGAAGTGACGTCAAAATTACGTCAGAACCACATGCGCATGTGGCTTTTTACATTCCGTGTACTATAGGCTTTACTCTTATCAACAAGTTATACGGTGTAAAGGTTCCTAATTAAGATTACAATTTTTGTTACGTGTGTAAACGGTACTTTCCCAACAAACACGGAGGTTTGATTTCAAATTGAAAATGATTTGAAATCAAACGTTTTCTCAAACGACAAACGTTTGATAATGATTTGAAAATCATTTAAAATCATAGCGTTCTCTCAAATTGAAAAATGCCTTTATTTTCAACTCGCTTTCAAACGTTATTCTTATATAAATATATATATATAAATAAAACAATGTATTTAATTTTTTTAATTTAAATTTATTATTTATTTACATAAACTTTGAGATAAACATCGGTACCATAGCTAAAAGATGAAATAGTGTTCTTTCCGTCCTCTAATTCTTGGAAAGACAAAATACTTGGCTCCCTTTTATTTTGAGTAGTGTAGCACCGCGGTCGTTCAACAAACTTTCTTCACTTTCTCGTTTTATTATTTTTCTTTTTTTTCGTATTTTTAATCATTGTAATTTCTCACAAATAATTTTTATTTTTCAGAAGAAATAAACTGTTCACTTTATAATAAAATTTATTTTTAATAGTAAAACACATGTAACCACAAGGAAAAAAATGTAACTTTCATCGCCATTTTTAATGCTTAAGCTGGGATCACACGATTGCCGCAATGCACCAATTTTCACACTTTTTAATACCACAATCGTGTGACTGCACAACCAAATGGCTCTTGTACCAATCGAGGACAATATTGTGCTTACTTTTACCAATCAAATGCAACCCTGGTGCGGCAATCGTGTGACTGTTTGCTATGCAACCGCGCGTCAATAAAAATGACAAAAATGCGCCAATATTTGCCTTTTTTATTAGATTTACTTTTTTGTGTTTCTTTTAGTAGGTAATGAAAATAAATATGCTTGTACGTATTTATTTATTTTGCATTTAAATTTTTTTAATTAATTATTTTAAGTATGTACTATGTTCACAGGCATATTGAGCTGTTCTGTGCGAATATTTTTATTAAAGATATTTCTATTCGAACCTAAACATACGAAATTGTTGAAAAGACTGTTAATTTTGGAATATCTTAAAAAATTAAATAAAACTATTTAACAATAATTTGTTTAAGTATATGATTTGTATCATTTATCATTTAATTTTTTTCAATGAACAATCCAACAAGAACTTTCAAAAAAATAAAAAAGCTACCACAACAGCTGTTTTCGCAGTTAATATACATAAGTAAGAACAATCGTGTGACTGTTCTGCGGCAATTGTTGTAACCATTTCGCTTTGTACCAACTAGCGGCAATTAAATTTGTACAAAACAGGGCAATCGTGTGATTTGGTTGGGGCAATTTCATTATTGGGCGTCAATAAAGCACAATAATAATTGTGTCATATTGGTGCATTTGCGGCAACCGTGTGATCCCAGCTTTACAATTATTTTTCGCTTTAGTATTGCCAAGTTTATTTTTGATTTGATTTTAACATTTGACATCAAATTGATAAAACATTTGGTATCAAATGTTTATTTTCAAATCATTACCAATTTGAATTTAAATGTTAAATCAAACAATTGAAAAACGTTTGAGAATTGCGTTTGATGTCAAATGATATAGTCATTTCATATCAAAGGTTTGACTTCGTGTTTGTTGGGTAATAAGCAAGGCCCGGATTTTTATGCAAATGCATATTTGTTGTCGTCAGTCTGAGATTAACATAAACTTTATATATTTTCGAATCAAGAAATTTTCAATAAAATGGCATCGATTTGTTAGTGCATATTTTTGCATATTTTGCTTTAAATGCATATTTTTGCATATATTGCTGACATTGCATATTTTTGGTGCATTTTTGGGGAAAAATGGGGTGGAAATATTTGCAGAGCACATCATATTTAATTTAATTTTTGGTGTACCTTATTTTCGTTAACGAGGCTGAATTTTTAGGGGTTTTATGTTATTTTAATGTTTTGTTTATGATTAAAAAATGTTTTTTTTTTTTTTTTGTTCATTATTTATTTATTGAATCTTCATATATTTAATATGAACTTACAATAATTAATCAAATCTTATCCTAATACATTATATATCGTCCCCTCAATATAACAATAGCGTATAATTTTTTTGGTGTTTTGAGAAAATCGTGTTTAAAGTTTTTGTCAAATCGGATGTCTATTAACGTATACATAATACCGTTTCTTGTCTTTAAATTGACCAATTTTTTTATTCTACGCATCCTTTAAGACCATCCACATGTCATTCAAAGTGCAAGTCCTCCATATAGGCTATTTTATTTTTTAAGGAATTCGTATGATGAATCTGATACACTATTTTATTTTGTATGGTATACGCTGTTTTATTCAATAATTTTACGGTATTTTTATTAAAATATTTGATCTCAAAAATATCAATTTGTAAAATTATAAAACAGTGATTAATTCATACTTTTGTTAGTTCAGTGACATATATTCATTACTTTCAAATTTGGGTTATTAAAAACAAAAAATTATGACATATAAAGGTATACATTGCGTAAATCAAAAATAACTAGAAGTTAATTCGTCTTCTTTCTCTTCCTCTGCTTCATCTGGCACATCTAAACAATTTCGCTTCTTTCCACCTTGTAAGTTATAAAAAAATTACGACCCACTTTTTGGAAGTAGAATTTGACGAAATTTTGACCAGACATAAAATCAATGATGGAGATTCTAAATATGCAATAAAAAAATAATAGCGTATGAGCACATACGCTATTGTTATATTAAGGGGACGATATGTAAAGCCAATGCCAGACAAAATTTTCGTCATAACGGTTTATGTTCACATATGTGGGTGTTTATCGCTCTTCTGATTGGGTGAGTGCTGCAGTGTCTCTTCTTATTAAGCGAGTGTGGCCGCCATGATTTAAAATATTCCGAGCTAGTGGATTTGGGTGTTGTTCAAGCCTTTTCAAATATTTCACCGCATATTTTGTAATCATAGTTTTTACTAATGGCACATTGAGATCCTTATGAATGTTTGAATTTTTAATGTTGAGGAATTATTTAATTATTGATTTTAATAGGTGGGCATGATTCCCGGCGCAAGGTGAATGTTATAAGTACGCATTTTTGCTCATTGACTTAATCCTCCATTGTATTAACCATATTTCTAGTTGAAATATATGATCCTGTAAATAAAGAGATGTTTCATAACTGTTTTCGTGGGCGCTTAGAAAAGCTGTATCGTCGGCAAATGTTGAAGTTTGTGTGTAGTTGCTCGTTGGCATGTCCGAAGTATAAATTAAGTATAATAGAGGCCCCAGGATGCTGCGTTGTGGGACTCCAGCGCCAATTGGCTGAGGTGAGCTTAAGAACTTTCCTTCTTTTATAATAAATTGACGACCGACTAAGTAGTCTTCTAGCAACTTTTGTGTGGTTGCTGGTAAATTTTGCTTCAATTTATATAACAAGCCTTCATGCCAGACTTTATCAAAAGCTTGAGAAACATCGATGAAGAGAGCGGAACAATATTTTTTTTTTCAAAGGCTTTTCTTATGGCGTTAACTATTCAATGGGTTTGTGCAATTGTGCTGTGTTCTCTTCTAAAAAATTTTTTAAATTTATAGCGCATATTTTTCTATTTTACGTGTATGTTTTATGCGCATTAAACTCGATTTTAACTGCATGAAAATCCTGTCCCTAGTAATAAGCTTATGTTATTTTTCTTGAGTGAGTGTTAAAAAAAAAAAGAATTTAAAATAGAATCTAAAACCGTTGACAACACATACAATTGTTGATTCTTCCCCAAAAATAAGTAAGTAAATATGCAAGACAATCTAATAAAGTTTGGGAAAAAGAATGCTGGGCTATTGGTTAGTAGTCATGAAGTATTAAATAAGTGACGGATATATGTATTTTTTTGTTGATAATAAGGTTGGCTAAAACTGATTGAACAAGTCTTCAATAACAGCATATTGTTCTGCTTGTAATTCCTCACTGGAATCGCATAAAAACATTTAAAAAAACATGCCGAAACCAGTCGCTACAAGCAAAGTAAAATATTTTTTTTTTGAAAATTTTTATTTGGGGATTTCTTATTAAAACTTTTCTTATTATTTTTTAAAAACAATTTAAAATTTGGTCAGAAAAAAAACACAAAATAATATATTAACTTTTTAAGGTTTTGTTTTTTAATTTGGGGATTTTTGGGGATATTTTTTTAATTCTTTGGGGACAAGGAAACAAATTACCTGGCAGCCCTGAATTACACGTTTGTAACAAAATTACACACGCAAAACGATATAGATAGCTTTGATAGAATGAATTCTCTCTGCATACCTCATTGTTATTCTTTGTTTTCAATTAAATGGACCAGTACAGAAATGTTTATAATTTTTGATTTAACACAACAAAAAAAAAAAAAATAACAAAAAGAAGTGACCAGTAAATTGATCGATCCAACTTAAGCTTTATTTTTAACGATTTTTTATTTATAGAAAAATTATTGTCAACGTAATTTAAAAACTGTTTAATGACGTTTGATCTAGCAAAAATGCCCCGGGAGGCCAGCTGGTAGCGAGCTAGGTATTCGATTCCCGCCAGAGACTCTGGTTTCTTTCCTGCAGACAAGCGAAGAGCTTCGCGGGAATAGCTTAGGAAATTAAAAAAAAAATATATACATTACACACAATATTTGTAATTACTAGTGCTGAGAAACTATCGATACTATGGTAAGTCTTAAAATATCGATAGGAAAAATATTGATATCGATATTATTATTATTTAAAATACAGCTATAAAGACATGTAACAGCAGCTATACACATACAGTTTTTAACTTGCTATTATTAATTCGTGCTGAATTACAGCAATGAATACAAACAAAAAGAATGGCAGGAGGTATGGATTACTTAGATTGCTTATTAAAGGCCTTTACGTCGAAATTTGTATAGGAGCTGAACATAGGGACTAAAATGGCAAATACATATTTTTGTAATGTTGTTAAGAAAAATTGCAAATACAAATGTAATTGCGAGTATAGAATAAAACAATGAAAGTCTGCTAGATTCAATACCTTTTGGGTTGAGAATCAAAAACAATTTAGAACATTATCTAAAGTTGCAATAAAATATCTTATAGTCCCTGCTACTTCAGTTCCTTCAGTAAGGTGCTTTTCAGCAGCACAATTTTTAAAAACTGTCATCTAAAATAACGTGCGTACATACATACGTCTCATACGGTCGATAAAGTGATAAAATCAACGAACTGTAGCCTGATAAAAAAACTAGTTTAAGTTTTCCTGCTCAAGTACAAACATTCAGTCCATAGTAATATCGATATATCGATAGTGAAATCTGAACTATCGATAAATATCGATAGTAGAAAATATCGATGTATCCCAGCACTGGTAATTACACAAAGATTGTCAACACCGATTCATGGTTATTTGCCAGAGTATATTGTTCATAAATGCCAAAAAGTGAGCACACTTTTACAACAATTTAAAAATACACTTATACGATAGTTCAAATAAGTAACAATTTAGTTAATTTTTTTTTGTACTCGTAACAATTAAAATCTAGTCTTACGTCATATAACAAAAAAAATTTAAAATAGACATTTTAATTAGTTTTGATGAATTTGGTTAATTAGATTATGATCAACCAAAAATTGTGGCCTTTTGGTTTTAAGATGACGACATTCATATGTGACCTTCTCCGAGAAAAGGGGCCTAGTGTGCCAAAAAACGGGTTTGGACTTGAGAGTGGATTCTGGTACCTAAAAGGGTGTAGAATAACTTAATATGCGTTTTTCTCCAAACCTCATTTTTGCACACTGGGCCCCTTTTCTCGGAGAAGGTCACATATATTAATTTGTAAGCAAAAATTTAAGAAATTTCCATTAAAATTTCCTTACTTCTAAGTAAAAATTATTTAAACTACTTAAAGCAAACGAAATCAATTTAACTTTATAGATTTCTATATATTTAATAAAAGAATTACGGCCATATTCATAATAAAAAGTTCTTATTTTAAGCTTAAATTATTTAATAAATATCAAACGATTTTTGTCTTATAAGCCTCTTATAAAAAGTTGTATTCAAAAACGTACAGTTTTTAAACCATTAACTGCTTGTAGAGATTTTGTATTTAAGTATCGCAACATTCTTTACGTTTTGTTACCATTTTATTGCTAGTGATGAATGAAACTTCTATTCTGTTCACATGATACTCTATAAATAATTTTATTTTTAAAAATTTTTATAGTTTTAGAAAATTATTTTTATCAAATAAAAATTTTTGCGTATTTTGGGTTTTTTTAATAATTTGAACAACAGTCGTTGTTTAAATTTTAATAAATAACACTGTGCTCGAAATTTACACTTTTTTAGACAAGCTGGGCACTTGGTGTTTTAGCATAATTAGGGTACGCTGAATCCAATGGTGCTAACCGTTTTTTAGGTTAGCTCTTGTTTTCGAGATATACCGTTGTTTCGAAAATGGATTAGATTGCACAACATATATTCGCGTAAATAAAAAAAGGGTTAGTTTATTGAAATTACTAAAAAACAGAAATTTCGCAATAAAATTTCCTTTAAGAAAACTTGAACTTTTTTCTAATGCTAATATAATTTTTTTTATCATAAATCCCATAAATGCCCAGGAGTCGCCCCTAGTGAGCAGGGTTGTGAACTTTTTCTAATAAAAAAGCGCTAAATAAAATAATTAATGAAATGTTTTAAAACCAAATTGTATTAATTACACTGGTCGTCAAAAAGAGATCGTTTTAAATAAAAATATTTAAAAAACAAAGATTTTACAGCGCTACATTCAAATCCGTTTTCAGTTTTTTCTATCATGTCTAAGTTTTTTTTATGGACAATACTTATTTTCGACCGAAATAAGGTATTTATGCTACATACATTTTATCATAACTTGATAGCTATTTGTGCAATTTTGACCTTTTGCAAATGATTATTTTCAAATTTATTTTTTAATTAGTGGCGACCATTTTTTTAACGCAAATTTTTATGTACACATTTTTATCATTCATCAGAAATCCAGGTATATTATGAATAAAATAAGACATGAAATCATTAAGATTAGTAAACAAAATGTTAACTAGACGTGATTGAATAAACTATTTGGATTCAACACGCTTAAGTCAATTAAAATCACACAATCAACTTTTCTACACAAGTTAAATTTAGTCTTGTCGCAAAATAAAACAGTTTTCCATTTCGCTGCAGTCCAATTCGAGTAAGCTTCTTTAATATCAAGACAAGTTGCTTAGGTTTCGAACAATACTGTATTTATTTGCGAATAAGTGGTGCGTATAACCATTTTTCGTTTATGAATAGAACTTTAGCAATTTTCGCTTAAAAACGGTTAAATAATCATAAATAAGTTTTTATGAATACGGCTGTTAGTTTTTTAAAATTTAAGAAGTGCTTTTTTAACTGGACAAATCCTATTTGTGCTGCTACTGGGTAAGACTCAAAAAACTGGACAATCCAGGTTATGTGGGTTGCCACATAAATAAAGTCAAAACTTATAGTCACAGTAGTAGTAGTAGACAAACTTATTTTTAAGATTGTACTCTAAATGGAACCAATGGACAGATGTGGATCCACCAGAACAAAATTATATTTTAAGGTAAACATTCATATAAGAGT
This sequence comes from Pollenia labialis, assembly GCA_949318255.1. Taxonomy (NCBI): domain Eukaryota; kingdom Metazoa; phylum Arthropoda; class Insecta; order Diptera; family Polleniidae; genus Pollenia; species Pollenia labialis. The sequence continues at coordinate 60,507,089 of OX439141.1, forward strand.
TGTTTATGCCAAATGGACATCACCATCTATATATGGTCAGGGCCCTGTTTCTCAAAACTACAAGTTACAATTCTACAGGTAAAATACGTTAAAAAAAACAAAAGTTTTGAGAAACAAGGCCTTGATATGATAAATTATTATGCTTGATTGCATATTAATATTAAAATTTAAAAGGAAGTTATGACTGACATTGGAAGCTATTTTCCAATTGAATTTAATTTACAGTAAAATATATTTGGGCTTAATCTGTTCTAAATACAAACTTAAAAAAAAATCTTATATGTAATTCTTATCGGGACAAAGACCCTGTTTCGAAAAGACATTTGTTTGCGGGCCGATTATAGACCGATCAATTTAGAAAGTGATTCTGAATAGATCAGTATAGTAAAAGATTGGCCGAAATTTTAATGTATGTCTCTGCTTGAAATTTGTGTCGATTTTGTTTCTGTTGGCAGCACTCATAAAAAGCATCGACAATATGGTAACCTGGGCGACAGCCGGATATAAAATAAAATAGAAAGTAAGAACGTGTGAAAGGTATTTTACGTAAAGTCTTTATTGAATTATTTTGAAAAAAATATATACATGAAACTGAAATCATAATAGTTTCAACAGACTGGTCCTGGGATTTGTGAAAATAGAACAAGTACGAAAAGAAAGAACTAATGAACTAATAATCATTCAACTGGTAAATAAAGAACAAAAAGGTAGAAAAAGTAATGAATTACAGTCTTCACCGGTGGTGTGACACATTTTTTTGGGACAAATACAAATACCGATTCAAGAAAACGCAGAGAAAAAACAGCCGCACTTATAAGTGCTAAAGGTAGAAGTAAATAACTTTCGTTAGGGCGCGCGAGTTACATACCCAGGTATAAACCCAATAACACAACCAACAACAACACAGAATTAGAATATAAACAACAACAATACATTAACTAGCTGCATTAGTCAAACATTTAAACCAAAAGTTAACAACATAAAAACTATTAACTCAGCAAAATCATAATGCCAATAAACCTAAAAGAAAACATATTAAATAAAAAATGTTAATAAACTTAAAATTAATAAATCAGCAAAAACAAACTTAGGGGAAGTAAAAATAACAAAGTTAACAATTTAATAAAGTAAGCACTTTTATACTTATTTAATAAAGTGGGTTGCCCGGTTATTTGTAAATAACAATAAAAATATATATGTTGGTAAGGAAACAGATTCTCAAATTAACAAAACATGCAAAATAGACACTTTTTCAAAATGGTCCAGCTCACGAGAGGTCAAAGCTGGAGCCGAAATATTTAAAATGGTATCTTAAAAAAGTCCAAGGTTAATTTTTAGGAGGGTACATCGAGCACTTTTTTTTGGTGAGTCGCTCTAATATACATATATAAATTAAAAAAATATAGTGAAACACGGATGGATTTTAATCCTTCATAACCAGGAAATCTTTAAACTTCAAGACAAAAGTATAACAATCAGCTCATCACCCAAAACTCAACAAGGAAACCATCAACTTTAAGTCCCAAGTCAAAGGGATAGTAATAAAATCACCACGCAGAAGTCAACGAAGTACATCCTTATAACAATCTTAATGAACCCACAACAATACGCACAAAACCTTATTCAACAAATTATACCAAATTTGAGGGATCTAAAACTAAATTTTCACATACCAACTCAAGAGCAGTAATGGTCTCCAGGTGGGATTAAAGAAATTGATTCATGCGTAGACCCAGAGGAAATTAAAACTTTCTTGGAAGAAAAAGGTTTCAAGATAAAACATGTGGTAAATATTAGAAATAGAGAATAAAATCCTCAACCACTTTTTCGTGTACAATTAGAGCCCGCCGACATTAAGTTAAAAAAAAAACGAAACGCATCCCATTTATAGAAAAATCACAATTGAGGAGCCGCACAAAAAAAGGACCTGTTCAGTGCTTAAACTGCCAAGAATTTGGCCATACCAAGGCATACTGCTACTTACCCCCTGTTTGCGTAGTATGTGGTGAACTACACGGTACAGTTTCTAAAAGTCTAAAGTCTAAAACCGACCCCAACGTAAAAAAAAATGTAGCAACTGTGGCGGTAATCACACTGCCAATTATAGAGGATGCCCTGTATATAATATCGTCAAGCAAACGGTTGGACCGAAAACAAATACCCCTCAAATGCAGGTTGCAAACCAAGTAAACACAAATGCAATTCAAGCCCCCCAGCCTGGTAATAACAGAACCTCTTACGCTAACGTCCTAAAATCAAACCATGTGCCAATGCAAGGTGCCTCGCCAAGTAATGATGAAACTCCAGTTTCTAATTTAAGTCGTTTAGAAAAAACCATGGAAACATTAGTGCAAACAGTAAATAATTTTACTAACACAATGGGTAATATGATGCAGGAAATTCTAAGAATGCAATCAATGTTATTGCAAGCTGTAGTTAACATGCCATGAACTGTATAAACGCAAACGCCATCCGCCAACATAAAAATGAATTAGAATACTTTCTTAAAAATTAACAAATTGATGTCATGATGGTTTCTGAAACTCATTTGACCTCAAGAAATACGTTTAAAATTAATGGTTATATACTATATGATACCAAGGACCCTCGAGATAGAGCTTGTGGAGGTTCTGCCATTTTAATAAAAACCAGAGCCAAACACTTCCTAATGGGTGTTCATCGTGAAGATTATCTTCAAGCAACAAACATTTGCGTTGAAGAACTAAATAGAAACGTAGTAATCTCATCGTTATACTACCCACCTAGATATTCAATATCAGAAGGCCAATATTATAATTATTTAAAATCATTCGGACCTTGTTTCCTGGCCGCTGGCGATTATAACGCTAAACATACCTTCTGGGGGTCCCGACTTATAACACCAAAGGGTCGTGTTCAATTTAATACTATTTCTAAAATGGATTTGAATGTGATAGCGAGCGGACAACCAACTTATTGGCCTAAACCATCATCAAAAAATTCCAGATGTTATTGATTTTGGGGTGGTTAAAAACATCCCCATGGAAACGATTCATGTTGAAGCTTCCTTAGAATTATCTTCCGACCACACACCTACAATTGTAACTATAATGAACCCCAATAGAATTGTATCTCCGACTGGTAACTCAGCGATGACAGCTACGCAAATTAATTGGTTAAAGTATAAAAAATATCTCAGTACCCATTGCACAGAAAATATTCCGCTCAGTACACCGGAGTATGTAGATCGCTATTGACAATTTTGACAGTTTTTTGAAACTAGCTGTTCTACATTCCAATATTGCCCCCAAAAAAACAAAAAATATTTAAATGTATTCGACAGATGTCGAGCGTCTACTGTCTCAAAAAAGAAGACCTCGGAGAGAGTGGCAATTGCACAGACCCCTCAACTTAAGAATTTATTTTAAGAGTGTACAAAAAGGCTAAGAAAGTTACTGCAGACTCAGAAAACGGCTTCTCTGGAAAAATATCTTAAGGAACTTGATGCAACTCCGCAATCAGACTACTCATTATGGCGTGCAGCTAGAAATCTCAAAAGGCCAGTTGTCTCTAAGCTACAATTAAGCAACTTGAATAGAAGTTGGGCAAGAAATGATATTGAAAAAGGAAATCTGTTTGTTAACCATTTGAAAAACATTTTTAACCCAAATATACCGCACGATATTGCCGTCGAATTACCACCTGTTTCTGCTAGAGCGGCTGTTCCCCTAAGATTTGAGATAAGAGAAATCGAAAAGGCTGTTTGTGGATTAAACCCCAAAAAAGCCCCTGGTTTTGATAAGATCCTCAAAAGTGGAAGGTTTCCTTATTCACCATGATACCTAAACCAGGAAAGGATCACACAAAAGTTGAGTCATATAGGCCTATAAGCTTACTTTCTAATATATCAAAGCTGTTTGAGAAGCGGTTAGCGTCAAAATTAACGCCAATTTTATATGAAAATATGTAGATGTATTCCTAACCACCAATTCGGCTTTAGAAGAGAACACAGCACAATCGAACAAACCCATCGTATAGTAAACGCCATAAGAAAAGCCTTTGAAGAAAGAAAATATTGTTCCGCTTTCTTCATCGATGTTTCTCAAGCTTTTGATAAAGTCTGGCATGAAGGCTTGTTATATAAATTGAAGCAAAATTTACCAGCAAACACACAAAAGTTGCTAAAAAGCTACTTAGTCGGTCGTCAATTTATTATACAAGAAGGAAATTTCCTTAGTTCCCCTCAGCCAATTGGCGCTGGAGTCCCACAGGGCAGCATTCTGGGGCCTCTATTATACTTAATTTATACTTCGGACATGCCAACGAGCAACTACACACAAACTTCAACATTTGCCGACGATACAGCTTTTGTAATCGTCCACGAAAACAGTTATGAAGCATCTCGTTATTTACATTTTCAACTAGAAATATGGTTAAAACAATGGAGGATAAAAGTCAATGAGCAAAAATGCGTACATATAACATTCACCTTGCGTCGGGAATCATGCCCCCCTATTAAAATCAATAATTACCAAATAATACCTCAAAATTCGCATGTAAAATATCTCGGTATACATTTAGATCGCCGTTTGACGTGGAAAAGCCATATAGAGGCAAAATTAACTCAAATGAAACTAAAAGCCATACAAATTCCTTGGCTTATTGGAAGAAACTCTGTTCTTAGTCTCGACTGCAAACTCCTACTTTACAACTCTATCTTAAAGCCTATCTGGTGCTACGGTATTCAGTTATGGGGCACTGCCTCGGCTTCTAATATCGAAAAAATAAACTTCTTCGAATAATCACAGCTGCCCCTTGGTATGTTAAAAATTCAAATATTCACAAGGATCTCAATGTTCCATTGGTTAAAACTGTGATAACGAAATATGCAGTAAAATACTTAAAAAGGCTCGAACTGCATCCGAACCCACTAGCTCGAAATATTTTAAATGATAGCGGCCACACTCGCTTAAGAAGAAGAGACACTGCAGCACTTGTCCAATTAGGTGAGCGATAAACACCTACATATGTATATAAGTGAACAGAACCCGTGATGAAAAAATTTTTGTCTGGCACTGGCAGGACATAAAATAAAGTATTAGGTTAAGATTTGATTAATTATTGTGAGTTCATATTTACTATATGAAGATTCAATAAATAAATAATGAAAAAAAAAAAAAAAAAACAAAAGTTTAATTTTGTCTTGCTTAAGTGGTCATCTATTAACGATACTGGCTTTGATCTTGAAATCTCTTGTTGTTCTTTACTCTCTTTTGTTCTTACAACCTCTTCCCCCTCTGCAATGCATTTGAACAGTGGGAAAGACTTTCTCGTATTTGGTACTGCATGTTTTGGACCTAAGGTGAGTAGCCATTGTATGTTTGTAGGTATGTCTTTGTCTGTTTTGTTTACAAACCAGTCTTTATTAAATCTCATATTTTGCTCCTTGTTCTGTTTACTCCTAAGAGATTCTAACTTTTTAATAAGTTTTGTCTTGTTGGTATTCATGAGGTTTTTATAAATGATGTCTTCACTTTCAAAAAATAATTGTTTATCATGTTCTTCCAAAAAACTTCCTATTATCTTTGTTTTTAATAATAATTCGCTATTCTCTTTAATTAATTTGGGTTTTTGTTGTATTAGTAGCTTCAATATTTGTTGGTGGAAATTGGATTTGTGTTTATTTACATCAGATTTTAAATTTGGCGGTATTTTGTTATTTATTTCGAAAATATTGTTTATGTGTTTGATCGAGTTAATGATGAAGTTTGGTATGATATGTGCTTATGTGTTTACACTTAATTAGAAAGGTTACGGATGATTTCAAGTTTGCTATTTGCTTGTTGTATTTAGTGTAGTTCCTGATAATATTATTTGTCTTTTTGTTGTATTTTTGTTTAATTTTCTTGTAAAGAGTCATATTGACTGTATTTCGGTGACCCTTCCGTGTAGTATGTTAACAGTATGTATTGTTGACCTTTTTTGTTGTTGTGGTTTCTATTTGTTTTGGCTTGAGGTCATTTATTATAAATTAAAAAAAATTAAAAAACCATTGAGTTCACGAATAAAAATATTGAAAATTAAAATGGTTTTATAATTTTTTTTTAATTTATAATAAATGACCTCAAGCCAAAACAAATAGAATCCACAACAACAAAAAAGGTCAACAATACATACTGTTAACAAAATAAATAATTTTGAATTTTAAGATGCATAAAAACTTTTTGTTCACACAGTACATATTTTTAAATTTGAAAACAAGACGAATTTACACAATGTGAACTTATCTTGCTACGTAAGCAACAGCTGATAACTAAGCTTGTGTCAAAATGGTATACCGTTCTGGTGGTTCTGGGGAATCTTTATGAAAAACTATAATTTTCGCTTAAAATTATGAAATTTAAATTTTTTTTAAATTATTACATTTCAAAACAAAAAATTTAAAATTAAAAAGAAAATTAAATATTTGTTTGAATTGTTTACTACAGTGATGTTTTATTTTTGACACAACGTTAAAATACTTTACAATTGGGGGTTTCACAAGGTAGTCTTCAAGTTGTAAAGTCATATGTTTTAAAATAATTACAAGAAATATATGACTGCTGTGGGCATCCGCTTATACTTTAGATTTCTACTGCATTAAAAGTTATGACGAATCACTGATTACCGCATTAAAATTTTTATTTTGTTTGAAACACAAAAGTATTTTTTAAATAATTGTAAAATATTATTATGGACATTATGATGATATGACTTAATAGCACACCTTGTGAAACCCCCAAGTGTTGTAAACGTTTTCAAAATAAGACCACCTTGTATGAGTTCGCCTTGATTCGAAAAAAATTCAGAGCTTATTTAAAAAACACAACCGAATCTCTTAAAAAATGTGATCACTCTATTATAAAGATTAAATTTAATTTTATATTTACCATTTTGAACTCCACTTAATTGCGATATACTTAATGAAGTTAAAATATTATTCCGTTTCTGGATTTCTTGAAGTCTTTGAAGGTCTTCTTGGTGTTTTATATGGTTTTGATTCCGAATGTGTTGTTGTTGTAAATTCTGCTGAAGTTTTTCTTCCATCTGTTTGTTAGTTTTAATCATAACATTTTTTAATGCTTCTTCCCATTCTTAAATTAACAAAATGTTAGTTATTATTTTAAACACTTAATTTGTATAAAGTTAGACTAGAGGCGAAAGTGTTATATATTCATACATATGTTTGTATTTGTAAGCAGATGTATTATTCGCTTACCAAATTCATATGCACATACCGTCCTCCAGGGACAAATATTTTTAATAGTAAGTTTGCAAGTTTTCTTGTTTCCCTTACTTTATTCATATGCCAATTTAATATAAATTTAAATATGACATCAGTGGTGCGATTCACTAACTTTTAACGAACCGACAAACGTAATATTTGTCGACATAAATATTCGCTTGCAGTAACGATGGTGTGGTTCTATAATTTTTTTTTAACGATAGATAACAGCTGTATTTTTGTGACATCTCTGTCTACGAAATGTTAAAAAAAAGAAAAGCTCAAAAGAGAATCAAATAAAAACAAATTCAATTGTTCTTAACTCCTCATGTTACACATGTTTTTTCATTAAAAATGCATTGAAAAAGGTCTGTCCAGACTCATGAGTAAGACGAAGGGTTAATTTGTGCTTTTTTATATTTTTTTGTGAATTTTAGGTTTTAGGTTTTTGTTCATACATATATGTACATTAGGGGTATAACCAAAAAAATACCTATCACGACGGGGTGGCCACTGATGTATTTATCAAGAAAACAGTTTTTTGAGATCAATTTGGATAAAAAACCTCCCCCCAAACCGTTTTTTCTAAAAGCTTTTAAAAAATAATAATATTTGAATTTTTATTTTTTAAATACCATACATACAGTCATGTACTATGTATTTACTTCAGATACTACAATTTATCTTTGTTGTAGGTAATAAACTATGAGATCAAAGTGCGTGTTGTTTTGCAATGTTGAAAAATATCGTTTGAAATTTGCCAAAATTTTGGGTCCAGATTTCTGATTTTTCCGGTTACAAATTCGAGCACTTCTATTAAACATTTTATAAACTTAAATGTCACTACGCACTGACACAAAAATCAACGAGTATATGGGAAACAGAACCTCTCTGTCTTAGCGAAACTGTAAACAAATGAAAATAAAAGTAAACAATTGGGATTGTGAGGTTGGTTCCATTTTGTTCAAAAAAAGAGTTTCCGTGTTATTTTAACATAATTTTAACTGTTTGGATGTAGTATAATTGGTGGTATAAGGCTTATTTGTAAAATAGTATTAAAATAGAACTGAATGTTTTTTGTTTTTACAATAGGGATATTGTATTTTTAATTAACAAAAAAAAAATACAAATACTTAACTGCAAAGTGATTTGGGGGGGAACTTTTTTAACGCCCGCGAAAAAGTGACACCAATTTTTATCATAGATTTTCATGGTCTATAAGGCATGGATAGGTATTTTTTGATAATTTAAAAAATTGTTCAAAAGTTATACCCCTAATGTACATACATATGAATATATAAATTTTTGTATGTTTGTAAGCTATTTTAAACATAAAAAACATTTTATCGATTTAATAAACACAACCTAAATTATTGTCCCTAAAATAACGTCAAAAAATATTGCTAAAAGTAACAGCTGACTTTAAACGACAGCGAATATCGTTAAAAATTTTACTGAATACCATATTCGAAAATATTCGTTATATTTATTTTAACGATTCGATTATCTTTATAAAAGTTAGTGAATCGTACTACAGCAGATTCCGACTTACTCAATAGGGATGCGAAACAGAAAACTCCGAATCGATTCCGCTATTTTAAATTTATCAACTTTATGTAACTAACTATTTTAATTATTATTGAATTTCTTTCGTATATTTATATTGAAAGCAAAAACAATTTTAAGTTTTTTATTATTGTTTTCAATATAATGTTCTTGTCCACATTGTGGGACTGACAGTTAATTGCTTTTCTTTAAAAATATACTTAGTTTTTTATAAAATAAATAATTCTGAATTTTTAGATGCATAAAAACTTTTTGTTCACACAGTACATATCGCACCCTAAATACTAAAGGGCCACAACTCAAAATTCTTAAATTTTCAGTAGATTTATAAATTTGAAAACAAGACTACTACTATTTTAATTATTATTGAATTTTTTTTACTTTAAGTACTCTGTTCGAACTTGTGAAAAATGTTAAGAAACATTCATAATAGGCAAATATGTACATATACAGTAGGGTTATAACTTTTTGCAATTTCGCATAGCCGTGTGGAGCATAAAAACAATATAGTGTCACTTTTCCTCTATTGTGAAAAAATTTTCCGCACCGAGAGCGTTGAAGTTGTGTTTTTATATATAAATTTTAAGGGCCGATTTTGAATGTGAACCACACCTAAATGTCAAGTTTTTTTCTGCATTTCATTTGATATTTCTCAATTTCAGACTAACTCAATTTGAACCATGGAAAGATACACAATCGAGCAACGCGTTAAAGTTATTCAGGCTTATTATGAAAATTAAATTGACCAAAATAATCACGAAGTGCACCGTATAAATTTTGATTTTTTCGGTCAAATAAAACATGTGCGTACAATCGGAAAAATCATGCAAAAATTTTAGCAAATTAGATCTGTTGGAGATGTGAAAACACCAGTGCATGCTCATACAGAACGTACTGCAGAAAATATTGCTGTTGTTCGCGATAGTGTTGCTGAAGAGCCGTCCAGCTCAATTCGCCGTCGTTGATTAACATTGACTCAAGAACTAAAGCCTCTTGACCATTCCAAACGTTGTCAAAAGTCAGAATGGAAAGAAGAAATGGCAACAGTGGACGATCAATTTTCGAAGAAAATCATCTTCAGTGATGAGGCACGTTTTCACCTCAGTGGATTCGCCAATAAGCAGAATTGCCGAATTTGGGCGAATGATAGTCCAAGAGTGATTGTCGAAAAACCAATGCACCCACAAAGAGTAACTGTTTGGTGCGGTTTATGGTCTGGCGGCATCAACGGGCCATATTTTTTTCAAACTGAAGCCGGCCAGGCAGTTACTGTGAATGGTGTTCGCTATCGTGAGATGATAACGAACTTTTTATGGCCCGAATTGGAAGATATGGATGCGGATTATATGTGGTTTCAACAGGACGGTGCCACACAGCTAACGAAACAATGGCTCTTTTGTGCGACAAATTCAATGACAGTGTTATCTCACGTGGTGGCCGCCAATATCATTTGATTTGACACCGTTGGTCTTCTTCTTTGGAGTTATTTGAAAGAAAAGGTGTACGTCGATAAGCCAGCAACAATTCAAGAGCTAAATGATGGATAATTCGGCACATTAACGGCATAGAACTTTAATTATGCCTCATCTTCATCGAAAATTTGGACCATCGGATGGAGATGTGCCGCCGAGGTCGCAGCGGCCATTTGGCCGATATTTTGTTCCATTCTTAATTGAACCATACCAATGTTATAATAATTAAAAGAAATTACAATAAATTCCTAATTAATTTTTGTTTTATTCAAAATCAACATCGGTCCTTAAAATTTAACCACCCTTTATATTTTTTTTATTGAAATAGTTACTCTGTGTTAAATGAGTTATTTTTTGCTTAAATTCTTAAATAATCTTCAACAGCAAAACATTTTTCATAAGTCTAATAAAAAAGTTTGACCAAATAGTGATAGTTTCTTGAGCTTGTTTAAAATGTGTTTTTCTATTGATAAGTAAATCTTTAATGAATTTCTAATTAATGTTTCTTAAAGCATTGGGTTAGAGAACCTGCAGGAGTGTATCAGAAAGTATTGTTGAAACAGATACACCACATATTTATCTGTTATTACTGATATAAATGAGAGAATGAGTGTAACTGATATTCACTGTTGCCAATTTAGAGATTTTCCCGCTAAATCTAGCGTTTTTGAAATGTCAATCGCGGGAAAAAATAAGTTTAAGCGGCAGCGTTACCGTTCCAAAATTTTCAAAAAGGGGATTTTCAAAAGAAAAGTGGCACAAAAAGGGGAATTCTGAGAAGAAATGGGGCAACTTTAATAATAAGAAAATGTTTATATTAATTAAGTTATTTTCACTGAAAATATAACCGAAGCCAAAAATAACCCTTTTATGTATAAATAATACATTATATAAGTACAGAAATAGTCGAAATTCCCTATAATAAATCTGTATGTATCCCTTGATGTACTGAACTTACATTTTCTTGCACATTTGTTTATAAGATTCGATCACATTTTACTAATTTTTGAACTTTGTTCATTATATGGAGAGCTTCATTGTATATAAGTTCCCTTTAGAGAAGCTCGAATGTATACCTATATGCACAGTGAAAATAAACGTCTTGTTTGTAAGTTAACCCGTACGAACTTTTACATTTTGTGTTCGTTTGTACATATTTTGATGTAAAACATGCAAAACATATTGCATATTTTACCATTACCCTTACCTTACTTTAACTTAAGGTGTTAATACTGCCCTGTTTTACAACTTTAATTGTTGCTACTTTGTTTCTACAACAAATGTTTTATTTTGTTTGTCATAATTCAAGCCACTTATAATTTTGTGAATTAAATCGCCATTAGTAATAGACTTATAAAAACCTTATTCTTTCCAAAATACGGGCATTGGCACAATAGCGTCTATATCATGGGAGATAGGCGGGCCAAACTTAGATCAGATATTTCTTATTAGGAGAAGTTAGTTGTGGTTCAATTTTTATTCATACCACCGTGAAGAGCATATGAGATTCGATACTGCCGAATGGAGCGATATTTCTTGTTTTGATTTTATCTAAAAGGACAAGCTTAAAAGTAATAGTTTAACATTACTAATAAAAAGTAAAAATAATTAATTAATAAGGTTTGACGTTTTATTTTTTCAGTTGTTATATGCTTATATTTTCTTGAAAATCTGTATCTACTTTCAACCTATTTTATTGTTTTATAAAGCGAATTTAGAAAAAAAATCCGTTCGGCGGATGCTCTTCTATGCGATAAAGTAAAACATACGAATATATAAAAGCTGGAAGGTTCACCTGTGTTAATTGATTGGCACAAAATTAATCAAAATGGTACAAAAGGGGATTTAAAATAAAGTGGCAAGGTAGTCAAAAAAGGGGCAAAAATGCGACTTTTTTCGCATAACGGTAACGCTGTTGAGCGGTAAATCTAGCGATTTTCAAATAACTCTCAGCAGCTTAATTCCGCTACAAAAACATTTCTCAATATTTTAATTTACAGATTTTTTACTTTTTCTTATTAAGATTTTATGCATTGCACGTGAATTTTTTTTCGATTTTTTGTGACAATTCACACCTTTAAGCTTGCTTAACAATTTGAAACAAAAGGTAAGGTATTAATCTAAATTGTTTCGATAGATCCCAATAAATATAATTACTTACTTTCATCTAACTAATTTTATCTAATTGCTTCAAACGTCAAATAATTGCCAGAAAATAGCGTAAATGTTATAAAATTTTTTACGTTTTTATATAGGAATTTATCCTCCACCACAACTAGTTGTGATGAGGGTTACTAAGTTTGTCATTCCGTGCGAAACTGTTTTAATAATCCTCTAGGCTCCCAAAAAATATATTTTTTCTAGGTCATTGAGTAAAAGAATTGTTAAATATTGGTATCAAATTGTTTCTAGTCTCCCTAAGCAGTTTTGGATTGAAATCTAGAAAATTGGTTCAGTAGGAAAAGAGTTGAGAATTAAAATGTGGAACAACCACCCTAAAACATTTATTATTTTGTTACAAAAACTAGTTATCTTAACTAGTGGCGGAATGCACATGATATTAGATTTTTCTCAAATTCGTTCTATTCGATCACGACTGCCAGAATTAGGTCCCTGTGTTTTATTATAATAAAATTTGGTCAGTCATAGGGTCATTAGACTATAAAATACTTGTTCAAATTTCGATTCGGCACAGCCAAATTCATCACGCAAACATTTTTTTTTTAATAAAATAACTACGGAAGTTAGAAACATTAGAATGTCACTTATTTAAGATTCATATACCCTTGAAAAAACAGCTTATATTTAGATTTATATAAAGCCTTTAAAACATTTTAGGTTTTAGCGGTATCTTTAAAAAAAATCTTGCTAGATTAAATATTTAACGGTTTCTAGCGGTTTTTTGACAACAGTGCTGATATTGTATGGTTTTGCTTTTGCCCACTCACCATACCCTAGGCCTACACTAAAGATAATTATCTCAGAAAATTGGCAATTACGTCGGCAGAATAACAGAGCAATATTTCTTATTGCTCAGCTTATGTTAAAGGCATGGGAAAACGTATTTATGTTAACTCATAATTTGAAAAAAATCAAGGAAGAAGGTGCAGTGTTAAAACTGGCGCAATCTTCAAAAATTATTTTTATTAATATAAACTCCTTCTAATTTGTTTAAGCTTGAGGTCTTTTTTTATACAAATATTAATTTTATTATTTTTTATTTTTGTTAAAATTAAAATTACAATTATTATTTTTATATAAACAAGAACTCAAATTTAAACAAATTAATATTAATTTAAATAATAAAGATCGAATAAGGAAAAAATTATATTAATAAAAATAATTTTTGCAATTTTATTATAGTGTTAACTTAATTCTTTAATTAAATTATTTTACTACAATTATAATTTGCTACAATTTCACAAATATAATTTCTTTCGAACACAATTCGCTTCTATTTAAGTTTCTTTTTTGCTTCTTTTTTTTAAATTGACAACCAAATTTGACGTTTTATTTTAGCAATAATTGTCAACGAAAATGGACTAACAATTATTGCAACATAAATTTCCGGCAATAAGTATGTACAAAAAATTGTTGTCTACATTAAAGATAACATAATTTTGACATTTACTGCAATATATGTCGCAATAATTATCTCTGGTATAGACGGGTAGATATCTTAAAAACAAAAACAGTTGCTTATGGTTTTGGACCAGGGGTGCTCAAAAATGTTTTGCATATGTATGTACTGCGAGAGAATTTTAAAGTACAGAGATACGCAAAACTAAGCGCACAAATTTTATTTAAAGTTAATATAAAGAAATTGTTTTGACTGTGAAACATTTGTCATAATACAGTCCAAACAAAATTTTCTATTTTTTAAATTGACTTTTAAAATTTTAACTTCTAAAAATTTAAAAAAAAAACAGTAAGAATTGGAAATTTTCCAATATTACCATTAAATAAAATTCATAAAGCAAATAATTTGTGAGGCCAAAGAAAAGGTTTGTGCACATATTTAAAATCTTATAATTCTGACATAGTTCTTGTAAAGTGCACTTGTCACTCATTACACTTATGCTGCTCAGAGGCTTCTAAAAAATGTCCAGTTGACGTGGAATATTTAGTAAGAGAAATTTTTTGTTATTTTAGTAACAGTCCACTACGGACTGTCAAATATAAACGCTTATTCACCTTATAAACTCTGGCGTTGATCCTACCAAATTTCGACAACTGGTGCAGATTTCTGCAACCAGATGGCTCTCATACGGTTTGGCTGTTATGAGGATACTACACCAGTGGGTTGAACTAAAATATCACTTTTCAATAATAGCGACGGCAGAAGTAGAAAAAGCGGCTCAACTTATCAACAGTTTAATTTGTAATGATGAAATTCGATTATATTTAATATTTATGGCTCCTATTTTAAGGGAAATGAATAGACTGAATATAGATTTTCAAAGCAATAAAATGGATCCTGGAAATATTTACGATAAGATACATATAAGTCTTCTTTCACTAGCATCAAGAATTTTAAAGCCATCAATTATGATAGAATTGAAAAACGAAGATGATGTAGATAAAATTAAACAAGTCATGGAAATGGATTCGGAATATTTATATTTAGATGCAATGGATTTGGGACATGAATTTGAAGTAGAGGTTAAATACCTACTTCCATCTGTATCCCTCAAAATTAAGCAGACATGTTTTTTGTATGTTAAGAGTCTATTGGCTCAAATGTTGAAATGTTTCCCATCCAATTTACATTATTTCAAAACATTTAAGCAATTTTCTCCAAGTTTATGCTGTAGCTTAATAGAACAGCCAAAATTTTGTTCAATTTTAAAAGTACTACAGGCTGTGTTAAATGCCAATAATCCAAAAAACTTATATGAAGAACAGTGGAGAAAAATAATTCCGTTTGCTGTGACACATTTATTCCATCTTCTCAAATGCTAACACTTTATTATACAAGCAACATGTACAAAAAAATGCATTATCTGGCGAATCAGAAGATTCTGATTATGAAGTTTTGGAAATGATAAACATTGATACATAATTGTTTTGCTTTCTTTTTCGTTTTTTACGTTCCTCTTTTTATATACTTAAAAGTACAAATAAAATAAGTTTTTATAATACAACAGAAATGGATTTAATTAAATAAATAAATGAATGCATATTTTTCCATTGACATAATATTGGTAATTATTTTATTTTTGAGAATATGTGGGGATATTTGGGGATAAGAAAATAGCTATTTTGGGGATGAAAAATCGCAAATTGGAGATAAGGTATAAAGTAAAACTGGGAACTCTGGGTGGGGTTTCTAAACAATTGTTTGCTTGAATGAGCATCACTGTTTTGGATTGAGTATGTCATGAAATTTTTTTTGCTTACAAATATCTGTTGTTACCATAAGTATTTCTACAATATCTGTGGTTACCTGTTGTATATTAAAATATTGTCGGCGAGTTAATGAACATAAGAGAGTTTATAAAAATTTGTATATGATCTCAAGCAGGGGTGCCAGATGGTTTTGGTAAGAAATCGGCATATGTTTTTTGAAAAACAGATCAGAAATTAAATTTAAAAAAATTGGCAAATTAATATAACTAGGTATTTTAAACACAATATAACATTGACAAAAATAAAAAAGCAAAACAATTAACCATTACCTAATGCTTTAAAAAAATCAATAAAAATAAACTTTTTATAAATAAATTTTAGGTTAGTAAAAAAAATATATGAATATTTTGTTTTAAGGGTAAATTGCATGGACCGTATCCATCAATTGTTAGCTTAAAAACACTCCATATTAGAGTCAATGGAGACCTACACTGAATCTATGGTCATCTAGAAAAAACGATCTCAACTCTACAGTTAAAAATAAGTGCCGGTTCACACAAGTCAAGATTGACTTGACTTGACTTGTGTGAACCGGCACTAATTTTACAACGAAAAAATAAAAGTTAAATAAAACTCATCTTGTTTTTCTTCTTTTTTTAATGACGATTTCAGTGCAAGCTGATTAGAGTGCCCCGGTAGGCTAGCTGGTAGCGAGCTAGTCTATCAGCGCCGGGGTTGCGGGTTCGATTCCCGCCAGAGACTATGGTTTCTGTCCTGCAGACAAGCGAAGAGCTTCGCGGGAATAGCTTAGGAAATTAAAAAAAAAAAAAAAGATATCACTGCTTTACAAATTGTAGTTATCTGACCAGCGACAACCTTGGATGTCAATTTACAAAAAATTAGTTTAATTCAATGTCGGTTAAAATCCAACTCCAGAAATGTGTTTTATTTTTTGACGGCTGAACAAAATTCACGTTTTAAGAGTTTTATTCGATCTTTATTCCTCAACTGAGTTTTAATTAATGTCGTCTTTTTACGAGTTAAATTTGACCTTTTATTTTTACGTTGAAAAATAATATAGACTTTTTTTGTTTTTAATTCAAAAAATAACTCTGGGACTTAAAATATTTACTATTATTATTTTTGGTAAAGTTTACGTGAAAAATTCCTCTATTTTCAATTGGGAATCTTTAACCATTATCGTTATATATATTTTATTTTGTTGGTGGTAACAAATTAAAGAAACATTATTTTTTTTGGTTATTGGTTAGCTCAAGCTTAGTCTAGACGATATGTTGAATCAGCAAATGTGTGCTTACACTCATATGCTTACAAAAAATAACAAATTCCTCTTTCAGCATATTCAATATGTTAGGTGTCTAGACGATATGCTGAAAATACCAAATTTTCCAAATTCATCATATGCCAGCAAATGATATTTCAACAAATAAGTTAGCATGCAATTGTTGTGTCTACACGATATGTTGAATTTTGTATGTTGTTACATATGCTGAGTAATGAGAACATTTGTTTAAATATTAAAAATTAATTTGACAAATTAATAGTTTTAGTGAAATTAATACATAATAAATAAGAGTGCTTTATTGGCAAAAAATTAGAATATTTAAGGACTGGATTGATCTAAAAATTATTAATAAAGCCTCACAGTTAATTAATTTATTTTAGTTATACCCCTATGGTAAATTACAGGGCTGTGGAGTCGTCCGAAAAAAGTACTAACTCCGACTCCGACTCCAAATGCTGAATTTTTTTAAGTGCGACTCCGACTCCTACTATAATCTTGATGCTAAATGTATATGAGACTCAGTGATGTTAACTTTTATTTTTTCAACCGTACGGCCTTCTAAAAATTAGAGTTTTTGAGAAGCAATTACCGTACGCAAACATGAATGTGCTGTTTCCAAATGACAGGATGATTATGTAGCAAAATTTATCAGAGGTGTGCTGGAAATCGCAATCGCAAGAATTTGAAAGTTGTTTTTAATAAACTTTAAACCTAATTCTTATAATTTTTGGTTTAAAATCCTGTTTAATAGAAAAATATTTGTTAAATATTTGTCATAAAATTCTTGGCTCCACGAAAAGCCCCCCAATGAAATAACACCCAAACGAGAAATGAAATATTCCCCAAATTTTTTTCATACATTTCATATGAAATAACACCCAATTTGTTGGGCCCTTTTACATTTTTTTTTGGGAATTATTTCATTCCTCATTTGGGGTTTTCAAATTATGAAATAATCTCCAATGAAATAACACCCAAGAAATTTTTAAAATTCGGGGCTTGTTTCATAGCGTGTATAATTTGGGTGTTATTTCATTTTTTATTCGGGGGTTATTTAATTTTTAAAGGTGTTGGTTTTTGGGGTTATCCTTGGTGAAACTGATTCTTTTATGAATTTTGGGCATAATTTCATTTTTGTTGCTGGTGGGGTTGTTATTTTATTTTCATCATTGGGTGTTATTTCATATGAAATAACTCCCAAATATTGGGGGTTGTTTCGTTTTCGCTTTGGGGTTTATTTCATTTATTTCTCGATGTTATTTCATTCACTGTTTTTGGGTGTTATTTCCTATTTTTTGGGATTTATTTCATTGGGGGTTATTTCCTGGGCGTTATTTCATTGGGGGGCTTTTCGTGGAGCCAAATTCTTTTATTACAAAAATCTTATTAAAAAACGACTTTTAAAATTCTTGCGTTTTACGTTTGCGATTTCCAGCACACCCCTGATAAATTTTGCTACATAATCAATCGCCTGTCATTTGGAAACAGCACATTCATTTGTTGTTTTGGAAATTTTTTTTAAATTTTTTATGCCGAAAAACTTTGGAGTCGGACGACTCCGACTCCGGCAAAAAACTTCGGCCCATATTCATAGTAAAAAATAAAGTCGACTTTTAGGAAATTTCCCCCCCCTAAATTATAAAAATATGTTTGGTTTATATCGATAATACAAGAATTCCCAATAATAATATTTTTTTATATTCAGAAAATTTTAGGAAATCCCAGCAAAGTTTTTTTTTGTTTTTTTTTTTTGAATCTTACGAAATTTTCAATAAGTATCCAAATCTTAATACTAATAGTTATTTATTAGATATTTCCAATGAAACATCTAGTTTACTGTATTCAAATACTTATTATTCTACATTCAATCCCAGCAGGTGCCATCTATTTATATCCAAAGAATAAACGTTTGACTTGAAAATGCGTGCGGTTGAATTATTAATAAGCCTTAGTATATGCAATATTTATGTATATACATATTCTATTCGATAATTTTTGACGAACACACAGATTTGTCGGGGAAAACCCAGATTTCCTTATCTTAAAGATATTTCAACATACAACAAAAAGTTGTTAGGAAAACATTTATTGGCTTTGTTGTAAACGCATTTAAAGAGGCTTCAAAGAATATTGATAATGACGTTGATGTGTCAATTGATGCGAAGGCACTATCATCAATAGTTCTAAAAGCTTTGACAAATTTTAGTCTTGACCTAAAAAATTGTGTAGGAAATGGAACAGATGGGTGTCCTCTGATGTCAGCAGAAAATGGAGCTGTTATAAAATTTTGGACAAATGCAAAACAAACGCCTTGCTATTCCCATAAATCAAACAACTCAATTTTAAAAAGCAACAAAGTGCCATTAATACAATAAGTTGTATCATTTGTTAAAGAAACGTTAATTTTTTTTAAATGTAATCATCCCAAGCGAAACGCAGTTTTAGCAAAGTATTTGGGAGCCAAACTCTCTACATTATGCGAGACAAGATGGTTGGACCGTCACGACTCAATTTTACACTTTGCAACAAGTGTACATCATATTGAAGAAGCCTTGGAAAAAATACCTGAGTGGAAAGGTAGAGATACTTCATCAAAAGCCTTATATTAAGGAACTCGCTTAGTACTTTTGAATTCATTTACGGAATAAACATATTAAGTGTGATACTTATTGTATCACAGCTGCTTAGTATCATTTTACAAAAGCACGATATAGATCTTCAAAAAGCATCAAGCCTTATCAAAACTTAAATCATGTGCCTTGAAGAGAAAAAATATAGCCGAACAACTATTTAAAGCGATTTTTGAAATGTTAAAGTTATTTGCGCTCAAATCGAGGTTCCAATCACATACAAAATGTTGAAGATTACTACCGAGTTGCAGATTACATTCCTCTTATTGAATTTATTTTAGATGATCTCAAAACACGTTTCCCAATAGATATCCTAAATTTATTTAACATACCTAAACTTCTACCTCAAAGTGTAATCAAGTCAGATACAGATACAAAACTTTTAAAATCACAACTAACGGATGAGCTGATTCTGTTTGATAAAAGAGAAAGATAAACACCAACTTACATCTAAACTTGAGTCTGAACTGTTGCATTTGCAACAAACATGGAAAATATCTGAAAATCTATCAGATAACGTTGTAGATGCTTTAATAAACTGTGATGAAGATATCTACCGAAATCTTAGAAAAATATTTCAAATTTTCGTTTCAATGCTCGGCAGCAGGACAAGTTTAAAATGGCACGAAAAATGGTTAAAAATGGCTGGCAAAATGGCACGAAAATGTATAAAAAATGGCACGAAAAATGGCAAAAATAAACATGTTATTTAAGAAACATTTATTTTATTAAGTTTTTATTGTAAGTACAAAAGTATGTTTCTTCGAATTGTAAAAAAAAAAAAAAAAAATACTGGGGGAAAAACGCAAGAATTTGGAAGTTGTTTTTGATACACTTTTAATCTAATTTTTGTCATAAAATTCTGTTTAATAAAGAAATATTTTTATAATATTTGTCATAAAATTTTTTTATCAGGGAAATCTTATTAAAAAACGACGTTTAAAATTCTTGCGTTTTGCGTCTTCGATTTCTAGAACACTCCTGATAATCTCCTGTTATCACATAAAACATCGCAAAATGTAACTGGAGCACATTTGAACACTAAAAGTTCAGATGGAGAAAGGTTGTCATTAAATTCATCCGTCACACTTTCATTAAAACAAAATTGTGAGAAAATCGATTTAAACACTTTTTTAAAATTTAAATAACAAGCCATATAGATTTTTCAGGAGTATTGAATAATTTACCACACGTATTACGATCCAAAACGTTTTTTAAACTTTTCAACAAAATCTTTTTTACTGACATCTTGTATTATTTTCCTTAGCACTGTTAATTAAGCCAAAGCTTTCATTCATAAAAATCCCTTTCGCTTGTAACTTCAAGAGGCTTTAGCAGATCCATTGAAAGTACTTTTTACGTCCGATTTTTGCATTATTCAGTTAGCATTTCGAATAGATTCTGCCTCATATTCGCTAAGCTTATTGAAAATTTTTTTTCTAGGTTGCAAAAAGGTATTCTTTGGCAAGCTGGACCAAAAATTGCTTTTTAAAAAAATAATTGAAGAAATGGCAAAAATGGCATATGCCATAAAAAACTTGATCTACTCGTCAGTAATGCTACGAGAGAGAGGTCATTTCCTACCCGTCGTCTAATAAAAACATGGCTCTAATCAACAATGACAGAAGAAAGACTGTACTATCTAAATTTGCCTCACAAGGAAATCATAAATTGCTTATTTAAAAAAATTAATTTATATTGAACTGATCTTATATTTTATTTATCCTTATTGTTGAGTTTTTTTAATATAATATACACATATTAATTTTAATAAACTTTTAAAAAAAATTTCTTACTTTTTTGTATCAAAAAAAAATTCCCCCCCCCCCCCCCCTTAAAAACTCAAGCTGGATCCGCGCCTGCCTGGTAAATTATGTGCCGACCAGCAGATTGTTTTACGGATTCGTTTGATACCCACACCACTATAGTGTCTGTAACACCTAAAAATATTGGGCCTATAACCATCGTTTAGTATACCGATCGACTCAATCACTATCTGAGTCAATAAAAGGATGTACGATATCTAGTAAAATCCTTCAAAATCTTTTATTTTGGTATCATGACACTCGATATCGAATTAAGTACATATATCGTAATTTGATATGATAGCATTCGATATCGAGTAACCAAAGACATTACATCTTTCGAGTTTTCATTCGATACATCAGTGTCTATCGTATTCAGAAAAATACGATAGTTTACTCGATACGTTAGTTTACTCAATATCCAATGCGGTGATTAGACCCCAGGTCGCAATTATTTGACGAAATTCGGTACATTGGTTCTATTTATTTATTGTAATTAAACGGTGAGGAATAATTTCTCAAAGATGTAAATATTCGGCGTAAAAACTCTTATATGATTCATAACCTTATTTTGCTTTATCTATCATGATTTGTATCAGTTTAGCCGTATTTAGTCGGTTGAGTAAATTTTAGCACTTAAAACATAAATTAGACCAAATTTCAATACAATTATGAAAGTTTTTTAACGGTTTTTAAGTCCTGCTTTCTACAGGGCATTTAGTGATTTGGATGCCGATAATCACAAAATTGCATCGTGTTATTTCTAGCCATTTAAAGCTAAATTGGACTATATTTTACCACAATATCGTTTTTTTTGCTGTTTTAGGCGTATTTAAATGCATTAAATTAGGAACCCTTATGTCCAGTCGAAGACCGGCAATAAAGAAAAAAATAATTAAGCAAAGCTGGTGTTTGGCATAACATATAGTAAAATAATACCCATATTGAAGCATTTACATAAAGTATATAAACTATTACCACATGTTAACTCAAACCTACATATTAAACAAAAACATTTATTAGAATATATGTAAATAATTAACTTTAATAACTCTAGAATTTTATACGCTACCGTACCATGCATTCTATTATATGAAAGCTTGAATCGTTCTATAGAAAATATTATATGTAAAAAATACCTTAATATCGACAAAATGTTGAGATTAGAGCCATTTTAATAAAAAACATTAGCAAATAAAAATATTTTTTGAAATTGGTTCTTAATGGGTTAACAACTCGGAATGTTTTATATACCATGTAAAAGGTATTTAGAAACTCTCTTCAGCGATACCAATATTACTTCAAAAGATATTGGTCAACTTTTATGGTCTTTAACTCTAAAACAAAGTTCATTGGCCAACATTTTTATTTTCCAAGCACTTCTAAATGCATTTTTTTTTGTTCCTTGTTTGCCGATGAACTAGAAATCTTGATAAGTTCCGGGGTTATGTACAAAATTAAACAAGTAATTGCATGAATATAAATTTTTTTATAATTTATAAGCTATCAAATTTGCCGTATGCAGAAAAGCTTCTATACGACTTTCAACAAATAACATCTTTGTCAACATACGAAGAAAATTTGTTGAAAAGTAAAAATATTGTGTCCAGACGATATGCTATAATTGTGAACAAACGTTTGCTGACTTCGTTAACAAATGCTTGTAATACTTATGTTGGTAAGCATACGTTTGATGAAAAAATTTGGTGTCTACATAATATGTTGGAGCTGAAAGAAAATTTATCAACATAAATTTGCTGATTCAACATATCGTGTAGACTTAGCTTAAGATATTTCGAGCCATATCTAGTGGTTTTTGACTAGATTTCCCATACAAAATCTACTTCGTGACTAGATTTCGACGAAATGTACTCAAAATCTAGTAGTACTTTGTGATGCAACTATGGTTTTTTTCATATAACACTTAAAAATGCTTCCCTACCCACGAAAAAATGACATTTTAATAAAAAAAAAAACAAAACAAAAACTGTTAAAAAAATATATTAAAAATTTGAGAAAATTGGAAAAAAATAAAAAAAGACAAATAATAAAAAGTAATAACCGCAATACTAATTATTGTTAAAGCTAAGGCACGAGCTCTATGTGTACATTTGTACTTCAAGTTGTGCTGAAAAGGTCAACAAGAAAAAGAAAGACAAAAATGAAAAAACAAAAAATGTACTTTGGACTTCAAGAAAAATTCTTGACAAAAGTACGGAAAAAAAGAAGTAAGGAAAAACATGAAAAATCCATTAAAATGGATAATCATTCAAAAGGTTAAAACACAATTTGGTTTAAGGATTGATGTTTGACTATTAACGTCAGCAGTCGTCGATGGCAGCGAGTGTAAGACGGCAAATCCATCTGAGGAGATCGAGTGGTTGCGATCGAAACATGTCATGGTAACCTGCCGGCCAGGGTTCGAGCCCCGTAAAATTCCTTTCTTCATAAAAATAATTTAATAAAAATTAAATTTGATGAACTTGAGCCGAATTAAAATATTAAAAAGTTTGATAACTGCACAAAATGAATAATTTTTGTCAGGTTAAACACAATTTGGTTAAAGATTGTTATTATTGTTTAACATCCCGTACAAACTTCTTTTTTAAGTGCACATTTGAGATAAATGGCAAACATTTTTGGCATTTTTTAATTATTTTTATAGAAAAAATCAAAGGTAGCTGAACTTTGACTTAACCTTTATGTGCTCGCTAGTCTACATTTGTAGTATTTTAGCAGAAAAAGTTGAATAAAAAAAAATCCACAACAACAGGGTTCGAAATTTTCAGTAGCTTCCTAAAAATCAAATCTAAGCAGTTTTGGCTACTGATACGTTAAAAAATAATTTACAGCTCCCCGCAGATACTACTTTTCAAAATTACCATCTCCTGGCCGGTAGTCTACAAACGTAGACACCATATAAAATGTATTGAAATTCACATCGTTCTTTTACTCAACTCGAATTTTTTGAATGGGGCATGTCGAAAATGTAGAGCAGGACTATCAGACTCTATTTTGTTTTACATTTATACGATATTCCATTCATGCGAAGATAAAAGTTTAAAAAATTGCGTTAAAAATCAGTAAATTTTCTGTAGCTTTGTCATTTTTACTCAAATCTTGATCGTGTTGGGCGCTAAATGTTCTTTATTTAATTGTTTGGTCAAAAAAAACTTTAAAATTGCAAAAAATCATTTAAATTGTTCACCAAGTTTGAACTTTTGCATTTAAGTGACATCATTTAAAACAAAAAAAAAACCATATAATTGTTAATTTGAAATATCTCGCAATCTATCCTACTTTTGACTTCATATTCGGATTCAGCGAACAGATTTGGTTATAAAAAATCTGTCACGTAGTGAACTTATTCTAGTTAATTAGCGTTATTGCTCTTTTGTTTTGATTAATTTGGCATAATTAAAAAAAAAATCCATTTTAAACTTTATCAAACAAAAATCATACTTTACATCAAAAATACATATGCATATATTTGTTTTTAAATATTAAAAAATTGGTCGGTTTCAAAGGGGTTAGGTGTTTTTGGTCGGATACAAAATTTTGAAACGGCAACCCTGAACTAGGGATGGACACTGTAAAAAAACATCGATGTTTTTTTCGATGCGATGCATCGCAATCATGCATCGATGTTGCATCGATATTTCATAAAATACATCGATGTTTTTAATACATCGATTGTTTTTTATACCCTTCACCGAAGGTAAGAGGGTATATATAACTTTGTCATTCCGTTTGTATGTTCCACAATATTGATCCTACTCCCTATAAAGAATATATATTCTGGGTCCTTATGAAAAGCGAAGTTCAAATCCGGTTGTCCGTCTGTCCGTGTGTATGTTGAAATGGGTTTTCCGAAAACCCCAGAAATGATGTGGACTAGGTTGATGTATATTTATGTCACATATACTCCGTTTAAGTTTGCTATTGAAATTCAGCCAGATCGGTCCAAAAATGACGGAGATATGAGCAAAAAACCACGACTACCTCTAAATTTTTCCAAAAATCCCTTGTTGTTGTTGTATTTTTTTTTTATTTCATTATATCTTGAGAACGGCAAGAGCCAAAGTTTCCAAATTAGGTACACACATTTAGGTTGCCAATACACACCATCCTACAATGTGGGCGGGATTGGAGAAGTGGGCGTGGTACCTCCCGTACAAAAAAAAGTAAAAATTGTATAAAAACCTAAATTTTAGGGCTGCTATATGTCCTATGGATATGACTTATATATCAAAATATCATTCCGTTTGGATGTTCCACAATATTGATCCTACACCCTATAAAGTATATATATTCTGGGCCCTTGTGAAAAGCGAAGTTCAAAATCGGTTGTCTCTTATTTTTAAAAAAAAAATTACCAGTTTTATTTAGCTTTTGTCTAATTGCTATGTATTCTGCTCGCACAATGGTGAAGGGTATATAAGATTCGGCACAGCCGAAAATAGCACTCTTACTTGTTTAAATTATATATTATTATTATATTTTCGAAAATCTTAAGTTTATTTTACATCTCCCAATACTGCAAACAATAAACAAACAGCAAAATATTTTCTATTGTTTAACTGCCTTGGTTTAACTTGTGCACAATTTGATAGCTTTTATTTTAATTACGGGTGGTTAGTCCCCTTTTAGACAGGCAAAGTTTACTTTGCAAAATCTTGAGTTTATAGAAGGGAGGGGAAAGAGAATAGCGGGGAGTACATACTTTGCTGTACTCGCAAATTCCTTTTGTTTTTCGTTCGTATTTTTTATCTGAAGTTGGCTGAAACTTTATATTAATATTTAGCTTTGCCAGAAAGTTTGGTAAAAAAATCATCATTTGGTTAAAATATGATTTTCTTGAAGAAAAAATCTACAAAATTTTTTTTTTAAATCAAATTGTTTATAACAAGGGCAAAAAAGTAAAAATTATTAATTAAAAAAAAAATACTTCTTCCCAGCAAAACAAAAGAGGAAATATTTTCATGATTTCTTTAGTACTTATTTGCTTAAATGAATTTAAAATACATACCTAATAATAAATTTTTCATAACTAATCAAATTACATGAAATATTCCCATTCAACTGTTATGTATGAATTGCAATATTTCACTATAATTTGGTATGAATTTATTACGATTTAAACGGGTAGAATATTTTATGCAATTAAAATTAATAGTTGAGTTAGATTTATTTAATTTAAACATTTTATTTTAATATTAAATTGTTTTTTAAAAAAAGAAGGCGAAAACGGTTTGACAACTTTGTGGATTTAAGAAAACGCATTTGCTGTTTGTTAATTATACGAAGATTTAAATAAGACCTGTATAACTAATCAACTTTTGATTTGTTCATTATGTATAATTTTTTATCAATTATTTTCAATATCTTTTAATGTTTGAAGCTGTTTCTTTAATAAAAAAATTTTTTTTTAAAAGAACCTTGGAACCCATGCATTTATAAGTTTTTTAGATGTCTCTTTTTTGTCGGGCTATTATGTATTAGTATGTATATGAGCTGACGAATTGCCATATTTTTACAAAATTAAATAGGTTTAAATTGTTTTCGGTTATATTTTCTGTATACATTTTTCTAAAAATACATTATAAATCCATTAATTTCTAAGGAATAAGAACGTCGAAAAGTTCATCTAAATAATGAAGTTTCATTGAAAGTAATTAAGTTCTAATATGAAGCTCCTACGTCATATGAAATCTTAAGGTTCTTAATTTACTATTATATATTTTGATTCGATGTAATATAGAAGATATTTTGATAAAATTCTAAATTAATTCTTAATGGAATAGTTAAACACTTATATGATGTTTATACAAACTTTGTTTAAAAATTATCATATATATAGAAGGTGGAATTTTCAAACTAAAAGCTTTTTAATTTTCATTAGTTTTACCTTTTGGTACTAAACACTTGCGGCCGTATTCATAACTTAAAGTTAGCCACAGTTTGTACACTACGTACAACGAGCTGCTAACTAGAATGCCGATTAAGCTTAGCAGCTTGTTGGTACAGAGTTAATTCAAAACGAACTTTTCTCCATCTGCCAACTTTAAATAAATCTACTCTGAATTTGTATGATGTCACACTGTATTACTTAAAAATGCAACACGTTATGCATTAATCATCGCTGAATTTGTAATTTTTTCCTTTTTGTTTTGTGTTTTCCTTCACATATAAATATCTTAAAAAGTTTTTAAAATTAAAATAAATGAAGTAAAAGACAGTAATTTAAAAAAAAAACAGTTAATTAAAAAAACCAACAAAATTGTTTGACATTAAACGGCTGTTTTTTGCAAGTTGACAAACGTTTGGCAGCTCGTTAACAAGAGGTTAGCAAATCGTTAGCCAGAGTTTGGTTAGTGTATTGTGAATAAACTTTTTGCTAACTTCATGCCAAATTTTCATTATGAATGCGGCTGTTGGTTTTTTGTTCTTTACTATATGAAAATTTATAATAATACGGGTTTTCTTTTCACAAATAATTTCTTTCGTCAATATTCTCAAAATTAACAACCGCTAATCTAACATGCTTTTTTAATTTTGTGTATGCCCAGAAATGATGATGCAATTTTGTGTATTCTTGACACTGGGTGCAAAAGTGTGCAAAACCAATGAAATGATTCAAAACTTCATTGTTTTAAAAATGGACTGTTTTATTAAAGTTGTGTATTTTCTACAATCAAACTTTAAGTAAATCATTATTTTTAAAAATAAAAAGTCATTTAAATGGTTTTTTTGTCAAAAAAAAAAAAAAAAAATATATGATAAAATCATCATTCTGGCATCTGTTTACATAATATATTCAAAGAAAACAAAACTTTGTCAAATAAAACTTTGTGTGTCTAAACACCGAACAAAGTTTAAAAGAGAATTCAAAAAACTTTGTCAAAGTAAACTTTGCCTGTCTAAAAGGGGACTTATCAAGCTGTTTGTTGGGAGGAAAGATGCCTGACCCGAAATTATTCGCCACATATAATAGTGTTGCCAGTTGTTTGCATAATATTTACCACGTTTACATATACAAACTTGAGTCATGCCAACATTTATACGCCCATGTTCTAAAAAGCGCAAAACGTTTAAAATTTGCGTTTTCAATTTGAAAACGCCAAACAGGTGTTCTGAAAAACGAAAACGCTAGAAATTTGGCGTTTTCAAACCGCTAGTGTATACTTAAGAGATCTGGTCTATTTTATTAAAACTGCACTTTAAAGAGAAAAGGAAATGGCCTCACAATTTCAATTTAATATGTTTTCTATTTATTTAAGGAAAAACTTGTTACATTTTTTCAAGATTTTAATTAAAAAAATGCAATTTAAAAATTTGCTTTGAGTTTGTCAATTGTTAGTCGCAGTAGTTTACTAATAAACATGTAATAACGCTATAGCAAAGACTATAGATTTATAAAGATGTTGCACTTAGTACATTTGAAATTTTAAAAAATGTTGTTCTTCTTATAGATGAGGGGGGGAAGTAACAAGAAAGCAAAAACTTCTTTCTCACATTCAGAGAACTAAAGAGAGCAAGAAACCACATGCATTAATACATACACATGTTTGCTGTTTTTGCCAGCCAAAGTGTGTGTGTGTGTGCTTTTTTTTTGGTTGAAACCGGTTTTTGGTATTTTTTTAATTGATTGCGTTTTATTTCCAAACAATTTATGTGCAAATAACCTACGTAAGAGCATATGCGACCGATTGTGTAATTGTAGGGCAACAGTATTTGTTTTATTTTTGTAAAACTTAAACTACATCGATTTGCACCGAATTATAATTCCATTTTTAGATTATTTAATTATGCACTTACCATGTGTGTATTTATTTATATATCAAAAGAATTTACTATGAGTATTTATTAATTTTACTTATCAGCTCTTTACAAGTTAAATGGTTTAAGATTTTAACTTTTTCAATATTTGATAATTTGTAGTTGTAAGTTTCCCATGTGGAATGCTTCCGTAATAATATAAGAACTAGTAGTAAATTGAGCATCTCCATCCTGTGTTTATAACATACGTCATTCTCCTCAAACCAAAAAGAATAAATTGAATTTTTGGTACAATTCACGCATTGCTCAACAAAAAATTTTGTTATGCTTTTCATTTCTTTATTTTGTAAAAATATTTTTTCAAAGACCTTTATATCAATTTTACAAACTTCAAAAAATAAGTCAGAGGGAGCACACAAACCTCCAAAGTCGGATTCTTTTTGACAATTTTTTGCATGAACAAACATTTCTGAAGGATATGATAGGTATTCGTTGTGATACGTAACCAACAAAATATCGACTCGATGTTAATTCTATTGGCACATTGTTGGATGTAAAGCAATCGGCATCTTCATTAAAATATTCTTCATGTTCATTGTATATATCTGCGATTTCTATTTCAGGGGTGTGAGTACTCTCTGATTGACGGAAAGGGACATTAAAATAGGTTTTAGGCTTTTGATTTCCTGAGATTAGAAATCACACTTAAAGGCTTTTGTGTTATTCGATTCAGAATTTGCATAATGTGGATCAATCTATCCGAAAAGCACTTTAATACGACTAAAAGAGAAATGTATGATAATATATCTAATAAAATTCCATATTATTTCCAGTCTAATAATAACTTTTATAATCTGAAAGCTTTATTGGCGATTTTTCAGATTTAAAAACTTGAATCGTATACTTTTACGAGTATTACCAAAAAAAATTAATATGTGTTGCAAAATTATATCTGATAAATAGAGCGCATGTTTTGACAATCCGTGTACGAGGCTATGTCATCAAAATACATAATTATTTGTCTGAATTTGTTGAATATTATTTAAGTTGCTGTAAAATATAACACTTTTTAAATAAAAAAATAAAAATAAAATTATAATATGCGAACAATTTTAATAATATGGGTTTGATTTTATTGGATTTCATTCTATATATTGTATGTAGCGAAATCCACATATTTTTTTGTCCTATCCCGCGAAGCTCTTCGCTTGTCTGCAGGAAAGAAACATTTCTAATTCTTATAATATTTGCTCATATAAGCTGGCTCATACAAGTTTAATGGTTGCAATGTTTAGCTTTTTCAGTATGTTATCGATGATTTGTAGATATGTTTTTAATATTTCTTATTTGTAACTGCCCGTCTACAACTGACATGACTTGCAGTTATAACTTGAAGTTATAAAAGCGTTGTTAAAAAATTTGCATTAACATTCTAACATGATGAGTCTATACTTAACACTAACATCATATTAGTGTTTAAGTTACATGGGGTCCTTGCCTGACAATTTTTTTGTCAGGTGAAGATCCCATGTTAAGCATTTTATGTAAGTTGTAGACTGCATGTAATGCTTCCGAAATTATATAAGGACTAGTAAATTTAACATCTCCATACTGTGTTTAGGACATACATATGAAAATACGTACGCAAACCAAAAAGAATAAATTAAAATTTTGATACAATTTACGCATTGGTCAACAATAAATTTTTTATTTTCATTTCTTTGTCTTGTACAAAAAAATTTTTGCAGACCTTTAAAAGAATTTTACAAACTTCAAAATGTAAGACGGAAGGAGCACACAAACTTCCAAAGCCTGAATCTGTTGCATAATTTGTGATAATAATTTGTTGTAATAATAAATAAAATTGGATTTTTCGGCGGAAACGATTCAATAATTTTTCAAATAATACAATTTTAATAAAAAAAAAAATTTTAAACAAAAATAAATAAAATTGAAAGAAATTACGTTCATACACATCAAACTGGTGGCATATTTTTATAAAAATTAAAAGTATTTTGATTATCATCAAATTCACATTGAACCATGAGTTTTTTATTACTTACACAATTACAAAATTGTGAGTTTGATGAGGCATGTTAATGTGTGGCCTTGTCGCTTTAGAAAACATAAAATATCTTTTATGAACAAAGCAGTTTATTCTTTCAGAAAAATTATTTTTTTATGCCTACAATTGTTTAAATTTAGACAATAACAGCATTTGAACTTCGGTGCGAATCGATATAATTTCATCTGTACAACAATAAAACACATATTATTGCCCTACAATTAAAATCTGTCACATTTGGTTTAACGTACCTATTTTATTTGCACATAAATGGGATGCAAACAAAACATGTTTTATTATTTAAATGTGTTTTCAACGAGAAAACGAGATTTCTTTTAGTTTGTTTGTATTTTTTTAAATGCAATGTATACACATACATACACACACACGCGTGTGCACATACATATACACTGATAAGTGAGAAAAGCTCTCTGAGAGTAATAATAAGTACTGTAATTTACTCTCACAAGTGGATTTAGCGGCTAAATCCACCAGAAAAATTAATATAGACAGAAAAATGTATGAACTTTGTATGGTCGTGCAATATCTTTATAAATCTATAGTCTTTGGCTATAGGCATTTTAATTTTAAATTTATTTCACAGAACTAATTTGTAAATTATTTGTTTGAATACGTTTTGTTATTATAAAACATATGTTTTCTTTGCTCAAACACAACTTCGAAAAAAAGCAAAACGCTAGCAAATCGCCTGGTTTTCAGAACATGCTGAAATGCGTTTTGCGTTTTTCAAATCGTAAGCGATTTGAAAACGCTGCGTTTTCCAGAACATGGACGATAGATATGAAAACACGTTTATATATCAATCTACACGTTCTGTATACAATTTGTCATTTCGATGCATCGAAAGAAAACATCGATGTTTTCCGATTGTTTAGAGGCAAAAAACATCGGATTATATCGATGTTTCGACACAATACATCGAGTGTTTTTAAAACATCGATGCTTTTTGTCCATCCCTACCCTGAATGCGACTGTTTACTTTATTTTGACGCGTTCTTTTTCTAATTATTTTCCCAAGTTGTTTGTTTTGAATTTAATTGTTTTAATTAATTTAGTTTTTTTTTATTACATGCAAATGCATGTTTTTTGTCGATGGTCTAGGAACGATGTAAATAAACGTTCGTTAAATTTAACAATCGTTTATAGATACGGGGGTAAGAGAACAAGTTTACAACTGAAGAACGGAACTACTGAGCTGGACAATTTTTTTAACAGAACGATAATGTACAATCACCTAAATGAGCTACTAAGCCCAAGACTGAAGAGTATACAAAAAACTTTTGCCTCCAGGTATATTTTGTGTTGTTATAATTACCGTTTGAAGTATTTTGGTATCCGTCAATGCCTGGTAAAGAAATAGAATTAAAACAGTTAATTATTAATAAACATTATATTACATTTAAAGAAAATCAATAGCGTAATTCATTTTTCAGGGTAAATTTACCAAAGTTTTAAGTCTGCGTTTACACTATGAAAGTGTTCTTCCTTCAGAAAGTTTTGGTGAGTGGAAAAGAACCGGCTATTCTTCTCTCTCCTCGCCTCTCATAAGTAAAATCAGACTTTCTGAAATAAAACTTTTAAAATGTGAACCCAGATTAAAAACAGCAAATAATGCTTTTAGCTACGAACACTGCAATATTTTGATATAACGCAAAAAAATTTTATTTAAACACGCCAGCAATCACAAAATAATTTTATTGGATGATTTTATGTTTTTATAAAAAAAAGTCTTTTGACATTCTTTTTACAAAATTATGAATATTTTTAAATAAAAGAATTTTGTAACATTTCGTCATTTCGGGCCAAAAATCCAAAACTTCTTTATTTTTTTTTACGTAAATGGCTGATATTTGGTATCCAACTTAAGAATAGCATGTTTGATCCCCAGGTGAAATTTTGGACACTTACATACAGGGATTGGCCAGGTAATCATTGACGACCCAAAAATATCGAACAAAACTAAAAAGGGGTGTAATGGAGGTGTAATAAAATATGATCATTTGTAGCGATTATATTAATAGAATTTCAAAGAAATAAATGCTCAAGCTCGAGGTCATAAGATTTTTAAATAAATTTTATTTATTTTAAATACATCCAATATTTCGATATTCCTTGAATATCATCATCAGGGATAGTCTAAAACAATATAAGTTTATAAAACATCAATACAAACAACAAATTACACAAAATTCAAACAGTAATAACTAAAACAACAAGAACTTACTAAATTATTAATAAAAAATCACAAGAAACTTTTTTCTATTCTCTATGTTTGTAGTGTTTGTTATGATTGCACTAAATTTGAATATTGATTCTTCTTATTAACTAGATATCTATATTGTCTTGCACAGCCACTCTCTACATCGCTCTTAAAATTCATAGTTGTTGGTATGTTGATAATGTTCAGCATCTCCAACATAAAGCGTCGTTTGTAATTTTGTTCTTGTTGTAATATTCGTACATCATTAAAATTTGGAGAGTGATTTGTACTGGCACAATGGGCTGATAGTGCAGTTTTTTGTGATGAAATATTTAAAATGCGTTGATCAGATTTATGGCCTGATATTCTAGTTTTAAGTTTATTTTTAGTAGTCCCTACATATACTTTATTGCAATTTTCACCATTCTTCCCGTTGCATGGTATTTTATACACAACATTAGCTTTATCCAATATTTCTACTTTGTCTTTAGTATTGCTAAATAATTGTCCGAGATTGTAGCTTGTTTTATGAGCCATTCTGTATTTTTCGGCATTATGTCCTCGGGATTTTTCAATTCTTTCGGACAGATCTGGAACATATGTCAACGATTTATATATGGTCGGGGATTCCTTATTTACATATTTACGTGTCTTTTGTTTTTGAAAATCTTTTATAAGTTTTGTTGCAATTTTTGTCTGGAAATTGTTATTGTGCAACATGTCTTTTATCTTTTTAATGTTGTCGTTGTGAAATTCTTCGTCGCTAATATTTAAAACTCTCCTTATTATGTTTAAGGCTGTATTAATTATTATTCTTTTGGGATGTTTCGAATAAAAATTAATTATTCTACCAGACGCGGTTGGTTTTTGATACCAATCTATTTTAATTTTATTATTTTGCCGTATTACTAAGGTATCCAGATATGGAAGTCTGCCGTCAATTTCTTTTTCTATTGTAAATTTTATATTATGATGGAATTTGATCAGACAATTCAATATTTCCTCTATTTGATTTTCCGTACCTATGCTAAATAGATCATCTACATATTTCGTCAATATTTTTGGTTTCTGCGTCAAGTTTTCTATACAAGTGTCTAGGAGTTTCTCCATCACGATATCAGCAACAATCGGTGATGCTGGTGATCCCATGGGTAGGCCTTTCTTTTGAGAGAATATTTTATCGTTGTATTTAAAATATCTATTTTCTTTAATACAAAATTTAAGTATGTTCAAAAATTGTGTCTTTGATATATCAGTGAAAATTGTAATTTCATTCCATCTCTCTTCAATTATTCTTAATGCTAGATCGACTGGTACACTTGGAAATAACGACACTACATCAAACGAAAATAATCTTTCATCGTCTTGTAAAGTCAAGTCTTTAATCTTATCCCTAAATTGCACAGAATCCCTTACGTTGTATTGTGATTTCTCCGTAATTTTCTTAAGAATATTGGTCACGTATTTGCAAAGTTGACTCGATGGAGCATCTACACTAGAACATATTGGTCTTAATGGATTGTTTTCCTTGTGGATTTTGGGCAGTCCATAAATTCTTGGTGCTGTAGCCGTGTCAGTTTTTAGTTTTCTTCTCTCTATTGGTGTAATTATTCGGTTCGCAAAAAGGTCTTCTACGATATCATTATTTTTCCTTTGTAGTATACTAGTTGGGTCCCTTTTTAATCTCTGATAGGTCATTATATCACCTATTATATCATTCATCCTTTTGTTGTAGTCATCCTTCTCCATTGCAACAGTTACATTGCCCTTATCAGCGTTTAGGATTAAAATATTTCTATTACGTTTTAGAAAATCCTCTGTTTGCTTCACTGTGTTCAACATAAACCTATCTCTACTATTGATGCGTGTCTTATTCAAATGGTTATCGATTACAGTTATCATTTTCGTTCGTGCTATCTCCTGTTCCTCTCTATCTTCTATAGTTTGGATGAAATCCTCACCTTCCGCTATGATTTTCAGCATAGAAAATTTTTCCTTAGTCATTGGTAAGGCATTCTATTTCTTTCTTTTATCTTTTTGTTAGTGGATTCAGTTAAGACCCCATCCATCCTCCATAGTTCTTCTATTTCATGTTGTGTTAGTTGAGTTTCTATTTTCGTCTTAAGTTCATCCTTTTCTTTTTCATTATAATTTAGAAGTTCGTGTTTTTGTCTTATAAGTAAATTCAGAATCTTGTCGTGAAAGTTTTGTAAGTGTTTTTCTAGTTTTTGTTGTACCGTGGATTTAGTACTAGTATTTTTGTCGAAAATACTGTTGACGCTCTTTGTGCAATTTGTAATAAAGTTTGGTATAATACCTGTATTTCTGCAACGTATCAGGAATGTAATTGATGACCTTAGTTTCAACGTTTTTTCCTTTGTTGTTTTGTGTTTATTGATGTTCGTCCTCATAAAATTATTCTTCTTAAATTTATTGTAGACCATTTTTGATGTTAATTCGGCGTGCTCTCCGTTTTTTATAATAGAAGTTGGTTTTCTTTAATCGACCTTTTCTTTTTAGAACATTAAAAAGATAAAAGACATGTTGCACAATAACAATTTCCCGACAAAAATTGCAACAAAACTTATAAAAGATTTTCAAAAACAAAAGACACGTTAATATGTAAATAAGGAATCCCCGACCATATATAAATCGTTGACATATGTTCCAGATCTGTCCGAAAGAATTGAAAAATCCCGAGGACATAATGCCGAAAAATACAGAATGGCTCATAAAACAAGCTACAATCTCGGACAATTATTTAGCAATACTAAAGACAAAGTAGAAATATTGGATAAAGCTAATGTTGTGTATAAAATACCATGCAACGGGAAGAATGGTGAAAATTGCAATAAAGTATATGTAGGGACTACTAAAAATAAACTTAAAACTAGAATATCAGGCCATAAATCTGATCAACGCATTTTAAATATTTCATCACAAAAAACTGCACTATCAGCCCATTGTGCCAGTACAAATCACTCTCCAAATTTTAATGATGTACGAATATTACAACAAGAACAAAATTACAAACGACGCTTTATGTTGGAGATGCTGAACATTATCAACATACCAACAACTATGAATTTTAAGAGCGATGTAGAGAGTGGCTGTGCAAGACAATATAGATATCTAGTTAATAAGAAGAATCAATATTCAAATTTAGTGCAATCATAACGAACACTACAAACATAGAGAATAGAAAAAAGTTTCTTGTGATTTTTTATTAATAATTTAGTAAGTTCTTGTTGTTTTAGTTATTACTGTTTGAATTTTGTGTAATTTGTTGTTTGTATTGATGTTTTATAAACTTATATTGTTTTAGACTATCCCTGATGATGATATTCAAGGAATATCGAAATATTGGATGTATTTAAAATAAATAAAATTTATTTAAAAATCTTATGACCTCGAGCTTGAGCATTTATTTCTTTGAAATTCTATAAAGAAAAGGTCGATTAAAGAAAACCAACTTTTATGATTATATTAATAGTTTGTGGAATATCTATAAATGCTCATCTCCGGTCCCCCTCTATTTGCCTTCCTGATCAAATAAAAGTAGATATGATCATATATGGTTATAATACAGTGCTGATCAAAATTGAAATGCTTTTGTATTGGTGAGAATATGAGGCAAATTTAGAAATACAGTACAACAAAAAAATAAACGAAAAGATTATTATAAAAATGTAATCGTAAAAATTGTTTTGGTTTACAAAAACTGTTTAATACTTCAATACACAATTAATTTGCTATTTGATCAAACAAAATTTTTTTCCTTATATTTTAAAGGTAAAAAAACAAAAAATGTTTATAATTATTAATCATAAAAAATTTTCGTAGTGGTACGAACATTTTTTTTACGCACTATTTGTTAAAATTAAACAAAGCATCCGCTAAGCATGTGCACTATTTGCCGTCTGAAAGACAACTGAATTAAAAGAGCATAACAAAGTGATGGGTGGAGCTAAAAAGCAATTGCTGTATGAAATGATCACCACTGTTATAATATAATATGTAAACTTATGTGATTATATACATAAACATATGTAAATTAGGGGTGGAATAGTGCACGATTTTTTGTGAAGTTTGTAAAAAAATCGCATGACAAGAAATTCTTAAATTAATTAAAATTTTTCGACTTTTGTGAATAAAATCAAAAGTTGTTAACGGATTTTAATCATTTGTGGCTTGTTTTGTTTGTAATTTCGTTTTTTATGCGCCTGGAAATTTTTTTTATGAATTTAAAAAAAACAAGTAAGAGTGCTATATTCGGCTATGCCGAATCTTAAATACCCTTCACCATGGTGAGATAAGAACAAGAAGTTTTTAAAAAGAATACCTATGACAAAATCAAAAAATGTATGTATATAACTAAGTCCGTTTCCTCTTTTGACAAAGTTGATGTTTAAAATTCGTTATATAAGTTTTAATTATATTTAATCTTAAAATCGTGTATAAAAAAATTTAATAAAAATAAAAAAAAATTTATTTTGGAGACTTGAACTCGCAATCTTACGAGCCTTAAGCGAGAACTTAGACAACTCAACTACGAACGGTTTCATTGAAGAAGCGTTAAATTAAAATATATTGAGAGAATTTTATGAACATACATACATGTGTATGCGTAAAAAACACATTAAAATCCACCACTTGTGGTAAAGATTATAAAAAAAAACAACAAAAAAAACCGCAACCAAGAGAAATGCAAGAAGAGATCAACGTAGCAACAGCTTATTAGACGAAACACAATAACAACAATTACTACAGCAATAAGAGATAAAAATAAAATGCAACAACAACAATTACGAAAGCAATGCCTTTATACATAAATAACTTTTGCTCATTCATACATACTCATGTGCATACATATGTTTTATTTATTTAAATTACATACAACTTTTTATGCACATATGTAGGTACGTATATGCTTGCCGAAATAAAATAAAACACTGTGTCATTGCCAATAAAATTAAAATATCGAAAAGCTTTATACCTAAGTAATTTTAAAATCGTTTTTAGGACATAAACAAATTAAATAAAAAATAAAAAACACATAGGTATAGAATATGATTTTTGTTTTACATGTAAGTTAAGCGAACGATTCATATTTACATTGTCAAAAAAATCAAAAACTGCTGAATTATTTTAAAATCGTTTATAGAATAAAAAAAAAGTTAAAAAAAATTTTTTTTTGAAAAGGTGGATGCCGGGTTTGAACCCCGGCAGCTACTAACAACGCTGCTTTCAGCAACCGCCCAGACAACTCATCCATTAACACTTATGCTAATAAAGAATTAAAGTAGAATATATTCCGTCACTTTGTTTGTTTAATTTGTAGGTATGTACGTATTTTTCAATTTAAGCGACCAATCATGTACAAACATGTGTGTGTTTGATATGCCTAACATTCAACACGTTCGAATAAAAGCACAAACAAAAAAACAACAACCACAAGGGATTTTTGGAAAATATTAGAGGTAGTCGTGGTTGTTTGCTCATAACTCAGCCATTTTTTAACCGATTTGACAGATTTATATACCGACGTGTTTAAGAAGGAATTTACCATTTACTTGTGTTATAAAGCTTGGACTCGGGGAGGTCTATGGTTCCCGAAAGTGGGTATTTAAAAAAAAAAAATTAGTTTTGGTCATAACTTTTTTGTATCTGAACTGAAGTTTTTATAAAATATGTTCTTCTAAAAATTTTCGATATTTTGGTATATAAGTCATAGCTATAGGACATATGGCAGCCCTAAATTTTAGGTTTTTATACAATTATTAATTTTTTTGTACGGGAGGTACCACCCCCACTTCTCCAATCCCGCCCACATTTTGTAGGATTGTGTGTATGGGCTACCTAAATGTGTGTACTTAATTTGGAAGCTTTGGCTTTTGCCGTTCCCCAGATATACAGCAAAAAGTAATAAAATTACAACAACCACAAGGGATTTTTGGAAAATATTAGAGGTAGTCGTGGTTTTTTGCTCAGAACTCAGCCATTTGTGGATCGATCTTGCTGAATTTCAATAGCAACCGATGGTAGACTATATGTGACACATATGTAAAACAACCTAGCCGCTATCATGTCTGGAGTCTCCGGAAAACACATATCAAACGTAAGACGGACAGACGGACGGATATCGTTAAATCAACTTCTCTCCCCATAAGGACCCAGAATATATATACTTTATAGGGTCTTAGATCAATATTGTAGAAATTACAAACGGAATGACAAACTTATATATACCCTTTTCCACCTGAGGTGAAGGGTATAAAAAACAAAAATTTCGAAATGTTAATAAAAAAATTATTTTTTTTCCAAAGAAAAATATTGTGTTGTGCATATTTGAAAAAAAATTTACTTTTCTTAGGCCCGTTTTCACAACTTAACGATAGCTAAAGGAAGGTTTTTATCGGCCGTATAAAAAGTGTTCCATTATTACAACTTAACTTTAACCTACCAGATAGGATGAACCTTAATTTACTTTATCGCTCACTTTAGGTTATTGTAAAGTTTTTATAATGGAACACTTTTTATAAGGCCGGTTAAAGTCTACTTTTAGCTATCGGCAAGTTGTGAAAACGGGCCTTAAAGGAAATTTTATTGCGGAATTTCGGTTTTTTTTAGTTTTTTCAATAAGCTAAAGCGATTTGAGTTATGCGAACATATGTTGCGCAACTCCGCCATTTTCGAAATTTTTGTATGGAGACTAGGTATGTTCTGAAAAAATGCTCGGGTAGCAAAAATATTGGGTCCGTCATATAGTTGACTCCTCTACACCCCTAATTTTTTGGCTCATGCGTTTTTATTACAAACTTGGGGGTTCTATCGTATAGAAATCTTGCTGCTAAGAATTTCCATGTAACACTTTTCCACCCCTAATATCTTTACATAACTCAGACGTGGATCCGACTTGAGCACCTATGGGAAGGGTGAGGGGGCGGGTGTGGTATTGTAAGGAACCTTCAACTGAAACATGCTATTTTGCAAAATTTCTTTTGGAAAGACCATAGAAATTGTATATATTTTCCGTTTAAGGAGGGTGGGAGTGATATGGTTAAGTTTTATTCTATTTATTTCAGCAAGTGAGCTGGATATATTTATTATTTAAAAAGAAAACATAAGAAAAAATATATTTGCATAAATGCATAACAAAAATTTTTTTATTTCATTTATCCATATTCAGAAAAATGTTAAATCATAAATAAAATCTCATTTGCTTTTAGCTCGAGCTATTTTTAAAAGAGTAACTTTTAGCGCTATCTCTATTGCAAATTGTTTTTATTGTGAAAGGTGCTAAAAACCAAGGATTCTGTCTATATCAACAGTCTTTTTACCCGACTTGAAACGTTTTATTATGTCCAATATTAGTTCTAAACTAATACATTTTCTTCTCATTGCACTCATTTTTCTACACAACTTCTTATTAAAAAGTAACTTCTTACTTCCTAACACGCAATTATACTAAGAATAACTTACCTAACAGAATTAAATGGGATTTGCCTTATTACACACAAATAGAAAAATTCTTCACGTGTGATTATGACTTAATCGAAAAATGCATTCGTATGTAGCGACGCAAATCGAAATCATAAAAACGCAAAGCAGATTTAACCAATTTTTAAAAAGCGTGCCAAAATAGAACAGACGCAAATTAGGGCTCTATTGTATATTTTTTGCAGTATCGATGGCATTTCTATAATTGTAGAATTTGAATTAATAATATATATTATATATTAGGACCTGTGGTTTCAAAGGGCCGCAATTACTAATGCTTCTAATGAAATCCACCTGGTTTGTGATGGGAGAGGAATTTTTTGTTTAATTTCCAAAAATTTGTGTATTTCGAAAAATTGATTTTTAAGTTTTGGACTGTTTTTAATATAATTGTAAATTTGTCTTGTGTGTTTTATCGATGCCAGAAAATCGTCATAACACTATAACTTTTAGTCAAAGTCATAAAATTCTTTTATTACAAAAATCTTATTTAAAAACGACTTTTAAAATTCTTGCGTTTTACGTTTGCGATTTCCAGCACACCCCTGTATATGAAAAGCACTCAGTCCATCGCCTGTCATTTGGAAACAGCACATATTTAAGAGCAGTATTCATAAACCATATATTTAAATTTTTAAATGTGTTTTAAGAATTTAATTTTTGTTTTGGAAATTTTTTTAAAATTTTTTATGCCGAAAAACTTTGGAGTCGGAGTCGCAAGTTTTTGTGGGTACTATGACTCCGACTCCGGCACAAAAACATCAACTCCGACTCTTCAACTCCGACTCCGACTCCACAGCCCTGTTTCAAATAATGGCGGCCACACTCGCTTAAGAAGAAGAGACACTGCAGCACTAACCCAATCAGAAGAGCGATAAACACCCTCACATGTGAACATTAACCGTTATGACGAAATTTTGTCTGGCTCTGGCTGGACATATATAATGTATTAGGATAAGATTTGATTAATTATTGTTAGTTCATATTAAATTTATGAAGATTAAATAAATAATTAATGAAAAAAAAAATGTTTTTCATTTTAAATTCATTTAAAAAGGTCTGTCCAGACTCATGAGGAAGACGAAGGGTTAATTGGCAGCTTTTATATCTTTTTGTGAATTTTATATTTAGAAATTTGTTTTGTGGTCTTAACTTGCTTTTTTTGTAAATTTTTAATTTATGATTTTGTTTTTGTTCATACATAAACATACATATGAATTTATTTGATCGAATTTTGCGATTGAAAATCCGTACTTGAATCAATCTTTCTGTACTTGATTCAAGAAATTCCGTACTAACCGTACTGTTAATACCGCTTCGGATTGATTTAAGTTCGGATGGATGGATTTTTCTTTTGAGTGTTGCGTTCGTTTGGTTTTGTGTTAAATTATATTTGTAAGTATAATGGCCAATTTTCAGGATGGATATTAAAACACATTTATGTTTAAAAACGTTTGAAATACAAAATTCTCTTCTTCACTTAACACTTAAATAAAACTTAATTCACCGATGTGGTACATTTAAATTCAACTTAAGTTTCCTTGGGACTAACTTAGCAAGACGGCCTCAATATGACAACAATACAACAACAACAGGCAAAGCCATAACATTCTGCTGCTTTTTGAGACCACCTTGCAAACAAATATAATTGTTTATGCTATTTTTTTATATTTAGTAATGCTACCATACTTTTATCCTAATTAAATAAAACTCAAAAAATCAATAAAATCAATCTGTATTTTAATACGATTTAAGGTTCTATAAAAATAAACTTAATATAGATTTAAATAATATCCTGAAAATTGGACATACAATTTAAGTTTTTTATGCAGTTTTGTATGTTGGCGTACACTGCATTAAAATGATTAGTGATGTGATCCTGGTCAGTGTTGTCCATAGTGCCAAAGAGGTATTTCCATGCATTTCCTACTAAGTTATCCAGTCCACGATTTTGTTTGTTGTGTGGTGTTATTGTTTTTAACTTGCATAAAAATGTATCAATTAAATTTTTTTTATAAATATTTGTTTTTTATTTTTTTCAAAATATTTAAATCGTTTCTCATTTGCAGAAGAATATCTGTAGTTTCTTTTATATCTTAATACTGTATAATGAAATCTGACTCTATTGGTATGCAAAATTATTGTTTTTAATTTTTATTGGTGTTTTCTTTTCTACACAACAAATATCGCCTTCTAAAAAGGTGCAAGTATGAAATGTCTTGCCAGCCCTGTAATAATTTTTAGCAACTTTACAAACATAAAATTCCATTTTTTACATAAGTACATAACACGCGTAAGTTCGTCGACGTGTGTCGAGCGTTTAAAAACTTTAGCGCGTGAAAAATTGCAAGTCACACAACGCGCGTTACAAAAGCCAATTTTGTCAGCTGTTTTTTATTTGTTTACTTATATCAAAATTATTTTATTTTATTGAATTTATTCTTTTTATATAAATATTCAGGTATGTGATGAAAAACGATCGTTTTCAAAATTATCGTTTTAAGCAGGTGTGATGAATTTTGACCAATTTTAAAATCCATTTCTTGAGTAAAATCTTAACTTTTTGTTCCAAATACAGTTCAATTAACATAAGTAATAAGAAATTTAAAAGAATATATACAGGAAAACAGAGAAAAATGTATTATAATTTCATTTTTAACGATACCAAAAACAATATTATCGTTATCAAATTGTATTGTTTTCAAAATCGTTTTTCATCACATACCTGATTGTATGTTTTTTTAGCTCTTCAATAAGTTTTTCTTTCATAATTCACAAATATGTTAAGTTATTCTTTTTTATTGTCAGCTGATTACTTGTCAAAAATACACAACGCGTTAAAAAGTTCAAAGTTAACCAACTTTATGGCACAAACGCGTCAAAATATTTTGCATGTGTGTAACTTGTTCTCTGAAAATACATTTGTTTAACTTTTTTTGACAGAAGTCTACAGAGCGCGCGATTTAAGTTCTCGGACCGACAGGGAGATAAAAAAAACACTTGTTTATCTTTTTACTGTTAAAATATTAATAACATTTTATTATAATTCTTTTGTTTCTTATATAAAATAAAATATGCTTACTCTACTATAATAATTGAACTTATTAAATAAGTATTAAATTGTTTATTTTATTATTTTTACTTCCTACT
Source organism: Pollenia labialis (assembly GCA_949318255.1). Lineage (NCBI taxonomy): Eukaryota > Metazoa > Arthropoda > Insecta > Diptera > Polleniidae > Pollenia > Pollenia labialis. The sequence goes on from OX439141.1 coordinate 60,551,175, forward strand.
TGCTGGTTTGACATTTTTATTTAGTTTGTTCTTATTTTAGGTTTATTGACATTTTGGTTTACTTTCTTATTTTTACTTCCTACTTGCTGATTATTAATTTTAAGTTTAACGTTCTTTTGTTTATTTTTATTTTAGGTTGAATTAATAGTGTTTTGCTTATGCAGCTAGTTAATGTATTGTTGTTATTGTTTTGTATGTGCTAACTCTGTCTTGGTGGTTTTGGTGGTGGTTGTGTTGTTGGGTTCATACCTGGGTATGTAACTCCTCCCCCCTTAGAGTAGAGCGAAGGCCACAATGATTGAATTGGGGCTGAAGCGATGCCAGTTTCTGGGACGTAGTTATGTTTGATTATAACTGAAGTGCTTAATGTAATGATTATGATTATTATAAGTATTATGTTAATAGTTAAAGCTGTTACAATGGTTGTATTGTGTGAAGATTTAGTTATTTCTTGAAGAGAAATTAATTTCATTTTATTATCGAGGTGGTGTTCTTTTAACTTTTGGAGTGAAAGTTCCTCTGTTATTGATTTAGGATGTATTGGACTATATGTGGGTGAAATTAGAAGTATTTCGTCCCAAAAAATATTTGCTTTACCTTCGTAAATCATTCCATTTACAATAATTGTACAATTCCTGAATTTAATTAGGATTGTGCCTTTTATGGTAAATGGTTGTTTTTTACAAGTAGTATTTATATAAGTGTTTGGCACATTAATAAAAAGTACAACATTTTGTTTTGGTTGTGATATAGAGGAGATGTGACCCTTCTCTTTGAAATGACATTCCGCTGTTCTATTATTTAATATATTGCCTATACAGGCCGATTCTTTGATGTCTTCCTGTTCAATGATACTTTCGCAAAAGAATGTTTTTTCAATTTGTGGGCAAATTTTGTTTGTGTATAATATTTTATGTTCATTAACTAGTGCATATGGCATTACATTGATAAATTTTGTATGGTTTATTGGCAAGGGTATAATTTGAGTTAGTTCATAAGTAATATTTTCTACGATAGGTATTTTTATATTAAAAATTATATTTGTATCATTATAATATGCTTTTAGGCTTAAAAGTTCATACAATTGATCACTTGATGAAATATTAATAAATTGGTTTTTTATGTAGCTGTTTATGATTTCAATTTCTTGACTACTTAATATTGTTTTAGAAATAATGTTTAATCTGGCTAATAATATGGTTTCTGAAATTTCTGTTATGTGATTTTGTAATATGTCTAAATTATAGTTAATTTGATTAATATATTGTATTTCTTCAATTGAATCCTCTTCTTTTTGTATTCTGTTACTTAGCATACGAGAGTTAGTGTTAATGTACCGCTGAATATTATCTTGCTGCGTATTGATGTGTTTCGTGAGATTGTTCAGTCGATCTACTATCTGTGTATTTAGTAAGCTAGTGTTCTGTAAGTTGTCGGTTATTTGGTCGTTTTGTTTCTTTATTTGTTCTATTTGTTGGTTGATTTCCTCTGCGTCTGTTGCGTCGAGATTTCCTGTTATAAATTTGATTGCTGTCCCGAGTCCGTTTATTAGTCCTCTCTTAGTTCTATGTGGTAGTAAATTATGTATCTTGTTCAGTAATTCAGTGGCTTTTAATTTTGTTGTAGATATGGCGTTGGTGTAAGCAGATTTCTTAAGGTTATTAAGTGTATTGATTATATTTTCAATAGACCCCAAGTATTGGTTGGTATCAATAATATGAATTATGTTATTGTAGCCTTTGATGATTCTGGCGTTACCTAGTTTTAGTTGAAGTAGTCCGTTGTTGTTCTCGAGGTCATTAATTTCTATGAGTTGACAGGTTGTTGTGGTGATCCTGAAATCATTCGTTTATATTTCTTTCTTAGTTTAATTCTAGCTTTGTGGATTTTCCTATTGTCTGTTGTTAGAAGGGTTATGTTATTATCTCTTTGTGTTTTATGCTTTGAAAACCTATTTGTTAATTTGTTCCTACGACATTCTTTCCTAAAAATGATTTCGCCTATGTTTTTGGTTTGTGGTTCTGTTCTATATTTGTTAAGTTTTGTTGTTCTAATTTCTTTAAGTTGGTCGACTTTTTGTTTAATAAGAGGGTATAAAGTGTCTTGAAATTCCCTAAGTTTGTCCAAGTATTCATGCTCATTGTTAAATTGAACTGTTTGTTCAAATTTGTACGTTTTACCGAAGAATAATTCGTATGGAGTGAGTTTAGTGCTTGAATGTATTGAATTATTGTAAGTGATTAGTGTTTCTTTAAGAATTTCGTTATGGTTTATTCCTACACGTCTTTCTTTCTTAGTTGTTATTATGATTCGGTAGATTTCCGTTAATGTGGAGTGAAGTCTTTCTACTGGGGAATTGCTAGTAGTTTGTTGAAATGAGGTTATGTGCTGTTCTATCTGTTGCTGTCTGCAAAAATCTTTGAATATGCTTGCTGTGAATTCTACCCCTTGATCACATACAACTTTTTTTGGAACTCCAAAAAGAGCTATAAAGTCTTTAAAAGATCTAAGAACACATATGCTTGTTCTAGCTTGGAGAGTGTATGCCCATGCGAATTTGGAAAATTTGTCGGTTATTGTGAGGATCTGTTTGTGTGCTATTGTGTAGATGTCAATGTGGATAATGTCTAAGGGTTTGCATGGTGTTTCTGTTTTTTGCACTAGCGGTTTCTGGGGTCTTCTGTCGTATTTTAAGATTTCGCATTTGTTGCAGTTATTTATGATTTCACTGATTTTTTTCTGCATAAATGGGAAGTAGTACGTTCTCTTTAGATGCCAATGTGTTTCATTAATACCCCTATGATTGTTGCTGTCATGATATTCCGTGATTAGCTGCTCTTGTTCGTCACTACTTTGTATATCTGTTAGGAACTCTGTTGCTCTTAATATTTTGAAGGTTCTGTTGTTTGAAAAAAATTTTGAGTATACCGTTTGGACTACTCGAAAGGTGTCGTCGTCTGTAAAGATTGCTGTTGTCTTATTTGGTGGTACAAATTTTTTAAAAATGTCTAACACTTCTTCTTCTGAGAATGTGGGCCTTTCTATTGTTTTCCTCAACTTGTTTCGAAAAGGGTTGAGTAGTTGTATGGCTGTTTTGTTTGATCTTTTTAAAACTATTTGTATTTGAAAATCGTTAAGTGGTCTCTCTGTAATTGACAGATGATCGTTTAGGTTTTCTTCTGCTGAGTGTATGGTCGCTATTGATGCGTTGTCATTTTCTTCTGTTTCATTAAAGTTTATTTGTAATGTGTCTGCAATCTTGATTCTACTTAAAGCGTCTGCGTTCGTGTTTTGTTTGCCTTTTTTATACTTTATTTCATAATCAAATTCCTCCAATTTAAGTCTCCAACGGACCAATTTTGAATTTGGTTCTTTCAGAGACATTAGCCATGTCAGTGGTCTGTGATCAGTGATGATTATAAATTTTCGTCCGAACAGATAGGGTCTGAAGTATTTAGTAGCCCATACGATGGCTAATAGTTCTTTCTCTATGGTCGAGTAATTGACTTCTGATACGGAAAGTGTTCTACTCGCATAGCAGATTGGTTTGTCACTTCCTATGGTACCTTGTGAGAGAATTGCACCTAAGGCGACATTGCTAGCGTCAGTAGTTAATATAAAGGGTTTAGAAAAGTCAGGGTACTGTAGTATTGGGTCGTTCATCAATATAGTTTTGCATGTGTTAAACGTGTTAATGTAATCTTCACTAATTATTACCGGTTTTCCCTTTTTTAGACAGCTTGTCATTGGTTTGGTCAATTGAGCAAAATTTGGTATGAATTTGCGATAATATCCTAGTAGTCCTAAAAATGATTTAATGTCCTTTTGTGTTTTAGGAATCGGAAATTTCTGTATTGCTTCTATTTTCATGGGATTAGGCTTAATGCCATCTGTAGATACAATATGTCCTAGGAATGCAATTTCTTTTCTTAGAAATTCTGACTTGTCCAGTTGTACTTTGAAGTTTGAAAGGGAAAGTCTATCGAAAATAGCTTGAATGTCATTAATGTGTTGCGTTAATGATGTCGAGAAAATTATTATATCGTCTAGATATACTAGACATATTTTTCCTACTAAGTCCTTTAAAACGTTGTCCATAACCCTTTGGAACGTGGAAGGGGCGTTTTTTAACCCGAATGGCATTCTTATGTATTCATAGTGGCCACCTTCAACGGTAAAAGCTGTTTTGGGAATGTCCTTAGGGTGCATCTCTAGTTGGTGAAAGCCACTGGCCAAATCCAAGGTTGTGAAGTACATGCATCGACCAAGCTTGTCTAGTATTTCTGTGATATTAGGAAGAGGATATCTGTCTGATATGGTTTTTTCATTTAGTTTCCGATAATCTATTACTAGTCTCCATTTTTGTTTCCCGCTTGCATCGATCTTTTTCGGTACGATCCAAACAGGAGAGCTCCATGGTGAATAGCTTTGACGAATGATTCCCTGTTCTAGCATATTATCAATTTGTTTTTTGACTTCTTCCTTGTGTATATATGGGTACCTATAAGTCTTTGTATAAATTGGTATATCGTCCTTTGTAGGTATTTTATGTTTAACTGCATTTGTGAATGTTAGAGGTTCGTTTTCTTTGTAAAAAATGTGTTTGAATTTTTTGCATAGATTGATAAGATTTACGTTTTCTTCTTGATTGAGGTGTTCCAATCTTAAAATCTGTTGGAAGTTTATTGGTTTGGGGTCCTTTTCTATCCTTTTTGTTTCGAAATTGCATACCTCGTGGTATAAAGGTGAGTTGTATTTATTTGTCTTTAAGGGTTGCTCTATGTATGCTATTTTCGGTTCAAGGGAGGTATTTGTAATTTCAATTATACTAGACCAATTATTAGCTGTATATATTCCCTCAGAGATAAAGAGGCTAGGGCTAATTTGGGTTTGTTCTATATAAATGTCTCCATTTTCTGTATCTACGGGTAAATTTACTGTGGTTTTTGTTAATTCAGGAATAACGTGTTTCTCAGAAGTGTTATTTGGCTTGAGTTGGAGTTGTAAGGTTGTTTGTTCTGTGTGTAATGTGTTATTAGTGAGGTCTATTTTTGCTCCTATTTTCGTTAAAAAGTTTAAACCAAGTAAGCCATGAAAATATGTGTGAAATTTAAATAGAAGGAATGTGAATTGTCCAGGTTGCTTAAATTCTCGAAATATTGGTAATGTTACTTGTTTTGTTAGTGTATGTTGGTTTAAAACTGTTTTGATTATTGTTGGTCTACAATTTTCTGTAATTTTTGGATCTACAAGTTCGGGTGCTATAAAGGATGTTGAAGCTCCTGTATCTATTAGAAATTTTAGTTCTTTATTTATTGGTGAGTTAATTTTTATGTAGGCTAGTTGAGACCCATGTGTATTTATATCTATGTACCCTGTTGGTGGGTTGATGAAAAGTGAAAATTTTGCGAATCATCTATATTAGTTGCATTTTGATGTGGTGTGAATTGGTCTAATGTTTGATATTGTGAATTGGTTGATTGTTCAAAATTGTGCACTTCATTTTGTCTAACATTTCTCGATTGTGTGCTTGGGCTTTGTTTGATAAAGGTATTTCTGGTTTGATTATAGTTTTCGCGTTTAGGTATTATATTTGGTGATGCATATGTTTGGTAGTTTCTTGAAAATTTAGTTTCAGATCCCTCAAATTTCCTTTTTTGTGGGTAGTTTGAAGCATGATTGTTCGGTCTATATTGTTGAACAGGATTTTGGTCAAATTGTTGTGGATTCTTGAAATTATCAGTTCTGTACGGCTGTTTATAGAATGTGGATTGTCTGTAGTAAATATTTTGTTCTTTAAGACAGAAGGACAAAGCTGAGGCAAGAGTTTTTGGTTGCATTGCTCGAATTGATGAGCCAAGGGGTTCCCTTAGTCCTGATAAGAAAGTGTTGAGACACATATCAGCGAACAGTTCTTTTTTTGATGAAATAACATTTTGGTCTTTCTCATGAATGAGTATGTTATTACACAAAGCGGATTGTATTTCTATAATATCGCTGTAAAACTGTTGTATTGTTCTATTTGCTTGCCTCACATTATGTAAGTCTTTTATTAGAGATGTTTCCGATCTTTTGTCCGAATAGTGTAGGATCAAATTACCTTTAATCATGTCCCAGTTTAAGGGAGTGCCATACATGTTTAGAATTTCGTTTGCTTCCCCCTCAATTTTGTTCCTAATTGCCCTCAAGAGAATCTTTCCATATGGTGTACTATCTGCACTCTGAATGTAGAGTAGTATTTCCTCTACATTGTTAATGAATTCGTATAATAACCTAGGGTTGCCATTAAAATGGGGAAGATCTTTAATGGCATCTGGTATTCTGAGAGAGTTAAATAGGTCTGTGTTAGTATTACCTGATTGATTTGCTTGTGTCATCTTGTCTGTTTCTATTGTAATGTTTTTCCTAAGTCTTGTTATTGGTCCTAAGTACTTTACTACTGGTTGCATCAAATAGATAGCAAGATAATTCCAACAGACCCTTTTTTATATATATATGTAATTTTTAACAATAGTAATAATAATTGTAAAATGTAATAATAAAAGTATAAATATGAATTCTACACCTTCAAAGAAGCTTTCTTTATATCCAAATTTTGTATATATATAAGTATTTATTTATTATAATTACTTTTGAGTCACAACCACGCTATGCTCTGGTTGAATTTAAAAGTTTGTGTATGTACTCTTCCTCTCGTCAAGTTTTATTTGAGAGGGGTAACTATTTTCTGAATATTCTTGCTTTTTTTTTTTATTAAGGATTGAATCGCAGTCACGCTATGCTCTGACTGAGAGGAATTGGGTTTTTCTATGTTTTTATTTTCCTTAGCTTGTTATTAGAGCTAGAGTTTCCATATACCTTGGTTACAATAGCTTATTTAGTGATTATTTATACTTGTTATTATATCCTTTATATATTTGTTTTCGCTCTTTTTGTTCTTTTTTTTTTTTTGTATGGGGTACTGTTTCTATATTATTATTTTCCTTAGTTCATTATTAGAGCTAGAGTTTCCATATGCCTTGGTTACAATAGCTTATTTAATTATTATTTACTTTTGTTATTATTAGTTTCGTATTTGTGAGCTATAGTTCCTATATGTTTTGGTAACGATAGCTTATCTACTAATTGGATATAGGGTCTAATAATAGATTCCTAATGCTTCTTTTAGATGTTTACATAAAATAATTGTATTAACTTACATTAGGATTGTAATTAATATATATTTCATATTCGTTGCTTCCTTGTCCTGGCTTAGCGTTGATCAATTCCTTGTTTAGTAGATGAGGTTTAAAGTTCTTTGATTCTTTGTTGAGTTGATGAGGTTTAAAAGTTCTTTGATTCCTTGTTGAGTAGATGAGGGTTAAAGTTCTTTGATTCTTTGTTGAGTTGATGAGGTTTAAAAGTTCTTTGATTCCTTGTTGAGTAGATGAGGGTTAAAGTTCTCCGGTTATGAAGGATTAAGATCCATCCGTGTTACACTTCTACTATTTTTCACTATTGTACTTATAAAGTGTTTCACTTTATTTCTCTTCACAATTGTTACACTTTTACTATTTTTTCACTATTGTACTTATAAAGTGTTTTACTTTATTTCTCTTCACAATTGTATTTTATATAATTTTACTATAATACACGGATAACCGGGCTACCGACTGCGCCATTTAAGTTCTCGGACCGACAGGGAGATAAAAAAAACACTTGTTTATCTTTTTACTGTTAAAATATTAATAACATTTTATTATAATTCTTTTGTTTCTTATATAAAATAAAATATGCTTACTCTACTATAATAATTGAACTTATTAAATAAGTATTAAATTGTTTATTTTATTATTTTTACTTCCTACTTGCTGGTTTGACATTTTTATTTAGTTTGTTCTTATTTTAGGTTTATTGACATTTTGGTTTACTTTCTTATTTTTACTTCCTACTTGCTGATTATTAATTTTAAGTTTAACGTTCTTTTGTTTATTTTTATTTTAGGTTGAATTAATAGTGTTTTGCTTATGCAGCTAGTTAATGTATTGTTGTTATTGTTTTGTATGTGCTAACTCTGTCTTGGTGGTTTTGGTGGTGGTTGTGTTGTTGGGTTCATACCTGGGTATGTAACTCGCGCGCACTAACGCGTGTTATGTACATTCTACCTTTAGTTTCCATTATTGGTTGAAGCATTATGTTGGCTTCAGTGTTTCCATTTAGGCATATTTTCCGCTAGATTTAGCAGATTAGGTTGGGAAAATGCATATTTAAAAAAAAAACTGATTTTTAGCATATTTACTGTCCGAATTCAGATTTTTTTTTAGTATTATTTTACTTTTTAGAAAAGCAGAATTTTTTTTTGCTTACTACACGCAGAGAAAAAACATATTTAAATATGGTCACCTCCAACAAAACAATTTTTAAAGAAAATTTTATACATATTATGTTTAATTTAACCATATTATGGTTGAATTAGTCCTTCATCAAGTATCCACAGCCATATTATGGTGGCCTATAAACATGTTATGTTTTAATATGACAATAGTGTGTTTATAAATTAACAATAGTATTTTCCTTTTTTCGCAGAGCAACGTGCTATGGTTGAAAACCAATCATGATATTATAAGTGTTAAACATATTTTAGTTATTTTTAAACATAACATGTTCGGCGGTGGCAATCATAATATGGTTATAGCTTTTTGATGGATGTCTAACTTAACCATAATGTGGTTGTCGGTAACAATAATAGGGTTAAATTAAACAAAATATGTTAAAAATGTTCTTTAAAAATAGTTTTGTTGGAGGTTACCATATTTAAACATGTTTTTCTCTGAGTGTATACATAAAATCTGCAAAATGCAGATAAATCTTCTAGCATCACTGGTTGTGGAAGGTAAAGCAAGGGACAAAAGGGTCCTGACACTAGCATAGAGGTTGACGTTCCACACGGTGTTAAACTGCGTGAGTTGGTGGACAACTCAAGCAGAAGTGGCTCGAGCCTGGTACTTGTGACGCCAATGCACACCACACCCAATGGGGAAGTACCGACATCAACAAAAGAGGTGAGTAGTCTATATTTGATGTTATTATTGGCAGAAATCTTTATACATATCTGTAACAGGGGAAAAACGCCAACGTACAGAACGAAGGATAGGGAGGCAGTAATATATATAGCATTAACGAATTATAGGGACTCAGTAGGAGATTGGAAGGTGGCTTTGGGATTTTCCTTCTCCGACCATAGTCGTTTTCCCTTTAGTCTGTCTAATCTTTGAAAAGTAAAAAAAGTGTCCATATTGGAATCTAATACCCCTGACAGATATACGATTTGTATACTTACTATACTAGCATAGTAACCACGAAAAAAGTGGTACATATGTATATTAGGGTGGCCGTTATAATTTTTTTTTGTATATTCACTTGGCAAACCCCTTAGATTGATTCCAAATTAAAAAAAAAATAATATATACAAAATTTTAGATCGTTTGCATAGTTATTGGGCGTGCCTTGAGCCCACAAAGTTTGCTAAAAATGCTATTTTTCTCACTATGTGTCGCTTTAATTGTTGATAACTTCAGTAATATTTATTTTAGAGAAAAACCTTATTCACAAATAATCAAGGGCTATATCTTATGAACAATGTTGCTCTGTTTTAGTTTTCTTAAACATTAATATTTAATCCCGAAAAAGCCAAATTACAAAATAACACAGAAATTTTCGCATATCTACGCATTCTTTGCCTGGTGATTACACTACTTGACAAATTTTCAACAAAGTCGTGATCAAATGAATCTAACAGCTAATCTTTATGTAAAACTTTCCCCTGAATCCGAATATGAAGTCAGAATTGTCAAAAGTAGAACCGTTTTTGAGATATTCCAAAATAACCGTTATTCGGTTTTTAAAAAAGATAATGTGGCTGAAATGCAATTATCTTTAAAAATTTTAAACGGACTATGTATTTCTTTCTTTTTATTGAGAGGAAACAATGGATTGCTAGTGAAGATCAGTGATGGTATACACTTTTTTGAATGTTCTTACGCAGTCCCAAAAAACCCCTATTTTTCACTACAAAAATCCCTACAACTTTCAAATGATAATATAGCAAAACAAATAAATCCATTTGTATTAATGGATATAAATATTATGTAAAGTTGTTCCCAGAAAGCATTTGGATGATAATATTTTTTTTTATGAAAATCACCTGAATAAGTCTTCTCAGATAATTTTTGTTGATTAAAAACTGATTTATCAGTTGAGCAATTGAAAAAGGATTCATATATGATTCATTGACGAAGAAATAAAAAGATTGGCGAAACTAGACGCCCAAAAATTATTGTCAATTAATGAAAATAAATTAAATTACGAATGTTTTCTTCTTTTATTTTCAAGATCCCTATAACTTTTGTTGTTTTGTTCAAAATTAAATTTTTTCAAATACTCAAGAGCCATAATTGTGCTGTCGGAGAACAAATTAAAAACATGACGATTAAAAATTTATTTAAAACATAAACAAAAACTTTATAACTAATTAACGATTGAAAAATTAGATGATAAATACTCCCTAATAATTATCAAACTACCATTAAAGTGCTCAAAAAGAGATCAGAAAATTGCATCACAAGTTATTCTTTGATGTGATTCATCGCTAGGGTACCATTTTCTCACACTCACTTTACTATTTCGACTTTACTCCAAAACTTTTTGATTCCCATCTTTTACATATGTATTATCTATTTCTTGCTCTATAAAATAATGTTCAACAGACCTTCATTCTTCTAAAAGAGCTTATCACAAAATTAGGTTAAAATCAAAGCTGAAATGACGGCAAGCGATGACTCAAAGAAATTTAACAATTTTTATTGCTGCCGTATTAACAAATTTATAAGTATGATATCACAAATCAAAAAAAGCTACCAAACGTATAATTTTCCAACATTACTGAAAAGTTCCTACTATCATTAAAATGATTTCAAAACATCTGTCCTTTTTTCCCTACGGCTATTTTTTTAGAAAAAATCCCTACGAATGGGGATTTTTCCCTACGTATGACATCACCGGTAAGATTGTTCAAGAAATGACAGAGTTACAGAGGACAAAAGTTGAAGCTTCATTGACAATTTTATGATTTTGTTAAATTTTGCTCTTTTCAAGTTATACTTTTTAAACTAATGATTTAAAAATCCTAATGTTTTATTGCATGCGACATTAGATTATTTTAATATGATCATTTTGCGCACAACAAGACATAGATTGGTACAAAAATGGCAAAGCTACAGAAGATTTTTTAAATTTACCCACATAGAAATTCAATAGTTTTAAGTTATTTTTAATATTTATTTTCACTAAAAATTTAGCTTTAAGAAATTTTATAACCTCTCAATAAAAAGGAAGAAATACATAGTCCGTTTAAAATTGTTGAAGATATTTGCATTTCAGTTACATCATCTTTTTTAAAAACACAAATAACGGTTATTTTGGAATATCTCAAAAACTGTATTACTTTTGACAATTCTGACTTCATATTCAGATTCAGGGGAAAGTTTTACATAAAGATTAGCTGTCAGATTTATTTGGTCACGACTTTGTAGAAAATTTGTCACGTAGTGTAATCAGCAGGCAAATAATGCGTAGATATGCAAAAATTTCTGTGTTATTTTTTAATTTGGCTTTTTCGGGATTAAATATTAATGTTAAAGAAAACTAAAACAGAGCAACATTGTTCATAAGATATAGCCCTTGATTATTTGTGAATAAGGTTTTTCTCTTAAATAAATATTACTGAAGTTATCAACAATTAAAGCGACACATAGTGAGAAAAATAGCATTTTAAGCAAACTTTGTGGGCTCAAGGCACGCCCAATAACTATGCAAACGATCTAAAATTTTGTATATATTATTTTTTTTTAATTTGGAATCAATCTAAGGGGTTTGCCAAGTGAAAATACGAAAAAAAAAATTCTCCATATAACTTGCGGCAACACTAATGTATATTGCTGGTTTATGTACTACCAAAATGTACGTAGTATAAATGTTGTATCTTATTAAACACAACTTTTTAGCTGTGTTCATTAAAAATATTAGTAAACATTATTAGTATGTAAACTATATGTCTGTCAGTGATTCTTTCTCGGAATTGTTGAAAACAGTATTCCACGGATAATTACCTCGCCAAAAATGCCAGTATTTTTGGGTAATTATGCGGGAAAAGCATTTAAACGAATACGTTTAACTACCTCATTGAGGTAATCAAGCGATAAACGTGAGGTAATTAAACGTATTTATTTACAAGATACCTTAACTTTGATGTATGAAATCTAAAGAGATAGCAATAAAAAACAATGGAATTTGCTGTATTAAATTTTTTCTGTAATCCTTTTTGAGATGTCCTGTCATATCCTACTAACAAAAGCGTACTCATACATACAAACCTATGATCACGGAAACCGAAAAAATTATCGCATGTGTTTTTTATCCGTTCTAGAGAAAATATATAAATTTGTGCTGATACATAGAAATCGAGACGCACTTTTTAGTATACCGATCGACTAAGAAAAACATTTCAGAGAGATTTTATCATTTCCGTCCGTCCATCTGGCTGGCTGGCTGTCTGTCCATGTAAGTTTTGTGCGCAAAGTAGAAGTTACAATTTTTAGATAATTTGATAAAATTTGGTAGATACGTTTTAATTGTCATAACAACGAAACTTATGTAAATTGTGAGAATCAATCTATAAGATCACAAATTATTGCAAACTTATTTTTTATATTCATGTTCTTATTAAGATTAAAATTTGCCCAAAATATCATACTTCAAATTAAATATGGTTGAATCTGTTCAGATTTAAAAATACAGCATTCAAATATCAATCCCTAGAATATACAAAAGCTATTTTATCCTTTAAATGTTAAAATAATTTAAAATTTAGCGACCTTTCCTTTAATCCCTTTAGGACAAAATATCTCATATATTCGGTGTATCTAAATAATATTGACCACAAATAACTCTTTTATGAATCTTAACCTCACAACATGCCTTTATTCTGGGCAGCCCAAAATAAAGTTTATTTTAATTCAAATATAAAATTGTGGAATATTTTGCTTTCAAGTTCCTCTTCTTTCTTTGAAATGTCTTCGTCATCAATAGTGAACACTTTTACATTAGGACGATTTTTCTGGACGGCGTTCGTTAAATCTTCCAGGAATAAGATGTCATGCTCAAACAAGTCTATCTGTTGTCCTTTTGCAAGTCGAGCCTACTCCATCAGGCGCGCCCTTGCCGTAACCGGCTTCGTGGTAATTCCACGTGAAGTTTACTAAACTTAGGTAAAATTCTTGCAATTTTGTTGCCAGTACATAAAACATAAAAAAACGAATATTGGATTTTGTAAAAAGTCGGTTAGCACGATTTTTTATAACTCTTGAACGTCAGAACGTTAATATGGCGCCGAAATAAAGAACTGGACTACCTTCTATTATTGTATAATGCTACATATCGTCGGTCTCATATAGAAAGGTCCTAACTCGATTTTATTCGATATTGAGTTTTTTTTTGGCGATTTCAATACATTTCCCACAAATACACGTCACAAGAATTTCATGAAATTGCATCAAAAATATCAGTTTTACAAGCAATTGAAGAAGCCATTTTACATATGTAATGATACATACAGTTTCTATTATGTTTTTGCCTTCTCCTGTAAAGTTGCAATTATGTGAGTTAGGGCCTTTCTACATGAGACCAACGATATGTATGTATGTTAGTATTATGTATAAAACTAACTAAAAACAAAATTCGTATTAAATAAGGCATACATACATTTTTAAAAGTGTTAAAACACGTGGATATGTGTTGGTTAAACGTAAAATAATATACGTGAAATACTATGAAAGAAGTAATATATCACTTCCTTATCTACCCTGGACGAAAAATCTCTACCCTGGCATCTGATGAAGCAGGGGAAATACGGCAGGTGAGAGATGTTTTCATTAAAAAACTAGCACAATCAGAAAAATATGTATTGTAACGAAAAATCAAACGAACACAGTAAATTATATTGCAATTTAAATAAATATATATTACAAACAAACTAAAACCACAAATAACAAGCGAATAAAACTAACCAGGGGAGATACATCAATCACTGACACGTGCGAACGACCCGAGTGGTGTAGTCGAATTATCGACCCAATAAGAGCACGCTAGCGACTCGCGCGATTTTTATTGTTAAATTCACTTCGAAACAAATGCTCTGCTATTTAAATTTGCAGCGTCGACGCATTTTAGCGGCATTTTTAAATGGTCGAAAAATGTGCAGGGGGGAGACTTACTGCCACTTCAACGATTTCGAACGTTATCGTTCGCATAGAAAATTAATCACCCTTATTGTGATTAATGAAAAACACTCAGTTTTACAAATATTTTCCATATAAAATTCTATGCGAACGTCTAAGTTTGAAATCCTCGAACAGGCAGTTAAAATACGAGGGACAGAAACTGTGTAATTGTTTTAAATACAACATGAAAGAAATTTTAAAGTTTATTTCAACGACTATCATTGTTATTTATACAACTTTATGTAACAAATAACGATTAGATGTTTATTGAATTAGTAATGTGTTAAATTTCAAAGATTTTGTTGCAGAATAGTAAAGGGGCAGGCAAGGGAAGATACTTTTTTCTAGGTAAAAATTAAGTTATGACTTAATTAAGGTAATAAAGGTATGTATTGCAATTTATTGTTAAAAAAAAACAAAAACATTTTTTTCAAAAGATTGACCAAATAGCTATCGAAGCTACTTGGCACAAGTTTTGCTAACACCAATAGGCACCAATAAGTTACATGGATAAGAAAGAAAGAATGCATATGCTTAAAATTTAAAATTATTTTTTTTTATACATAAGCAACTCGCAGCCGAAAAAGCGACTAAAACTACCTTAAACGAAAAGAAATAAGCTTTCTTTTGAGCAAAAAAAAAAAAAAATAAAAAAAAGTTTTAAATTAAAAAAAAAAAAAAATTTCAAAAAAGAATCTGGAAATTTATTTGTCATGGCGAGTACATTTATTTAATAAATGTTCATATTATTCGATTGTGTATCAGTGGTGGAACATTGAGTACTCTGGTACTTTTTCAGTACTTTTTAATTTCAAAAATATCACGGTACCCCCACGTCAGTTTTAGTACTCTCCCCTTGTTATGCTTCTTTGTTGAGAAATTAAGCGTTTCTATTTTTTCTAACAATGACAACATTGCCTATACAAAATTTATTGTTTTTTTTCGTGCATGTTTTTTGCTGTAAAAATATTGATCGGTTTTTAGCATTGTTGACAAAGTCAAGGCTAAATCGTTTTACTTAAATCTTTTGCGACACACAAAAAAAATTAATTTCGAAAATTAAATTTTAATTATGATTAACGACTGTGCGCCTGAAAATGTTATTGCTAAGACCATTAGCGTTGTTCTAGTATTATTGAATTTATTTCCAAATGAGCAACACAAATTTGAAGCGATCAGTTTCTAAATTCGTGCGTTGGCGGATATCCCAGAAATAAAAAGTAAAACAAGACATTTCGATTTTTTGAAAAATTGTAAGCCAAATTAAGAACGAAATGGGCGAATTTATGTTTCCTGATATTTCACATATTGCGATCTGAATATTGTCAATACCCCATTCATCAGCTGCGGTTGAGCGCACGTTTAAAATTCAAAATTATACATGCACGAAAAAAGAAATCGTTTGCAAGTACAAAATCTTTAAATTTTAATTAAAACTAAAGATGTATTACCATCAAATAATTGTAACTATAATAATACTAATGATCTCCTTAAGTGAATTAAACAAAGTGCCTAATAGCCTTATGGTGTTTTCTTTTCTACAAAACATGTCACATTTTATTTAAAAAAGTGCAATTTGGTGTTCGTTTTAAAATATGCTTTGCTCTCTAAAAGGGCAGCGTGTTTTATTTTAAAAAAATTTACCTTTAAATGTCATAAGGCACTGCACTTTACACCCTGTATAAATCAAATCGATAATGCTCTGTAAAAAGATGGCTTCTGTTTATACAGGGTCCGCCAAATAACTTTTTGTTTGAAAATGCTATAAAAAACTACTGAATATTTTCTCAAATGTATTTTCTTATTTGTATAGTAAGTTTGGTAGGTTGGTTTTTTAATATTTAAAACAATTACAAATCTATTACTATTGCATTAGCATTGAATCGCGACTAATGCAATAGAAAGCCTTGGTTTGTAGAGCGAGGCTTTAAAACTCGGCAGACGAGCAAATTATGCCCTTTATTTGAGTTCAGTAAAAAGAAGAATGAATTCTTGTGTCTAAACTGAGACTAACCTTTATTTACAAATTTTCCAACTTATATACTAATTTACAAATTATCTGACACATCTTGCATTTCATTCATACATCCAAAATGCCCAATGTAACATGGTGTCCAACTTTTTTGTTCATGTTACAAAATGCATTTACTGATCGACTGACTAATCAGCACAGTCATTATTTTTAAACAAATTGCATTTCTCCTATTAAAGGTATTTAAAAAAAATAAAAAGAAATTTGATTTGCCGGTCAAGTACCTAAAGCAATAAACTATAAGTGGAGCAAGTGAAAATACTCATGTTTCACTTCGCTGTAGGTATTTTGGTATACGTATGAAGTGCAAGCATTTGTTTACCATATGTGTCATAATGTTTACAATTAATATTTTCTGTTATTTTGCTTACAAAAATATTGTGTAATGCTTTTGTGGAAATGAAAAAATAAGTGTACACTACATTTGAAAGTACAATCCTTCCGGTTTATAATGGAAAATAATTGGCTGCCTCGGCTGGCCATGCAGTAGCCTACACGATCGGTCCAATTTTTAAGCACATCGATTGTGTGCAGTTGTATTTCACCAACGGCTTCACAAATTTTGTCCTTTAAAGCGTCTATTGTCTCTGGCTTGTCGGCGTAACCCTTATCATTGACGGCACCGCACAAATAATAGTCCAACGGTGTCAAATCGCAGCCCCGAGGTGGCCAAACGACATAAGCTCTGCGGCTGATAATGCGATCTTCACAAACAGGTCGCAAAACAGCGAGTGTAGATTCGGCTGTGTGGCACGTAGCGCCGTCCTGTTGAAACAAAATGTTACCAATATCCTCCTCCTCAGTTTTTGTGAACAAAAATTCGTTCAACATGGCCCGATAACGATCGCCATTGACTGTAATGGCCACTCCTTGTCCATTTTCGAAGAAAAGTGGCCTAATTATGCCTCTGGGCCAAAATGCGCACCAAACAGTGACTCGTTTAGGGTGCAACGGCTTTTCAATGTATGCGTGCGGGTTTTCTGTGCCGCAAATGCGACAATTTTCCTTGTTTACATATCCGCCAAGATCAAAATGAGCTTCATCTGAAAAGATGATTTTTTGGCAAAATCGGCATCTTCTGTAAGTCGATCGCAGGCCCACTTAGCGAAGCGAAAACGCATATTTCCCAGCGTTGTTCAAGCGTGTACACAACCATATTCGTTCAGCGGAAGGATAAAACTAATTATCTGTCAAATCAGACATGAGCGAAGTGTTACTATTCACGAAATAAGCACTAGTTGAAAAAAACGTTAGATGGCGGACCCGTTATATGGGGTTACCAGACGAAGTTGGGAAAAAATCGCCTCTAATCAGGACACTAAAAATTTTAAGTTGTAATAGTTATTTTTCCTATTATTTTAAAGTAAAAACAAAAGAAAGCATTACATTGTTAATGGTAGGCTGGCAGTGATATAAAATTTAAATGTATTCGGTGCTTTAAAATTGTTTTTGAAAAAAAAAACGTCAAATCAAGAAATCGTAAACACTTGATGTTAACAAATCGGCAATCTGGCAAAGGTATTTTCTTGTTTACATATTTTATAAAAAACAAACCAAAGAAATTGGAATTTCGTCATTTATTTTGTTCATTTATTTATTTATTTATTTAATATCAGTCTTTAAAAAATTTGGGATAATGTATATTTTTTTTATATATTGATGAACAAACTTTTTGTCAGCTGTTTAAAACAGGGCGATCCATTTTTGTGTTTTGTTCTCGTCAAATAAAAATTTGCAGTATTACATGTTCACATTTTTCATTTTGGTGTTAAGAAAATGATAGAAAGAAATGACCAAAATCAAGTTTACGGTCAAATTCGGTCATTACTTTCTATCATTTTCTTAACACCAAAATGAAAAATGTGACTACTCGCTCATTTATTGCTTGTAGGGAGAGAATGGCTTTGCGTGATTTCAAAAAAATCGCATTTAATGAATACCAACAAATACACTTGTTTGCGGTCATACAACGAAACTTGCGCAACTGCAAACATTCGCTGCTGGTTTACAGTCATTCAAAAGATGCACATCGTGCTTTGTTATTTATTCCATATTTTAGCTTCTCAATTAAGATGTTTGTGTGATTGGTCTGACAATGATTGTTTTGATAAAGTAAAAAATATACAAACAAAACAGCCAGAAATCAACCAATCATTCCTCATGTAGGCATTCAGCACACAACACGAAGGTAAACGAAACTCTCTTAAACAATAAAAAAAAACGAAACACTAGGTAATATCTAAACTGAGTATTCCCAACAAACACGAAGTCAAACCTGTACCACCAGCAAAATTCAAAATTACACTTAAGATGAAGCAAAGTTACCCGATTTAAATGAAATTACACCTGATATAAAATTAAAGTTTTATTTAAAAAAAGACAGCAAACTCATTGAACGAAAATTAATATAAGTCAAACCGTTAAGATTCGCATTGTAATTTAAAATAAATTAACAAAAATAACATTGAAGACTTAAAAATAATTAATAAACCATAAATTAAAACTCCTTAACCCTACGGTCAATAACCGGGTACCCGGGTAACTTTTTCAACTTAAAAATGCTCGCAATTCTTTCACAATGAAGATATGGTGATGAAACTTCAAATCGTCGCTATTAAGGACTTAAAAAACATTATTAAAGAAAAAACATAAGATATATATAGCCAGATCTTTGTCTAAAATCGTTTAACATTCGACACCTACGCGAGTCAATGACCGGGAACCGCGGTACCCCTACAAGTTTTATATGTTTTTCGGTTCAAATAACCATTGTTTTTTGCCTTTGCTTGAAAAAAACATTTAAATTGGTTTTTTAAACAACTTTTTATTGCTCACATGTTATATTTGTGGGTATCGGTTTCCGTTTCAATTCATTCAATAGAAGATAATTACGAAAAGTGGCTAGTAATTTGAATGTTCCGCTAAATCAAGGGTGGTGAAATAGTAGCCATTGAGATGGTGTGCCCACTATCATGGAAAGGATATGTAAGATCCTTAACCACTCTTTTTCCTTGTCGTATCTCAGGAGCCATTGGTAAGTTCCCGCTATAGTTGATCATCGAGCGGATAGGAGTTTTTGCATCACAAATCCATAAAACTTTAATCCCCGATTTGGCTGGGTTCACATTCACATTCGCTGAATATTTGCATCGCCAAATCGTGTATAATTTCGTTGTGACCAGAATCTGCCAATGCCTATTGGTATAGAGCATAAGATGTTATGGCCCATACATCTTTCGTTTTAGCATTACATGAATGATTTTCCCCTGTCATTATCAAAATGTTAGTAAAGGCATACATTTAATTTACTGATACATATTTCCAATTAATTGGTGGTTTTGTTGGGTTAGTTGCAATATAGACTACATATATGTCACCTACTTATTTGTTTGCTTGACACACTATTATGACCACTATATCTACTCTCAAGTTTGAGCTATTGACAGCAATTCTCTTGATCGTGCAGTCCCACAACGTTGCAACGTTGCTGTAGAATATTGATGGGATTATAAATTGTGCTTTTGCCACATGGCAAAATATTTGCATCGTGATCACTTTCATCTGAAGACTCATCGTAAATATCAGCATTAGAGATATAACATTTCCAGTTGTGGTGTTTCAACGTCTACTCAGTTCATCATCCACAATATCTTCAAAAATAGATCAGTTATATTAAGCTTTTCCGTATCTGATAAATGTTTGTATTATTTTTATGAGAAGAACATACGCGACATTCTTACTTAATTTTAAATTAAAATTCCACAAGTGCTATAAAATGTTCAGCTAAAACTCTTTCAATTATTTCTTATTATTATATCTACAAGGGCAGTAGCGCTACTTTTATAAACCGGCCAACATGCATCTGCAAGAGCAACATTCAAATGCTTTTAGTATTTAAATGCAACGAACATTTAAAAAAAGCACCGTTTTCAAAGAACAACAAAAAATGTCTATGTGTATACTCTAGCGACTTAATTTGATAGCTATAATGGCTTTGCGACAAAAGACAAAGTAACGATTAAAAAAAAAAATTCAACTAATTTGATTATTTTTATATACGTAAATTTATCAATGGCTAATTTTGCAAAACTATCGAAATGTGATTGAACTTAATTAAAACCATATTTTCTAATATAAAAGTGCAAAAATCTACAAAAATCTACAAAGGGGTACCGGGGTACCCGGTTATTGACTAAGGTATATTTTTTTGGTTATTGACCGTAGGGTTAAATAATGAGCTTTACTTCCCCATTTGGTTGCATATATCTAGGAAAGGTACAAAATGTTTATAGCCATTCTATTTATAATGGGTGTTTTTTAAGCCCGATATAGTTAACGAAAGGGTAGCAGTCAAACGAACTGTCATACTGCTCTAACTTTTTGCTCAGGCACGTCATCATGAATAGATTCTTGCTTAAACAACGCCATCAAATTATCAAAATTTACTTTGAAAATCAGCCATTAATTTTCGCAACATAAAAGCGACTACATGGTAAAAATAAAGAAACTTAGGCACCAATTTCTTAATTTGTATATTATCCCTAGAGGGAAGCGAACTGACACCAAAGTAGTCCCGTGTAGAGTAGTTCGTGGTAGAGACCGGTTCAAGTTCTAACACTTTATATGAATAAGACCTATCACTCTTACATGGAGTTGTCATTGGAGGGGGCAAATTGACAACATTTGACCAGTCATACATTTATTCTCAATTAACGTGTTTAGTGTCAGTTACTACAATGTAGTATTATTTCAATACAATGTATTATTATTTCAATGAAACAAGTTCTAGAATAAAATTCAAGAACCAAGTTTTAGAAAGTCCAAAAAAATGTATCGCAGCACCGCTGAATTCATTACTTTTTCTACCTTCTTGTTCTTCATTGGTTCTCCTTTCACTGGACATGAGTTCTTTCTTTTTGGACTTGTTCTATTTTTACAAATCCCAGGACCAGTCTGTTGGACCAATTTACACAAATTTTCCGCAGGGATGGTTTACAACTTTGATTTATTGCGGTGAGCAAAAACATAACAAAAATATCAAATGATCACAACCAGTTGTCCTAATTACAACTCAACTGAGTTGAGTTCTAAACCGGAATAGGGACCTTATTTTTTCACAAATGAAGGCGATGTGTTGATTTAGAGAAAATGAACTGTCAATTAGACTTCAAGGCCGTGCAATTTGACACCTCTTGATTGTTTTCTGTAGGCCTGTGAAGTCACTGGTTTACGCTGATAAACCAGCAACAATTGACGTTTTGGAGTTTAACATTATTCATTTTATTCGTACCATGCAGCCAGCAACGCTCGAAACAAAATTAGACGTCTGCAAGGCGTTTCCTCCAGGACAGGCGCGGTGCCTATTGGTTTGAAATCGGTTTCAAATGGTCAATATGTCAATTTGCGATTAAAATTAATTTGTTTTGTGTTGTCTACCATTTTAAGTTTCATGGTCTCAGAAAATACCCTTTATACCTTACGCCTGCATGGTTTTATACAACTGTCCCTTTCGTAACTCAGTTCAACAACTATAATGGGAGTTAAATATTCTTAAAACTAAAGCATTAAAAATTTGCAAAATATAAATAAAATTAATTATAAATTGGAATATTTGAAACATATTTTCCCCCAGGCTAGTTCTTAGTTTGAATGACATTTTTCAATAAACTTCAGGTACTAAATCACTATGATAGGCATCTTTATCCAAATCTAAAGGTCCATCTTGCGACATTCATTACCAAACTTTTGAAAATATATATTTAATGATTGAATTCTTTTCTTTAAAATAAACCGAGACTTTGGTTCAAAAGACCGTGCATTTTTTTAGCAACAATATTTAAAAAGGAATCAATGTCATCACTGAAATAGAATCTTGATTTTATTTGGGTAGCTGAAGTAAAAATTTAACATAACACCTGAATTACACCTGAGAGAAATTACCCACGCTCTACCCACGACAGTAAAAATTATACCAAATTCGGGTAATTACCCACAAAGTGGCAACACTGCTTTTATATGAAATGACTTTATCATTTAACATTAAACGCAATTCTCAAACGTTTTTCAATTGTTTGATTTAACATTTAAATTCAAATTGATAATGATTTGATAATACCTTTTTTGTAATAATTTAATATTTGAATAAATGAATTTTAATAAAAAAAAAAAAATGTTTTATCAATTTGATGTCGAATGATTGTCAATTGTTAAAATCAAATCAAAAATAAACTTGGCAATACTAAAGCAAAAAATAAATGTAAGAATTAAAAATGGCGATTAAAGTTAAATTTTTTCCCTTGTGGTTACATGTGTTTTACTATTAAAAATAAATTTTAATATAAAGTGAACAGTTTATTTCTTGTGAAAAATAAAAATTATTTGTGAGAAATTACAATGATTAAAAATACGAAAAAAAAGAAAATTAATAAAGAGGGAAAGTGAAGAAAGATTGTTGAACGATCGCGGTGCTACAATCCTCAAAATAAAAGGGAGCCAAGTATTTTGTCTTTCCAAGAATTAGAGGACGGAAAGAACACTACTTCATCTTTTAGCTATGGTACCGAATGTTTATCTCAAAATTTATTTAAATAAATAATAAATTTAAATTAAAAAAATTAAATAGTTTTATTTATATTCCACATTGTATTATAATCCACATTTGAAAAACATTTTAAATTACGTTTGAAAGCAAGTTGAAAATAAAGGCATTTTTAAATTTTAAAATAATTTCCCCTTTTTGTTGAGAACGCTATGATTTTCAAATGATTTTCAAATCATTATCAAACGTTTGTCGTTTGAGAAAACGTTTGATTTCAAATCATTTTCAATTTGAAATTAGAATATGATTCGAGAACTTTTATTTTTTCTCATACATCAGTGACCCACCCTAATACTTAT
This sequence comes from Pollenia labialis, assembly GCA_949318255.1. NCBI lineage: Eukaryota > Metazoa > Arthropoda > Insecta > Diptera > Polleniidae > Pollenia > Pollenia labialis. The sequence goes on from OX439141.1 coordinate 60,574,419, forward strand.
ACATATTTAATATATACACCCAGAGAAAAAACAACAAAGTAATTTTTAAATAAATTAGAATTATATTAAAAGAAAAAAATATAAATGGGAAATAAGGCCATTATGGCTTTATTTCACTCCTTACATAGAAATGGTGTCAAGTTACAAGGATGAGAAAGAACATCTGTATGGCCAAAATGTCAAACTTTGACCTCTTCTGACTCAGAAACTTTTTGACCGATCTTATTGAAAATTTCTGTCTTAACTACTACCCAATAGGATTTCATCAAAATCGAAAGACATCGATTTAAAAATTGGGTCACTTGACAAAATAAAAAAGATGTCGTCAACATGACATGAATCATTTGAACGCCAATTCATGTTCAAAGAAGAAAAAGGAAGAATCGTGTCAATAAAACATGAGCCGTATGAACACAGACTTTGCAAATGGACACTATGTCAATTTTAATTACTAAAGAAGTTAAATACAAAAAAAGATCTATATACACGCAGAAAAAACATGTTTTAATATGGTCACAACCAGCAAAACTATTTTTAAAGAATCTAATTTAACCATAATATGGTTGTCGGCTTAAATTATTTTTAAAATTTGTTTTGTTGTTTTTTATATATGTATAACGAAAACACTTTTGGGCGCAAGGACTTTCTCCTATATGGTATAACAAATACCGGCTACGCTAACTAAAGCGTAAAATTATGTCGTAGAATATTAAAAATTATGTATTTGTGTTGCTAAACTCTTTTAAAGGATTTCAGTTTCCTGAGTTCTTGGTGACCTGATTAAAAATGGAGTTGTCGTAAGTGTTGGTGGATTTAATAATCTTAAAGGGGTCATATTAGAAAAGGAAGAGCATATAGTATAATAAAGGAAGAGAATAGGGCAAGGACGTGTCTAGAGGTACACCGATCCTAGAATTAGGGAGTTATCTATCTATGCGTTGTGTTGCATATTTTCGGTTGAGTGTTTCTGTTGTTTTTTTAGTTTTTTTATTTCTATATAATGTTTATAAATTTTTTATTGTGCGAAAACATATGTGATTAGTATTGAAAATTCCCCGAACTGAGCACTGAGCTAGGCCGGACGTATGGACTTTCTCCTCTATTGTATAACAAGTACAGGCTTCGCTCAGTAAAGCTCCAAAAATCTGCCTTGTTTCCGGACTAAGGTCGACTACGCAAAAACGCTTTAGTTAGCGAAGCCGGTATTTGTTACAACATAGAGAAGCAAATTCTTGCGACCGACCGAAGGCCGGCTGTGGAGATAAGCTTTCGTAAGCGAAGTTGGTATTTGTTATACCATAGAGGTTGAAATCCTTGCGAACGGCCAAAGGCCGGCTATGCTTTCGAGTTTGTAAACATGTTGTGGACATTATGACACTCAGCGGACATTACGACACTGGTCTGATGGCCATTATGCTACTTTTAAAAGCGTCATATTGTCCATGGGCACTATTACACTTTTTTGAGCGTCATAACGTCCATGGACACTGTGTCAATGGAAGTTATGACATGCCGCCGATATTTGCATAAATATAAAAGTAAGTTTATATTATTCATAAAAGATATCACTGTTTAAATGCTGTAGCTATTTTATAAGGTTTGTAAATGAACACAGACTCGTGAATTTCGCTATTGACAGTAATTTTTTCATACTTAACTTACCATTTATCAAATCAGGCAAATTAGCTGCAGTACCAGTGCTTAATTGATTTGGAATAATTTCTTCATTGTGTTCGTGATGCAATGATATTAATGGTTGTAATATTCCTGAAGTAGAGCTAAAGAAACTGTTTTCATCAAAAATATTTAATTTTGACATTGAATCTGAAATTAAAAAGTTATGAATGAGTTTCAGCTATAAAAGGAATTGAAGATTAATGTGCTGTTTTCACAACACAAGTGACTGAACGTGTAGTAAAATGTATATGGAATACACTCAAACAACTGACTGCTTTTCATATAAATTTTACTACACGTTCAGTCACTTGTGTTGTGAAAACAGCACATAAGTAAAATAAAATATTCTGGCAGTAAAATCTTAAGCAAAACTAGGTGTATATCAAAACTTTAGAATAGTTTTTCTTTAATTTGAAAAATAAAATTTTTGTGTTATGCCGGTCATACCCTAGTGCCTACCACAAAAGTAAAAGCCACTACCATGTATTCGGTAATCATCCGTTCTGTTTTATACAGAACAATATGTACTGTATTTAAGATATTTGTGCTGTGTGAAAGATTATCTAGTCAAAACCCTTTAATTGATCCGTATTTCATCTCATTGCGTCGTAGTTCTCTCATATATTATATTAGATAAAATCTTAGGTGGAAGCCCCGTGTTACTTTCTATGATTTTATCATAGTAACTTTCAAGTTAACAAACATATTTTTCATTAGCACAAGTGTTGAAACTTTAAATTTTTTAATTTTAGGAATTATGTTATTTTTAAATACCGAAACGATTGTACCGGTATAAAGGAAAACTGTATACGTATACCGGTACTTTATGCAAAAAACTAATTTCGGTATCGATATCAATACCGGTATTCAATTTAATTTTAATTTATTGGTATCAGTTGCCAACCTTGATTGTTTTTTATTCTACCCAAAAAGTAATCGGTTTAGAGTACTTTTCATCTAATGACCGTTTTATAGTGTATTGTATTGCCTTATGCTCGCAATCGAATTTTATATAAAAATAAGCTTATTTTTGCCATTTAAACCTTTATTTATATAAAGATACATACATATAAAGGTACGTTGAGACGAATGAAATATTTGACGAAAATATTTGTTCTGATATTTGCTTCAAACTGTGTGAAACAAAAAAATATTTTGTTTAATGTTCAAACCAAGGTGAATTCATTCCAGGTAATCTCGGTACTACAACAAGTACAACTCGTACAAAAACCACAAGCAAATTGTATTTGTAAAATCATTGTACAATGTCAAAAACAGAAATAAAACAAAACAAAGATAATAAACAAAAGGTTGACATCCAACAATGACAAAGCTAAAAAAGTTATTAGCAGGGCTTTTAAGACCACCTGTAATAAATTCGCCTTGGTTCAAACGAAGCGCAAATATTTGCCAAGTTTTGTTTATTAAAAAAAATAAATTTAATCATGTTTGCCATGAGTGTTCAAAAATAAAAATATATTTGTTTTATTTTGTGAGCATCTGGAATGTTGGCTGTTATTGTTTTATGTAGACTGGTTGTATTGTGGGTTCTTCTTGTTTAGTCATTTGTTTTAAGTTCTTTTCGCTCGCTAATTTTTTTTATTCTAATTAGAATTACAAATATTTTCGCCTTAAATACTAAAGGCCCTATCTAAAATTTTAATAACTTTACATGAGAAGTAAACACTATTTCAAATGTTAAGTTGATAAATTGCATTAAACTGTTTATAATTTATTTGTCTTCTATTTTTCTTGTAAAACCTACCAGTTGTTTTGCAATTGACAAATGTTGCACATTATGCAAACTCTTAGTCAGGCCTTTAAGTGTTTACCATATAATCTTTTGCAGTTATGGCCTTTTTTATTTGCTAATAAAATCGAAAGATACCAAAATCTTTTGTAGACTTTTGTGTTGATGCAATACATCAGAACCAATGAAAAAGTGGATCTTTAATTCATGATTAGTTAGGAGCTTTTGCGTTCAAGGTAACGATATAAATATGGATGCGTTCAGGCGTATTGATAGATTCAAAATGACAAATCATAAAATATGTAAAATGCAATGATACAGCGCAGAATTTCCTTATGCCAGCACTGATAAAGATAGTGACGAAGAAATTGAAATTTTAAAAAGTTTCCTCTAAAAATTAAAATGTTGTCCTAATTGATAATGGATCTGATCCGGAGGAAGGATCTGAAAATAGCGTTAGAGTTGTTTCATGACTCGTTTATTGCATTTATGAATGACGATAATCTGTTTTCAAGCCCAATGCATTTTCCTGTAGCTGCACGCCATGTACCCGCTAAGTCTAGTACCCTTCTGTATCCAGTAGCTCGTTTCTGTATTTCTCGCATCGTAAAAAAAGTGTTTCTGTATTTAAATGCGAAAACAGACAACACAGATTCAGTTTTAACTGGAATATTTTCAGAATTAAATGCCAAATGAAAGCGAAACGTGGCCAGATTGGATGATTTATCTTCCTTTCAACGATTTTTGCTCCGAAAACGTGCCGATTTGCTGATTTTTTCTAAAAAGTGACGAAAGCAAAAACAAAATCAACAATATTTTATAACTTTATTGTAGCTTTCTATAAAAATTCATATCGAATTTTTAAATTTCAAACACTTCATATTTTGTGGCGTTGAAAATTGAAAAAGAAAATCACCCCTATCGCGAAAGTTATGGGAATTTGTTATATGGGAGGAAATCAATATTCCCATTCCAAACAAATCGGTATCGCAAATATTTTGGGAATACAAATGTCTATTGTGATTTGTTTGTCAGTGCTTTATAAACAAAAGTCTATATTGTGAATAACTTGTTAGTGCTTGCATTGTGAAAGAAAAAATGCTAATAAAATAAACAATGAATAGTGTTTATCTTCGTTTTCTTTTTTAACACTCCTTCAATAAAATGAAAAAGCAATTTAATTTTGTCCAAACTTAGAATATCAACAAGTTCGGTTTGTGCTTTGTAGTGATACAGACGTGTATTTTTAACCCCGCATACAATTTAATTTTTGTAATAAAAATATTTAGCGAATGAACGCAAAAATAGAAATAATTTTTAAATTAATTATTTAACTTACAAGTGAACAATTAGCAAAACAAAAAATTAAATTAAGAATTGTAAAAAAATATATGTATGAATGTACATGTGTACATACATATGTATGTATGAATACATAATCTGAACAAAAACATTCTTGTTTAAAACTTACTTTTTGGTGTTGTAAATATAACAAATAATAAAAATATTAAAAGCACAGCAAAAAAAGTGAAAAACAAAAACAACTTGTTTTTATGAGTATAAACAATGAAACAACAATAAAACTAAATGAAAGAAATGCATACGCAACAGTAAATGCTAAAGAATGCAATGCTGAAATAAATAAAACAAAAGAAAACAATAATAACTACCTAACGGCTAAGCCAATTTTTCGCACACGTTCCCTCTCACCCTCGGTGTTTACAAAAACCGTGGATAGTGATACTTTAAAAAATATTAAACTGTCTCTGGGTACAAGTGTTACCGTGCCTGCAAGTATTTCCGCACCTGCAAGTGTTGCCGCGACGGCAAAAATAATCTTAAATGATACAATGAACTCAAACACGCACTCAATGGAAAACCCACTAGTAAAAAGTTTTCAAAAGCCTCAAGTACAAGTTGGTATGGACAGGTATATAACAGTGCTTAAGCGGGGTCGCAGCGCTACCTCCTCAGCTGTTGCTTCGTCCTCAAAAGTACCATCTTTTGATAAAACAAATTCACAAAATCGTTTTGCAATTCTGGAGGATAATTCCTCAGAAGCACCAAACATGATAAAATCGTTCAAGCCTCCCCCGATATATTTTAGGGAACAAAATTTAAATCAGCTTATAAAGAGTTTGGTCTCGGTGATAGGTGAAAATTCGTTTTACGTAGCGGCAATCAAGCGTGGTAGTATAAACGAGACAAAAATTCAAGAAAATCATGAAAACGATTTTCGCAAAATTACTAACCAATTTGAAGCACTAAAAAAAAGTTTTTATACATACCAACTGAAGAGCAGCAAAAATCTTCAAGTAGTGATAAACGGAATTGACTCATGTGTGGACCCTGAAGAAATAAAAACATTCCTTGAAGAGAAAGGCTTCAAAATAAAACATGTAGTTAATATTAAAAATAGGGGAAAAATTCCCCAACCACTATTTCGAGTGGAGTTTGAGCCCGGCGATGTTAAGCTGAAAAAAAACGAAACCCATCCTATATACAGCTTGAAATATATCCTGTACAGGAAAATCACGATGGAGGAGCCGCACAAAAGAAATGGACCCGTTCAGTGTTTAAACTGCCAAGAATTTGGTCATACTAAGGCATACTGCTACTTACCCCCTGTTTGTGTAGTATGTGGTGAATTACATGGTACAGTTCTTTGCGATAAGTCTAAAACCGATCCCAACGTAAAAAAATGCAGCAACTGTGGCGGTAATTACACTGCCAATTATAGAGGCTAGCCTGTATACACTATCGTCAAGCAGTCGTCTGGGCCGAAAACTAACCCCCCTCAAACGCGGGTAACAAATCAAGTAAACACTAATGACATTCGGGCTACGCAGGCTAGTAATAACAGAACCTCTTATGCTAACGTTTTAAAATCAAACCATGTGCCAATGCAAGGTGCTTGTAATGATGAAACTCCAGTTTCAAATTTTAGTCGATTAGAAAAAACCATGGAAACATTAGTGCAAACAGTAAATAATTTTACTAACACAATGGGTAATATGATGCAGGAAATTCTCAGAATGCAATCGATGTTATTGCAAGCTGTACTTAACAAGCCATGAACTGTTTAAAAATTTGTTTTTGGAACGCAAACGGCATCCGCCAACATACAAATGAATTAGAATATTTTCTTAAAAGTAAACAAATTGATGTCATGATGGTTTCTGAAACTCATTTGACCTCAAGAAATACGTTTAAAAATAATGGTTATATACTGTATGATACCAAGGACCCTCGAGATAGAGCTTGTGGAGGTTCTGCCATTTTAATAAAAACCAGAGTCAAACACTTCCTAATGGGTGTTCATCGTGAAGATTATCTTCAAGCAACAAACATTTGCGTTGAAGAATTAAATAGAAACGTAGTAATCTCATCGTTATACTCCCCACCTAGATATTCAATATCAGAAGGCCAATATTATAAATATTTTAAATCATTAGGACCCTGTTTCCTGGACGCTGGCGATTATAACGCTAAACATACCTTCTGGGGGTCCCGACTTATAACACCAAAGGGTCGTGTTCTATTTAATACTATTTCCAAAATGGATTTGAATGTGATAGCGAGCGGACAACCAACATATTGGCCTACTGATCAGCAAAAAATACAAGATGTCGCCAACAATTGTTAGTTTAATGAACCCCAATAGAATTGTACCTCCGACTGGTAACGAACGCGATGACAGCTACGCAAATTAATTGGTTAAAATATAAAAAATATCTCAGCACCCATTGCACAGAAAATATTCCGCTTAGTACACCGGAGAATGTAGATCGCTCTATAGTTAATTTTTACAGTTTTCTGAAACTAGCTGTGCAACATTCTAGTACTGCCCCAAAAAAAAACAAAAAAATATTAAAATATTTTCCACAGATGTCGAGCGCCTTTTGTCTGAAAAAAGGGGAGCTCGAAGAGAGTGGCAATTGCACAGATCCCCTCACTTAAGAAATTACTAAAAGAGTGTACAAAAAGGCTAAGAAAGCTATTGCAGACTCAGAAAACAGGTTAATTAACATCTTGTGAAATATCTGGAGACAAATTCACTTCTCAGTGACAGACAGTATGGTTTTCGTGGTAGCCGATCTACAGGAGACCTGTTAGCGTTTCTTTCAGAACGTTGGAGTCGGTCTATTCACTGCTTTGGTGAATGCAAAGTGGTTGCTCTAGATATATTCAAGGCGTTTGATCGGGTGTGGCATGGTGCGCTTGTGTCAAAGCTTATTGCTTTTGGTGTCGGTAATGATTTCTCTCGATTTATATCGAGTTTCCTCAGTGATCGCACTATACGTGTTGTTATAGATGGGATTGCATCAAACGAGTTTCAGCTGAATTCAGGGGTACCGCAAGGTTCTGTCCTTTCTCCTACGCTATTTCTTATATTTCTTAATGACCTTCTTAGTCATACTTCAAATCCTATCTACTCTTTTGCAGATGACAGCAACATTTGTCATTCATATTCCTTCGATCATAGGCCAAGCCTTGTTGAGATTGGGGGCAAAAGGCAGAATATGAATGACACTCTTAATCAGGACCTAGCTGCAATCTCTGAGTGGGGTCAAGCGAATAGGGTCGAATTTAATGCACGCAAGACCCAATGTTGAATGTTGACCCACAGTCGGGCCGTAGGACCAACTTTGTCATCTATATTAATGGGTGGCATTGATATTGAGGAATCGGATACTCTTGATGTTCTGGGCATGAGAATACAGTGCGATGTCCGCTGGAATAAACACGTTTTTAAAGTGTCGAAAGAAGCATTCAAATGTTTAGGTTTTTTAAAACGGTGCAAGACTTACTTCACTTCATCCGATCTCCTTACTATCTATACCACCTATATCCGACCGAAGATGGAATACAACTCCCATATATGGGCAGGGGGTTCAAAGTCTATTTTAAACCTTCTGGACCGTGTACAAAGGAGGGCGGTTAAGCTCATCAATGACAGTAGGGTATCCAACTCGATGGTCTCATTGGAGCATCGTCGGAATGTGGGTTGTGTGACATTTTTCTATCGATATTACCATGGGAGGTGTTCCACTGAGATTAGTGAACTAATTCCACCCGCCCGAGTATTTCTTCGTAATACTCGCTCATCCAGTGGATCACATCCGTTTGTAGTCGTTTGTCCTGTGTTTCGCACAACGTATTATAGAGAAAATTCGTTTTTCAGTCGAACTATCCGTATGTGGAATAAACTTCCCGCAGAGGTCTTCCCCGGTACTTATAATTTGTTAAGATTCAAGTCAAATGTCCACAAACACTATTCCCTCTTTCCTCCTTCCCAAGCCTTATTTTCCCGATCAACACAATGCACTGCATATATAGGGGGCATCCCCTGAGTGTTGGTTTATCGTTAAAAACAAAAAAAATACAGCTGCACACTATCGATAATGTGCTTAAAAATTGGACCGATCGTGTAGGCTACTGCATGGCCAGCCGATGCAGCCATTTGAATGAAATTATTTTACATTATTAACAGGAAGAATTTGTACTTTCAAATAAAAAAAGAAATTCGAGAAAATATTCAGTAGTTTTTTTTTATAGCATTTTCAAAAAAAAAAGTTATTTGGCGGACCCTGTATTAATTTAAGTTTATTCTTATTTAACAAATTGATCTTAACTTACAATTACCATATTTAAAATATATTTATATATTTTACAAATAAAAATATTTAGAAATCTCTTTCAATGCATGTGTTTTTTACCAAATTGAATTGAAAAAATGTTTTTTATTATCAGTACAATATTGCCCACAAGATAGGCCCTTGGTGGTGCTTATTTAGGAAATGTTCGAATATTTCTTCACGATCGTTCTAAACAGGTTCCAAATACATATATCGAAATTCGTACCAAATTGCAGATCTTAATTTTAAAATTAACCCGGCCCCCACGACAGTCAAAGTTTTAAGTGGGATTTACATGGAAAATACGGACTTTGGAACAATAGGAACCAATATAATATGTAGCAAATTTAACGCTCTACAAAAACGTCTCTTATGAGTCTCTTAATTGGTTCAAAAGTTATTCGATGTCAAAATCAATGTTCTAATCAATTCAAGGGTTTTTTCTTTCATTTTGATCCTCTAATGTTTACAAAAATTCAAAAAGTACCAGATGTAGAGCAAAAAAGAACCAACATTTTTCATCTTATAGGTTCTCATTTTCTAAGGATCCTGCACCTTTAATATTATGTTTCTACGTCCAATATTACAAAAAATTCAAAAATTATCACATTCAGCACGAACAATTAAAGAAACAAATTAATTTCCCGTATTTTCAATTTTTGATACTTTTTTCATCTTAATGAGGTTCGGTTGACGAACAAAGGAGGAAGTGTTCTTAACGTGTTTGCCTTTGCCGATTTGTATATATGATTTATATAGATTGTGCTCTAATAAAAGAATTTGTTTTCCTATTGAGCTCGAGGTCCTGGTTTTATTGTTAATTATTCTAATTTTTCAATATTTATTTTGCCAATATTTCGTTTTTCATTGAAAAACATCTTCTGGGCTTTAATCTAGAAATTACAAGTAACAAAAGGAACAAATAAATTTATAAGTACAAACATTTTTTTGTTATAAACACGAATGTATACAAAAAACAAAAAAACTCTTACATAGAAAAAATTATTAATGTTCAAAATCTGAAAAAATTAATTCTCATTATGTTGTGTCAACATCGTCTAATTTTGAACTGACCTTAAAATAAATATAAAGGCAGAATTAGTCTTTAGGCCTCGTTACTCTTACGTAAATGTTGCGCATACGTAAACGTTGCGGTCGACTTGAAATGTTGGTAGTTACTACAAAAACGTAAACGTGTCATATGTTGTTGAGATGTATGCGTGTACCCGTGCATACGTATGTATGTATGTATGTAAATTATTATTTGTTTTGATTTTGCTCACAGACTTGTTCCAAGACATGTTGCTAACATTCTTGTTTAAAATCGCCAATGCATACCGATATCGGCGCTTTTGTTCAAAAAAATAAAATACTTATACATATCTGTGGCATTTTGACAAAACATCTTAAGTCGTAATAAGATAGCAAAAAGCTTTTAAAAAAACTCGCTGAAAAAATAATTTTTTATCAAATAATAAAAAAAACCAAACTGAAAGAAAAATTTCGTTTATAAAACAAAATTTTAAAAATGCAAACAAACATGTTTTTTGAATGAAAATTCGTATGATTAACAACATTTTTTCAACTTTTTGAATTTGACTTAAGATTTTTTGTCAAAATGCCACAGATATATATTTACATATACTGCACTAAAATTGCTTTGAAAATTTTAATTATTTTTTCTAGTTTTTATTGCACCTGAGAATCTAGTATTGGAGTTATAGCCGTTATTAATATATCTTTAAATTAAACTTGATATAACCAATATGTGTTAAGCAAAATTTAAAAAAAAAAAAAATTATTGTAAACTCCCTGATCCTGATGATCTGGCCTAAGCAACCAGTGAAATGCGCATAGGAATAGCTTATCCCATCAACAATAAATTTCAAGTGTTTTTATCAATAAAAAAACTGGGAATTAGGCACGAATAACAAAATCTTTTGAAAATTTATTGTAAACTTAATTTAATTTCCTAAAGATGCTAGCGCAATAATGAGAAAAATAAAAAAATACAATATATTTTTTTTAAAAAAGACCTCAAGCTTAAATAATTATAAAAAAAGAAAGGTTAAATAAAACTAAATAATATATTTATTTAATATAATAAGGTTAAGGCGCATATTCGGAACTATGCACTGATTTTTTTCATTTGCATTGTCCAAAATGTATGCAAATAATTATTTTATAATAAAATCAATAATCGAATCAACTGTTTTATGTTTTGGCTCATGTGTTTACAACTTAAAATTAAATTTTTATTTAATAATTTTATAAATTATGATTTTTGCGTTAAAATATTGTTAATATGTTGTAAATGTAAATGAAAATTATAGAAAAGAAAATATGAAGTGGAAATACAGTAAACATACAAATGTATACATATGAAAAAATGCCATCGTTGAATAACTTGCATTTGTTGTTTTTATTTGTGTTATTTTATTGTTTTGTAAATATTTAAAGCGAATTTAGTTAAAATACAAAAAAAATTGTTTCAAACTTATAAATAAATAAAATGGCCATAGAAAAAGTGAGAAAAAGGCTTTTGCAAATTTGCAGTAGCCCGCTGCCTAAAACATGCAAAAATACTATTTTAACTATTTATCAATTTTATTTACTTCCATCTATGGAAATAATCTAACTGTTGGATAAAATAAAATAAAAAATTAAACTTTTAACAACAATATTTATTTCCAACGAATAAACAAGAGCTGTAAGCTGCTTCTTTTATTTTCAATAAAAACCCGATAACTTTTGTTTCTGTGACACATAAAGCCAACATTAATTTCAGTTCGAACAAAAACCCCATAACATTGGATTTCATTACATCAAATTTAAATTAATGTTTTGATGAGAATCTCATTAATAAAATTTAAAAGTAAGCCGCTGGTTAATAAGTTTTGTTGACAACACTGCTTCAAAACAAAAATACACAAATAACAGCTGATACGTAAAAACAGAGAGAAATTTTGATTTTATCAGGTTCATCCGCAACGCAACGGTACGTTTACGTAAGAGTACCTATTTGCACAGTAGCTTCGTAAGGAAAACGGAACAGCTGATACGCAATGTATACGTTTACGTATCTGTTACGAATCAGCTGATTTGTTTTATTAAAAAACCTTTCAAACTGATTAGTTTTTCTGTTCTGTTACGGTCCAATCTGTAATATTAAAAACTTGTTAAGTAATTGTAAGTGACAGCAACAGAAAGTAAAGACTAACTGAGCCTTAAGTATATTGCAATATGTTCGTTTGTTAACTAAATGTCTGTATACTCTCGCAGAATTCTCATCAACATCGGCTTTAAAATTCATCCTTGTTGTTGTTTTAATTATATGTAACATTTCCGATGTGAAACGTCTTTTGTAGTTATTTTCACTCTGTAATACTTGTACATTGTCAAAATCAGGAGAGTGCTTTGTTTGTGCACAGTGGGTTAACAGTGCTGTTTTTTGTGTTGGAATTTTATTTCGTAGTTTCAGATCTGATTTGTGTGCTGACATTCTAGTTTTTAGTTTGTTTTTAGTGCTACCTATATAAACCTTGTCACATATTCCAAATTCGTTGCCACTGCATGGTATTTTATAAATTACGTTTGATTTATCTAATTTATCTATTTTATCTTTGGTTTAACTGTACAATTTTGCCAATGTGTGTCTATAGACAAATAGACAAAATCCCGTATTCAATTTTTGAAAACTGTTTACTTAAATACATCAAATACAAAAATAAAATGATGACGAAAAACATATCGAGTCGGTCTGCTGCCGTTGTTTGTTGCATTTCTTCTTCTTTAGCCAAGGAAAGGATACAGCAACAGTGAGTGATGAAGAAAAACATTGTGTGTATAAACAAGACTTCGTTCAAAACTTATTTCAACAAAACATGTGTCTTAAAGCCAGCCGCCGCTCTGCTTCTGCCTTCATCTTCACCTTCAGTGATAGCTTGGGTGCTCGTCATTGCTTGTGCAAAAAATTTTTGTTTGATTCAGCAAAATTATTTGTTTGAAATTTATATGAATTTCAGTAAACTTTTTGTTTGATTCTGTAAATTATTTGTTTGAAAAAATCGTGTTTTTTTTAGTAAACAAAATGCAAATAAATTGTTTGAATATGCGAATTTGTTTGTAGGACCGATTTCAGACAAAAAATGTTTTGATACTACAAATTTTTTGTTTGAATTCGAAAAATAATTTTTTCTGTGTAGATCAGGGGTTTCCATTTCTTTGCACAATTGTGCATACCACTACAAACACATATTTTTATGCTCTTCAATTCAGTCGTCGGTGTGACTTCGACAAGTGTACATGTTTAGCGGATGCTATATTATTTTGTTTCAGCTTACACTCAAAAATATTGTGCGGTCAAAAATGCTTTTGGTAACATCCAATGCCTTGCGTGCAATATTTAGAGTCTAAATTTTAAGACTTAAGTGCAGAAGTATATAACATTTCTATTTAATTTTAACATAATTTAAATTGTTGAAAATATTTAACAGCAAAGCTAACGTAAATTTTATTAAGTAACTTTTTTTAACAATAACATTTACTGCAACGTTTAAGCTAACGATATGTGTTTTGTTAGTAGAAAAAATTCTTTGATACCTGTAAAAGGGTCCCTTTTGCTTTCTTTAAAAAGACGTACCTAAATACAGAAATTATTAAGAAAAAAATAGCCAAAAGAATTTGTTGGTATTTTGCTTGTAAAAATATTTTGGTTTCTGTACCAATCGCGTCGGTGGGTTTTTTCTTTCTTTGAAAACACTTTTCTTAATTAAGTAGAAATATTTAAAAAAAAAGTAAAAAAGTCTTGTTTTGCTACAATTTATGTGTAAATAACCTGTACACATAAAAGCAAATGTGACAGTAGGTAAAATTTTTGGGTAAGAAGATGTGTTTTATTGATGTATTAATGAAACTTTATTGTTTCGCACTATTTTTATTGCTTACTTTTTAATGCTACAATTATTTGAAAGAGCCCAAAGAGTTAAGTCTTTACTTTCTGTTCTATTACGATACATACATATTACATATTTGTTATTAAAAAACCTGTGAAATTGATTAGTTGTTCTGTTCTGTTGCGGTTCAGTTTAATAAAATCAAAAACTTGTAAAGTAATTGTAAGTGACCGCAAAATAAATAATAAAAAATACATTAATTAAATTTTATTTCTTCAAATTTATGTGCATAAAAGTTATTGAAATAAAACAACGGATGGCGCAAAACAAATAAATTTGTCATAAATGGCTAATAAGTTGCTACAGAAAAAGTAACTTTTACAATTTTGAAACAGAACGGCACGGAACAGAACAGAAACAGAAAGTAAAGACTAATTCTGCCTTTAACCTTACTAATTTATGGTAACTATTTAACGTAACTTTGACCTGTTATAATGACTTTATACATTTTTGCAGGCAAACTCATGTGTGCATTTGGTATTTTCTAAAAAGTTATGATATACCATTAGCTGTAATAAAAATGTATGCACAGATGTTTGAAGTATGAGCAACCCAACACCGTGAATACCATTTCTATATTACTTACCACTATGAATACCCTAACTGTTTACTAAAATAACTTTTTCACGTTATAATTCTCATATTGAATTGAAAAAATGGTTATTAGAAGAGGAAGTTAATGAACCAAAATCGGTTCCCAAACTGAAAATGGAGATTTCAAGTTTAGTAATATTGGAAATTGTTAAGAAAGGAAGACCATTGTGGGATGGTGTTTTTATCAAGCAATTGCGGAAGAAAATTTGGGAAAGGCTTAATTACAATACTAAATTTATAGAGTCTCTTCCCCTGTCCAGTCAAACGGTAGGCCGTCGTACTGTTCAATTAGGAACTTGTGTAGAATCTGCAATTAGGGAAAAAGTAGTTAATTGCGAATTTTTTCAATTTGTTTAGACGGAAGCACTGACATAATTGATATGTGTGAACTTGTAATTTGTATTCGATGCGTAGACAGCGAATACACTATTTTTGAGTCAATGTTTACTTTAGAATTATTTTATGGAAATGTAACTGGCACGTTGTTGTATGATGTTGTCAGAGAAAAGCTTCTTTCCATTGTAAACATAAACAAATTTGCTGGAGTCTGCACAGATGGAGCCAATGTGCACGTTCATAAGACGTAACAGTTGTGTAACCGTTTAGTGTTTGTCTTAGAAACGCATAGTTGAGCACTTCCGCTCAACACAACAGTTGGGTATTTGAAGCCATTTAATCCATCATAAAATTTTTTAGCTACCTAAAGTCAACATGTTGTGCTCAACCTCAACAGCTGAAACTCAGATATAAATTCTGTATTATCCATACTTTTTAGCTAAACTAATAAATTTAATTATCTAATACATACTAATAAATTTTATTATTATTTATTTATTTTTTTTTCAATTGTTTATATTTATCAGCTGTTAATTTTTTTTATACATATAATGCCGTTTCTAAGACGAAAGTGTTCGGCTCAACAGTTGTCAACAGTTTTCTAGCAGATGAGCTCAACAGCTACGTCTTATGAACGTGTCCAATGTAATGTTGGGCAAATATAATGAATATGCCGAAATATTTGAAACACTTTTCAATAATTTTCAAGACAGGTTTCATGATTTTGTAATTTTACAACCGCTATTAGATCTTTTCGAAAACCCTTTTCGTTGCGATGTAAGCAACTATGAATTTGATATTCAATCAGAACTAATCATACAACAAAGCGAAGTAAATGCCCCAGACGAAAATAATATTGTAGAAAGATTTGGATGGCGAGTTCTATCCTGAACTAAAAAAAAATTCATTGAGGTGCCTCTCTTTATTCGGCACTACTAACCTATGCGAACAAATTTTTTCGGATTTAAAATTTATTTGTTCCAAGCAACGTAATAAATTAAGTTCATCCCATTTGAAAAGCATTCTACTATTACGAAACTGCCATAAAAGTATAAATTTAGAAGATTTTATTTTATAACTTGAATAGCATAGCTGTGATTTGCGTGCAATATTTATTTTTTATGAATTTTTAAAACATAAAAATCTTTAATTTTTACAATTGTTTGATAAGATATTTGAAACTGATTTAAAGTCAAAAAGCTTCCGAATAAAAAAAAGTGTAGTTTTAAAACTACAAAGAATTGCTACAAATTTTTTATCAACACAAAAAATTTTTAATTTTGTACCTTTGTGTTATACAACTTATAAAATATATTACTAACATTTTATTTCGGCTCTCTGGTACTCACTAATACACAACCAAAAAAATTTTGGAAATCCCTGGTCTAGATTTATGAGCCATTGCGTACATTTCGTTATTAAATAATTTAGATTTTTTAAATCTCTCAGATAATACTGGAACAAAAATAAGGGATTTATATTTTTTTGGTTGTAGTTCACCATCCAGATTCTTTGTTTTGTATTTGTCATAATCGAAAAGTAATTTATTAATAAGATTGACCGGAAAATTGTTGTCGTTTTTTAATTTAACTACCGATATCGTTAAGTAACGAGAAATCTCGGTTACTTTAACGAATTTGTTATTCTCTATTTTAAATAAACGAATTTTTTTGATTTAGAAATATTGACGACAAATATCGGTAAAATATAAGAACGTCAAAGTTCGCAAATTGCAATGATTTCTGCCGAAAAAATTGAGCAATGATCAATAATTTTAGAAACTTTCAAAACAGTATCTTCAGTAGTTATACTATAAGATACCAATGAATTGGTTTTGGAACCGTCCGTAAATATAAGACTGAAATTTCTTAAGTCGTTCTTCAAACTTGCAAACAGACGTTTATATACCGAGGAGGAAGTGTTAGATTTTAATAATTCATGCAGCGTTGTGTTAACCGAAGAAGCATTTAAAAGCCATGGAGGAGGCAGTTGTTTGTTTTTATGTTTAGTGTTATACAGTGGTATATCAAGCATGTTGCAACCCTGAATTATTCTGTAGATTGTTGATGGAATTTTGGGAACTTTCTTGGAACTACATATTTTTCTGAATATTTGCTTTAGTGGGCTATTTTCATTGTATAGAGAAACTCTGAAGAGTTTGGTTGTAGGGATATCCCTCTGAATGTCCAGAGATCTTGTATTAGTTTCATATCTTAAATTTGAAATAGGCGTAGAGCGTAATGCACCAAGAGAAGTTCTTATGCATGAGTTAATGATTGAATTAATTTTGTTTCTCACCGTTTTTGGGGAATTACCATAAATTTGCAAACCATAATTTATTTTGGAAAGTACTAAAGATTTTGCTATCGCGATAAGGTTGAGTGAATTGCAATTCCACTTAATGCTGGATAGGCATTTTATAATGTTCAAACGATTTGAAAGCGAACACATTAGGTATTCTATGTGGTCGTTCCAATTGTAACGTTTGTTTATAATTAAACCTAGCAAACGAAGAGTATCCACCTTTAGAATTGATACATTTGAAGCGTGTATTTCACAAGTACAAATTTCAGACGGCATATATGAATATATTTGCATTTAGAAGTGGAAAGGGAAGCACCCGAATAATCACACCAGTTTTTTATATCATTAAACAGATTATCAAGCTTTAATATAATATGTTTTCTTCTGGGTGATTTAATAATGATGTTAAAATCATCCGCATATGCACAAAAATCGATTTCTCTATGGAAGGAAATAATGGAGCACAGTTTGTTATAGGCTATAACGAAAAGAACCACCGATAGGGGCGAACCCTGTGGTATTCCATTAAAAAGAGGGACTGAGTTTGAATAATGGTTACTGATGCGAACGGTTATCCTCCTGTTTGTCATAAAGTTAAAGATGTATTTAATAATTTTAGGTCCTAATTTCCACTCCATTAATTGGTCCAATATTGAATGTATGCCAATTTTCTTGAACGCTCGTTCAAAGTCTAACGACACAATTAGGCCCCAGGTCGCAGTTTTGGAGATTATTTGATAAAATTTGGTGCGTAGGTGCTAATGTGGTCAGGTTTGACAGACTATACTTTCTTACTTGTTTTTTATTGTAGATCTGGATTCAAAACGTTGGGTAAATATTGTCGTGATTATGATTTACCTCAAATTATTTAGAACTAATAGGCACGAGTAATTCCAATGAGATGATCAATAACGACATCGAATTTATTGATGATTTAATTTTTTAAATATCTATCAAAATATTAATTAAAGTTTATTCTTATTTAACAATTGTATTATTTGAAATTGTAATCGCAAACAAATTTAAATGAATTATTTCTGTTTGTTATTAAATTTTAATATTTTTTTTAATTTAAAAAAGCTTTTAGCCATTTTTTAACAATTTTTCCCCGTAAATTTAGCCATTTTTGGTCACAAAGTTTTGGCAACACTGATGAAGAGGGTATTAAGGGTATTCATTTCAAAGTTTTTTTTGGTTGGAAAAATGGAAAAAAGAAAAATTGCACTCTTATTGATGTGAACGGGTTTTTTTTTGTTTTTTTTTTGTACAAACTGTCAAAAAAAATCTGCCAAATAATTCGTGGAAGTAAATGATATTTTCAATATGCCAAATGAGTGTAAAAAGTGAATGAATTAATTTATTTTATTGTCACATCATTAACTAAATTGATAATGTTTACGAAAATAAGGGTATGTAAAGATACATTTTCATGAAAACAATACAATATAAACTTTGAAATATTAAATTGCAGAAATGTTTTCTTCATTCATTTCATTTCTCTTTTTAATAACTTTTTTTATTGAACTCATTCTTAATAAGTGTTTTTTCTTTTTGAAAGTTAAATGAGAGAGAAGTTATGTTAAAAATGTTGTAACTATAAAAAATAATTTTTAAAATCAATTTAAATCAATTTAAAATTCAAGAGTTTATAAAAAGAGATGTAACTTTTCGTACTTTGTATTAAAAATTAACTATTTTTTATGAATGGCAACATCATTTCGTTTGACGTTTATAGTGGAAAATTACATCTTTTTATCCTGACTTTTTTACACTTGGTTATAGTGTGATAAAAATTTAACTTTTGGTGGAATTTTTTTTCTTGTGGTTGTTGTAACAAAAATTAAATTTTTGCACTTTTCCATTTTTCCAACAAATAAAAAAACTGAAATGAATACCCTTATTATGTGTTTGTGCAAATGTGTGTAACATATTTAAATATAGGTTCTTGACCCACCTTTTAGTATACCGATTGACACAGAATCAATTTGTGCGCAAATTACAGGTCGTGATTTTGGAAATAATTTGATCAAACTTGGCCTTTTCAAAAGCGGAGAAGCGGTTATTTATTTTCCATAGCCCACATGCAAACATCATTCCGGAAGGGTTTGTGCCCATTACCCATCTTGTTTGAAATATTATGTTGTAAAATTGAATTGAATTGAAAATCAGCAGAACAAATTTAATTAGAATCGGGCCATATTTGAGATTTGAGCTCTCACACGAATACACTTATAATAAGTTACCTCAGAGGCTATTACTATGTTATCTCATAGTAGTATTCATAGTAATAGTAGTAGATATTTAGTTGATATTTGGCACAAAAACCTCTTATGTTAATCTTAACCCTACAACATACTCTTTTTCGAGGAAATAAAATCCCGCAAATACTGTAATGTAGGGTCGGCCTTGATCGACAATACTTTCTTACTTTTTTTGTGTTTAAAATTGACTTCCTTGCTCCATATTTTTAATCTTTTAACCGTACATTTATTATCGTTATGATTTAACAAGAACTTTTTTTGTGTCGTTAGCTAGCGACATTATTTGCCGATAAAAATTGTTAAAATTTCATTACAGAATAGCTCTTAACGACAATTATCGTTAGCTAACGAATTTGACTACTTAACGACAATTTTTTGTCGTTAAAAAGTTACAGAATTTCAGTACTGATCTTCTTATAGTTGTTTTTGTGGAACTCTGTATCGCAAAATTTACTTGTGCAGGAAAACAAACTTGATTTTAACTATTTAAATTTTCATACTAAATAAATACACGTACTTAAATCTCGCGACACGCTTTTATATCATATAAATTGTGTAATGACGTTATAAGTTGATGGTAAAAGTTTTAAAGCAAAAAATAATTTTTTTTTCTTTTTAGCGAATTCAAATAAAAGCTAGTTTTTTAAAAACGTTTTTTATTTATAATTTATTTTTTACTTTTTAGCGCATTGAAAAATAATTTTTACTTTTAATTTTTTAAAACTTGCATTCGTGTTTTCAGCAAGCATTAAAAACTTAGTCCGCCATATTGTATCTAGAGTGGCGTCACTTTATTTTTCGAGTTATTCTTAGCAAGCACGTTCCATACGTTCAGTTGATACCCATATTGTAGAAGTGCATTAAAAAGAACTAGTCCGCCATCTTGTTTGTGCCGCCATATTGAATTTAGACTGACTACTTTATTTATCGAATTATTCTTAGCAAGCCCTTTCATTTGATACCCATATTGTAAAAGTGCATTAAAAATAACTAGTCCGCCATCTTGTTTGTGTCGCCTTATTGGATTTAGAGTGGCCACTTTATTTTACAAATTGTTCTTAGCGAGCCCTTTCATTTGATACCCATATTGTAGAAGTGCATTGAAAATAACTAGTCCGCCATGTTGTGCGTGGCCACTATATTGGATTTAGAATGACGTCACACAGTTTGCCATGCATTTTCATCCAAACTGAACAAAATTTCAGCTCAATCAGTTGAAGATAACTGCTTTAAAATTGAGTTGCAAGATTCCAACCGAACAAACATACATACATACATAAGTTAAATAAAAGCTTTTAAAAGGGCAGTAGCCCACAAATAAAGCAGACTTTAATACTGAAAACCTAAGTCCCTAAGTAATCTAAGTCTAAGTACAGTAAAACTTTTTTGTTGAACTTTAAATAACGTTTAGTTATATAAAGAAGCTTTGAATATCCAACAAATGTTGCCCAAAGTTCAAAAAGCTCTAAATGCTTTACAAAGTGACTCCGTTACAATTGCAACTGCCATTGATGTAATTTGTTGAACAATGATATACTACTGGCAAAACGGGATTTTGTTTAAGTAAGAGTACGAAACCCCGGGATTTTTACTTGTAACAGAGTCTTGTTGTGCTCGACAGACTTACTAGGAAAAAGGTATCGCAACCCAGGTATTTTTCCTGCACCCTGTTTGTCATTTAAAATTTAAGTTGCAGAATATTTTTCGCAATAACCGTATTCAGTTAAGATTTTATTTGATTGAAAAAATGGAAAACTGCATTTTTATGCAACCAAAAAAATCTGAATGTCAAAAATTTCAAATATTTACCAGCAAACTTTTACGATTTTTTTGCTAGTTCATCGTCAGTTGCAAAAAATGTTCAGCTTATTGTTTAATATAGAATAACCATAGAAATTGTCTTGGATTGGAAAAAGCATTAGCTCTTGTAAAAATGTACCAACATTTAAAATATGAGCCACTTATGTACGTGTTTGCGCTGCTATTTTATGAATTTTTTTTTATTTTCTTGTAATTTTTTCGGCCTTTTCAAAATCAAATTCCGGTTTTTAAAAAACAAATTCAGAATTGAAATTTCGAATTGAGTATTTTAAAAATCAGATTCCGCTTTTTCCAATTCAAATGCGACACTTTAAATATTAATTAATCAAATTCATTTTAAAAAGCCTGAGTTTCCTTTTTAAAATGAACTAGATTTAGAAAAGGCCGAATTTAAAGTTAAATACCTTAAAGTGGTATTCTATCGATGTTTCAACTAATAAATAGAGAAAAGCCCTTTAAAGTTAAATCTACATACGGAAAAATTGGCATATAAACAACACACTTGGGGTTATTAAACAAAATACCCATTTAAGCCCTGGTGGGGTTTTCTGGGTTACCCAGTGGGCAGCCAACCCTGTAGTACAATTCTCTAACTTTTGTCACTCGCGGTGGGAAGGTATTATTAAATAAATAAAAAAAACGGAACCGTATTTATGATAAAGTTAAAATCTGGTTTTTATTGAATTAGTTTTATTTCAGAAAAGTTCAATTATTAGTTTGTATTTTAAATTAAATAAATCGTAACACGTCTTGTTCTCTTGCCGACCTTTTTCGTTATTCTTTTATTCTATTCTGTCAGGTGCAGAGTTGTAGTAGTTCACAGGGTGACAGTTCGGCCTATTCTGACATCAAATCGTCCTCGGTTTGGCCGGTAGCATCTTCAGCGCTTTTATCAAGTGTTGGACAACTGCTGCACCAAGGTTTGAGTTTGTCGGCTGCATACACAGATGAAAACTTTCGGCTGGTAATTTGAATACCAGGGATATCCTCAATCAGATAACGATCGTTGCCCAAAACTTTGGCGATGATGTATGGACCACGGAACTTCGGCTCTAACTTTCTAGAGTCCCCTGTAGACGGCGCTTCATTTTCGATCACAACAACGTCATTCTCGGAATATTGTTTAGGGACGGCATGACGTGCATTGAAACGTTTTTGCCACTTTTCTCTTTCCTTCCGAATGTTTTCAACTGCTCTATTCCTCTTGTCGGTTATGGGGAGATCGGGTTCACTAATATCATCATGGATGGCAGCTACTAGGTGGTTATGAACAATATCACGTAGTTTGAAGTCAAATATGAGTTCATTTGGGGTAAAACCAGAAGTTGAGTTTCGTTGGGAGTTGACGGCCCATTGGAGCTCTCGTAATGTTAAATCCCAATCCTTTGGATCTTCAACACTTATACGAATATACGACAAGATCGTCTGGTTAGCCCGTTCGACCTGTCCATTAGCCCTTGGGGTACGAACAGCAGTTTTAACATGTTTTATCGAATTCTGGGTGCAAAAATCTTCAAAGGCTTTTGACGTAAAAGTGGTTCCTCTATCGCTAATAATACATTTTGGAAGACCTAAGTATGACGTCATCTCATTCAGGGCATTAATAACGGGGGTGGTTTTTGTATTTCGTACGGCCTTTACAACTAAGTATTTACTAAACGAATCCGATACAGCAAGAACATAACTGTGTCCTCTTTTGCTTTTCGTGAATGGACCCAAGTGGTCGATGTGGACGGTTTGAAACGGCATTGGTTCAATTTCACTAAAATGTAAACGGGCTTCGGATTTTCCACTTCGGGCTTTATTGTAGCAGCAGGGTATACAACTGGCAATGTACTCTTTGGTGTATTTTCTTATTTTGGGGAACCAAAATTTTTGTCGAATTCGTTGAATTGTCTTTTCTAAACCAAAGTACCCCATATCATCATGTGAGTACTTTACAATTCTCCATCGGATATCCTTTGGAACGACTAGCTTTAACCCATCATCATCTCTGTGGTAAAGTCTAAAATTACGAAGACAGTAATCAATTTTAATTTGTTTTTCTTGGTCGGATTTACGTTCTACTCTCAATACAGTCATAAGGTTAAGTAGGTTTTCATCCCTGAGTTGCATGGATACTACCCAATCATCAACTTCTGCGGTCACCCTCATTATAAAAGCGGCGGGTTCTATTGGTGTTGGTGGGTTATCGGGGGCTCTACTCAATGCATCCACGTGAGCCATACGAGTGCCTTCATGATGAATTAGCGGAAAATCGTATTCTTGTAATCGCATCCACCACCGGGCGATTTTTGGTTTGAGCTCTTTGTTATCCTTCATTCGGGCAACGGCACTACAATCAGTCACCAAACGGAACGGCTTACCTAATACATATATCCTAAAACGATCCAGTACCTCAACTATTGCTAAAGCTTCGAGCTCATAGCTATGATAGCGGCTTTCAGTGTCGGTACAGTGTCTACTGTAGTAAAATACGGGTTTCCACTGATTGCTATCGGTTGACTGTAATAGAATACCAGCCAGACCGAAATTGCTGGCATCAGTGTGGACTTCAAGTTGAGCCTCGCTATTTTAAATTGCTAAAACCGGTTGCTGAGTGAAGACTTCGAGTAGTTTTTCAAAAGCGTATTGTTGATCAGGACCCTAAGTAAAAACATTTTCAGATTTTCGTAGCAGCATCGTAATTGGCTTTGTAATTAACGAATAATTCGGAACGAACTTTCTAAAGAAACCCGTTAAGCCTAGGAATCTCCTAACCTCGGTTACATTGGACGGTGGGCGGAAATTTTTGATGGCACTAATCTTATGTTCGCCTGGGTGAACACCGTTTTCGTCGATGACATGTCCCAAATGGGAGATCTTTGTTGCGAGGAAATAACATTTGTTGAATCGGAGCGTTAAACCACTTTCGTAAGATATTAAGAAATCTATCAAGGCGTGAAAGACCATCTTCTATTGTTCTGCTCGGGATGACGATATCGTCCAAATAAGCCAAAATTTCACCTCGACCCATTTGAAACAAGCTTGTTCATGACTGATTGGAAAACAGCTGGGGCATTCACGAGCCCGAACGGCATGCGAAATGTCCGTCATGCGTAACAAATGCGGTAAACTTCTTAGAATCTTCGTGGACAAGTCTAACGTTGTAAAGTACCTATTGATGGCCATCTGAGCGAACTGTTCATCCATTACCGGCATTGGATATGATGTTTTGGATGTAATCGTTCACCATTACTTTTGGCTACTAGTACAACGGCAGAGGCATACGGTGAATCAGATGAACGAATGATTTCATGTTTCAATAAATCATCTGTTATTTCCGATAATATTGACCGTTTTGCAAACGGAACTCTATACGGCTTCATTTGAACAGGGGCGCTAGATGTAAGACAAATCTCCATTTTGGCTACAATACATTTCCCAAGTTCGGACGTACTTTCAGCAAAACACTTACGATTTTTCACAAGCAAAGCTTTTAGCTTCTCTACATCATGTGGCGTTAAATCTGACGATGGAGTAATACTCTCTACCCTTTCCAATCGACAGTCATCGTCCTCGATTATTAATCGTTTACCTTTCCCACATAGGATGTCTCGACCCAATAGCACGTTTTCGCTTAGCAGATTATCTTCAACCACAAACAAATCAACACTCACTGTATTGTTGTCAACAATCACCTTCACATGTATTTTGTCAGTACATTCGTACTGACCTCCGGCGAACCCTTCCAAAAACATATGTGAACGTTCTACATTACCAACAGTAGAGGCATACGATTTACGAATTAAAGAACGTTTACTACCAGGGTCTATAAATACAACGGTTTCGTTTCCGTTTACACTAACGTTCTTAGTAATCTCATCGTTGTGGGCCGTAGCCGGGACCGTGGTCACCCGAACATTAATTATCTTCACTGCTGATTTTGCTAATTCCTTTTCAGGGCATATGTCGGTTGTATGTGTGGTACGGTTACAATTGTTACATCGTGGTTTTCGCTGCGGCTCAGGACACTTGGCAGAAAAATGACCCAGCTTAAAACAATTGTAACACTTCACAGCTCGATTATCACTTTTGATTTCAGCCGATTTCTTGTTTGGTGTTGCCGTGGGTGCTGGAGCGGAAAAATTTAAAATTTTCTTAAACGGGATGCTGGTTACTTGTACCTCGTTATAACTACAGTAGTTGACTATATCCTTTAAAAGGTCGTTGCACGTTTGGTAGTCGTTCGAGATCATTCTTTTAAGATCTAAATCGTTTATGCCATTTATTATATGACGCATCGTTGCGGATTCGGGTAGACCGGCTTTCGAACCATTTTATAAAAATAATCCCGCGGTGTTTCATCGCGCTGACGTTTAGTATTTGCCATTTTTATATGCACGTCGGCAATATTCGTAGTAACAGGGAAATCGGCAATAAATTTGGAACAAAAGTCTGCCCACTTAAGAAAAACTTCTTCCACTGCATCGATCCAATATTTCGCTGGACCATATAATTTTTGTTGAACGGCAAACAAGACGATTTGGTCACAGCATTTGTAAGCCTGTTTGAGACTTTCGGTTCGTCTAATAAATTGATGTGCATTTAGTGACGTTTCTAACGATGGATTAAAATCAGGTAGAAGTCCGACTATTTCACGGACATTGTTGTACGGGTTATACGTTGTGTACTGCATTTGCGGTACAGTTGCTGGTGCTACACCTGCACTATTTAAATTATACCGTTGTGGTATAAAACCACTTGTTGGGTTATACGATTGCGGTATAAAACCACTTGTCACGTTATACGATTGCGGTATAAGACCACTTGTCGGTTGGGTATACGGTGTTGCAATATAAGCATTTGTCGAATTATACGTTGGTGCCACACAAGCACTTGTTGTAGGTTGAAACGGAGGTGCTGCAAAATCACTTGTTGTATTATACGTTGACGGAGGGTTTGGTCGGCCACCTTGACTAACAGTGGTGTATACGGGGTTGGTTGCTGCATTTGCTAAATACGAACCAGAAAAATTACCTCTCGGTGGTATATTTTCAATTAATGCGGTTTGTGTCATTACGTTCGCATTAGTGGTTATCGGCGGCGGCAAAACGGGTTCACCTATTTTAACAGCAGGTAATTGTACATTGGGATCACGTTCCCTCAACGGCGACGATGCAAAACCACGAAAACCACTACCTTGCAAATCCGAGAGTGACTTTTCCAAAGCGTGCACTCTTTGCATTAATTCTGTCTCAAAAAAGCTTCTATGTATATTCGTCATCAACGTAAAAATCCTCCAGACGTTTAACCAGAACATTTTTATTACCAGAATGTGGTAATCCAACATCTTTACATTTCTTTTTCAACTCATCAATTTAAATTTATTAAAATTATAGACGAAACTCATTATAAATCGATTTACTACACGACACAATTTATTATTTTTTAAAAAAAAATGTTTCTTTTTTTCTTTTATTGGTAAATTACAAAAGTTCTAGAAAAATGCGTATTTTCTTCGTTCTTTTTCTTTACTTTTTCTTATTACAACGTCGACTGTGCAAGTTGCCACACAATCACAAGAAAAAACAGAAAAACTGCACACACACATACAACGACATTACTGACGCCTATGTATACAATAACAAAACAGCAATGGCATGTACATCAGCTTCTACGGTAACCTTCAAATCCAACGTGATTTGACAACTTTTTCCAACGCTTTTGCAGGCAACAAAAGATTTGTTCTCGAATGTACTTTTTTCACGGAAACTCAAATATATAGCCCTGCACCCATTCAACCTTTCTTAAATGATGCTACCTTTATACTTCGCGGCGTCGCAGGCTAATTCAATCCCACTTCTGAAAATTGTCACTCGCGGTGGCAAGGTATTATTAAATACATAAATAAAAAAAACGGAACCGTATTTATGATAAAGTTAAAATCTGGTTTTTATTGAATTAGTTTTATTTCAGAAAAGTTCAATTATTAGTTTGTATTTTAAATTAAATAAATCGTAACACGTCTTGTTCTCTTGCCGACCTTTTTCGTTATTCTTCTATTCTATTCTGTCAGGTGCAGAGTTGTAGTAGTTCACAGGGTGACACTTTTAACATTTTAACGGCCATTTTCACCAAGTTCGGTTATAATTAACTATCGGTTATAGCTGTCAAAACATATTGGTAACCGGAACTTTACTTGAAAGTTAGTTTTAACCGAACTTGGTGAAAATGGCCGTAAAAAGTGTTAACTTTAACCACACATTTTGATGTTTGCACAAACTTATTTATAACCACGGTAAACATTTTTATATTTCACTCTAGTCAAATTGATATATTGTGGCAACTCTGCCAAGAGAAACATCCAAATAGGATAAAATAACAAAGAAGAATAATAAAAAAACAAAAACCTTTTAATTTAGAGATTTTAAATGATATTGTGCAAAGTGCGTAAAGATTTACTAATTTTTATTATTATATAAATTATTTTATTTTATTATTTTTAATTAAATTAATTTTTTTAATTTTATTTGATAAGAATATTATAAATAAATAGGATTAATAAATAAGAAGCTCTACGAAAAATTGGTGTGTGATAAGAAGTGGATAAATCAGTGCTATTCAACCTTTTTGGCTTGTGTACCACTAAATTCACGACAAACTTTTCGCGTACCACCAAAAAAAATATAATGTAAACAATTTTAAAATTTTTAATCCATTTTATTTATTAATAATAAAAAACAATAAAATTAAAAAAAAAAAATAATAAAAATAACAAAAAACATAACAAGAACATGTACATTAAAAATATATTTTAATAAGGAAATCTTTCATTTAATTTTTATACAACTTATAATAAATTAGTAAAAAAAGAAATTTTTAAAAAAATTTAAGAAATTAAACATTAAGAAAGATTTATTCAAAGTTAATAAAAAACGAAACAAAATTAAAAATAATGCATTTATAAAAAACTTAACAGAACGAGTAAATTAATATATTCTAATTAAGAGATCTTTCATTTGATTTTTATCCAACTATTAAATATGTATAATTTAATAAAAAATTAAAAAAATAAACTTTACAATAGAACTATTCAAAGTAAAAAAAAAAAACGAAACAAAAATATATTTGCAATTAATTTTATACAAATCCGAATCAATGAGATCGTTGGCAATGCATTTTTGATATTAGAGATTATATGTCTGGTTCAATTTTTGTTAACTTTAATCTCATATTTGGCTCCAAGTTCATCGTTGTTCGGTATTTATTTTTGATTATCACTAGAGTTTTTCTTTTCCCGTACTTTTTCATTTCCCGGGAAAGCGGGATTTATTTTTCAAATTCCCGGGATCCCGGGAATTCCCGCTCAATACAAATCGATGCAAAATATTGTTTAATTTATGAATGTTGATGACGTTTTTTTATTTTTTTTAATGTGCAATAACATTTGGATTAATAAAAACTTCCGATCTGTGACATTAGGAGGGCTTAGGAATAAAAACTTTAAAAAACTATAACTGAAGATTTTATTAAATTCGAAGTAAAGTTCCAAAAGCCACCTATACAGTTTTAAATTGTTCTCTTATAAAACTAAACAACAAGACTGAAGCACTTATTGCCACAGAATTAATTCAAAGCCAACAACATATTATAGGATTTTAGTTCAGAATAAGCATTTACAGAATCGTTTGAAAGCCTATTTCTAATTTTTATTAAGAAGATTTCAATGAGAAATTACTGCCCCTATTGCGGTTCTCCACTCAACTCAGTTTGGTCGTTTGATAGTCAACCCAACTTATGCACAACCAAACTCATTTTAGGTATTGTGATACTCAACTCTTTTTAGTTGAGTTTGCTACAAAGTTGCCAACTTAAAATATCGATTTGCCAACTTTAAATATAACGTTTGACAAGTGAAAACTTTATAAAATTCAATCATTTTTTAAGCTAAAAGTATTTTTAGTTGTTGCGTTGAAAAAAAAATATTTATTTATAATGGATATTAGTGTCGATTTATTTTATGATGATGAAAATGATAACTCTTGTACAGATGTGCAACGTATAAGAAGAAAAATTTGTGATGATTTCAACCCTCTTGAACTTACCTAATGCCAAGTAACTAAATAATAATTTTAAATTTGTAGATTTAAAAGTAATTTCCGACTGAACTAGGAAGCGTTTTGTTATTTGCTAGATGAAATTAAAGATAATTTAAAAACACCTGTTCGCGTAGTGGCTATTCTCCTGTATTAAAGTTATGCGTTGCTCTTCCATTTTTCCCTGACGGGAGCTATCAAAAGTGCAGTGGTAACGATTTTAAATAAAATAAAAATTAAATTAATTTCCTGAACATACAAACATTTTTTAGAAATGCAATCCTTTTCAAAAATTTCCGGGGCAACTACATTCTATACAATTATTTAAGAACAAAGGTGCAATTCAAAATCTCTTTTTTATTTTTACTTCGAAACTGCTTCTTTAAAGCTAAAAAGTAGTATTAGCTACTTTGGATGTAATTAAGATGCCGTTTTTAAATTATGACTTCCATTTTTTTTTGCTGGGAAGCCTCTCAAATTCTGCTTTAGTTGTAATTTTCAAAGATCTACGAATGTATTATATGCAGTGAAATTCTAATACACAGTATAACAAATCTTTCTACTTCCGGTTTTTTGATTGATTTTTTTGTTTTAAAAATAAAAGTCAACTAACTCTGAAAACAACTCAACTACTTTTTAGCAGTTGTGTATTTATAACGTTTCTGTCGACCAAGCTTTTACAAAGTTGAAAACGGCAATACCACGAAAAAACCAGATACACAACTGAAAAGCCAACTGCCAGTCGAGTTGAGAATGTCAATGCGAATTTACAAAAGACAACCAAACTGTTACAAAAGTGGAGAACCGCAATAGGGGCATACGTTTCTAACCATAGAAGGATTTGCCTTTATAGTCAAAGCAACATTTCTATATAATTTTTGTTTCCAATTACAAAATAGAGATCGTTAAAATTTTAAAAGATTTCGCGTACCACCTTGGAAATTTTACGCGTACCACCAAGTGGTACGCGTACCATAGGTTGAATGGCACTGGGATAAATTGTAGGCTAAATACCATAAAGCCATATCATTTATCGACTATACAGGTACAAAAAAAATAAACGCTTTTCTAAGCGGATTTAACCACACCAAAAATGTTGGTGTTAATAAACCACAATTTGTTTTGTTTAAAATAACAGCTGACTGAAACAGCTGGCATTTAACACCAGCAGATGTCGTTAAAAGTGTTAGTGAATAGCAAAACGGTTAATTTTGTGGTAAAAATTTTTAACGAAACAATTGTGGTTTAAAAAGCATAGTGAATCGCACTACTGACCCTAATGTACATATTTGCAATTCGTTATTTAATTGACCTAAAATTTTGCATCAGTGATCAACCAAATAAGACCCATACAAGATAAAATAAATATTAAATGTCTGGTCTAACGGGTTTATATAGAAAAAGTTAATTTACCTGTTATAGAATCGCCACCTTTATTAGATTTTAGCAAACATTCATCATAGTTGATTTTCTGAAGCCGATTATTATCAGTTGAATCTTTAACAAATAAATTATTTTCCATGTTGCTATTTATGTTATGTTTAGGTGTTTTGGGTGCAAAATTCTCTACAAAGTCAAATGATTTAGAAGAACTTTCTGATAAATTATTTTTATCGGTATTAGGTTCTGTATTGGCAGCTGATTCGGAACTCGGATTCAATAGGTGTTTAGATTTTATTGCCGATTTTATGTGCTCATTAATTAAAATGTTTTCATTATAACTGCCTGGAGAACTTTTTCCACTTATGTTTCCGTTTATTAGTGAATTATTTTCGCTAATAGTAGCAATGCAACTACTACTACTATTACTACTCGAACTAAGAGAGCACTGACTATCTTCTTTCGAAATGTTATTGTCATTTACTATTTTGTTAGAAGCGTATCTAACGTTATTGTTATCTAAATCGACAGATGTTGAAGATTCTGATTTAGAGTTATTACCCATTTCTTTTATTTCGTGTTCCGCAATAGCAGACGTCAATAATTCCTTTTTTTGATTTGGGCGATTTACTAAAATGTGCTGAGTTCTTTCCTTGGTCTTGTCAACTTTAGGTTTAGTTGACGGTTCGTTTAAGCCACTGTTGTTTGTTGAAGTACCTCCAGTTATAAATGGTACGTCGACTTCTTTAGACAAGGAAATTAAATTAGTATTATTTTTATTATTTTTAGATTTGCCATTTTTTTCATTTTTGTTTTTTTCTTGCTTTGTACGATCTTTCTTATTTTTGTTGCCATTATTTAAACTCGTATCCTTCTGATTAACAGGAGAAATGGATAAACTTGGCCAAGCTTCTTTTTGAGGCGTAGAGTTAACGGCAATAGATGACAAATCATTTGTTACGGATGAAGTTGCACTAGTCGATGAAGCAGCACTTGGGATTATACCATTAATTTTATTGCTTTCAGAAATTTTACTATTAATATTTAAAGCACTTGTTGCTCCAGAGGGAGTTCCACATGCACTTAATGAAGCAATTAAAACATCATGTAAACGTTTTTCATACTCCTGATGTTTTCCTTGATGCATTTCCTAAAAAGTACACAATTTAGATAATTATTTTATTTATTTATTTTTTTTTTAACAATAATGAATAAAAATCCAATTAAAGTGAATAAATGATTTGAAAAAACAAATACCTCTTTCGTAAAACTTGCTTCAGGGTCTCCTAACTCATGTAAATACATACAATCGCCCTTGGGGCATTGCTGGTTTTTCATAAAATGACTGCAGTATTTTGTTGTTCCGAGACTTGTCTTTATCAGGCGGCCGTCAATCATTATGTTATTTACACTTTGTATTGCCCTTAACGCATCAGTATTGTGAACATAAGTGACATAAGCTGATGCAGAAGGACCCTAGTAATAAAAAAAATTATAATGATTAGTATGGTTCAATCATAATATGTATTTAATTTTACTTAATATATTTTTAATTGATGAATAGCAAACAAATAACTTTTTAAGTGAAGTTAAGTATGATTAGTTGAGAGAAATGTGAATGTATGTGCATTAGGGTGGCCGATATTATTTTTTTTCGTATTTTCACTTGGCAAACCCCTTAGATTGATTCCAAATTAAAAAAAAATAATATATACAAAATTTTAGATCGTTTGCATAGTTATTGGGCGTGCCTTGAGCCCACAAAGTTTGCTTAAAATGCTATTTTTCTCACTATGTGTCGCTTTAATTGTTGATAACTTCAGTAATATTTATTTTAGAGAAAACCCTTATTCACAAATATGCTAGGCCTATATCTTATGAACAATGTTGCTCTGTATTAGTTTTTTTTAACATTAATATTTAATCCAGAAAAAGCAAATTAAAAAATAACACCGAACTATTCACATATCTACGCATTTTTTGCCTGCTGATTACACTACGTGACAAATTTTCTACAAAGTCGTGACCAAATAAATCTGACAGCTAATCTTTATGTAAAACTTTCCCCTGAATCTGAATATGAAGTCAGAATTGTCAAAAGTAATACAGTTTTTGAGATATTCCAAAATAACCGTTATTTGTGTTTTTAAAAAAGATGATGTAACTGAAATGCAAATATCTTCAAAAATTTTAAACGGACTATGTATTTCTTCCTTTTTATTGAGAGGTTATAAAATTTCTTAAAGCTAAATTTTTAGTGAAAATAAATATTAAAAATAACTTAAAACTATTGAATTTCTATGTGGGTAAATTTAAAAAATCTTCTGTAGCTTTGCCATTTTTGTACCAATCTATGTCTTGTTGTGCGCAAAATGATCATATTAAAATAATCTAATGTCGCATGCAATAAAACATTAGGATTTTTAAATCATTAGTTTAAAAAGTATAACTTGAAAAGAGCAAAATTTAACAAAATCATAAAATTGTCAATGAAGCTTCAACTTTTGTCCTCTGTAACTCTGTCATTTCTTGAACAATCTTACCGGTGATGTCATACGTAGGGAAAAATCCCCATTCGTAGGGATGTTCTTCTAAAAAAATAGCCGTAGGGAAAAAAGGACAGATGTTTTGAAATCATTTTAATGATAGTAGGAACTTTTCAGTAATGTTGGAAAATTATACGTTTGGTAGCTTTTTTTGATTTGTGATATCATACTAATAAATTTGTTAATACGGCAGCAATAAAAATTGTTAAATTTCTTTGAGTCATTGCTTGCCGTCATTTTAGCTTTGATTTTAACCTAATTTTGTGATAAGCTCTTTTAGAAGAATGAAGGTCTGTTGAACATTATTTTATAGAGCAAGAAATAGATAATACATATGTAAAAGATGGGAATCAAAAAGTTTTGGAGTAAAGTCGAAATAGTAAAGTGAGTGTGAGAAAATGGTACCCTAGCGATGAATCACATCAAAGAATAACTTGTGATGCAATTTTCTGATCTCTTTTTGAGCACTTTAATGGTAGTTTGATAATTATTAGGGAGTATTTATCATCTAATTTTTCAATCGTTAATTAGTTATAAAGTTTTTGTTTATGTTTTAAATAAATTTTTAATCGTCATGTTTTTAATTTGTTCTCCGACAGCACAATTATGGCTCTTGAGTATTTGAAAAAATTTCATTTTGAACAAAACAACAAAAGTTATAGGGATCTTGAAAATAAAAGAAGAAAACATTCGTAATTTAATTTATTTTCATTAATTGACAATAATTTTTGGTCTTCTAGTTTCGCCAATCTTTTTATTTCTTCGTCAATGAATTCTATATGAATCCTTTTTCAATCGCTCAACTGATAAATCAGTTTTTAATCAACAAAAATTATCTGAGAACACTTATTCAGGTGATTTTATTAAAACATTATCATCCAAATGCTTTCTGGGAACAACTTTAAATAAAATTTACATGCATTAATACAAATGGATTTATTTGTATTGCTATATTATCATTTGAAAGTTGTAGGGATTTTTGTACAGAAAAATAGGGGTTTTTTCAAACTGCGTAAGAACTTTTCAAAAAAGTGTATAACATCACTGATTGTTATTTAAGTAATTTTATTACCTCTCAATAAAAAGAAAGAAATACATAGTCCGTTTAAAATGTTTAAAGATATTTGCACTTCAGTCACATCATCTTTTTTAAAAACACAAATAACGGTTATTTTGGAAGATAAAAGACAAAACAAAATACATAAAGATTAGCTGTCAGATTAATTTGGTCATGACTTTGTAGAAAATTTGTCACGTAGTGTAATCACCAGGCAAAGAATGCGTAGATATGTGAATATTTCGGTGTTATTTTTTAATTTGCTTTTTCTGGATTAAATATTAATGTTAAAAAAAACTAATACAGAGCAACATTGTTCATAAGATATAGGCCTAGCATATTTGTGAATAAGGTTTTTCTCTAAAATAAATATTACTGAAGTTATCAACAACTAAAGCGACACATGGTGAGAAAAATAGCATTTTAAGCAAACTTTGTGGGCTCAAGGCACGCCCAATAACTATGCAAACGATCTAAAATTTTTAATATATTATTATTTTTTTATTTGGAATCAATCTAAGGGGTTTGTCAAGTGAAAATACTAAAAAAAAATTGTCCATATAACTTGCGGCCGCACTAATGTGCATTTTAGACACAGCGCTTTTAAATTTAGCTGTTCAACATTCCAGCAAAATCCTCAAAAAAACCAATAATAGTAAAATATATTCTACAGATGTCGAGGGCCTCTTGAATGAAAAAAGGAGAGTTCGAAGAGAGTGGCAATTGCACAGATCGCCTCAACTTAATAAATTATTAAAAGAGTGTACAAAAAGGTAAAGAAAATTACTGCAGTCTCAAAAAACTGCTTCCAGGGAAAAATATATTAAGGACCTGGGTGCAACCCCACAATCAGACTACTTATTATGGCGTGCAGCTAGAAATCTCAAAAGGCCAGTTACCTGAATGGAAGTTGGGCAAGAAATGATAATGAAAAAGGAAACCAGTTTGTAAATCATTTGAAAAACGTATTAACCCCAAATATACCTGACGATATAGCGGACGAGTTACCCACTGTTAATGTTAGAGCAGCTATCCCCCTAAGATTTGAGATAAGAGAAATAGAAAAGGCTATTTGTGAATTAAACACCAAGAAGGCACCTGGTATTGATAAAATTAGTAACAAAATGCTTTTGGAGCTACCTCGCATAGCAAAGAAAATTATTCTATATATTTTTAATGCTATTTTACGCCCTGAATACTACCCTCAAGAATGGAAGGTTTCCTTAGTTACGATGATACCAAAGCCAGTAAAAGATTGAACAAAAGTTGAGTCATATAGGCCTATTAGCTTATTATCTAATATATCAAAGCTGTTTAAGAAGCTCTTAGCGTCAAAATTAACCCCAATTTTAAATGAAAATGGGTTTATACCTAACCATCAATTCGGTTTCAGAAGAGAACATAGCACAATTGAACAAACCCATCGGATAGTAAACGCCATAAGAAAGGCCTTTGAAGAAACAAAAATTTTGCTCCGCTCCCTTCATCGATGTTCCTCAAGCGTTTGATAAAGTCTGGCATGTAGCCTTGTTACATAAATTGAAGCTGTTAGAAAGCTACTTGGTCGGTCGAAAATTTATTATTAAAGAAGGTGATTTTCTAAGTTCTCCTCAGCCAATAGAAGCTGGAGTCCCTCAGGGAAGCATCCTGGGCCCACTTTTTTACCTTATATATACCTCGGATATGCCAACAAACAACTACAACCTAACCTCATCTTTTGCTGACGATACAGCTTTTTTTTCAGCGTACACGAGAACAGTCGTGAAGCAGGATCATATATTTCAACTAGAACTGTGGTTAAAACAATGGAGAATAAAGGTCAATGTGCAAAAATGCGTACATATAACATTCAGCTTGCGTGGGGAAACATGCCCCCTATTAAAATCAATAATCAACTAGTGCCTCAACAATCGCATGTCAAATATCTCGGTATTCATCTAGATCGGCGTTTAACATGAAAATGACATATAGAAGCAAAATTAACCCAAATGAAACTTAAAGCAATTCAAATTAACTGGCTTATTGGAAGAAATTCCGTTCTTAGTATCGATTGCAAACTACTACTTTACAACTCTATTTAAAAGCCAATATGGTGCTACGGTATTCAACTATGGGGCACTGCCTCGGCCTCAGATATCGAAAAAATTGAAAGGCGCCAAAATAAACTTCTTCGAATAATTACAGCTGCCCCTTGGTATGTTAAAAACTCAAATATCCACAAGGATCTCAATGTGCCACTGGTAAGGACTATTATTACGAAGTATGCTGTAAAATATTTAAAAAGGCTAGAGTTGCACCCAAATTCACTAGCTCGAAATATTTTAAATGATAGCGGCACACTCGCTTAACCATTTAGCCACTAAGACCGTCTACAGACGGACATCGATAAACGCCATGTTCTGCAACATTCGAACTTTTTACATTTTAGGGCCCCAAAGCTTTATTATTCAGTACTAAATAACTTATCAAATGGAACCAGTTTGAACGCGAAAACTAAATTCGTTTGGTAGAAACAACCATTACAATAAAAATTTCAGTACAAAAAGGTAAGAAAATTATTTGTGATTTTACCAAAAATTTAATTAAAAATTTAAATACTTTAGAGTTAATCGACTTGGGAATTTTTATAATGTTTACTTTAATAATTTGTTCTTAGTTTAAGATTTGGGAAAGCAGATTTGTTCAAATTGTATTTTTCGTAAACACCGTCTGTAGACGGTCTTAGTGGCTAAGAAAAAAAAAATGTAAAAAATTTAAAGTATTTTACGCTAGAAATGTGCATTATAATTTCGTCTGCTGGCTGGTAAAGATCAAAACATAAAACTTTGAAGATGTCATCATCGAACTTGGTGGCGAAATGCCGGAATTGGTACGGGAGCTGGAGCAATGAGCAGGGTAGCGCGTTGCTGGGTGCCGGGTCACTCAGGGGTACCGGGTAATGTTAGGGCTGATGCGCTGGCTAGGGTTGGTTCAAATGCCTGGATGATGGGTCCCGAGCTTTTTTGTGGGCTCAGTTGGCTCACATAGGGGATACTGGGTATCGCTTCCGGGAATGCGCCAGGCGATGGAATTCATCTGTCCCGGAAATGTAATGATGACGAAGGGTCTCAAGAGACGGGATCTGCGACTATTGGCGGCTTATTTGACTGGTCACTACTCGATCAAGTACCACCTTTATCGGGTGGGCCTGGCGGAAGATGAGGAATGAAGATTGTGTCTTGGTGAAGACCGGTCTACGAAGCTCATACTGTGGGACTGCCCGGTGCTGCCGTGGGCCAGAAGGAGACACATGGGGCAAGTCGCAATCGGTGCGTCCCGAGTTGGTGCAATTTCGCCAAAAGACCTGTTGGGGTTTCTTTGGGAAGCAGTGTGTCTTTTGGCCAGCTAATGGCGAGTGGTTACAATAGACCTAACTTGTTCGCGGTACCATCGCTAGTGGGGGAAATCTCCCGGCTTTCTCATAAAAAAAAGATATCAAAAATTAGAGATAGCGGTAAGCGAAAAAAATAAAGCTTAATTCACTGAGCGGTGAAGAAATCACTAATTTGATGAACACAATTGATTATGATGATGACAGCATCGAAACCCCTATCAAGGGATAAACTAAAAGCGGAAGATAATAGAATGTTAAGATATAATGAGAAAAAAAACCGGTGTGTCAACGTTGGGAATGTCTTCTCGCCAAAATTTTTCGATTGCAATTCGGCACGGGTTAACGTTATCCAAATTTAAAAAAAAACTAACAGTTTTAACCCAAATAGAAAAAAAATTTAAATATGCGTACATAAAAATTTAAATCCAATTATGAGGAACACCATACGGCACATGGCAAATAATAGACAAGAATGCAGGGGGGTTACCGCGTATTTCGATTCGAAAGAAATACATAGTACAAATTGTTCGAACTCGTAAATTATTTCTTTCGAATCGAAATACGCAGTTACCCACGAGAACAACTAGGAGTCTTCCTAATATTAAACGGCGATTATTTCGTTTAATTATTTCCTCAGTATATTATTATTATTATTTACTTTAAACTAAATAATAAAATTGAATTTTTTGAATTTTTTTGAAAAATTTAATAAATTTAATTTTATTTTCGAAAAAAGCTAACAATCTATAAAATAAAAATTGGGCGCCAATGGGTTAAGAGAACGGTAAAATGCACTTTGAACGTGTGTCTGCAAGATAAATTTAAACGCTTTTCAAACACTTTAATTCCAAAAATTTAGAAAAAAACAAGTAAGAAAGTATAGTCGGTCAAGCCCGACCATATGATACCCTACACCACAGTTTTTAAGAACACATCATGCATATGTGTCCATATAAATATGGATTTATCTATGTTTATATATAAAGTTCATTAAAATTATTGAAAGTTTTTGAAAGGCAGAAATTGCCCCCTACCTTCCCTTGTGGTCCTATTTTTGAAAAACTGAATCGCTAATGTGTCCATATAGATATGGATCTATCTATGTTTTAAATTTCATTAAAATCGGGTTGAGAGGCAGAAATTGCCCCCATCTTCCCTCGTGGTCCTACGAGCCATTTTCAATAGGCTTGGTCCTTGTGGCAAGAAGAGCCTATGTCCTAAATTTTATTAAATTATCTCCAAAATTGCGACCTGTACTTTGCGCACAAGGTTACATGGACAGCCTGCCAGCCGGACGGACATCGTTAGTTCGACTCAGAAAATGATTCATGCTTTTCGTTATTGTGTATACACATATTTATAACACAAATAATAAGAACAGCTATGGTTGTGCGCTGCAAAAAGTATGGTTATTACTTATACTTATGCACGGCAATATCTTCACGCAAACACATTAAGTAGACAAATATACATGAATATTATGCAGATGTTATTCAATATCCATGAATGTGTATTTTTGGCACTTCTGTGTAAAAATGAAAAAATTGAAAAATTTTTTCGCACTTCTGCACTTGTCGCTGTCACACACACATAGCATAGGTATACGACACGATATTGAAGATATTGTTTTTTATGTATGCATGTAAATATTGATTTGTATGAGGTGCTAATAAGAAAGAGTGTAACCGCCACGTAATACATTTAGCGCTTGCTTAGACGCCTTTCTGTAACGATTTAAAATTCAAACATTTCTCTTTAATAAGTTGTAAAGAAAAATACCCTCGAGCTTCCCTCGTGGTTCTATTTTGAAAAAAATATATATACCTAGCTTGTCTGTTCATATTAATATTGATTTATCTACATATGTTTTAAATTTCATAAAGATCTGTGAGATATTTTCGGAGAAGCAGAAATTGCCGCCAACTGCCCCTCGCTGTCCTAATAAAATAACCTTACCGCCTTAGTCAAATCTTAAAAAGCTTTAAAATTATCATGATATTTTTCTGAATAACAACACAAAAAAAGTTAGCATAATTCCAAAATTATTAAAATTGCATTTGCCATCTCTGCTCTCTCTCAGTCTGTATATTTACGTTGTACTTACGGTAATACACATACTTATATGGGTATTGAAGATAGCTAGCAGAAATTTTATTTATATCTGCATGTACATTCAAAAAGAAGAATGAATATGGATACACACATTGGCAGCGTATACTTATACATATTTAAGTTCAACTTGTTATGGGCGATGGTATGTATGTGTATGGTTTTGATCTCTACTCATGCATGTCCATACCTGTTTTCTCACTAATATTGTAAGAGTACTTAAAATGATATTTTTGTCATTCTCTGGTTTATACATGGCTGTATATTAGACCTGGCGTAGCTAATATGGTGTTTTTAATTTTTTTTGAATTTGAATGCTTAAAATATGCGATTTGATGCCAAAATTGGTGTAGCAAACTTTCAGGTTAATCGGATGGTGCCAGGCCGTGCCATAATGAGGTCAAAGGTCAAAATTTTGGAAAACTATCAAAATACTCTTAAAATGCAAGAAATTTTATCAATTTTTTTTAAGGCTTCTATAACGGTTTACAACTCAACTCACTTGAGTTGTAATTAAGACAACTGCTTGAGATCAGTTGTAGGCCCGTTTTACGGTACACAACTCAACTCAGTTGAGTTGTAATTAAGACATCTGGTTGTGATCAGTTGTAATTTTTGTTATATTTTTGTACACCGCAATATAGCAAAGTTGTAAACCATAAAACAAAAATTATGAAACTCAGTTGAGTTGTAAACCATAATAGGGGCCGTAATTTTTGTTATGTTTTTGTTCACAGCAATATAGCAAAGTTGTAAACCATAATACAAAAATTAACCGTAATAGGGGCCTTAATTAGAAATACTATAAATGAAACTAATTTAAATTAGAACTTGTTAATTAGTTATTAGTTGTAAAGATGCTGTTGTACACACGCCACCACAATCAAATACATTTGATATGAATATGTAAAGCAAATTTTAATTTTGTTGAGAAAGTTTTGGGTTGTTATATAGAAGGGACTTTAAAAATCAAGACGGAAGAACAAAACATATGTCATTGTTGAACTTTCAACTGATGATAGCAAACGAACTTCTACACGCGTCTGATATCACGCCAGTAAACCAACGCAAAAGAGGTCGTCCATCGACAGCCCTTTCAAGCATGGGACCAGATTCACCGTCACCAGCGTCTCCAGCACCCTCTAATATTTCAAACGGTTCGTCACAAAGTTCATCGTTATCAACAAAACAAACATATGTATCAGAACCACCAAAACCCATGCGTCTTGATCAAGTCGGTGATTGGGTTCAATGGGGAGCAAAGTGAAGGTGCAGGTTATGTCATACCGGGATTCCAAAATCAAAATGCTCAAAATGTAACGTCACTTATGTCGTAACCCACAAAAGAACTGTTTTGTTTCATACCACACATAAAATGTATCAAAATTAATAAACAAAAAGTAAAATATCAATATTACTTTGAGTTTTAAAATGTATCACCATGGCGCCATGTGATATAGTCCTGAAATTGATATCAGTTCATATTAAGGGCTCCATTAATAACCTAATGTGTTCAAAATATTTTTAGCCACGCCCACTTTAATTC
Organism: Pollenia labialis; assembly: GCA_949318255.1. Lineage (NCBI taxonomy): Eukaryota > Metazoa > Arthropoda > Insecta > Diptera > Polleniidae > Pollenia > Pollenia labialis. The sequence goes on from OX439141.1 coordinate 60,615,845, forward strand.
TGACATCAAAGGGTTAAATACAATACAAATTCTTTTTTGAAACGGCTTTGATCTGCAAGTGTATACTTGATTGGTAAATGTGAACCCAAATAGTTGGTGTAAAATTGCCATCGAATCAGCAAGTGATTCAGTGTTTTTTTTTTAATGTACAGTTAAAGAAAGTGCTTCCACTGTGTTGGATAATATATTGCTTTTTGGGAAAAATCTGGAATCCCAATGCCAGACCAAAGAAAATATGCTGCAAAAGTAATTAAACTGTATGAAGAGTGGAGAACAGTACAAAAAGAAAATGATTTTAAAAAAAATGTATGCAATTAATTTGACACTGCCCACGTTGACGCTCTCAAGCTTATAAATATAAAGAAAGATAGAGATTTCTTACCGGGGCGGCGAGAAATTTGGCGTATTGATAGCATGACTTGTGTCGATCAAAATGTCACAAATAAAGAAAAAAGAAAGGCAAAAAGATTAGAAAATAAAAAACGTCGAAATAAAAATTATTTATTACAGACTGATAAGATTGCAAGATGTGGAAAAAGAATTTTACGACGACAGAATGCTAGCTTGTATGGATGTTGGCAATATGTCATATCCATAAGCTTTACACTCCCTCCATCAGTGCAAGTGCCAAAGCTTTGGGTCACAATATTGAGGATATTATTCTGAATTGCACAAGTTTGCATAATGGTAAAGAAATTATTGAAAATTTGAAGGTATTTTTTTTTACTTTGGACAAGTTATAAGTTTTTCTTTGAGCTTTAATTATTCAGATCCTTGAAACATTTGTTTTGCATTGGGACGGAAAGTAACTTCCCGCAATTACTGAAAGAGATAAAGTTGATCGCTTGGCTATTATGCTCACGTCGAATAACGTTGAAATATTGATCATTGAATATGATGCTTGTGATGCAGTCGCTCAATCGGTCTACGACTATTTGCTAAAAATTAATATTCTGTATTATTAGAAATGTATGTTTTGATACAACTAACGCAAATACTGGTCATCATGGTGGTGTTGGAACGCAGCTTATTGTGGTAAGCATGTCGCTACCATTTTGCAAAAATTCTCTGTTCTAGATTGATTTCGGAAAATGAAATGACCCATTGGTGGCGATTTTTGAAAATTTTGCACGCGAATGGAGCACATTTAATTAAGAAGGATGAACACGGTTTGAGTGTCATAGTTGTCGACAAACGCGAGACAAGCAAGCACTTTTTTCTTGAATTTTTAGTGAAAGTCCACATTCGACATGATTATAAAGAACTCTTACAACTTGCATTTATTTTTCTTAGTGGTAGCATTCTCAATTTCACATTTTGTGCACCTGGAGTGACGTCTCATGAAAGATTCATGCCCAAGGCTATGTATTGCCTAAAAATGTATATTATTCAATGGAGTTCTTAGTAAGTCCCTATATTCCATACTGGTTCAGAACCTCAAATGCGGTCAATAAAGGGGACTGTTGCATATTTTGATAAAAAAAAAGATCTACAGTGCTATTGAAAAAAAAATCGAAACCATCTGTAGTATTTATAAGAGGAAGCAATTGCACTTGCCTTGTTTTATTCACATGTAGACTCAGAAATAAAGGCAAATATGGTTTTTACATTGCAAATAGAGTCCGATAAAGACAATAATATCGGTGATGCTGTTTATATTTTCCCTTCTATAAAAGCGCGTGTGCAAGCGTTGATCAATTCCAATTATTCTTTTGCGACTATCAAAGCAAAAACAAAATTACGCTTTGGTCCGTCAAATTGGCACTTTGTTATGGGTAACCGATCATCAAATGCATAGCTGTTGTGAAACATTGGATTTATAGTATTTCTTATTAAAACTAATTTTAAATTGCAAAAATGTATCATGCCTTTCATTTATACTTTGTTCAATGTACCGAAGCGACCACATTCCCATTGTGTGCAATCGGATTGGAATTATCTTGATATTTAATTGAACCATTCCAGTTGTCGAAAATTTGGCAATTGCTTCAAATGATAGTTTATCTAGGAATTCCTAACATGCATCAACTGAAACAATTTTCATAAATTCTCTTCTTCTAATTTTTGATTGGCTTCTACTTTACTAAATAAAGATTGTATTTTCTGTTTCAGTCAAAGATTTTGTTTAAATAAACAATTTTAAAGACTAATATTTTATGTTGGAACGAATTCGCGAAATTTGCCGAATTCGACTACGAATGTATAGTAGATATATGTATGACATTTGTGCATAATACATACCTGAACTCCGGCATATGCTGTACTTGGATTAATTACAACTTTATGAATTTTACCATATTTGCCGAAATACTCGTGTTTTTTCAAAATCTAAAAATAATAACAAAAAAAGGTAATTTATTGTAGTATCGGTTATATTATTTTGTTAAGCAATTAAAGGTCGTTTATGCCCCGATATTTAAAATATGCGTTCTAAGAAAAATATAAAAAATATTACATTAAAATTTATTTTACCAATTCTGCTCTCTAATTTCAAAGCAACCAATTTTTATGAAACATTTGCTGCAAAAACTTTTGTCGTACCCATAAATGCAACTTTTGTTTTGCAGCATTTATATATTTTTTATTTCTTCTCTCTTTCTTCTTCTTCTTCTTTTTTTCAATAACAAACCCACAAAAACTGCTTGTACACAAAACAAAGTAAACTTTTCCTTACGTCTTTCCCTTTTCACTAACAAACTTTTTAAATGTTGAGCTGAAAATGTTTCATAATAAGGACGGGGGACTATGTAAAAAACACTAATTTTTCGATTTAATCAATGGTACTCTGTTCAAATTTCTGAAAAATGTTGAGCATAAAAAATTATAAATCAAAAAATAAATTTTTTGGAGCTTTGCTTTAAATACAAGATTTTTAAGATTTCGCCAAAAGATCCTTCTATTTTAGCCCGATGCTGCATATAACATGATTAAGGCTTCCATTGTTTTCAAAATATTTTTTTTTTTCAATATTATTTATTGAATTATCATATAGTAAATATGAACTAACAATAATTAATCAAATCTTAGCCTAATACTTTATTTTATGTCCTGCCAGTGCCAGACAAAAATTTTTTCATCACGGGTTCTGTTCACTTATATACATATGTAGGTGTTTATCGCTCACCTAATTGGACAAGTGCTGCAGTGTCTCTTCTTCTTAAGCGAGTGTGGCCGCTATCATTTAAAATATTTCGAGCTAGTGGGTTCGGATGCAGTTCGAGCCTTTTTAAGTATTTTACTGCATATTTCGTTATCACAGTTTTAACCAATGGAACATTGAGATCCTTGTGAATATTTGAATTTTTAACATACCAAGGGGCAGCTGTGATTATTCGAAGAAGTTTATTTTTTCGATATTAGAAGCCGAGGCAGTGCCCCATAACTGAATACCGTAGCACCAGATAGGCTTTAAGATAGAGTTGTAAAGTAGGAGTTTGCAGTCGAGACTAAGAACAGAGTTTCTTCCAATAAGCCAATGAATTTGTATGGCTTTTAGTTTCATTTGAGTTAATTTTGCCTCTATATGGCTTTTCCACGTCAAACGGCGATCTTAATGTATACCGAGATATTTTACATGCGAATTTTGGGGTATTATTTGATTATTGATTTTAATAGGGGGGCATGATTCCCGACGCAAGGTGAATGTTATATGAACGCATTTTTGCTCATTGACTTTTATCCTCTATTGTTTTAACCACAGTTCTAGTTGAAATATATGATCCTGCTTCACGACTGTTCTCGTGTACGCTGAAAAAAGCTGTATCGTCAGCAAAAGTTAAGGTTAGGGTGTAATTGTTTGTTGGCATGTCCCAGGATGCTTCCCTGAGGGACTCCAGCTTCTATTGGCCGAGGAGAACTTAGAAAATCACCTTCTTTAATAATAAATTTTCGACCGACCAAATGGCTTTCTAACAGCTTCAATTTATGTAACAAGGCTACATGCCACCCTTTATCAAACGCTTTAGAAACATCGATGAAGGGAGCGGAGCAAAATTTTTGTTTCTTCAAAGGCCTTTCTTATGGCGTTTACTATCCGATGGGTTTGTTCAATTGTGCTATGTTCTCTTCTAAAGCCGAATTGGTTCCTAACCACATCTATTTTCAATTAAAATTGGAGTTAATTTTGACACTCACAGCCTCTCAAACAGCTTTGATATATTAGAAAGTAATCTTATAGGCCTATATGACTCAACTTTTGTGTGATCCTTTCCTGGTTTAGGTATCATGGTGACTAAGGAAACCTTCCATTTTTGAGGATAGTATTGAAGACGTAAGATAGCATTGAAAATTAAAAGAATAATTTTCTTTGCTGTGCTGGGTAGCTCCAAAAGCATTTTGTTGCTGATCTTATCAAAACCAGGGGATTTTTTGGGGTTTAATTCACAAACAGCCTTTTCGATTTCTCTTATCTCAAATCTTAGGGGAACAGCCGCTCTAGCAGGAACAGGTGGTAACTCGACCGCAGTATCGTGAGATATATTTGGGGTAAATACGTTTTGTAAGTGATTAACAAACAGATTTCCCTTTTCGTTATCATTTCTTGCCCAACTTCCGTTCAAGTTTCTTAATGGAGGCTTAGAGGCGACTGGCCTTTTAAGATTTTTAGCTGCACGCCATAATGAGTAGTCTGATTGCGGAGTTACATCAAGTTCGTTAAGATATTTTTGCAGAGAAGCCGTTTTCTGAGTCTGTAGTAACTTTCTTAGCCTTTTTGTACACTCTTTTAATAAACTCTTTAGTTGAGGGGATCTGTGCAATTGCCACTCTCTTCGAGCTCTTCTTTTTTCAGACAGGAGACGCTCAACATCTGTGGAATAAATTTTAATATTTTTAGTTTTTTTTGGGGTAATACTGGAATGTTGCACAGCTAGCTTCAGAAAACTGTCAAAATTAAGAATAGCGCGAACGACATATTCCGGTGTACTAAGCGGAATATTTTCTGTGCAATGGGTGCTGAGATATTTTTTATATTTTAGCCTTTGTTCAACTTTTTCAATTATTTCATTATTAATCATAAAATTTCTGTTACTAGTCATGTTTATTTCTATTATTTTCGTTTTTGTTTCATTTAATTTTAATTTGTTCATATTTAACCAAAAAAATTTTATGTCTTCCATCATATTATTTTGACACTGTTCTTCATTATCTCCTTCTGTAAATGTCAGAGTATTACCCGCATATAAAATTATTTCACTTTTTGACAATATGTTCGGCATTTCATTTATGTAAATACTAAATAGTAGTGCACCTAGGATTGATCCTTGTGGAACACCAAATTCGTTTTCAATTAATTCAGATTTTACACCATTAACTGTTGTTCTTTGTTTTCTATTTGATAAGTAAGATTTAAACCATTTAAGTTCAATATTTTTTATTCCGTACATATGAAGTTTTTTAAACATTATTTTTCTGTCAATTGTTTCAAACGCTCTTTTAAAATCTAAAAAAATTGCCATAATTTTTCTATTTTTTTCAATTTTTTCCCATCTATTTATAACATAACTTACTGCAGTTTCACATGAATATTTTTTCTGTAACCAGATAGGTATTTCGATAGTATATATTTTTCTTCCATGTAGCATTCTAATTGACCTATCACAACCTTTTCCAGTATTTTCTCACACATTTTTAAAGTGTTTATAGGACGAAATTCCTCACATTTGTTCGTGTGTGTCACCTTTTCAACCGGTTTTACCATTGTTTCTTTCCAGCTTTCTGGGAATTCTCCATTAGTTTATGATTTGTTAATTATATTTAACAAGATATCTCCCGTTATGTTCCAATTGTCAATAATAATTTTATTTGATATTTTTGTATAGTCTGGCTTATTGTTAAGTCGCTTTATTGTGTTTTTTAGTTCTACTATTGTTATTGCACGAATTTTGAAATTATGACTAGTGTTTTTAATATTGTTTACGTATTGCACTTCTTCAATCGAGTCTCTTATTGCCATTATACTACTTACAAAATAGTTATTAAATTTACTAGCTATTTGATTGTTTTCTTTATATTCTATTAGGTTAAATATCACAGTTTTTATCACAGACTTCTTGTTTTTCATCACTAAAGTTTTTATTTCTTTCCACATTTGTTTTTGATCTTTTGCATTGTTTATTTTCTTGTTCATATAATTATTTTTCGCGTTTTCAATTTTTACTTTATATAGGTTTCTTACTGATCTATAATTTGCCCATGTTTCATTTGTGTTTTCGAGTCTTGCGATTTGTTGTTTTATAATTTTATCTTTTTTTAATAAACGAAGTTCATTGTTAAACCATTTATTTACATTATTTGCATTACTTATAGCTTTTTTTTATTGTACATTTGTTTATTACCTCTTCGAAACATCATTGACACTACTGTTTGATTTATATTCTATTGTTGCACTCAGATTTCTATTAAAATTATTTTTATTGTATTTAAATATTTTATGGGTTTCTAATGTAGTATCCTTTTTATAATTTTTTTCACATTCAATATATATGTAAAGAGATTCGTGATCAGCAATATTATTGTTATTAATTTCTACTGTTACTTTATGGCTATTTGTTATCACATAATCAATAAGAGTATTAGTATCTTTTGTTATACGTGTAAAGTTATTAACGATTTGTTTTAAACCATGATCATTTAAGTTATCATTTATTTTGTTTTTATAAAAAATATTATCCATCCAATCTATGTTAAAGTCTCCACAGATTATAATATCACAGCTGTTTTCACATATTATTTCTAACATATTTTTAAATATATCACAAAATTCAAATTTCTTACAACTTGGGGACCTATATACTGCTACAATTATTATTCTATTATTATCAAATTTAGCAGTGCAAACCATAATCCAGTATTTATATTCTAAAAATTTTTAAATCATTTTATTCACCTTCCATGCTTTTTTGTTATAAATTATAACACCTCCTGTTCTCGCAGAATTAGATAAAGATACTATGTGGTCATTAGGGTGTCCCAAAATTTTTTTTGTCAGAGGCTCGTGCCTAATTTGAAAGCTTATAGGGTCCAGTATTTTTGAATTTTTTTTTAGATTTTTAGGAAGAGGTTTAGAGGTCGCGCAATTCAAGTCTTTGTTAAAAATCTGGGGTTTCGGGCTTTTTTCAAACTTGACTCATAACTTTGTCAATAACCACGTTCATTTAATTTTTTGACCGAATATTTCTAAAGAAAATTTCCCAAACTTTATTTCCATATGCAAAAACTTTAAGTTCCGGCAATATTTTTGTCCATTACGATTCCACATATTAAGTATTTTTGTAATTTTTTAACAAATTCTGCAAAAAACGGTTTAAGAACTTCCCAAATTTATATGAAAGGTATAAAAACTAGTGACGCGATTTTAAATACCGATAAGTTCTAAACAATTAAGAAAAACAAAAATGGAATTTTGTCCTACAGTTTCCGAGTTACACTATTTTTATAGTTTGTACCTTAAAAATGGTGATACTTATTTCGTTATAATTATTGTATATTTCCATAAATTTTTATAGTTGGGTTTTAATTGTCATTAACTTCTGACATTTATTGATCTAAATCGTTACACGCTGTCATTTTCACTTTCTATTTTATGTGTATTCTCCGCTATAATATTGTCGTTATACGATTTTACATAATACAATTTTTTGATTTAGCTGACCGACGAATCAAATAGAAAAGTTTTTTGTGTATGTGGCAGCGCATAGAGAAAGGGACCTAAGGGTAAAAAAATTAATTTTTACTTTTTTTTTTTTGATGGGGACATCATCTGAGCATCGAATGAGACCGATCCTATGAACCAAAAGTGTTCCCTCCCAGAGATATGCGCGTTTTATGAAGTGATGGTACACCAAAATGACTCTCCTGAACAAAACCGGGTTTTCCCTTATGTCCCTTTATATTTGCGCGTCACATATATGTATAAAAGTTTTCGTCGACGTACCGGTAAGGATTTTTTTTTTTATTTTTTTGTTAGTTCAAAAATGTGTAATTTTATTCAAAATATATATGAATTTTGTGAAAACAAGAAATGTGTGGCTTGTGGGAAAAATTTTAGATGCCCTTGATCCCTCCAAACCGCCGACAAAAATGCAAATGCTGCAAAGATTTTTTAATAAAATATACTGGGTATAAAGATAAAAACGGGTATAACTCAGGAACGGTAAGAATAAATTTAAAAATTGTTTATTCATATTAATAAGAATTAATTTGTCTTTCAAACTGTACATTAGTTTTTTTCGTTTTCATTTAAATTTAAAAAGTTGTAAAGCGTTATTACAAAATTTTTGAAAAAACTACGACAAATTGCAATTAAGGGTATCTAAATGAGTAACCTCATCACCAAAACTTATACGATTTTCACACAGGAATAAAGCTTGGATATTTTTCTTTAAAACTGTTTCCTCAGGAGTGCAGAAACTCGTGGTATTAACCAAGTTATCAGTAAAGTTAAAAAAAGGCCAAAAACTCCGGTTTTTTATGAAAACTCCATTTGCGCGACCTCTAAACCTATTCCGAAAATTCTTAAAAAAAAACCAAAAATACTTTACCCTATAAGCTTTTAAATTTTGATTGAGCACCAATGAAAATCATAAATAAATAATTTTTTGGGACACCCTAGTGGTCATATTCTTGTAGCATAATTTCATTTTCATTTATTTTATCCGTTAAATGTGTTTCTGATAATATAATAAACTCTAAATTTTCTGATGCTGCTATTACTTCTATTTGGCTGAAATTATTTATTAATCCTTGTACATTGGTGTAAAGTGCTCGAATATTCTGTGATTGTTACATTGCAAACCCCATTCTTTTCATTTTCATATTTAATTTATTTTGGTAGACTTGGCATTCTTCATCATTAGTATAGTGATTTTCATCTAAACCCATATTAAGATTATTATTTACTCTTATGATTATGAAATTAAGAGTAAACGGAATATTTAATTTAAAGAACTTCAGAAGTCAATTAGCATTTGCATTTTCCCACTACAAAATAACAAATTAGGAGGGATTAAGTTAACTTAATACTAGAGTATCTACTCTATTAATCATTGCTCGATTAATCGAGGAATTTTTCCACCATTATTTGATGAAATAATCTAAATAGCCAATTTCGAATAACGAATAATTCCAACAATTTATGTCAATTAATCGATTAAGATGAATATCTTTAAACAAATCTACTTTTTTTAAATAAAAATATTGGTTCAACATTTTTTATATTTCGAATTTATTCTATGAGCTAAATTTCAGTTATGTATTTTATAATGCTTTTTTGTAATAGTCCAATTCCTTAAATTTTTCAGAAATTACTTTTTTATACACTACCAGACTATTATATTTTATCTTCTTGTTACATTTTACCTTAGCTTTCCTTCGAAAGAAAATAATTCCCAGTTTCTATTTTTTAAAATTGTTGAGTTAAATACATTCAGTTTATAAAGTATCACTATTCAGTGTGACACAAAAAATGCTGACGAAGAAAATGCATTACATTCTGCTGGTGTCTAATTATTATTAGACACCAATTATAATTGTAAATTTTTCTGTACATATACTTCATTGCTGTCCAATGGAAAGCTAAGGTAAAATGTAACAAGAAGATACAATATAATAGTCTGGTAGTGTATAAAAAAGTCATTTCTGAAAAATTGAAGGAATTGGACTATTACAAAAAAGCTTTATAAAATACATAACTGAAATTTAGCTCATAGAATAAATTCGAAAAATAAAAAAATGTTGAATATATTATAAAGTTACCTTCGAAAGGAAATAATTCCCAGTTTCTATTTGTTAAAAATATTGGTTTTTAGATTTCTAAAGCCTATAGTACATGGAATGTAAAAAGCGAAATGCACATGTGTTTCTGACGTAATTTTGACGACACAACAAAGCCACAATAGCAAGTTCGTGTTGTGTGATGACGACAAAATTACGTCAGAACCTCATGCGCATGCAGCTTTTTACATTCCGTGTACTATAGACTTAACTGTTTAATATTATTTAAAACTAAATAACATGTTCTTAACTTCTACATTTATTTTGATCACACAAACTTTTGAGCATATTTCAGTCCCTTTTTAGATGTTTTTGTGTGAGAGACAAATTGTGTATATAATTATAAACGTCAAACTTCATTCATTTTCAGGCCGTTTGTATTCCCACGAAAATTATTTTGATAATAAACTGGCAGGTGCACGCCCTGAAAAAAACTGACTGGCAACCCGCTTTTTAAATAAAGCGAGTTGTTTTTGTTTTAATTTTGTTTTTTCTTAACCTACTTACAACTACAATTAATGTTGGAAGAATTCCAATCAATTGTAGTGGGGAATGTAAGGAGAGATAAGCTCACTGATTTTTGTTGATAATTTTGTTTAAACTTTGTTATTGTTACATATAGAACGGTTTCTGTAATTCTTATGCACTTAACAGTTTTATTTGGTTTAATATCTTTAGTTTTTCTAAAATCTTTATGGATGAAGTTTCCTGATGATCTGGCCTAAGCAACCAGTGAAATGCGCATAGGAATAGCTTATCCCATCAACAATAAATTTCAGTGTTTTTATCAAATAATAAAAATTGGGAATTAAGCACGAATAACAAAATCATTTAAATTAAATTTTGTATTCCCACGAAAATTATGTTGATAATAGTTTAACATATATCGTTAGCGGTCAGGCATCTCCGGTGGTGAGGTTGTTCACAACCCTTAATTGTGAAACTTTCAAATGAATCATTATGAATCGCTTATAAATCTTGTACCTAAGAAAATGTGTAACCACAAAATAAAAATAAATAAAAAACATTTATTGTAAAAAATGTGTAAGTTAAAGCAGATTACAAAAATTTATTTTGGGGTGTACTGGAAATCGCAAACGTAAAACGCAAGAATTTTAAACGTCGTTTTTTAATAAGATTTCTGTAATAAAAGAATTTAATGACAAATACTAAACAAATATTTCTCTATTAAACAGGATTTTAAACCAAAAATTATAAGAATTAGGTTTAAAGTTTATTAAAAACAACTTCCAAATTCTTGCGTTTTGCGATTGCGATTTCCAGCACACCCCTCATTAAGTTATCAGAGAAATTGAAATCAAAGTAATTTTAAAAACTTAAGAGTTAAAAAAATGAGTGCTTTTTAAAAAATTGTTAACTAAGAATGTCCATCGACTTACAAATTCCAACATCAAATTTGATGTCCTAGATTCACCATCATTCCTATCTACGAAAACAACAAAATCATCGTCTTCTTTACTGGAGCTTCTACTTCTGATATTTCCATATTCTTATAGTTACGTTTTTTAGCGATTCTAGTATTTGGTAGATCAAAATGCAAACAACCATCAATAAACTGACAAAATATATTTTGTAAACTATGTTTTTAAAATACATAATACTCCCATTTTTTATGAATTTAAAAAACAAAATACTTGCTGGACATGTATTTAAAATACAAAATACATAATACTTGCACGTCATGTATTTAAAATACAAATACAAAATACGTATTTCAAATACTGCCCAGCCCTGATTGCATGTAACATTTATTCACTTGTGAGTTCTTTTTGTAACCAGTTAAAAATTAGATTAATTGCCAGTACGATTTAATGTTAAATTTTTGAAGTTCTTTTTAACAAGGTGACTCACGTTTATTTAAATATAGTTGTATTTGATAAACAAAAAATATTAGCACATTTTTATTAAATCTAAAATTCGGGACTTAAATTTTTAGAATAATCCCGGAATTTCGGAATTCGAGATTTCGGGATTGGCATCCCTAATTGACATTCTTTAAGTACAGGACAAAGTTTTACATTTGATAAAACAGTACTTATTCATTTAAACAAACAATAATTTTCATCAGTTTTTTAAGTTTCTTAAAGATATTTGAATAACAATAGACTTATAATTTTTATATTTTTCTTAGTTAAAAAGCGATTTTTTATGTAAATTTTTAAGTTGTTAGTGAATATTTCTTATTTTAAGAACAATTGTGATTTTTAGTTGAACTGGGCCCAGATCGTCGCAGTCGTGATCGAGTGACTTTGATCGAAATTTTACTTTTTGGAATCGTCCCATTCGTTATTCGATATCGAGTAGTCGATCGTATCGAAATGTCATTCGATAGGTTAAGAGCTTTCGTAAAAACATTTAATTGTTTTTACAAACAATTTACACGTTTTTTGAGAATAATTATTGGTATTAAAACACATTTATTTTTAAAATCGTTTTAAATACAAAATTCTCTTCTTCACTAAAAACTTAAGTGAAACTTAAGTCACCGATGTGGTACACTTAATTTCAACTTAAGTTTCCATCGTAATATTTTAGCAAGGTGGCCTCAATATCACAACAATACAACAACAACATGCAAAGCATTAGCAGTCAGCTGTTTTTTCAGACCACCTTGTAAATAATTACACTTTTTTATATTTTTTTTTTTTTTTTATTTAGTAGTGCTACCATACCTTTATCTTAATTAAATAAGACTTTTCAAATAAAACTCAAAAAACCAATTTGTTTTAAATACGATTTAAGTTTTTTTAAATACTATCCTGAAAATTGGGCATTAGTCTAGACGATATGTTGAATCAGCAAATGTATGCTTACACTCATATGTTTAAAAATAATAACAAATGCCTCTATCAGCATATGCAATGTGTTAGGTGTCTAGATGATATGCTGAAAATACTAAATTTTTCAAATTCAACATATGACAGCAAATGATATTTCAACAAATAAGTTAGCATACAATTGTTGTGTCTACACGATATGTTGAGTATTGAGAACAATTGTTTAATAATTATACAATATAAATTTGACAATACTCTTTTTTATTACAGTATTCCACGGATAATTACCTCGACAAAAATGCCAAACTTTTTGGGTGATTATGCGGGGTAAGCATTTAAACGAATACGCTTAACTACCTCGTTGAGGTAATTATAAGAATACGTTTAACTACCTCATTGAGGTAATTAAGCGAATACGTTTAAAAATCTCAGTGAGGTAGTTAAACGTATTTATTTACTAGATATCTTATCTTTGATGTATGAAAAAAGTGTAGACATTGGAATTTTAACATGTATCAGCTAAATCTAAAGAGATAGCAATTAAAAGCAATGGGATTTGCTGTCTTACATTTTATCTGCAATGCTTTTTGGGTTGTCCTGTTATATCCTACTGACAAAAGCGTACTTATATATTCAAACTTATGATCATGGAAACGGTAAATATGCAATTGCATGGTTTTTCTTGTGCGACCAATAAAGGCGGAAACGATATGTTTGTCCGTTTTAGAGCTTTTTATGAATATTGGTATCGGTTTGTTTGCGGATAATTAGCTGCTTTATTTTGCACACATATTTCACGTTTTGAAGCATATTTTAATGCATGTTCAGCAAATAAAATATTTCTAAAATTCTGGTTATCAGATATTTTGTCTGTTGCTTTAATTTCGCCATCTAGATTCAATTTTCACTCCACAATTTTAAGCCAAAGCAATTTTTCGCTAAGAAGATAAATGTTATTCCAAACTGTTATGTTTTATATATATGCAAAAATTAGGGGGAAAAAAGCAATTATATAAATTTGCTCTGCTACATAGAAATCTAGACGCATCGTTTGGTAAACCGATCGAATCAGAAACACTGTTTAAAGTGATCTCTTCGTGTCCGTTCGTTAATCTGGCTGGTTGTCTGTCCATGTAAACCTTGTGCGGAAAGAAAATTAGCTGTTTTTAGATAATTTGATAAAAGCCCCGATTATCGTTTACAACACTTAAATGTTGTGTTGTTTTAGCTACAACACAACACTTAATTTGTTATCGATTATGGTTTACAACATCTTGGTGTTGTGCATGTCACAGGGTTGCATTTTATATTAGTGCTCATTATCCATAAATTTACATCCCTGCATATGAAAAACTGTTAAGTTTGAAAAAAATATTGTTGAAATTAAAAGTAAAATAATGGATATAAATACCGAATTATTTTTTGATGATGACGATGATAGCATGAAGAAAACATATATGGCACGTATACGGAAAAGAATTCGGGATAGTTCCAACCCCTTGGAGCTACCAAATGCTGAGTACGTATAATTTATCTGAAGTCATTAGCTATATTAACACATATACATATGTATGTATTTTAGTTTTATAAAAGAAGCAAGAAAGCCGTTTTAATGCAGTCCATGCAAAAGCAAGAAATGTAATGGAAAGAAAAGTTGGAGTTCTTAAAAGCAGATTCTCTGCGATTGCACTACACTCCCGAAAAAGCGACTCAAATCACAAATGTTTGTTGCGCATAACACAATTTAAGCAAACACTTTAAGACAGAATTTAATGAGGAATTGCCTTTTCCATTAGAAACAGAAGTAGAAGTTGGAGAACCTGCAGAAGCAAACATTGAAGAGTGTGCACAACAAAAATGCTTGCAATTTTAAATGAATAAACATTTGTTTTAACATATTTATTGCTTTAATTCAGTTTATTAAAAAAATAAAAAAAAGAAAAACTTAAAAACTAATTTATATGTAAAAAAATATCACCAAATTCTTAAAACTATAACAAAAGGTATTTAATATACATATATATTTATCACAGCTCCTGAATTCATTTATTTGTTAATTAAAGTTTGTCTTATATCAATTTCATTTGTAGGTCAGTCTTCTTTTTTTTAATTCATACATTTGTTTATTTATTTTGTAATTTTTGTATGAATTACTTTCCAACCTTTTCAACGTATCTTAGATCTTCTCCTGATTTTTTGCTTGCGTTTTTAATATTTGTAAACGTTCGTCCTCCATCTTATTCTTTCTACGATTTTTGGGCAATTGTGTTTCCGTAGATTCCATAATCTGTGAAGGCTCCTCAGGTCTAAATGTTAATTCCGCCCCATTTGAATCTTCTTGATTTTCCAAAACCATTGCAGAACCATTGCTCCGTAGCTTGCCTCGTCCAATATCTGGATGAATTTTCATCAGCTCAACCAACTTTTCCATTTGTTTTTTATTTGTAATTTTGCTAAGAAATATTTATAATCGAGTATTTTTTACAGTTGTGTTTTTTTATATGCATACTTACAAATTTTTCTCCATTTTCGTTTTTTTAACTTGTAACGTTCACAAAACAACA
This sequence comes from Pollenia labialis, assembly GCA_949318255.1. NCBI lineage: Eukaryota > Metazoa > Arthropoda > Insecta > Diptera > Polleniidae > Pollenia > Pollenia labialis. The sequence continues at coordinate 60,630,978 of OX439141.1, forward strand.
GCAAATAAGCAGTTGTAAGTTTTTGACAGTGCTGACAACACATAAATGCACATGTTGTAAACGATAATCGATGTTACAGAACATAGACAACTCCAAATACAACAGTGCTGACAACAGTTGTAAATAATAATCGCATTTAAAAAAATACAATATCACATAGTCCCCATGCAAACTTCTTTCTTTATGTCCATTACCCATTTTGTTTTGGCCCAAAATATCTTACTGCAAATAAAATATGGTTGAGTCGGTTCAGATTTAAACATACAGCTTCTATTCAAATATCAATCCCTAAAATTTTCAAACTATTTCATCTTTTCAAATGTTAATATAGAGCAATTCCGTATGAAAGCGAACACCTTTTGGACGACCCCTCTCCGATTTTAAAATAAAAAGTCAATCGATTGCCCATCAAAAAATAATGTTCCTACATTTTTTTTTTTTTTATAGTGACTGGTTTAGTGGTGGTGTACACCACTGTCATGTGACAAAATTGAAGAATTCTTCATAAGGGACCTCATTGAAAGTTGTTTAAAAAACTACTAAAGCGATCGCAACGAGTGATAGCTCGTTGGAAAGGTATTGAATCAGGCTTTAATTGAAAAATAAAATTTTCCTAATTTTTCTTAGAAATTTACCTTTAAATTTTCCCATGAAAATTAAATTTTCCGATTTTCCACAGAAGCTCCTAAATTTTCCGGCTAATTTTTTTTTTTGGATTCCTCATAATTTTTGCTTTAAGAATCAGCAATAAAAAAATGGGCCCGACTCCTTGTTTGGACAGGAGAAGAGCATTTAAGAGACCACCTTGTTAAAAATACATTTTAAAAATTGTTTTACAGTTAAAAATACATTTATGAAGAAAAAATCTTTCTTATTTTGCTGCTTATACTTAATTACAATATTTATTAAAAATTTCAATTGTCTTGGCATCATTATAAAATTAAAGTAACTTTAAATTTAGCACGTCGGCAGACGAAGAGTACCGCTTTACATTAATTGACATATCAGAAATATTTGGTATGATGCAATGAAACTTTTGCGTTCCAGTTATAGTTTTGACATTATTATATCTGTTTTGAATTCGTCGCTCCATGGCATCGTGTTCTTTTTGAGTGCATAAAACTGTGTTAATGGCAATTTCCTTGCTTTGAATCCACGAAAACAAATGTTGTACATTTAAGATCTGGTCAGTATATGGCCTTTGCAAACTTGCCTTAGTCGCCATGCGTTTTAGGGTTCCCTTTAACGCATCGCATGGGCCCTTACCGTGGGACGTCGCGAAAAAGTGCCACTCGACCTTGCAGTTTTGTTCTTCTTCAATTATGCAGATTGTAAAAATTTTTTTTATTCTTGTACTGAGAAGCCGCGTCTGATTTCGAGTTGTATTTCAATTTGGTTGCATTTCTCGAGAAGTAATTTGTTGGATATGGTATTTGGCAACCAGATCTTCAAAATTTTCCTGAGGCATTTATTTACGAAAATTTGAAGTTTCTTTTCCAGTGCTTTCGTCATTAGCCAGGTCTCACATCCGTATAAAAGAACAGATTTTACGTTTGAGTTAAAGATACGTAATTTGGTGTGGGTGTAGATTGATGATGACCTCCAGATTTTCCATAGCTGTGAGAAAGCGCCTTGTACTTTGGATATTCTACTATGGATATCGTTTGCAGCTCCGCCATCTGGGGAAATGACACTCCCGAGGTAGGTGAAGGAGTTCACATTGTCGATAGCATTCTCACGCGCTTTAAAGTTTGCGTCAGAGTTGGTGCATTTATTTTTAACGTTTTGGTTTTTGCGGAGTTAATTTTTAAGCCAACATTGTTAGATTCGGTGATAAGGTTGTCAATTTTATTCTGCATATCGGCATGCCTTGATGATATCAGGCATATGTCATCTGCATATGCCAAATCTTCCAATTGGCTTTGGAGGTTCCAAGTGATACCACGGTTTTTTCCGTCTATAGCCCGTGTTAAAACATCGTCCAGCACTATCAGAAATAATATAGGTGACATATACAGTCTCTGTTAATGCTGTCGAATGCCGTGCTATAATCGACGAATACAAGTTGGAGAGCGGTTCTAAACTACACGGACTGTTCTATTATTATCCTCAATGTTGATCGTAACCCTGCCTGTTTCCTGCGAATGGTTGAGGCCAGTTTTTCGTTTACGCGATTAAGTAAAATTTTGGTTAATACTTTTGACGGAATTGGGAGCAACATAATACCTCTGTAGTTTCGGCATTGACTAAGGTCGCCTTTTTTTGGGATCGTGACTAATATCCCCTCCAACCATTCTTCTGGTAGTTTTTCTGTTTCCCAAATTTTAAAACCGGGTTATACTGTATTTATATTTTTATTTTATTATTTTTTTTATTTAAAATTTGTTTTCATTTATCGCCTTAAGTGCAAAAATTAATAGTTTTATTAATACTGAATAAATAAGAATGACATATTTGGCTGGGTCAAATCCGCAAATATGTAGCTTAAATATCTATGAACTGGATTGATCTTAAAATTATTAATAAAACCTCACAGTTTTATAACTTCTTGCAGTTCTACCTCCAAGATAAATTATGGGCCGATCAGCAGTATGTTTTATGGGTTTATTTTAATACCCACACCACCATTGTGTCTATAACACCTAAAAATATTGGTCCTATAACCATTTTTTAGTATACCGATCGACACATTCACTATATGAGTCGATATAACGATGTCCGTCCGGCCGGCTGTCCACTTTGTAGTATGCAAAGTACCTACTTGTTAATCACATATAACTTTATTTGACCAAATTTGAATAAACTATAATGATTTGTATCAGTTTAGCCATATAAAAGCGATTTTTGGGTCGATAATCAAAAAATTCGGTTGAATTATGCCAAATTTTAATACAACTTTAAAAAAATGTTAACTGTTTTAAAGTCCCGCTTTATACGAAACCTACAGTAAGTTGTATGCATCGTGTTATTTCTAGCAATTTAAAGCAAAGATGGACTATATTTTACCACAACATCGATATTTTTACGGTTTAAGGCGTATTTAAATTATTTCTTAAAGTGGGCTTTATATGAAGCTTATGGTAAATTGTGGGCCGATCTTCTCCAAAATTAGTTGTTAAATTTATAGTTTTATGAAACTATGACAGATCAAGTTTTTCTATAATAGCGTTGTTTGGTACGTCTAAGGCATATTGAATTATTTCCGAGAATGTGCTTTATATGGGGCCTATGGTAAATAATGGAACGATCATCGTAGTGTAATATTTAGTCATAGAAAAGGAGTTATTTCTTGCAAAATTAAATTACAATCGGTTCATTTTGTCACCAATTTTTGTTAGTTTCTTTAACAAAAACATCAATTTTTAAGGGTGCTGGGGTTCTGGTTTAAATTAAGAAAATTAACTCAGCTGAGCGAAGTCAGTGCTCGACATACCATAAAACTAAGAACCCTTATGACCAATCAAAGACCTGCAATAAAGACAAATTTCATTAAGCGGAGCTGGTGTTTGTCGTACCTTAGAGGTAAATAATACCCATATTAAAGCAATTACAAAAAGTATAAACATTTTTTCACATGTTTACTCACACCTACATACATATAAAATAAAAAGATTTATTAGAATATAAATTTTTAACTTTAATACTTCATAACATGGTACGGTTGTGTCATGCATTATATTATATCAAAGCTTGAAAAGTTCTCTAAAAAATAAAATATGTATGTAAAAAAATACCTTTATTGTCACAAGAAAATTTTAAGATTAGAGCCATTTTGGTAAAATACATTAGTAAATAAAAATATTATTTTTAATTAGTTCTTAATGGGTTAATAATTCGAAATGTTTTATATACCATGTAAAAGGTATTTGGAAATACTTTTCAGCGATACCCATATTGCTTAGATCAAAATTATACTTTAAGAGATATTGGTTAAGAACTATCAACTTTATGGTCTTTAACTCTAAAACAAAGTTCGTTGGCAAACATTTTTATTTTCAAAGCACTTCTAAATGCATTTTTTTGTTCCTGGTTTGCCAATGAGCCAAAAATCTTGATAAGTTCCGGAGTTCTGTACAAAATTAAGCAAGTAGTTGAAGGAATATAAAGTTTTATACATTTGATATGCTAACAAATTTGCCGTATGCTGAAAAGCTTGCATACGACTTTCAACAAATAACATACATATTTGTCAACATATGTAGAACATTTGATGAAAAGTAAAAAATATTGTGTCTAGACGATATGCTGTAATTTTGAACAAACGTTTGCTTACATCGTTAACAAATGCCTGTCATGGCTGTAGGAAATATCGCCCAAAGAAAAATGGCCCAAAAAAAAAAATGAAAAATCGCCCAACCAAACATGAAAAATGACACAAAAAGGTAAATACGAAATTTTGCCCAAAAAAAACGAAAAAGGGCCCAAAAAGAAAATGAAAAATGACCTAAAAAGCAGAAACGAATTTTTTCCAAAAAAAAAAAAAAAAAAAAAATTGAAAATTACTCAATTTGCAAAAAAGTGTTTATTATTCATATAAATTTAGTTATATACATATACAAGTTTTATGTAAAAATTTGCATTGTGCCTTCAACAGCTGTTCGGCAGTATTGACGCTATGACACTTTGCAAAGTGTCATAATGTCCACAACTTAACTTATAACGATACCAGCTTCGCCAACTAAAGCTTCTCTGCACAGCCGGCCTTCGGCCGGGCGCAAGGATTTTCTCCTCTATGGTATAACAAATACCGGCTTCGCTAACTAAAGCTTCTCTGCACAGCCGGCCTGCGGCCGGGCGCAAGGACTTTCTCCTCTATGGTATAACATACACCGGCTTCGCTAAGTAAGTAAAGCTTCTAAAATCTGCCTTGTTTCCGAACGAAGGCCGACTACGCAGAGAAGCTTAAGCTAGCGAAGCCGGTTTTTTTTATACCATAGAGTAAAAAATCCTTGCGCCCGGCTGCGCAGAGAAGCTTTAGTTGGCGAAGCCGGTATCCTTATAAGTTAAGTTGTGGACATTATGACACTTTGCAATATGTCCCGTTATTTTTATAATGATAATGAATGATTTGGACAAATAGTATGTAACATTTTGGAAGAATTTTAAAAATGAAAAATGGCCCAAAAAAATGGGCTATTTTTCATATAACAATTTTTCGGCGATTTTTCATAATGAAAAATCACCCAACAATAACAAAAAATAGCCTAAACATTTTGGGCCATTTTTCATATGAAATCAGGCCCAATTTTACATGCAATTTTTTTGGGCGATTTTTCATTTTTGTTTTTGGGCCATTTTTCTTTGGGCGATATTTCCTACAGCCGCCTGTCATATGTTGCTAAGCATACGTTTGCTGAAAAAATTTGGTGTCTACACGATATGTTGGCACTGAAAGCAAATTTTTCAACATAAATTTGCTGATTCAACATATCGTGTAGACTTAGCTTTAGATTTCTTCAACAAATAGCTAAAAATGTAAGCATTAAACTTTTTTTCAGTAATAAGAAAAAAAATAATAACATTTAGTTTTGCAATTTTTTGCAAATTTTAGTCATGTTTGCGATAGAAGCGATTTTTGTATTGTAAGTTTTTTGATTCCTTACAGCTTTAACGATTTTTAATATATAGTAGACTTTGCTATTATGCCGCTATTAGCAATTTTTTGCGAATTTCCCCTAATTTAGCAATTTTTACAGAATTTTTTCCATTCCGTATACATACTTTTATGGACTTTAAATCTATTTTTAACGGTTTAACGGTTTATTTATTTGTATGTTCAAATCCTGTACAACAAGAGTTAATCTTATAATTAGAGTACAGGAAAGTATTAGTGTTAGTTAACTTAAATTAAGACGGCAAATGCAAGTATACATATTTAGACATAATTAACTAAAAATTGTTAAAGAATATAATAATATTTGTGATTTTCTAATGTGTAAAATGTTTATATAAATAAGACTTAAAGCTAGTTGCGTTGCTATTAAGTTGTTGTGTACGAGGAAGATTATTCCAGAGACGCGCCGAATGTATGAAAAACTGCCATTCGGATACAAGAGAACGGTGGAATGGAATTATGATCTTTTTTCCCCTAACTGATCTGGCAAACCTAATCTTATCAATGAGATATTGTGGCGTATCCGAATAAATGATTTTATGTATGCAGAAATAAAAGCACACGTATGTTAAGAAGGTTGTTAAGCGAGACTCCATATGGTTTCGAAGAAAAGTGGGATACATGATCATATCTTCTCAGTCCATATACATATCTAATAACATTGTTGTATAAGACATTAAGCGTACCCTTGCTTATTGAGTCACAGCTGGCAAAAAGTTCACAGCCGTAGATTAAATTGGGAATAATGTAAGATTTTGCAAGAAGTAGTCTTATATTTAATGGAGTATAATGCTTTGAGGCCCAAAGACATCTTAGCTTTGTGTACGTCTGCCCCACAAGTGCGTTAATATGGTTATTCCAAGTAAGATTATTATTAAAAACTAATCCAAGGTTTTTGGCAGCATTTACTATAGTGACTTTTTCACCATCTATCAAAATATCAACGTCGGCAATATGTTTCATTGTTTTCCTACGAATAATGATACACTTTGATTTGCGAGGGTTTAAACAAAGCCCATTTGCAGTTGCCCAGATATAGATCTTATTAAGATCGTCATTAAGTTTCATTATATTTTCAGCGATAGAAATGACTGGACTGCTTAAATACAACTGCACATCATCTGTGTACATATGCATTTTGCAGTGCGAAAGCTGATTTGGTAAATCATTTACATAAATAGAGAAAAGGAGTGGTCCAAGGATTGACCCTTGGGGCACACCCCTAGATAAATTTAATACCGACGATTGAAGTCGGTCCGAAAACACAAATTGTCGGCGTCTTGAGAGATATGACGACAACAGACGCGTGAAGGTCAAGGAAAAGTTAAAAAAATGGCGGAGTTTCGAGCAAAGCGTGCCGTGGTCCACTGTGTCAAAGGCCTTAGAGTGATCCAGAAGAACCAAGAAGTTCACTTTTCCTGTATCTAATTCACGTCGTATGTTTTCAGTCACGTCCAGTAAAGCAGATTTTTCGTAAAATTTTTGTAAATTTTTTTTTTGCTAATTGTTGAAATTTTTTTTTTTTTAACCTATTTAGCGATTTTAAATAAATTTTAGGGTTTGTTACCAAGTTTGCAATTATTCGCGAATTTTAGCCATGTTCGCAATATCAGCGACTTTTTCTGTAAGTTATCTGACTCATTACAGCTTTTACAATTTTTAAAAAATACTAGACTTTGCTTTCATGCAGCTGTTTGCAAATTTTTGCGAATTTCAAATTTTTTTATCGAATTTTTGCCATTCCTTGTACTTTTAGGGATTTTTAATCAATTAAATGGCTTGTTTGATATATTAAAAATTTCGAGAATTTTTGCTATTTTTGCAAATTTTCTGAATTTGTAAAATTTTTGCGAATTTCTATAGTTTTCCGAATTTTTTAAAATTTTGGGTTGCTCTTTTTGACAAGCGCCGAAAGCCTATTAGCCGAAGTGACTATTAACACTGATGACTTATATACAAGCATAAAATCTATTACATTTTTTAAACAAATTTCGATTCGAAAGCTTTCGAATATACGAGATACGTGACGAAGTTTTATTCGATACGAAAGTTCATTCGATCACGTGTGCGACGATTTGGGCCCTGTTTATTTTAATTTTGATATTTTTAGTTAGGCTTGAGTTCATCAAATTTAATTACCATTAAATTATTTTTACTTAAGGAAGGAATTTTTTTTACAACTTGGAATTTTATTAAATACATATTTTGGATTTTTTAGTGCATATTTTAAGCGCATATTTTCGATTTTTTAGTGCATGAAAATCTCATCTCTAATAACCACACTAAAGAAAAAAATTAACATAGTATTTAATCGAACGAGTTGAGTGTTAACAATAACAAGCACATACACAAGTTTGTACTTGATTGGTCGCTTAAATAGAAATATACATCCCTACATATTAAACAAACAATGTGACGGAATATATTCTACTTTAATTCTACATTTGTCATAGCGTTAATGGCTGAGTTGTCTGGGCGGTTGCCTCGTGTTAGCAGTTGCCGCGGTTCAAATCTCGGCATCCACATTTTCGAAAAAAAATTTTTTTTTTGAAATTTTTTATAAACGATTTTAAGAGTATTCAGCAATTTTTTATTTTTTTTGTTTTATTGACAGTGTTAATATGGATGGATCGCTAAACTTACATAAATCTTTTAATTTCTGAAAAAAATCGCATATGTTATTTGAAAACAAAACATTCAACAATATGTATTTGCGTACTTAAATGTTTAGTATAATCAAAAAGCAAGCAACATGTACGTACGTTTGTACAATTTTATTGACAAAAAAAAGCTTAATATATTTTTTAAATAGCTAAATAAAATGCAAAATGAAAACATTTTATAAAAATGCAAAAAAAAAATGCCAAGCGCTTAATGGGAATTTTGCAGCTAAATAAAAATCGTTAATTCTAAATTACGCTGCACAATTCCTAAAATGGTCACACTGATTAAAATAAAAACATGCAGGGTTATCATCGTACAAAAAATAGAATATCCGGGGAATATTAGAAATGCCCTCATCATCTAATTTTACGACTTCCTTTTCCAACAAAGAGCAGGTAATATAACGAACAACGATCTAGTATGTCGGCATTATATTAAAAGCAATCATTGCCTTTTTATTGTTGACATGGATAACATATAAGTAAGCTTTTTAGATATTTTTTACAAAAATAAATGCAAATACATATAATATTTTTGCACAAAAGTGATTTAAAAGCATACACAATTTAACCAATTGTTTGGTTTGTTTTTGTTGTAATATTGATAAATAAAAATCATTAAAATAGGGTTGCGACTTTTATTACCCAAAAGACAGTTTTTTGCGACATTTGTTTAAAAATGTTTAATGGCATCCCTGTAAAATAGTTGTGTGTTGTATTTTGATTGTTTCGTTTGTGTTTTTTTCATTTAAAATATTTGTGATGAACTTATTTTCTTTAATATTACCTTCTTTATTATACACAAACAACAAACACATACATACTTCAATTTACTATTAAAAATAATTCATATCACATACTCATATAAACAATTGTTTTCTATGTCTCACGGTGGTCGAATTGTCTAGCCGGCGGGTTTCTAACAACTTTCTGTTGGTTTTTACCGGTTTGAATCCCACTCTATTACATTTTTTGGTTTTTGAAAATTGTTTTTATCTAAAAAGAAATTGATCGGTTTTTGACTTTTTTAAATTTTTTAAATAGGCACATATATTTATATATACTTTAAACATATTTACACCTTTTAATTTACCCTTTTTTACTTAGTCTTATTTTTTAATACTCTTCACCATAGGTGGAAAAGGGTATATATAAGTTTGGCATTCCGTTTTTAATTTCTACAATATTATACCCTTTTTGTGTTATTTTTTATTTTTATTATAATTAATTTTTTTTTCTATTTTTCAGTTATTAAAAAAGTCTCAAAAACGCGGCCATAAGAAAATATTTTTTATATCATGCATTGCAGCTTTCAAATAAGAATCTTCAGTCCAACATTTTCAAGTTGTTTATGTTGTCAAAACTCATTAAACTGAAAGCTGCGACGTAGGCTGCACGCAATTTTCAAGCCATTTATTTGCATTATGTCATCACGAAAACATTTTATAGAGACAAGTTGTCGTGCTGAAGTTATCTTGATTTTCATATATCATAAAAGACTATTTGGGGAAATTTAATCCTAATAAAAGCGGTACTATGTACTCTTTTAAACAACAAAGCGTGAGGGTGTTTTTAGTATTTTTTGTAAGTGCAGCTTCACACTCTTAACGTTTTAGCCGTCAAGTCTTGAGTTTTTAGGAGAGAAGGGAAGAGAAAATATCATTTCTTTCCCACTCTATATATTTTTGAGGGTTACACGATCAAGTTTTGCCTATTAAGTTTTAATAAACTCACACTTTTTTACCAATACACTCTTACTTATAAAAATTGATACAAACTTGCCTTTAAAATTCTCTTTCCAGTGAGTGTTTCAATTTACGTTCAAGAAAACAGCTGATTTCAAGGTTAGTGAGCAAAATTTTCGTTTGCCTATATAAATTGTTTTGACATCTTGAAATTAAATTACTCAAAAATTTAATGCAGCCTACGTCACAACTTTAAATTTTGACAAATAGTATATGTAAAAGGCTATCAAGAAAATCTTGATCGTGTGGCTGCACTGTTACTAACCATGAAAAGAGCTGTTTTCTGGAACGTAAATTGAAATTAAAAGTATGAGTGGAATGGTGAAAGGGTTCCCGGCCAAAACATATAATATACTGTAAGCGAAAGACAAGGTTAGGCCAAGAGCATGTCTTGTTGGCAAAAAACACATTAATATCTTCTTCTGTTCACAGCTTAGCTCAGCAGACCTTTCAGTCGCAAGGGTCGTGATGGCGGATAAAAGAAGCTTTGTGATTGCCTCATGCTATATGGCACATGACAGAGACGCCCCTCCGGACGAGGTACGGGCGCTCCTATCCTCTTTAGGCGCCAAAGAGGACTTCATCCTTGGATGTGATGCCAACGCCAGACACACCATCTGGGGCAGCAGTGAAATCAACAATAGAGGTGAGTGTCTATTAGATTTCATAAATAAATACTAACAAAATTACCATTTGTAACTCTGGCTCAAAGCCAACATTTAGATTTCCTAGTTCAGGTAATTTCAATGGTTGGAAGGAGGTTCTAGATTTAACGCTTATGAACGATAGGTCTAATTTATCAGTTGATAGGTGGGGGTATCGAGCACTAGGTCCTTCTCGGACCACAACTGGATACTCTTCGACATTGGACACATAGGTAATACCGGGAAACTAAGCTTTAGAAATCCGAGACGAACGGACTGGGCTAAGTTTAACGGAATTCTTGAACGTAGACTCAGTAGAGTGCCGATGATTCGGGATTCAATCTCTGCACTCGAGGGGGTGGAGGAGACCTTCAGTGGCGCCCTGACTAGGGCGTTTGAAATCTCCTGTCCCATTACGAGGGCCAGGAAGAGCTTCCCTCCCTGGTGGAACTCGGAACTCTTGGCTCTAAGAAAAGAAGCCCGTAGGGCTTTCAACACGGGTTATGCCAGTAATTCGTGACAAGAATACCGCGAAAAACAGAGGGCATATAAAAAGGCAATAGCAGTCGCAAAAAAAAGATCATGGAGGAACTTCTGCGAATCAATAGATAATACCAAAGAATCTGCCAGACTTAACAGAGTTTTGGCCAAGGGCCACTCGAACCCAACGTATGTCAAGAGAACGGATGATACCTGGCCGGAATCATCGGAGGAAACACTTGACATTCTACTTAACACTCATTTCCCTGGTTGCTTGGACGCTACTGATGAGGAACTAGTATACGATGATTCGTTCTTCGAGATTGACGAATATATAATTTCGGAGGAAAGAATCCAATGGGCGATAGGAAGTTTTGCCCCATATAAATCCCCAGGACCTGATGGCATTTTTCCTAGGATGCTGCAGAGCGCACGGAAGTATGTCACTCCCTGGTTGAAGTTAATGTATAGACTCTGCATATCCCTCAATTATGTACCGGATAATTGGAGGAGGGTAAAGGTGGTTTTTATACCCAAAATCGGAAGGAGTAGTCATGAGACTGCGGGGGACTTTCGTCCAATCAGGACTCACATATAAGGCATCGACTGGAGGGTACATCACAACTCTCATGTAGTCAACATGCCTACCTTAAGGGTCAGTCTACGGAGACGGCGCTACGCGAAGTAGTAGGGGTCAAAGAACGATCACTGGAATATAAAAAATTTACCATGGCCACCTTCCTGGATATTGAGGGCGCTTTTAACAACGTCACGATCACTGCGATCGAACATTCATTAGATGGTTAGTGAGCATGTTGAGGTCAAGGATCGTTACATCATGTCTTGGCAACAGTGTGAGGTCAAAGAATGTTAGTAGGGATACACCCCAAGGTGGGATGATCTCTCCTCTGCTCTGGCTCATCGTTGTTAACTCGATTCTTACTGGCCTGTATAACAGGGGCATCAAGACGGTAGCCTATGCGGATGATGTGGTGTTACTAGTATCTGGTGCGTTTCTGAATGTGATGAGTGACATTATGTCCAGTGCGTCGGGGAATCTCAGCAACTGGGCCGCTGAGTGCGGACTGAGTGAACCCGAACAACACGGAACTGGTACTATTCACCAGAAGGACAAAAATTCCTGCTTTTAGACTGCCACGGCTGGGGGGTTGCGAACTTCCCCTGTCGAATCACGCGAAATATCTGGGAATTATCCTGGACACGAAACTATAATGGAGATTGAATACTGAACACAGAGTTAGGAAGGCTACGGTGGCTTATTACGCCTGCCGTAGAATGTTTGGCAACAGGTGGGGCCTTAATCCTAGACTGGTCAAATGGCTATACATATATATGGTGGACCGCGACGGGCAAGAAATACATCGTGGTTCAGCTGGGCAGAGTACAAAGATCAGCCTGCATTGGAGCAACAGGCGCTCTACGCACTAGTCCTTCAGAGGCTCTGAACACTATGCTGCACCTTGTTCCAATTGAAATACACCTTATGGCCATATCCGTCACTAGCGCGGTCAGGCTCTCTTCATCGGGATGTTGGAAGGCGAGGACGTACGGTCATGCAGGGATCTTACAGAAGCAACCCACATCTCTGAAACGACCAACGGACTATATGATACCCCGCATGGACTTTGATAGGAAATTCAAGGTCATATTCCCGTCAAGACGGGAATGGAGCAGGGGTGTCCTGGCCGAGGAATATCGCACGAGGGTTTACACAGATGGGTCAAAGATGATTTGTGGTGTCGGCTCCAGGGTCTTCTCGGAGGAACTACATGTGAACCTCTCTTTTCGTCTGCCGGACTGGGCCAGCGTATTTCAGGCTGAAATACTGGCGATCAGAGAGGCATGCAGAACGCTATACGGTAGGAACATCGGCGGTAAAATTGGCATCTTCGTCGATAGCCAGGCAGCTCTGATGTCATTGAAGTCACACAAAACAACATCGATCATCGTCAACCAGTGTAGGGAAGATCTGTCCAGACTGGGCAGCCTATCTGACATTACCTTAATTTGGATCCCTGCGCATAGGGACCATTACGGCAATGAACAGGCGGATGGGCTGGCCAAAACTGGAGCCGCTCTTGATAATTCACAGGTTGTGCCAGTCGCAACACCCCTGGGAACTATCAGGAGCGAAATCTTCAGGCACTATCTGGATATGTCTAACGATAAATGGAGGAAACTAGATGGCTGCAGGGCTATCAAGGAAACGTGGCCCACATATGACATAGGTCGCTCTGAGCGACTTCTCAATCCCTCAAGTGAAGTAATGAATCGGTCAACAGATAGAAAGAGAGAGATAGGCTTTCGTCAACTGTTTTATTCTGGTTGGTTAAACACACGTTTTATTCTGGTTATTTTAACACAGCTTAGTGAATAACAGTTCATTGTATTTTGTTTTTGTGTTTTGGTTAATGTTAGTACGTTAAATACCTACATTAAAAAATCTAAAAGGGTACCTTACTTCCAAGAGTAAAAATCGCTAATATAAAACTTGTGCAAGGGAAAACGAAATTAAAACATCAACTTTGGCAAAAGAGGAAACGGATTTATAACTAAATTTTTATAAAAAATTTTTGATTTTGTCATATTCTTCGGCATGACGAAATGAAAAGTTGGCGTGGCTCAATTAATATTTATTTAATGGGTCCGCCATCTAACGTTTTTCTTTCAACTAGTGCTTATTTCGTAAATGGTAACACTTAGATCATGTCTGATTTGACAGATAATTAGTTTTATCTTTCCGCTGAACAAATATGGTTGTGTATACGCTTGAACGCTGGGAAATATTGCGACATTACTTTGAAAATTCATGGTAGTGTTGCAGAATGTGTGCGAAAATTGCGTACGGATTTTGGAAGAAGAGAAACACCGTCAGCTCCGTATGTTCGTTTTATTGTGAAAAAAGTGAAAGAAACTGGCATCCTCATCGATAAACCAAGGCGTGAAAAGCCAAAAAACAGTGCGTACACTCGAGAATATTGCTGCTGTGGCAGAAAGTATGCGTGAAGCGCCATCAACATCAATTCACCGTCGTTCTCAACAATTGAACATTTCGGAGACATCATTGAGACAAATTTTGAATAAAGACCTTGGTATGGCGCCATACAAAGTCCAATTGGTTCAGGAGTTGAAGCCAACTGACCATCAAATGCGTTTTCGCTTCGCTAAGTGGGCCTGCGATCGACTTACAGAAGATGGAGTATTGCCAAAAAAAAACATATTTTCAGATGAAGCTCATTTTGATCTTGGCGGGTATGTAAACAAGCAAAATTGTCGCATTTGGGGCACAGAAAACCCACACGCATACATTGAAAAGCCGATGCACCCAAAACGAGTCACTGTTTGGTGCGGATTTTGTTCCAGAGGCATAATTGGGCCATTTTTCTTCGAAAATGAGCAAGGAGTGGCCGTTACAGTCAATGGCGATCGTTATCGGGCCATGTTGAACGAATTTTTATTCACAAAAATTGAAGAGGAGGATATTGGCAACATTTAGTTTCAACAGGACGGCGCACAGTGGAAAATTTTAGTCCTTATCGGATCAAAAATCTGTAACTTTTTTGTTCTTAGAGATAGAGTTCTGAAATTTTGCACGAATAATCTTAAATATATTTGCTATTATTCTATAAAATATAAGCCAAATTAAACCAGAACTTATTTCACAATAAAGGTAAGAATTTTATTTTTTGTATATAGAGATGACTTGAATATGTATTTGGTACAAAATAGTAACTTTAACTTAAAATAAATAATTTTATTATATTAACATTTGTAATGTTTTTAATTTATGTGGTGTAATTTTAACGCACACCTAACTTAATATAATTTTATTGATTTGCACTTTTCCCATTTTAAACTGGGTTTTAATTTTATAAAACTTTAAATATTTAAGTAAATCTTTAACCGTGACATTTTTGTTGTTACTTCATCAGTTTAAGCGTATCTTCATCCAAATCTTTTGCAAGTTTGGCGGATGGTTTTCTTATACTGGTTACATATGGATCTAGACTCTATCCACCTCATACTTCTTTTCTTAACCTTTCTCTTTTTCTATCTTCTTTATCTGTCTTTATATAAATTGAAGGGATTCACAACGGACCGTACTGGTCTCCGCGTGGAAGTGTGTTACCTAACCTACATATGGATCAGAGGTGTAAAGAAATCTGTTGAAAACATCTTCGTTTCCATTGCATATTCGCCAAATTTTCCAGGGTCTATTATTAAATCAGACGATAAAGCTTGAAGTTACAGGGTCTTCCTCGATTCGCCGTACATATTTAAGGTTTCACTATTGCTGGCAAAGTTCTGCAAAACTCTCCATTTAACCACTCAGCATTTTTTTTAAATATTTTTAAAGATCTGTTTGATTTCTTCCACCGATTATTAAAACTTCGTATGCAAGTTTTTTTTATATTATTCACTATATATTTTATATTTTCTTCAGAAAGTTGATAATTTTTTTCAACAAAAAAGTTAATACTTTTTGTATTTCTCCCGCTTTCAATATATGTATCAATTATTCTCTCATTTTTTGCTAAATTTTTAAATTTTTTTTAATCTAGCAAAAAAAAATTACATAACAATGCAAAGCTACTTTAACAAAAATCATTTGTGCAATTATCTAAATAACTGAGTTTTTTAACATTGTTGAATGTAACTTCTGTTTAGGCAGGAATACGCAGCTAATATTCCGATAGTATTTTACTAATATATTAAGCTTTACAATTTTTTACACATAAGCGCAGAGCTAAGCAGAGCTCCTAATTGAAAGCTTTACCGAAGTTTTTACATGCAGCCAAAACAACATTACATCATTCAGAAGCTAAAATTTCAAACGTTTTCACTAAAACCTGTTCCGCTAATTATAAAATCGGAATCTACATTAAATCACCTTTCCAATATGGTATATAACTCCTTAATTGTAATGTGAATTATATAAAAAATATGCTCTGAAATACGTTTTATTTTTATAGTTATAAATCGTTGTCGTAAAAAGATGTGAATACGGTCGTTATTTCCGAGTATTGCTTGCTATTGACCAAACATCAAATATTTTCCACAAATTATTAAGTTCGACATCTTAGCTTTTCGATAAAAAAAAAATTTTGGTTTAATTCTAAAAAAATGAATTATGGGCTGGTCTTACTCAACGATTTTCCACTGTGCGGCGCTACGTGCCACACAGCCAAAGCTACACTCGATGTTTTTCACCCTGTTTTTGAAGATCGCATTATCAGCCGCAGAGCTGATGTCGTTTGGCCACCTCGGAGCTGCGATTTGACACCGTTGGACTATTATTTGAGGGGTGCCGTCAAAGATAAGTGTTACGCCGACAAGCCAGAGACAATTGACGCTATAAAGGAAAATATTCGTGAAGCCATTGGTGAAATACAGCTGCAAACAATCGATAATGTGTTTAAAAATTGGACCGATCGTGTAGGGTGGCATGTCATAACGTCCAGTGTCAAAGTGTCCATGGACTTTATGACACTTTTAAAAGTGTCATAATGGCCATCAGAAAAGTGACATAACATCCACGGACGTTATGACACTTTGCAAAGTCCACAACTTAACTTAACAAATAGACGGCCTTGGGCCGGGCTAAAGGATTTTCTCCTCTATGGTATAACAAACACCGGCTTCGCTAGCTAAAGCTTCTCAGTATAGAAGGCCTTCGGCCGGGCGCAAGGATTTTCTCTTCTATGGTATAACAAAGACCGGTTTCGCTAATTAAGCTTCTAAAATCTGCCTTGTTTTCCAACGAAGGCCGACTACGCGCCCGGCCGAAGGCCGGCTTTACTAAGAAGCTTTAGCTAGCGAAGCCGGTGTTTGTAATACCATAGAGGAGAAAATCCTTGTGCCCGGCCGAAGGCCTGCTGTGCAGATAAGTTTTAGTTAGCGAAGCCGGTATTTGTTATAACATATAGAAAAAAATCCTTTAGCCCAAAAGTGTTTTCGTTATATATTTACGGTCTAATTCATAAAAATTTCTTGTTTCAGCTTTAATGCTTACAATAGTTATTAAACACTTTTTGTTTTATAAACCATTAATAAAAAATCTGATTTATAAACGCTTAATAGGAGTGGATTAACAATTAAACGTTTATATTACTTTTTTATTTTTAAGTTGGCAACAACATGTTATTTTAATTGTAATTTTTGTAATAGTGATGCATACATCTAGGGATGAAACGATACAACGAACGAATTTTATGTGAATTTATGTTTTGTTTTCAATTTAAAATGAATTTCTGTTTTTTAAAACGAAATATTTTAAATAACTGTATGTTTTTTTTTAATTAAACACATACTATTGAAATAGAAGCGAAATATGTATGTAAAACATTTATTAGCAATATCAAATTTTTACTGCTTACTGTAGGTTCCAAAAGAGATTATACAGCTTTATGTTTTATGAATAATTTAATCAATTTTTATTAAACATTACGCAGATGTTTTGAAAATAAAACCTCCTAGGCTTTAACAAAACTTTTTTTAGCCACATATAACTGCCAAAATGTTTTAGGTTCAAATGTTTTTACCTGGAACAATATAATTTTCATCAATAGCAATGTTGTGAAGTACTGCTAGGGCGATAATCAATGCTTTTCCTTTTGCCAAATATACCTCCAACCCATTTAAAAAGCAGCGAAATCGTTGTTTCCAAACTCCTAAGGAACGTTTTACAGAGTTTCTAGTGCTTATTATATTTGTTTTCCTTTTAATTCTCAGGCTTATAGCCTGAGTCTCTTTACAAAATACCTTTGAACTCTCCGCTTTCAAGTTTGATACTCGACTCATTTAAACTACGGCAGTCATAAGTGGAAAAGATTTATTAATTATGTATTTCTAAAACATAATTTACCTGAACATTCAGGATATAGTAACCCTTTGTTAATATAATATTGGGCTAAATTCCCGTCGGTTTTTTTGATACGTATGTATGTGCGTACAAATAACGTCTGGGAAATTTTTAAATGTCTTAGTTCTCTCATTAGGATTGCTTCCTCTATATGAGATGAAGGCATTTTAATTTTTCTATTGCCCCAGCGAACTAAGGCACGAGCCACTCTGGCTGAAATTCTACACACTGTTGCTTGAAAGAACCCATGATGATTTGCCGCATCATCTTTAATCTACAAATTGTTTTTTAACTTCAATCAGTTTTTCAAAATTATATCAAGTGTTAAATCAATTTTTGTTTTTTTAATGGCACCCTCTTTTTTAACATATAATCCCTTTTTTGATACCTCGAATATATTAAGAGATATCGAGTTCTAGCATTGCCTGATATCCTTAATTTTACAGTTCTCTAAACATTGTTTTGCTTCATTGTAGCAAATTTTCGTTGCAAAATTTAAAATATTATTTTTTGTAATTGCATGTAGAACAAAGCATTTTTGTTCCGTGCGGCAAACCAGTAACCAACACACGATACACTATGTAGTTTCTACTTTGTGTTTGCTTGAACAAATACTTAACCGATTAAAATACATTTTAAAATATAAGAGTAATGAATGGTAAAAAAAGGTTTGCATTATTTGAAATAAATCATAATAGCTTTTTATACTTTATGCAAAAAGTTATAACGACTTTAAGTTAACATAGAAACCATAGTTCGCGACCCACGTTATTTTTAACAAACAAATCTATCGAGCAGTTTATATTTAAAATTAATTCAAACATTAGTTATCGTTTTTCTAGAAAAAAATTTTTTTGCGTATTATAATTTTTTATTAAAATAAATAAGACGACAAAAATGTTTAATGTTTCGTGCAATTATGAAAATTTTATTTTAACAATCATTGAAATTGTCACTTTATTAAACGCTTAAAGTAGGGTAAAGGCTACAATAAATATTTCAAATTTGTGAAATGTTTATTAAACGTTTAATAGGCTATTAAACATTTATAAATACTCTTTTTTCGACTTTTGCTTATTAATGCCTTATAAAGCTGCAATGATAGGTTTATGAATTAGACTGTTAATATATAAACCCAGAGAAAAAGCAACAAAACTATTTTTAAAAACATTTAACCATAATATGTTTAATTTAACCAAATCATTGTAACCGACAACCATATTATGGTTAAATTAGTTTCTTTAAAAATAGTTTAATTGGTTGTGACCATAACAACACATGTTTTTCTCAGCGTGTATGTAGATCTTTTTTTTGTTTTTAACCTCTTTAGTAATAACGGACCTTATGACACTTTAGAAAGTGTCATAATGTCCATTTGCAAAATGTCACAGTGTCCGTGGACGTCATGACACTTTTTGGAGTGTCATAGGGTCCATGACACTGGACGTTATGACATGCCACTTCGTGTAGGCTACTGCATGGCCAGCCGAGGCAGCCATTTGAATGAAATTATTTTCCATTATTAACCGGAAGGATTGTACTTTCAAATAAAAAAAGAAATTTGAGAAAATATTCAGTATTTTTTTTATAGCATTTTCAAAACAAAAAAAAAGTTATTTGGCGGACCCTTTATATATAAAGAACGTTATTCAAATAACTTCTTGTTCCTATCTCACCATGGTGAAGGGTATATAAGATTCGAATATAGCACTCTTACTTGTTTTTTATTAAGAAGTGGAATATAAACTGTTAAGCTATATTTTGTTAATACTTCAGCTTTATTAAATTCAAATTATGTATCTTTTTTTGGAGAAGTACTACTTTGTCCAACATTTGCGTTTACTGAAAACGCGGACTGCTATCAACACTACTCCTAATTGGACAACTCTTTCCTTCTTCTTATTATTTTTCAGAAATGATCTAATTAAAATTTACTTTTTGGTCCGTACATAGCGTTGTAAGTACAAATGCGCTACAGAAGTTCTTTTGAAATAATTCCTTATATAGAGACAAACATGTATGTATGTATATGAGTCAGAGAAAAATTCATTAAGATAATTCATTTTAAGGAGATCAAAATACTCTTAAATTAGAATGAAAATTATGGCTTTTTAAAATCAATTTATATTTTAATTTAATGAAGTACATTTTTTAGTTTAAGCCACTACTAATTTGTAACTAAAATCAATAAAAAATTATACATAATAGGTATGCCACAATATCTATAATAGACGGGCATGTTCTGACAATCGCAAAACGCTTAACATTGGCGATTCTGGCTTAAAATTGCAAATAAGGTGTTTTGTAAATTACAATAGCAAGAAGTTTGGCGATTTCAAATTGCAAAAGAGAACTAGAATATTTGTAAAAAACTATGGCAGATCGCAAGCTAAACGCACGAGTTTAAGAACACTGTTAAGAACATACATTCGTACATATTATAGTGACATAATTTAGTAATCAATAAGAACATACATTCGTACATAATTTTAGCGCATTAACTTTCATACACAATATTTATTTTAATTTACAAACTGCATACACCGCATTATTTTCATTGTTCTGTAATTTGTTTATTAATTTTGTGTTAAATAAACCATTTATAATTAGGTCATTTGTTTATTCACTTCTTTATTATTTTGTGTCAAATAAACCATTCAGAATTAGGTAATTTGTTTTCTGCAACTTAAACATTTTTCTTCCTCGTTCAATTATTATTATTTAAGCTAAGCATTTTATTATTAAGTCATTTTTAAATAAAAGAAAGTAAACAATAAAGATGTTTTACTTTAATACGGCTACCTTCAGGTTTCAAGTGCTTGTAAGGAAAATTGTTAAAAAGTTAGCGTCAATCTGGATTTATGTGTTTTGATTGAGTCACGTTAACGAGACAAACATAAACAAACACCATATAATTTATCTGGCGTTTTGGGATTTCAAATCGTGCGATTGTCAGAACATGACCGATAATTTACCTACGTTGTTAAATGCAGCACTGCCTGCGCTGCATCAGGAAAGCATATTTCTTTCACCATGTCATCGCAAACCTCATGATGATACATATTAATGGTGCAATTATCATTTTTATAAGTTCATTTAACAACATTAAGGCGCTAATTATATAAAACGCAACGCCAAAGAATTACATTAAAAGCAAAAGCCATAATATTTTGTAATTTTGTTGTTGCTTTTTACGAAAATTCATGTACCGTTTTAAAATTTTCAACGCCACAAGTTATGTGAATTTCTGTAAAAAGAAACAACAACATTACAAAATATTTATGACTTGGTTTTTGCTTTCAATGTAATTCTTTGGCGTTGCGTTTGACATAATTAGGGCCTTTAATCCATTGCTTAAAAGGACATTATTGCAATTAAAACCATGTAGGTACTTTATCTTTATATTCAAATATTGTTGTAATTTGACAAAAATATTTAATTATTTAATAAAGGGTGTGTTTTATAGAGTGATACAAGTTTAAATCATAATAAAACATTGTAAATATTTTTGATATCAACGAAACGGTCTTTATTGGATAGAAAATTTTATGACATTAATGTTTAAAAATGATTTCGGCCATGTGGCCGCCGCAGTTGGCGCGTAGTTGACACAATCTGGAAAACTTTTCGCATTCTGACCGTCACTGACATATGGGACTCCGTCAGCCCATAAAGCGCACCATACAGTTATTGTCAATGAAATGGTGTTTCGACAAAAGCTTGGGGATACTCCTCGCTCCACATCCAGCAACTGTTAAATGGGTGGTCAAATAAAGCAGTGATGCCAACTCAAAGTTTTATCACTCCAAAAAAACACCTTTTATTTTAACCTCCAGTTCAGTTATAATTAACTATCAATTATAGCTGTCAAAATATATTATTAACTGGAAGTTAAAGTAATAGTTAGTTTTAACTGAACTTGATGAAATTGGGGGTAAATGTTTATTTCACTTAATACTAATAATATACTTTCGTTGATGATACATACACTAATTATTATACATTTTCTGCTGCTAAGTCCAGCATTGACCATAGTTCCCATATAAACCACCTTCTCAAGAATTGCTTTCAGACGAGCAAATCTTATAAAAATGTTGATGTCTAAATACTATTCGGGACAAAGAGCCCTTGAATGAATTTTAAAACACAATTTTTTACCACACGTCTATTTGGTTTAGTGTATAAGTTAACTAGCGTCAACTTTAAGGCCAGCGTTAGTTCTTTGTTTCCTAAAGGCCGTTAAAGTTTTGCATTGGAAAAATATAGGTACATTTGAATCATTTTGGATAGAGTTTTAAACATTTTATTAATGAAAATTCTTTTACTAAAGCCGGCGAGTGTCCTCATAAATTATGATAATGTTACCTAAAAATACAATTGAGTGATAGATTTTATTTGTAATAAATTATTATGAGATAGAAACAAGCGAAGGTGCTATATGCCGCTATGCTCTGTATTTTCCGAAAATGGGTATTAGTAAGATTTATTTTAATGTTTTCAAAATAACTCTCTGTTTTTGGACCGATATTTCTGAAATTTTTAAATATGCTGCAATATCTAATTTTTTTAAATATATACAGGTGTTCCCACAGAAAATTATCCTTTATAACTCAAAAATTAATTTATTATTTTGAATTTTTTTCCGCTTGTATTATTCAAAATAAATGTATCTGTCATTTTCCGGAAGATTTACTTTAATTTTCTTGATACTAACAAAAATATGCTTCTTTGAGTTACCCATAATAAATGAATTCAAACACAAAAAACTGTTAATTTTCTTTAAGAAAAATTTTTTTTATGAAAACTAGTTTTTTTTTTTTTTTTTAAATCCATTTCTTAAACAAAACATTTCCAAGAATTTAATCAGATATTTTGCTTGACATATCCTGCGCAAAATTTTACAATACATGATGCACATTTATAATGTAAAGACCGTTATTTGTTTAATGGCCAAAAAAAAAGTATTGAAAATAAATTTTTTATGAATTCTTTCGGTTGCTGCCGTTTCTTGAACTTTCGTAAGTCCAAAATGGAGAAATCCTCGTGGAATATTTGGGTATGTTGAAATTTTATTTAAAAAATCTCCGAAAATCGGTAACGACCGTCACTTTGAAAACTCTCATATATAAAAATAGTATCGTATATAAAAATTTTAATATCATCAGACGTAATGTACAAAAAATAAGAAGGGCGGTATTTTAAGGCGTTTCAAAAAAATTAATTTTTGCAACTTATTTTGTCGGTCAACCGTATTTATTATACTCCCAATAATAAAAAAATACTAAAATGGTTTTTAAAAAATATTAATATTAATAATGAATAAAGATAGTTGTACTTACATCCGCGTCAGCAAGTCTAGGAGGTAAGCCGACGACAAAGACTAAATTTTTTTGAACAACACGAACGTTTGCCAAATGTTTGCGATTTTCCGTAATTTTTTGTTTTCGCTGCTGATCTCTTTGTCGTTTTTGCGATTTAAAGGCTATCATCTAAAATTAAAAAATAACACAACATTAGATAAACAAGATTTAGCGATTAAGAATTTAATATTAGCTTGTTAATTAATAGTAGTTTAAAGCTTTGTAGTAACGTAAACGTTTCAGGATAATATTTAAATCTATATTTTTATTTTCATATAAACTTAAATCGTATTTAAATACAGATTAATTTTTTGAGCTTTGTTTAAAGTCTTATTTAATTAAGATAAAATTGTGGTGGCACTACTAAATAAAAAAAAAAATTCATTTATTTACAATGTATTTATTAACAAGGTGGCCTCAAATGACCGTTGTCTGCTATTGCTTTGCCTCTTGTTGTTGTATTGGCTTAAAATTGAGACCACCTTACTAAGTTTTTTCAATGGATTTAAATGTACCAATTATAAAGAAGGAAACCTCAACAAAGTTGCAGATTGTTTGAGTAGAATTGAGATAAATAATAATGAAATAACAAGTAGAAACAATGAATCACTTTACATTGAGGGCAATAACATAATAAGGGAAACAAATAAACCACTCAATTTATTTAAGAATCAAATAATTATTGAAAAAATAACTTCTGGAGCAGCATCTATTAAAAATATTGTTATTCATGACAATAAACGAAAAATAATTAGTGCAAAAAATTTCGACAATGATTTCATCAAATCAATTTTTTCCAATCATTTCGATCATGGCAAAAATAATGCCGTATACCTGAATGATGAAGTATTCGAAAGTTTCAGAATAATTAGACAGCAATATTTTAAGAAAATAAAAATAATAAGGTGCAAGACAAAACTAATAGACATAATAGATGAAAAACATTTAGAAGAAATTATTTCTATAGAGCATCAGAAAAATAATCACAGAGGAATCAATGAAAATTATGCGGAACTAAAATTAAAATACTATTTTCCAAGGTTGGCAAAAAAATAGCAGAATTTATTAATAACTGTGATATATGTATGTTAGAGAAACATGAAAGAAAACCAAAATTAATTCCATACATGGTTTCGGAGTCGCCGAAAAGGCCAGGACAAATAATCCATATGGATGTATTCTATTCAATACATAAAACTTTATTTGTAACAATGATCGATAAATTTACAAAATTAGCACTCATAACGAAAATAAAAAATAGATCGGACCCGGAATTCAGCAAAGCAATTTTGAGGTATATTAGTATATATGGAAGTATAGAAAAGATTGTAACGGATAGTGAGTTAGGTATGAAATCGGGCGGAATGACAGAATTCTTGCAAGGGAAAAGCATCCAAATTCACTTCACTTCCAGTTTAAATCATAATAGTAATAGCGACATAGAAAGATTGCATAACACCGTGAACGAACATTTAAGAATTCTTAAACATACCATGTACAATATTCCTATAGAAGAACAAATAATTATGATTAATGGTTACTATTCATAGCACTACCGAAATAAAACCTATAGATCTTGTAAAAGGAAAAATCAATGAATCACAATATAACGAGATATATGAAAGAATATTATACAAGAAAGAACAAAAAATCATGAAATGAAATGAAATGAAAAGAGAAGGGACATAAACATATTAGAAAATGGAGTGAACTATATAAAAGAGACTAGGGGAGGAAAAAAATCATTCAAAGTACAGGAAAATTGTGGGTAACAAAGTGGATGAAGACCACCTAAGAGATGAAAAATCTAAGCAAGTTTATGATAAATCCCACACGTAAACAAGAAAAAACATTTTCAAGATTCAAGAAATGCAAAATTTGCTGTTCAACAAACTTCAAGAAGGGCAAGATCATTACAGAATGTTATAGAAAATTAAGAGAAAAATATAACAATTATTCAGTTTCAAAAATTTCAGTTTGTTTATAAACAAATATAAATGTGCGTATGTGTGTTCTATTCATAGGTTAGCAAAATGTTGTGGTTTCTAACGTTTATATATCTGGCTAGTGTATCGAGATTGAAAATAGTTGATCTGGACAACAATGAGGGGTATTTGCCGATAAAATTGGGAGAGGAGAAACTAATAGATCACTACCTAAAGGTGTTGCATATCATTAATACTACGGAATTAGAAATTGCAAAAACCCAAATTGATAAAAATATTAAATTATTGGAACAAACATTACCTAGCGACTCTATAAATGACTCTATTTATAAAAGCATTTCACGAAACTTTAGAGAATTAGATGCAAAACTTAGAAACTTGGTTCCAAGAAATAGAAACAAAAGAGGTCTAGTTATCGTTTTGGGAAGATCACTAAAATTTATCGCGGGAACAATGGACAATGAGGACGAACAAATGATTTTAAGTTCATTACAAGACCTTAATACAGACACAGCACATTTGATTGAGGAAAACAATAAACAAGTTAAAATTAACAGAGTGTGACAGGATCAGATAGAAGATCTTAACAAAAATATTGTAAATCAACAGAAATATATATCAAACCACATCAAAAACTTAATTCTTAACACTCAGATAAAAGATAATTTCCAATATATAAAAATTATTTTCCAAAATCATAACGACATTAATTCATTGTTACATTTTATTGACACAATAGAAGACGTGATGTTGACAAGTAGATTAGGAATATTGACAAAAAATATATTGACAGAGAAAGAAATGGAGTTAGTAAATTCAAATGACGAGTTTAGGAAAATAAATATAGCCTATTTTTCCTTAGACAAAAACGTTATACTTACTTTACTAATACCTCGATTTAATGACCGAATTTTTCAAAGATATATTTTAGAGCCATTGTTAAATAAAAAAAATTAAACCTTATTATTCCCATTTAATAAAATACTCCTAGATAATAAGAAAAATGTATACAAGTCCATTATAAAGGACGATAAGATTAAAAACTTAATTAGTATTAAGGATGAATGTTTATTAGATGTTTTTAAATCTAACATTATCAAAAATTGTCTTAAAGAAAAAAGGGAACCAAAAGAATTAATTAAAGAAATAGGTTCAGGCCTTATTGTTGTAAAAAATATAAAATCAAAAGAATTGAAGCAAAATTGTAACGAACACCCTATTGGTGTTAGCGGAAACAAAATTATAAAATTTGGAAACTGTTCAATAAATATTAATAACGAAATATTTTCCAATCATAATACTGTTGTAGTTGAACATTATATAAACCCTGGATTTATTAAAGAAAAACATAATAAAAGTGAAGTTTAAGAAGAACTATCATTACACATTATAAACAAAAAATATATAGAAAATAGGAGATTAATAGAAAAATCCAACTCAAAAATGGTACATCATAATATATTGCTATACATTATCATAACTGGCATCATAGTTTTTTTTATTATATATATAACTATGGCAAAAATAATAATAAAATACAAAAATGCTTCGAGGACGAAAGCATTAACAAACGATGGGGGATTTACAGTAAATATTAGTTAGTCAAGCAAGAAGTATCTTTTAGATAATTATTGCTGACAATACTTAAATTATAAATATGTAAACAATTCTCCTTATATTCAATAACGATAACACATAAATATTTACAAAGAATACATATGTAAACAATTCTCTTTAAATTCAATAGCTATAACACATAAATATTCACAACGAATAAATGTGTAGCATAAATGCCTACATAACAAATTCCCTTTGTTTAAAATATATTAAGGCATAGATTTAAGCATGAAATTGTATTTTTTAGTTTTAAGAATTCATTTGATTTAAGACATTTCAAAAGATCAGCTCGTGTTTTTATTACTATTAACCAGTGAAAAAATTTTGGCTTTTTCCTCCAAATTTTTATTTCCACGTTTTTCTTTAATGAAAAAGCAAGCAAAATAGCTAAACCGGCTTTCTTTTGGTTTTCTCGCGACATTGATAAACGACCCGCACAGCACAAAAATAACACGATAAATATTGAACATGTAGCATACGCTCGTGATCCATCAATATTTGAAAATGGATCGCGATCCAAATATCACGATATATATTGAACGTGTAGCAGTGCCCTATACATATTAATGGTGTTTTCTTTTCTACAAAAAAATGTGCCTTTAAAAAAAAATGCAATTTGGTGTCTGTTTCTTAAAAATTTTGCTCCCAAAAAGCATGAGTTTTTTAGATTAAAACAAGCCACTCTTTTCGAGAGCATAATTTTTAAGAAAATTTTTTTTTAAAAAAAGGCACATTTTTTTGTAGAAAAGAAAACACCATAAGATCCATTAATAAAAAATAACAACATTTTAAAATTACGACTTCTATGAATTAATCGCCACTTTGTATACCATTCACCCCACTGTGCGCCGCTGCCGGCTTCCTTGCGGCATAGATTTCTAACAAAAAAATTTTTTTTTTTTTTTTTTCAAAATAACAGTGATGTCAGATGGTTTGTCAGAAGAAAATAGAGCAAGCTCTCATTGAAATCGTGTACAGGTACCTTTAGATGAGTGATTTCATTTACTTAAGGCTAGTTTACACTATCTCAAAAGTCTTACGTATTCCATAATACTTTGTGAGATAGAAATCTAATGAGTTTTGTTGCGACTGTATAAGAGTGCAAGCTAGCCTTTAGGTATAGGTGTTAAATTAGAAAACAAATTTATAATTTATGTATTTTTTTTTTTTTGGTTATGGCTTTGGTTTTTGTTTTAATTTGTATAGTTAGAAAAGAGTTTCTTAATTGCAATTTGGAAAACTTAAACAGTGATCCTTAACAATTTGTTCTGCGCTTCTTGATACAATATTATTATAATCCTGCATTGATTTGACTCTCCCCCAGCGGTATCGTCCACCACTTTTAAGCCGGAAAGAGTTTTTTTTAGCGTCGATAAACTTTTTGTTACTCGGCCACTTTGTGGGTTATTTTTTCACACAAATCAAAACGCTTAAAAACGGTTTTTGTTTTTTTATTATTTTTATTATATATTACGATCGATATCGTAATTTGGCCCCTAGTCGCAATTTTGGAGATAATGCATTGTCATTTGGTGTATACGTTTTAATTGTCTTTAGAAGTGAAATTGATTCGTTCACAATTTTACAATGCCCCCATAAAACCACCCCTTGTACCCATCAAATATCTTATTGAGTTGGTACTTAGATAAAATTTGCAAATTAAATGTGAACATTACCAAATATTTTTGTAATCGCTCCATATTTTACCATATCTTCTGTAAAAAGCGTTTATTGCCATAATAACCTTGTAAATTGTTGCGCGCCGTCAAATAACTTAAAGAAAAATCAAATAACAAATTCAAAACCGGAAAAAGGGGGGTATGAAAGTTGACCCGCTAGCTCACGAGAGAAAATGTGGTTCCCAACCCGAGTTTTGACGCGTAAGCATATATACATACCTCACACCCTGGAAGTATGTAGAAAATTTTCAAATATCAAAAAAAAACTAAAATGCAAAAGTGCCACGGTGGAAAAGTTAATTGAAACTAAAATGACAAACGTACGGAAAAGCTGGGAAATCTAAAAATGAGAATTCATCACAATAAGTGATGATATGGCTAGGTGTTGTGCCATATAGGGGTACACTATTCCCTACACCACCCTATGACAGGCTGGTACCCTACAGTTTATTATACCTGTCCCATACGTGTGTGATCTTTTACTTACCCTATATTAAGTTTGCCTAGCATTCCTCCTTTAAATAAAAGATTTATGTACTCATTTTAGTTTCCAATTCAAAGGTATAATATTATACATTTATTTAAATTTTTTGGTATTAGCTATTTCGTTTTGTTTCGGTTATAAATTCTTTTACATTTTATTTATTAGTTTCTTGCGCTTACTTGTATACATGTATATATAACTATATTTATATTTAGGCGTAGCCCCGATCTTAATTTACTAGTTTATCCTTAAGATTTAGCTTATAAGTTGCAGGTTTAATTCACAAGTTTTATTTAATGCAAAATTCAAAAATCTAATTCATAAGCTGAATAACAAGTTAAAGAAAAACTGGTGGGTATAGAAAAATTTAAGCAAAAATTATAATTGAAGTTTGATTTACAAATTTCAATTTTTACGATTGGGTTATAGGCTAAAGCTACGGTCACACTTGTCAAATATTTGACGAAAAAAACGGAACCAACAAGCAAAATAAATAATTATTTCCTTTATTTCCAATATTTATTTTGATTATAATTCCACATCTTACAGAAAACAGTTTTTTGCAATGTCTAGCAGTATAATAAGCTTTATTTTTTGATATTAAGAGTTTGTTAAACCTCACTAACTCCTAACAAAAGTAGTGGTTACGCTTATTTGGTCAAATATTTAATAAGTGTGACCGTAGCTTAAGTCTTAAGGTTTATATTGGTAAGGGTGACTTCTTACCTTAAATTAAATTTCTGGGCTTAATGTACATTATTTCAATTTCAATTTTATATAACATATTATTGTAATTCAAAAAAAAAATCTTGTCTTTTTAAAATATACACTTTTGCAGGATGGAAAAAAACCTTTCTTTGTGGTGTCGTTGTTGTCGGTGTCATAGTTGTTGAAATTTCTGTTGCACACAAAAGCATGGTTTCAATGACTGGCTCTTTGTATGACAACAGTAATACGGCGTGTAAACGTTCTTGACGTTACAATCAAATGGGTGACTTTAGCACAAACTCCATCATCAAATCAATGTCGTTTAACACGATAAAAAATTCAAAAATAATAAATCGAGCTGTAATTGTTGCAGTACAATATTGAAGTACGAAAGTTATTAATACTTGGTGTTCTTGTTGTCAGATAAAACTTTGTTTAACTTAGCCCTTTTTATGACTTTTGGTTCTGGTAAATTCACCTTTAAAGAAATTTTGCGCGATTAATTATTGCATAAAGTAAATAGTTGATTGGACCATATTAGGTGATATAGAAATTGACAATACCATAATGTCGAATAACCGTTTTGTGACAAGTGTTCCGTCGCTTTTTATTGATTTCTTTAATTGTTAAAACTGATACATATAATTATTATTTCATAAACTTGAAACTTTTTATACAATTCATTTTTAGTTTGACATATATTTTTGCTTTTGTTTTAATGAAATATTGCTCTTTTGTTCACAGATCACATTTTCAGCAATTTTTTGTGTAGTTTTTTTCCTTCTTTTTTGGGTTTTTTTTTCTTTTTTGGTAAAATTTCTTTAATTTTATAAACCTTTTTTTATGAACGTTATTTTAATTAATACGTTATGATCTAATTAACAATTCGTATGGGTTTTATTTGACATTTTTTTTCTAATTTTTGTAAATTTCATGGGTTTCTGTTTTTCTTTTCCCCTAATTTTCCTTTGTTATATTTTAAACACTTAATTTTCCTTCAAATCCCGAGAAAGTTAGA
This sequence comes from Pollenia labialis, assembly GCA_949318255.1. Lineage (NCBI taxonomy): Eukaryota > Metazoa > Arthropoda > Insecta > Diptera > Polleniidae > Pollenia > Pollenia labialis. The sequence continues at coordinate 60,661,819 of OX439141.1, forward strand.
GAATCGTACTTTATAGTTTATTTAAAAAAAGGACACAACTGAAGTACCTACACAACATTTTTTGTGAAAAACGATTTTCGGTTTTTTGTAAAAAGCTATTGATTTTAACACATAAAACGATTGGCCCCTAAGGAGCTTTGTGTTTTGTTAAAAAAAAGTTTTTTTGTTATATAACAGATTTTAACTTGCACTTTTCAAAAGGAAAAACTGTACCGACTACCGCTTTACTAGTCGCTCAAGAAAATCCAACCGGCTAATCCAACTGCCCAAAATCAACTAACTTTACCATGCGTAATTACCCTTCTTATACGCATTGCATTTGCAAAAATTCTTTTCTCCTCTTTTTCTTTCCATTCGCTATTGCATCATCCATGTAATAATTGTCATGAGAGAGAAAAAGAGTGTATGCATGTATGTATGTGGGTTCGTACGTACGCAGGCGACTATGAGAGATGAGCAGAACAACCGAAACTGTAGTGACGGTCAGCTTCAAAAAAAACTTGACATGCGCAGTTCATGTCAACACTAATAGCCAGAGTACAGAGAAAACGAAATGACCATGAATGACAAAAAAATTCCACGCGCTTTTGTTAGCGTGTTGAAACAGGTTTTTCTAACGGCAGAATCAGACCACTTTACGCAAAAAAAAAGGTAAAATGTTTTCCTTCTTTTCCTTTGTTTTTCTATTTGTTTTTCTGGTGTTAAAGAATTTAACAACGAGATGAAAGTTGTTACCAACTGAAAAAAAAACTACATACATAATTATCATGAATGCAATTGCGCAATTAGGAGAATTTAAATACATATTTATGCACAAGGGAAAGAAAAACGTTTTGCATGTTTAATTGCATGGTTAAATTTATTAGGTATGGGAAAAAATTCATGGTTCAAAATAAAACGGCAAAAGGTCATTTTAAATCCGTAACAAACCTGCTTTAAATCAAGATCTCCGATAAATGGTTTGAACAGGCAGGATATAGGCGCGAAAATATTTACAGAAAAAAATACGTTATGTACAACGTGTGGCTCGACCCACGAAGCCGGGCAATATACGTTAAGCAAGTTTAACTAAGGTCGTATGTCAGAGGCATGAAATTTACCGACGTACTTCCCCTGGAGGTCCTCGATTTCATACAAAGAATTTCCAATTTTGCTCCTGATCCTGCATTTAACAAACTTAGGGTTGAACTTAGCGTTAAGGGCATTTTTAAAGTCACTCTGTGAGTGATTTTTCCTAAATACTTCTTGGCCGACGATGAAGTTAATCGGTTTGGTCCTCAGATTATATGTCCTACACGCTTTTTCATGGGCTTTATCAAGGTTTTTATTAATCCTGTCTCGAATAAGCTGTAATTTGTCATTTCTTTCGATCGGTGTGTCATCACGAAGCATGTTTAAACGATCTAAAATTGTATAACTTGATCCGTTTAGAATCATATTTTGGCCGAAAACAGCATAGTAGGGCGAACACCCTATGGCCGCATGAAAATCACTTCTCAAAATTTGCAAAATCTTCGGTATTCCCCGATCCCAATTAGTGTGGTCCGAATGATCCTTTAAAAAATAGCGAATTTTAGAAGTCACCTCACGATTTGCCCTTCCTGAGGCGTTTGCCTGTGGAGAGTAGAATCCCGTGGTGATATGGGTTATGCCGTAAAGATCGAAAAATTCCTTCATCTCTTTTGAGGTGAATTGCTTTGCGTTGTCGGTATGTACAAACTGTGGTACACCGAAAGTACAGAAAACTTCATTTTGAAAAAAATCGATTACATTAATTGTGGTTGCCGTCTTCATGGGCTTTAAAAACAGAAATTTGGTCATATGATCGACTACAATGAAAAGCTGGCAGTTTTTTGATTTAGAACACGGGTATGGTCCCAAAAAGTCGCAATACAATCTTTGGAAGGGGCGGCTAGTTTGGAATTGATTTCCCATGGGCGGACGTAGGGTCCGGTTAACAGGTTTTATAATCTTGCAGTCGTCGCAATTTTGGATATACATTTTAATATCCCGTGCCATTTGTGGCCAATAATATTTCTGTCTGATTCTAAAAAGTGTCTTATTAAAGCCGCTATGGCATCCCCCCTCATGAGCTAATTTGGTCGTTTCCCTGGTCAAAGATTCTGGCAGCCATAAGCTCCATAAATTTTCGTCATCCATGCCATTTTGGAAATTCACTCTTTTGTAAATAAGGTTGTTGTTAAGACACAGGTCAGGAAAAGCTTCGCCATTTTGGCGTATCTGTTCTTTTAGTCCGTTATACTCGGGACTGTTAAATTCGGGTGAAGAAAGGTCAATTTCAGGTGGATTACAATTTACATTTATTTCATCGGTATCGAATCTGGAAAGTGTGTCGGGGACAATATTTAGGGAACCTTTCCTATGTTCCATTACAAAATCGAAGTGTTGAAGTTTCAAGCTCCAGCGGGCAAGTCTACCGTTAATGTCTTTTTGGCTCATGAGCCAGCGAAGGCTGGAGTGATCAGTTATGATTTTAAAAGGGAGTCCCTCAATATACTGTCTAAACCGTTTGACGCAAATAATGGCCGCTAAGCATTCTAACTCCGTTACGGTGTAGTTTCGCTGTGCCCTATTCAACTTTTGAGATACAAATGCGATTGGTCGTTCGCCCCCTACGTCATCTATTTGGTACAAAACGCCACCTACGCCAATGCGTGAAGCATCGCACTGAATCACGAACTCTCTACTAAAGTCTGGTTGAACCAACACCGGAGCATTTGACAAAGCTGATTTTAGTTTTTCGAAGGAATCAATAGCCTCAGGCGACAAGCGAAAAGGTATGTTTGATTTACGCAAACAATCTGTCATTGGGCCCGCGAGATCAGAAAAGTTATTAATAAATGCCCGATACCAATTTGCCATGCCTATAAAACGTCTTACCTGTCGACGGGTCTTGGGTATAGGAAATTGAGTAATTGCCTCAACTTTCCCCGGATCTACTTTTATATTCCCACCGCCTATAAGATAACCGAGATACTTTATCTCGCGTTGGCAAAACTTGCTCTTACCCACATTAATGGTTAACCCAGCAGATTTTAAACAGAGTGCAACCTCTGAAAGCAATTTAAGATTACTATCAAAATCGTGACTGCACACGAGGAGATCATCAAGGTAAATGAAGACATTTTCCCTTAACCTAGCCGGGATTACCCTGTCCATCAGGCAGCTCATTGTCTGAGGCCCATTGCAAACGCCGAAAGGCATTACTTTGTACTGATACAAGGATCCACCCGGTGCAGCAAATGCTGTCTTTTCCCTAGAGGATTCGGATAATCTTATGTGGAAAAATGCATCTTTCAGATCAATGTCACTGATGAAGTGTGTATCTTTTAAACGACTAAGCAGTCCGTTAATGTGGGGTAGCGGGTACGAATCCTTCTTGGTGAGCGAGTTTAATTTTCTACAGTCAAGGCAAAGCCTGATTTTTCCGGGCTTGCGAACAGATACTATGGGACTACACCAAGTGCTAACAATTTATCAAGTTCTTTATAAATTTCCTCCTGTCTAGGGGGTGAGAGCGGGTAATGTTTTTGCTTAACAGGTAAAGCATCCCCTGTGTCAATGTGGTGTTCAAGTAAGGGCGTACAGCCAAGTCCTAATTTTTCATAGGATGGAAAATTTAAAATAACTTCTTCAAGGCGTAATCTCTGCTCTGGGTTAAGCTCATGACAATTCGCATCGGGTTTTGCAACAATTTCCATACAGGACAAATTTGAAAATATTTGGGGAGCAAGCGCATACGCCCTCCAAAAGTCTATGCCAATATACCCAATTTGGGATAAGTTCGGTACTGTAGTGTACCCTAATACACTTTACCACATGGAGATGGACCACCCTAATAAATAACCTGACACCACACATGCAGTTAATACAAACAAATCAATGAACATTGATTTGTTAAAAGTGCAACATGTGCAGTTTGGAAAATTGAGTGACTAAATTTTAAACTCAATTTACCAAACTAAATTATGATTGGTTAAAAATACTAAAGGGGAAATAGAATAAGAATTTAGTTTAAGATAATTTTTGTATAAAAAGGGGCTCACTGCCCAAAATAAATCAGATTGAATTTTGAACACAAATCGGCAATACCTGCCTTGTATTTCAATTATATAAAATCTTCTATTGCCCTCAATCCTATGAGACTGGCAATAGTAAATAGCGTGGCTAGTGGCAAACTCTGCCAGTCACAAAAATAAACATAAATAACTCTTTACATCTTTGTACACTTAACTTTACATGGCGATCCTGCCACTCGGACCAGCACATTTTTGTTAAATCCTAGAAGTATTTGGCGATAATTTTGCCAACCAAGGACGAATATTTAAATTTCAATTCAGGGAAAATTGCATGAAAAACCTTATCTGAAGGACACAGCCAATTTATATTCGTATTGTAGTTTTTGTACCTGTTACATTGAAGAGTACGTCACAAAGTGCGTAGGGAAGCAAGCTAGAACACCCCCACCATACAAACCTTTGATTATAGGACCAAAGGCCATTTCAATCGAAGAATACAAGTGTAGGCAGAGCCGCCTGGCGGAAGAGCGCCTCACGGCAATCCCTAAGGTTGACATCCAGTTAAAAAAGAGAAGAGGCCTCCTCTGACGAAGTTAAAGAAAGAGTTAGCGGAACTACTAAGGCTAGTAAAGCAGGAAAATCCTGCAATAAGCTGGGAGAGAGCTTCAGCGGCTTGGGAACCGATAGAGATCATCAAAAAGGATATTAAGAACAACCACAAAAAGAAAAAGAATGAAAAACAAGAATAAATAAATAATTTTAAATTTTATATTATTAAATTATTTTTATAAATTATATTAGCAGACAACTTTTGACCGCCCTAAGGCAAATGTAGTGAATGAGGTTAGGGTAACAGAAGAAAAACTTAACTTAGGGACTATAGAGATTTACTTACTAGTAATAACAGTTGTAATAGTTATAAACTTTATAATTCGAATGTATCAAATGCATAAGAGGAGTTTAAAGAAACAATATCTGAGCAAAGCTATTGAATCAAACACTATATAAATATAATATAAATGGCATGGCAACAAATTTTAGAACATTGTAGAGCGCTTAAAGAGGTTTTTGACAGATCGTACAAGTGTTTGAACGTTGATAGACCAACAGGGCAAGAGACTGTCGACAGACATTTACAGATCCTTTCAGACTGTCTTAACAAAATAAGAACTATACTCAATGTGCACTATCATAGGCTGACACCCTCGCATAAGATAGCAGCAGACGCTTTCTTTCATGACATCAGGAATAAAATAGTACTTGTGACAGCCAAAAAGAGCATTAAGGTACATATACCAGAGACTATCCAAGAAAGGATAGACATAAAACCCATATTCCAACCAAAGAACATAAAACTTACAATGCCTCAGACAACTGTAGAATTTTTAAACACAGCTTCTAAGCTCATAACAGATTTCGATGGAAAATCGGAAAACTTGAGATCCTTTTTAGACTCCTTATTGTTAGTCGATTCAATAAAAGAGACACTTGAATCAATATTGATAAATCTCATAAAAACTAAGTTGAAAGGAAACGCGAGAAATTTAATAAATGATGAGAGCACGGTAACTCAGATTATAGAAAAATTAAAAACCACTGTCAAATGTGAATCGGTAGAGGTGTTGACAGAGAAAATGAACATAAAGCAAAACAACAAAACAGCTAATGCTTACTGTTCTGAGATAGAAACTCTTGCAAAAGCCCTGGAAAACACTTACATTTCGGACGGACTTTCATGCGAACTCGCTAGTAGATATTCTACTCAAGCAGCCGTCAAGGCAATGACCACGAACTGCACGTTGGACAGAGTTAAACTAATAATGCAAGCTGGACAATTCAATTCCATGAATGATGCAGTTAGCAAATTTGTTAATAGCTGCACAGAAGTCACTGGAACACAAAATTCCATACTTCATTTCAATAAAAATCAAAACAATTATCGGAACAATTACAACCGATCAAGTGGTAGAAACAACTACCAAGGAAACAACAACAATAGAAACAATAACAATTTTCAGAACAATAGCAATTTTCATAACAATAGAAACAATAACAATTTTCAGAACAAAAGATATCAAAATAGAAATAATAATGACAGGAGACATACATATACGTACTATACACGAAACGGGAAACGCAGAAGGCCCGGAATACGAGAATATTCCGGAAAGCCAAATCTAGTTTTGAAAAATACCAAAATCTACAAAATATCTGAAAACAACACAAACTTAATAACAACAAAATACAAAAACAATAATTTAGCATTCTTAGTCGACACAGGAGCGGACATTTCACTATGTCGTATGACAAATCATTTACAAAATGAAAATTACTATCCAGATGAGAAATGTAAACTGACAGGTATCACGAGTCAAGAAATTAATTCATTAGGAACAATTGACCTTAAGTTAAACATAGATGACATACATAGCTTTTTTCCAATTGAGACAAACGGAATTATTGGACGGGATTTTTTAAGAAAATATTTTTGTAAAATTGATTACGAAACATTTACATTGTCACTAATTGTGAACGATGAATCAATAGTCTTACCCATGCAAACAAAAACATACAATGAGTTGAAAATTACAATACCACCACGAACTGAAATAATACAGCCAATTAAATTAAACACTAAAGAAGATTGCGTCATATTCAACAATGAATTGGAAGACGGAATTTTTTTAAGTAATTCGATCGCACCAAAAAGCGGTATGACACACATAAAAATTTTAAATACAACAAATTCAACAGTAATTCTTAAGGGCATTAAACTACAGACTGGCCCACTTAAAAACTATGACATATTAAGTTACAATAACATAAACAATGACGAACGTTTTGAAAAAGTAATGAATGAGCTACAAATTAATAACAATGACAAAAATGCAATATCATCACTAATTAATATTTTTAAAAAATACCAAAACGTATTTCATTTGGACAACGAAAGATTAACTAGCAAAAATTTTTACAATCAGGAAATCATAACCTCAGACAATACACCAGTATACATTAAAAATTACAGACTACCACATTCACACACTGACACGATAAACGAACAAGTACAGAAAATGCTTAAAGATGACATTATAGAGCCTTCAATCAGTCCATACAATGCACAACTATTGTTAGTACCAAAAAAGGGCACTGAAGACAAAAAGAAATGGAGACTGGTGGTAGACTTTAGAAAACTCAATGACAAAATTGTAAATGACAAATTCCCATTGACGAGATTAGAGGACATTTTAGACAAATTAGGAAGAGCTAAATGGTTTTCAACCTTGGATATGACCAGCTCTTTCCACCAAATAAAACTTAATAAGGACTCCAGACCATTGACAGCTTTTTCAACAACAAATGGACATTATCAGTTCAAGAGATTACCCTTCGGTTTAAAAATATCGTCAAATAGTTTCCAAAGAATGCTCACAATAGCACTTTCTGGCCTAGACTCAGAAGCTTTCCTGTATGTCGATGACATAATTGTGTATGGGTGCAGTCTAAACCACCATAATCAAAATCTAATTAAAGTACTTGACAGATTACAACAGTATAATTTGAAACTTAATCCGAAGAAATGTTGTTTCTTACGACCAGAAGTTGTCTACCTAGGACACTTAATTACAAAGGACGGAGTCAAAACTGACCCTGCAAAATATAAAATAATAGAGAACTACCCGGTACCAAAAAACACGGACGAAGTTAGAAGATTCGTTGCATTTTGCAACTATTACAGAAAATTCATACCGAATTTCGCAGAGATAGCAAAAAATTTAAACGCTTTACTAAAGAAATCTGTAAAGTTTGAATGGAAAGACATGCCAAAAAGCTTTTGATAAGCTCAAAGAAAAATTAATTAATCCACCTATATTACAGTATCCAGATTTTAATAAACCCTTCATACTCACGACAGATGCATCAAATTTTGTACTAGGTGCTGTATTATCACAATGTGAAATAGGACAAGACTTACCAATTTCTTACGCCAGCAAGTCTTTGCAGAAACATGACATAAACAAACCAATAATAGAAAAAGAACTCTTGGCAATCCATTGGGGTATAAATTTTTTCAAACCATATTTGTATGGAAGAGAGTTCATAGTAGTCACGGACCATCGACCACTTATTTCATTGTTCCCTCACAAAAATCCTTCATCAAAGATGACCAGGATAAGACTTGATTTATCAGACTATAATTTTTCAATTGTTTACAAGAAAGGAAAGATGAATACAAATGCTGACGCACTCTCGAGGATAAAGATTGACTCTGACATACTTAGACAAATGATACCACAAGAAGATGACGAAAATCAAAAAGAAGTTCTAATAACAACTAGAGCCATGAAAAATAAAGAAAATGAGGCAAATAAAATAGAGGAATTGAATAATGAGGATATTAATAAATAAGATAATACACGCGTGAAAAATAAATTGGAGGATTGCACATCCCAGAGGTCTGATCAACTTCATATATGGGAATGTACATCCATCAATGATATTAAGAACATGAAAAAATTGCAATTTAATGAAATACAATATAAAGAAAATATATACATGGAAAATAATATTGTGCACATAGGTCGGGATGATAATTCAACGAAACAAGTTTCGAATATGAGGAAATCTCGTACCCACTACAATGAAAATGATAAGCTAGCAAGATTCAGTGATAAATCAGCGAATCTAGGTTCGATACTGAAGAAACTGATTTCTATAATGAATATAGAAAGTATAAGAGAATTAGCACTTTCAAGTCAAGATAAAATATTTAATTTGTATACAAAGGAAGAATTTAAAAAAGCATATGCACAAATAATAACACTGGTTTACAGCCAAAAAATACCAAGAACGCCACATGCCTAGATAAGTTAATTGGGACCTCCTGAACACGAAAAACGCTGTAATTTTTTTTTCTAAGTACCGTTTTTTAGATAACGGTACTTTTGTGTTTTTCGGTGTATGGTCCCACTCAAACCCTTGTGGAGCCCAGCCGAGAAGTCCGATCGAGATAAATGGTACATCGTTGCAAAGGTAATTGAATACCTTTTTTGTCGATATGTCGGAAATTTCTATATGATAAGAACTGGCTGAGTTATGGTACCTCAAAATTCAAAATTTGCCTATTTTTTACGTTTTTTTGAAAATTTTTCATTTTTATTTCGTTTTTTTTCTACGTTATAGTAAAGATCTGGAATCTTTTATTCTTTTACCTAATAGTTTATTTAATTACCAACATTTTAAGTGTAATTTGAAAAAAATCGGATAAAAAATAAAGTTTTTATTAAGGATTTTGTGGAACGACAATATTTTCATCTTCATTGCTCACACACTATATTCGGCGTATCCATACAATGCACAACTATTGTTAGTACCAAAAAAGGGCACTGAAGACAAAAAGAAATGGAGACTGGTGGTAGACTTTAGAAAACTCAATGACAAAATTGTAAATGACAAATTCCCATTGACGAGATTAGAGGACATTTTAGACAAATTAGGAAGAGCTAAATGGTTTTCAACCTTGGATATGACCAGCTCTTTCCACCAAATAAAACTTAATAAGGACTCCAGACCATTGACAGCTTTTTCAACAACAAATGGACATTATCAGTTCAAGAGATTACCCTTCGGTTTAAAAATATCGTCAAATAGTTTCCAAAGAATGCTCACAATAGCACTTTCTGGCCTAGACTCAGAAGCTTTCCTGTATGTCGATGACATAATTGTGTATGGGTGCAGTCTAAACCACCATAATCAAAATCTAATTAAAGTACTTGACAGATTACAACAGTATAATTTGAAACTTAATCCGAAGAAATGTTGTTTCTTACGACCAGAAGTTGTCTACCTAGGACACTTAATTACAAAGGACGGAGTCAAAACTGACCCTGCAAAATATAAAATAATAGAGAACTACCCGGTACCAAAAAACACGGACGAAGTTAGAAGATTCGTTGCATTTTGCAACTATTACAGAAAATTCATACCGAATTTCGCAGAGATAGCAAAAAATTTAAACGCTTTACTAAAGAAATCTGTAAAGTTTGAATGGAAAGACATGCCAAAAAGCTTTTGATAAGCTCAAAGAAAAATTAATTAATCCACCTATATTACAGTATCCAGATTTTAATAAACCCTTCATACTCACGACAGATGCATCAAATTTTGTACTAGGTGCTGTATTATCACAATGTGAAATAGGACAAGACTTACCAATTTCTTACGCCAGCAAGTCTTTGCAGAAACATGACATAAACAAACCAATAATAGAAAAAGAACTCTTGGCAATCCATTGGGGTATAAATTTTTTCAAACCATATTTGTATGGAAGAGAGTTCATAGTAGTCACGGACCATCGACCACTTATTTCATTGTTCCCTCACAAAAATCCTTCATCAAAGATGACCAGGATAAGACTTGATTTATCAGACTATAATTTTTCAATTGTTTACAAGAAAGGAAAGATGAATACAAATGCTGACGCACTCTCGAGGATAAAGATTGACTCTGACATACTTAGACAAATGATACCACAAGAAGATGACGAAAATCAAAAAGAAGTTCTAATAACAACTAGAGCCATGAAAAATAAAGAAAATGAGGCAAATAAAATAGAGGAATTGAATAATGAGGATATTAATAAATAAGATAATACACGCGTGAAAAATAAATTGGAGGATTGCACATCCCAGAGGTCTGATCAACTTCATATATGGGAATGTACATCCATCAATGATATTAAGAACATGAAAAAATTGCAATTTAATGAAATACAATATAAAGAAAATATATACATGGAAAATAATATTGTGCACATAGGTCGGGATGATAATTCAACGAAACAAGTTTCGAATATGAGGAAATCTCGTACCCACTACAATGAAAATGATAAGCTAGCAAGATTCAGTGATAAATCAGCGAATCTAGGTTCGATACTGAAGAAACTGATTTCTATAATGAATATAGAAAGTATAAGAGAATTAGCACTTTCAAGTCAAGATAAAATATTTAATTTGTATACAAAGGAAGAATTTAAAAAAGCATATGCACAAATAATAACACTGGTTTACAGCCAAAAAATACCAAGAACGCCACATGCCTAGATAAGTTAATTGGGACCTCCTGAACACGAAAAACGCTGTAATTTTTTTTTCTAAGTACCGTTTTTTAGATAACGGTACTTTTGTGTTTTTCGGTGTATGGTCCCACTCAAACCCTTGTGGAGCCCAGCCGAGAAGTCCGATCGAGATAAATGGTACATCGTTGCAAAGGTAATTGAATACCTTTTTTGTCGATATGTCGGAAATTTCTATATGATAAGAACTGGCTGAGTTATGGTACCTCAAAATTCAAAATTTGCCTATTTTTTACGTTTTTTTGAAAATTTTTCATTTTTATTTCGTTTTTTTTCTACGTTATAGTAAAGATCTGGAATCTTTTATTCTTTTACCTAATAGTTTATTTAATTACCAACATTTTAAGTGTAATTTGAAAAAAATCGGATAAAAAATAAAGTTTTTATTAAGGATTTTGTGGAACGACAATATTTTCATCTTCATTGCTCACACACTATATTCGGCGTAAATTCAAAAAATTTAAACTAAAGCGACTTGAACTTTTGCGTTTATTTTCGGATGGATCTTCGCGAATGAGAAACCAACAATATTCCGCCATCATTTGTTCATCCCACCAGCCTTTGTAACGTCTCTCGATTTCTTCAATTTCTTGTTGAAATCTTTCACCTTGTTCATCACTTTCGGAGCCCAAGTTCGTGGGGAAAATATCCAAATGATTGAATAAAAAGTGTAATTAAGGTGTCATATTTGAACTTAAAAGTTAAAAAGAATAAAATTTCAAATGATAACGGCCTTTTTGATATACATGTTTTCACTCAACGCTTACCAATGGCATTAAATTTTTGCAGTAATGTATCAATCTTCTCTGCGTAATCAGGACTTCTGTAGTTTCCCAAAAAGTTGTGAACGATGTCCTGGAATGCTTCCCATGCCTCCAAATGAGCTGGACCTAAACACTCATTAAATGATTGGTCACCGTACAGAGCCCGAATTTGAGGTCCATCAAATATACCAGCTTCAATTTTGCTCGCTGTGGCTCTCGGAAATTTTTGTTTAAGGTAATTCATGGCAAGACTGTCTTTTGGCAACTTTTTTACAATATTTGTAAATAACCCAAGCTTTATATGTAATGGAGGAAGTATTATCTTCTCCAGAGGAATGAGTGGGTCTTTTTTGATATTGTACTCTCCGTGCGTACGTCCACTTCGCTCGGGCCAAACTTTTCGGGTGTAGTGATTCTGACGGTCACGGCTGTCCCATAGACATAGAAAACAGGGAAACTTCGTATTGCCCCCTTGCAATCCAGATAGTATGGCAACTAATTTAAAATCAGAGCAAACTTTCCATTGATGTTGGTCATAATGTATGAGATCGAGAAGTTCTTTCATTGCTTCATATGTTTCCTTTATGTATTTTCCCGAGCCCGAGCCCGAGCGAAGTGGACGTACGCACGGAGAGTACAATATCAAAAATGACCCACTCATTCCTCTGGAGAAGATAATACTTCCTCCATTTCCTTTTTGGGAAACTACAGAAGTCCTGATTACGCAGAGAAGATCGATACATTACTGCAAAAATTTAATGCCATTGGTAAGTGTTGAGTGAAAACATGTATATCAAAAAGGCCTTTATCATTTTAAAATTTTTTCTTTTTAACCTTAAGGTTCAAATATGACACCTAAATTACACTTCTTATTCAGTCATTTGGATATTTTCCCCACGAACTTGGGCTCCGAAAGTGATGAACAAGGTGAAAGATTTCACCAAGAAATGGAAGAAATCGAAAGACGTTACAAAGGCTGGTGGGACGAACAAATGATGGCGGACTATTGTTGATTCCTCATTCGCTCGTCATTTTAATTTAAATTTTTTGAATTTACGCCGAATATAGTGTGTGAGCAATGAAAATGACAATATTGTCGTTCCACAAAATCCTTAATAAAAACTTTATTTTTTATCCGATTTTTTTCAAATTACACTTAAAATGTTGGTAATTAAATAAACTATTAGGTAAAAAAATAAAACATTCCAGATCTTTACTATAACGTAGGAAAAAAACGAAATAAAAATGAAAAATTTTAAAAAAAACGTATAAAATAGGCAAATTTTGAATTTTGAGGTACCATAACTCAGCCAGTTCTTATCAGATAGAAATTTCCGACATATCGACAAAAAAGGTATTCAATTACCTTTGCAACGATGTACCATTTATCTCGATCGGACTTCTCGGCTGGGCTCCACAAGGGTTTGAGTGGGACCATACACCGAAAAACACAAAAGTACCGTTATCTAAAAAACGGTACTTAGAAAAAAAAAATTACAGCGTTTTTCGTGTTCAGGAGGTCCCAATTAACTTATCTAGGCATGTGGCGTTCTTGGTATTTTTCCAAATTTAAAATTTGTAAAGCAGTGTAATCAACAACAAAAATCCTCATCTAAAAATATTGATATTTAAGCCTCCAATAAGAATAAAAGACGACATAATAAAATACAAACTGATTGACGAATTTCACAGTTTCTTGAGCTCAGGACACTTAGGAATTAGAAAAACAATCATAAAGTTAAAACAGAAATATATTTGGAAAAATATGACTAAAATGGTAAAATAATTTGTATCATACTGTGACAAATGCAATAAAAACAAACAGACAAAACACATTAAAGAACCACTCATACAAACATCTACACCCAACAACAGTTTTGAAGTAATTTCAATTGACACTGTAGGTCCACTACGCATATCAAACAACTACCGCTACATACTTACGATGCAATGCGAGCTGACTAAATTTGTAATCGCACATCCAATGCAAACAAAAGACGCTGTCACTACAGCTAAAACACTAATGGAACAAGTGATCTTGAGATACGGACAATTCAAAGTACTTAAGTCAGACAGGGGTACAGAATTTACGAATGAAACCATGCGCAACATATGTGAACTATTACAAACAAGACAAATTTTCTCAACCCCTTATCATCACCAAACATTAGGTGCAGTAGAGAGAAACCATAGGGTTCTTAATGAGTTTCTGTTGACAACAGCAAATAATGACGAATGGGACACTTGGATTCCATATTTTACTTTTGCTTACAACACATCTCCGCATATTGACACTGGTTATACACCATATGAACTGGTCTATGGAAAGTTACCATGCTTGCCATCAGATACCGCTATGAATGACAATACAGTCATATATAACTATGATGACTACGCAAAAGAATTGCGAGTCAGACTACAATTCGCTCTAAACAGAGCAAAAGAGATTACTAATAAAGTAAAATCAAAAAGAACATTAAATAATAACTATCAAAACAGACTAAACTTAGAAATAGGTGACTTAGTATTACTTAGAGTAGAAAATAGAAGTAAGAATCAAAGCCCATATAAAGGACCATATAGAATTGTAGGTAAAAATGGAGTAAATACTCTAATAGATTATAACGGACAGACGAGGGAATTCCACAATAACAATTTAAAACCATACATATCTTTATACTTTTAAAATATATAACAACCATATTTAATTACATATACTTTAAGAAAACTTATTTATAAAATATTTAATTACATTAAATTACATATTCTTCATATATCTTAAGAGAAATAATTATAATTTATAAAATATTTAATCACACAAAATTTTTTTTGAAAAATTAATCCCCTAATTTTTCTCTAAAGGGTGTACACCCTCACCCTAATACACTTTACCACATGGTGATGGGCCACCCTAATAAATAACCTGACACCACACATGCAGTTAATACAAACAAATCAATGAACATTGATTTGTTAAAAGTGCAACATGTGCAGTTTGGAAAATTGAGTGACTAAATTTTAAACTCAATTTACCAAACTAAATTATGATTGGTTAAAAATACTAAAGGGGAAATAGAATAAGAATTTAGTTTAAGATAATTTTTGTATAAAAAGGGGCTCACTGCCCAAAATAAATCAGATTGAATTTTGAACACAAATCGGCAATACCTGCCTTGTATTTCAATTATATAAAATCTCCTATTGCCCTCAATCCTTTGAGACTGGCAATAGTAAATAGCGTGGCTAGTGGCAATATAAAACGTTATGACCTTTGTAACCCCTTTAAACGTAACAGGTAGTTTGCAATACCCCATAACTTCATTTTTCGACCCGTTGGCAGTTAAGACAAAAGTTTTAAATTTTTCCAAACGAACATTATTTCTGTTAATAAAATTGAAGCTACCTTTCCCTAATACTGACACGTTAGCCCCCGAATCTAAAAGGCATAATAACTCCTCATCAAAAATTTTTATCATGGCAAAAGGTCTATCATCGTAATGATTTGGCAAACATGTGGTTTCAATAAGTCTTCTATATTTTTTTCTTTTACGGTAGCGCTCTCTGCACTTAAGGATCCTCCGAGAAATTACACAATTTGAAAGTCTGAGTAATAAATAATTGACACGGTTTGAAAGTCTGGGTTGTACGTTATTAACGCAAGTTGAAAGTCTGGGTGGTAGATAATTAACGCAATTCGAAATTCTGGGTGGTAGATAATTATAGCAACTCGAAAGTCCGGGTGGTAGATCGTATACTGATCCGGCCAGCTGGGGAGGTAAGTCCATCTGTGACGGCTTCTCGTTGCTGGATATAAACTCGGGATTTTATCTTTGGAACGAGCATCCCCGGTCGCCCATTCGCTCCGCCGCCCGTTTTCCGGGTGTGAACCTTTACAATTAGGAGTGGTTACCCCCCTTTGTCCGCACTTATAGCAGAAAACATGCCGAGTTTCGTCGGGACAATATATGTAACTATGGCCGAATTGTAGGCAATTCCAACACTTGATTTTGGAATAATCACCCTTTACCCAGGTTCTGCCCATTCTAAGGGCCTCAATTTGGGGATCAGATTCCGCACTTGCATCTTCAGGGTTTACTTCCACTGAAACTTCGTTTACTTGACGCTGTCTACTAAAAGGAATTAATTTGTTCTCCAACAGAACCTTTTCCGTTTTTCTAGCCAAATCACAAAGACTAATCAAGTCTCTTGGGTTTGAAATAAATAGCATTACTTTAAGATCCGCATGAACATTTTTCTTTATTATCTCAATCAGGGAGGAATCTGACATAGGGGTTGTTAAACGCAAGTTTAAGCGCACGATAAATGAATGAAAATCGTCATAGCTTTCCCTGGGGAATTGCTTACGTGAAGAGATCTTGAGCAAAATTTCATGGTCACTTTCCAACGTGCCAAATTCACTAGACAACGCTGATCTTAACATCGGATACGTGGCCCTTTGGTTCTGTTTTATATAATCCCAGTAAAAGATTTCGGCCTTACCCGTTAAAAATAAATGAAAATTTGACATTAAGTGGTCATATGGACACTGAGATCGCTCAGTTAACGTATCTATTTTAAACACAAAATCCGAAACACTGCCCTCTCCACTATATGATACCCTCCAGTCCTTTAGTTTGAAATTTCCGTTAGAGGAAACGTGGGAGTATGAATTCGCCAGAGTAGGCGTCCTAGCACTAAGTCCTGGTGTGGCGGATGGTTCCCTACCATTTCCATTAAGCCCTACAGATTCCCTCAAGGCACTAAACTCCCTCCTAAACTGATCCTGTGTATTCCTCAAGGCTTCTTGGAAATAAGCCATTAAATTTTCCATTATGTTTGCATTTGAAGGTTGTGTATCAGCCTCACGGTTTGTTTCCGATGTGGCCATTTCTATGTTTCCCTACTTGGTGTTACGGTTTCAATTAAGACGGTGTTTAAGTCCGTGAGAGATAAGCTAAGAGGTTTAAGATCTGAGTTGACAGAAGCGTATTCTTCCGAGGGGCCGGAAATAAGTGAACGGGACACAGGCGAACCCCTTAATGCCGTTATGCTACTCTGCGAATCTACTGACAACTTTCTCTCCGATGGAGTTGAACCACTTCCCCTACCTTTGGACAGAGACGAACTACGAATGGTCGATTGTGCCCTACCTCTTTCCGATAAGTCAGTTGACTTTGGGTAGGAGACGTTACGCGATAAATTTTTAGCTGTGCTTTGCCGCGTGGTGGGCTTGTGCATAATGCACCAAAGACACAAGAAAATGGAAAAAGGATTTCGCCCGCGAGAAGTTAAAAGAAATAAAAAAAATATAAATGAACTATGGAACAAAACAAAAAAAAGGAAATGGAAAATTACAAAACAAGAAAAAAAATGATACTTGAAAATTACAAAAAAAAACTTTGGGGGAAAGGAAAAAAAAATAAAGATTAAGGGGAAAAAAAATAATAAAAAAAAATTAACAAAAAAAAAAAATCAAATGAATGCAATAAAAAAAATATAATAATGAAGTTAATAAACAAATAAGAAAAAAAATAAAAAAAACTGTTGAATGCAATGAAAAAACTTAAAGGTATATTATGTAATAAAATCCTCAGGAGGAATGCTAGGCGTTACGTCCGTCCAGCAAAAGATCACACAGGGAAAAAATTGTTCCTTCTTTCAAAAGGAAATTAATATATCAACAGTAAAAAAAATCTCATCATTAAAATTCCCAGGTTTTCCAAGGTTATCGCGAGGATTAAAACCGAACTAAATTATTCTGCTACTCCTATTGCCACCCGATGGCAATTTACTACAAGGACTCTAACAAAATGAATTCGATTCCGTACAGCTTCTCTAAAAACCGTCTACTAACGCAACGTAACCGCGCGACTCGATGTCGTCAGTTCGGACTTTTAATAAGCGAATTTTCAACGAAAGCAATATTCGCTGTTGACAAAACTTTCCGTAGGTACTTTTATACTTGGCCGTGGCGAATGAAATTTCAGGTGTTGAATTACCCCAAAATCATGCCCTTACGTCCCATTAAAATTTCCCGAAAGTCTACTTTAATTAAATCTTCAAAAAAAAAAAATCTCAAGCGAAAAATTTTTAAATAACCCGCTGTAAAACTATAACATTTGCCTAATCGTCAGTTTAACCTTAAGCTAATGTTATTTTACGTTAGCGTCATTTTTACGTTTGTTCTAGTTTATTTTACGTTGATGTTACTCTACGCACGATTTATTTTAAAATTTTAGGTATCAATGCCACAGTTGGCATTTACGTTGGGCGCCATATATGTTACGCGCCGTCAAATAACTTAAAGAAAAATCAAATAACAAATTCAAAACCGGAAAAAGGGGGTATGAAAGTTGACCCGCTAGCTCACGAGAGAAAATGTGGTTCCCAACCCGAGTTTTGACGCGTAAGCATATATACATACCTCACACCCTGGAAGTATGTAGAAAATTTTCAAATATCCAAAGAAAAATAAAATGCAAAAGTGCCACGGTGGAAAAGTTACTCGAAACTAAAATGACAAACGTACGGAAAAGCTGGGAAATCTAAAAATGAGAATTCATCACAATAAGTGATGATATGGCTAGGTGTTGTGCTATATAGGGGTACACTATTCCCTACACCACCCTATGACAGGCTGGTACCCTACAGTTTATTATACCATACCCTATATTAAGTTTGCCTAGCATTCCTCCTTTAAATAAAAGATTTATGTACTCATTTTAGTTTTCAATTCAAAGGTATAATATTATACATTTATTTAAATTTTTTGGTATTAGGTATTTCGTTTTGTTTCGGTTATAAATTCTTTTACATTTTATTTATTAGTTTCTTGCGCTTACTTGTATACATGTATATATATCTATATTTATATTTAGGCGTAGCCCCGATCTTAATTTACTAGTTTATCCTTAAGATTTAGCTTATAAGTTGCAGGTTTAATTCACAAGTTTTATTTAATGCAAAATTCAAAAATCTAATTCATAAGCTGAATAACAAGTTAAAGAAAAACTGGTGGGTATAGAAAAATTTAAGCAAAAATTATAATTGAAGTTTAATTTACAAATTTCAATTTATACGATTGGGTTATTGGCTAAGTCTTAAGGTTTATGTTGGTAAGGGTGACTTCTTACCTTAAATTAAATTTCTGGGCTTAATGTACAAATTCCTTATTTGGTAACTATTATTCTTTTAGCATATTTTCATTATTTCAATTTTATATAACATATTATTGTAATTCAAAAAAAAAAATCTTGTCTTTTTAAAATATACACTTTTGCAGGATGGAAAAAAAACCTTTCTTTGTGGTGTCGTTGTTGTCGGTGTCATAGTTGTTGAAATTTCTGTTGTACACAAAAGCATGGTTTCAATGACTGGCTCTTTGTATGACAACAGTAATACGGCGTGTAAACGTTCTTGACGTTACAATCAAATGGGTGACTTTAGCACAAACTCCATCATCAAATCAATGTCGTTTAACACGATAAAAAATTCAAAAATAATAAATCGAGCTGTAATTGTTGCAGTACAATATTGAAGTACGAAAGTTTTTAATACATGGTGTTCTTGTTGTCAGATAAAACTTTGTTTAACTTAGCCCTTTTTATGACTTTTGGTTCTGGTAAATTCACCTTTAAAGAAATTTTGCGCGATTAATTATTGCATAAAGTAAATAGTTGATTGGACCATATTAGGTGATATAGAAATTGACAATACCATAATGTCGAATAACCGTTTTGTGACAAGTGTTCCGTCGCTTTTTATTGATTTCTTTAATTGTTAAAACTGATACATATAATTATTATTTCATAAACTTGAAACTTTTTATACAATTCATTTTTAGTTTGACATATATTTTTGCTTTTGTTTTAATGAAATATTGCTCTTTTGTTCACAGATCACATTTTCAGCAATTTTTTGTGTAGTTTTTTTTTCCTTCTTTTTTGGGTTTTTTTTTCTTTTTTGGTAAAATTTCTTTAATTTTATAAACCTTTTTTTATGAACGTTATTTTAATTAATACGTTATGATCTAATTAACAATTCGTATGGGTTTTATTTGACATTTTTTTTCTAATTTTTGTAAATTTCATGGGTTTCTGTTTTTCTTTTCCCCTAATTTTCCTTTGTTATATTTTAAACACTTAATTTTCCTTCAAATCCCGAGAAAGTTAGAGAATCGTACTTTATAGTTTATTTAAAAAAAGGACACAACTGAAGTACCTACACAACATTTTTTGTGAAAAACGATTTTCGGTTTTTTGTAAAAAGCTATTGATTTTAACACATAAAACGATTGGCCCCTAAGGAGCTTTGTGTTTTTTTTTTTTTTTTTTTTGTTAAAAAAAAAGTTTTTTTGTTATATAACAGATTTTAACTTGCACTTTTCAAAAGGAAAAACTGTACCGACTACCGCTTTACTAGTCGCTCAAGAAAATCCAACCGGCTAATCCAACTGCCCAAAATCAACTCACTTTACCATGCGTAATTACCCTTCTTATACGCATTGCATTTGCAAAAATTCTTTTCTCCTCTTTTTCTTTCCATTCGCTATTGCATCATCCATGTAATAATTGTCATGAGAGAGAAAAAGAGTGTATGCATGTATGTATGTGGGTTCGTACGTACGCAGGCGACTATGAGAGATGAGCAGAACAACCGAAACTGTAGTGACGGTCAGCTTCAAAAAAAACTTGACATGCGCAGTTCATGTCAACACTAATAGCCAGAGTACAGAGAAAACGAAATGACCATGAATGACAAAAAAATTCCACGCGCTTTTGTTAGCGTGTTGAAACAGGTTTTTCTAACGGCAGAATCAGACCACTTTACGCAAAAAAAAAGGTAAAATGTTTTCCTTCTTTTCCTTTGTTTTTCTATTTGTTTTTCTGGTGTTAAAGAATTTAACAACGAGATGAAAGTTGTTACCAACTGAAAAAAAAACTACATACATAATTATCATGAATGCAATTGCGCAATTAGGAGAATTTAAATACATATTTATGCACAAGGGAAAGAAAAACGTTTTGCATGTTTAATTGCATGGTTAAATTTATTAGGTATGGGAAAAAATTCATGGTTCAAAATAAAACGGCAAAAGGTCATTTTAAATCCGTAACAAAATGTTGGTCTTGTCGATATCAATAATAGCTTGTATGTCATGTCAAAATTTTGTCTTGGTAGATCCATACATAGAACCCATATAAACCCTACAATCGCTTTAAGACTGAAAAAATCTCAAAAAAATGTACAAATTAATTATTTTTACAAAAATCTTCTTTTTCGTCATAAAAAAAGGATTTAATTTTGTTAATTTTATCAATTTTCTTTATTATAAAATTTGTTGGACGCTGTTTGATCTTGCAAAATTTTTGTAAGAACAAATATTTGTTTGCCCAAAAACAAGGAAAATATTTGAGGTTTACTGGTCACATTAGGAAAATTTTTGTTTGCCCAAAATCAGCTGTTTTTCTGTTAGCCCCTCAAAAATATTTTGTGGGCAGATTAGGGCAAACAAATATTTTACTTTTTGTGTGAAATGTCTTCAATATGTGATAGTATCTTAAGTTGAAAGTTGATTAAGCCATTTGGGTGTTGTTGTATAAGTAAACATTATTACTTACGTTATGTGTAAAGTGGAAACTGATCATAAACCCTTGGCCACATTATTTGACAGCCCATTGTATAAGATACCAGCAAGTTTACAACGTTTTATGATGCGTTTGCAATGCTATAATTTGCAAGTGGTTTACAAACCAGGACCCAAATCGTCTCACACATGTTCGAATGAACTTTCGTATCGAATAAAACTTCGTCACGTATCAAAAACGGTATTGCTGCTTTCGAAACGAAATTTGTTTAAAAAATTTAATAGATTTGTATGCTTGTATATAAATTAACTGTGTTAATAGTGCCCTATAAAATTGGTGACTTCGGCTTATCGGTTTTCGGCGCTTGCCAAAAAGAGCAACAAAGCAACGCAAAAATTTAGAAATTCGGAAAATTTGCAAAAAAAGCGAAAATTCTCGAAAGTTTATAATATACCAAACAAGGCGGAATAATCGTTAAAGTTGTAAGGAATCAAAAAACTTACAATACAAAAATCGCTTCAATCGCAAACATGACTAAAATTTGCGAAAAATTGCAAAACTAAATGTTATTATAGTCAAAGCCCGGTTTAACGAATGATATAATGTTCAGACCTTTCGTTATACCGAGATATTCGTTATATCGATCAGTAATTTAAATTTTGGACCTGATGCATTTGCACATAGAAGAACTGTTACCCTTTTCTTGGATTTAAAAGGCGCCACTTAATCATGTCGAGCTGAAAGTTTTTGCCGGTTTGCCTTAGCAACCTGATTCCAAATCTTTTCTTAAAACGTGATAGCCAGCCATCACTTGCGTGGAAATCGGAGCCGTAAGTTTGATTATGGATTTCTAATACCTTTGCTTTTAAAACCATTCTATTGACGACTATATGCTTGTTTCTTTGGCTTACAACTCATTCACCTTTTTAAAGAGATCGCCGATTTTTTGCCCCATTGTTTGAACAATAATTTAATTTTATTTATTTTTTATTTTTTAGGGAACAGTGAAGATTTTGGTATTCCATACTTTTGGAATAATACTGAAAGATTTACATCCTTCTTGCACTCTTCTAAAAACTTTAATTTTTTATTTTTTTTATCGATTTGACATCTCGTTTTCACAATGAACCAAACAAAACTACTGAAACTTTAACGAAAAAAGCAACGCATCACACGTGTTCTTTTAATACAAAGCAAAGTCCCCATTTACATTCTACGATTTTTGGCGTTGCGGTTCTTACTTTATAGGCGAGAGGGGAGAGAGAAATTTAAAGGGGGACACAAGCGAGAGCACTCTTTGATTCGTTTTGTTCGCTCATACGTTCTCTCATCTGCCGAAAAATGTTTTCTAGTTCGGTGGCACAGAAAAAGTTGTAACGACAAAAATCGGACAATGTAAATATCAGACCGAATTCAAAGAGGAAACGACAATAATCGCAACGACAAAAATCGAACGGTTCTGTAACGATTTTTTTATTTTTCTTTGTCATTCGTTAAATCGGGATTATTTTTGTTTGCCATTTGCTATATAAGGTAGTTAATGTACAAATTTGGCCATTCGTTATATCGGATATTCGTTAAACTGCGTATTCGTTATACCGGGCTTTGACTGTATTTATTTTTCTTATTGCTGAAAAAAGTTTAGTACTTAAATTTTTAGCTATTTGTTGAAGAAAAAAAGTGTGTGTTTGTAAAAAACCAATTAAATGTTTTTACGAAAACCCTTAACCTATCGAATGACGACTACTCGTTATCGAATGACATAACCTCAAATTTCGATAGAAGTGTTTTGATAACGAATGGGACGATTTCAAAAAGTGAAATTTCGATCAGTCACTCGATCACGACTGCGACGATCTGGGCCCAGGCAAATTATTATATATTGCTGATACGTTATCAAGAAGTCCGCAGAGGGAGAAATCCCTTATTGAATTTGACAATGAAGTATTACTATTATTAATTATTAATTTATTAATATCTCAGGTGGAGTTACCGTTTTCCAATATGGTAAATATATGAGAACAAGCTAAGATTGATGACGCATATCGAAAAATCGCGAGTTATATTTTAAACGGCTGGCCAAAACACAAGAAATCGGTTGACAAAGAAGTCATGCCGTATTACAGCGTAAAAGATGATTTAACAATAGTAGATGAACTAATTCTCAAGGGAAATCAAATTTGTATTCCACATAGTTTACGGCGTTAGATACTTAATTTTCATATAAACTTAAATCGAATTTAAATACAGATTGATTTTTTGAGTTTTATTTTAAACTAAGTTAAATTTAAATGTACCACATCCGTGAATTAAGTTTTATTTAAATGTTTAGTGAAGAAGAGAAGTTTGTATTTAAAACGATTTTAAACATAAATGCGTTTTAATATCAATCCTGAAAATTGGGCATTAATGTCCTCCATCAAGGTCACATGGGCATTCAACGTTGCCAGAGTTTAGCTCGCCAGACTGTTTATTGGCCTAATATCTATAATAATAGTTTTAATTTGATAACTAATTGTGAGTTATGCTTTAAACTTAGGAATTCAAATGTGAAGCAGGATATGATGTCGGTTGGTGGTGATATCTTTGAACATAATGGAAGGAAATATATAATTGTAGTAGACTATAATTCTAAATTTATTGAGATTGAGATATTGGGCAGTAGTTATTCGGCGGGAAATGTAATTGTTAAACTTAAATCAAATTTCGCTAGGCACGGGATACCACAGATTTTAATCTCGAACAATGGTCTACCTTATAGTTCAAGGGAATTTAGACGATTATGTAGTAAATGGGCGATAGAACATTAGACCTCAAGTCCGTATCTGCCTAGATCCAATGGTTTAGCCGAAAGGTATGCACAGACTGTAAAGAAAATGTTGGAAAAGTGCAGAGAAAGTGGTACAAACCCATATTTAGGACTTTTATATTATAGAACAACAACAAAGGGAACAATGCCAAGTCCGTCTGAGATATTGATGTCCAGAAATCTAAGGACTATGTTACCTACATGCACTGAAAAATGTTGCCCAAAATTAGTATGTAGATAGAAAACAGTATGCGGATCAATGGAAAATTAAGGAAGAAAAGACTGAAAGTTATTTTAACAGAAATACTAAAAATCGGAAAACGATTAAACCTGGTGCTAGTGTAATGTTTAGAAAAGATACTAATTCTAATTGGTTTCATGGTCAGGTGGTAGAAAAATAAAGAATTGTACCACCTTCAAGATGGTCAGGTGGTAGAAAAATGAAGAATTGTACCACCTTCAAGAATTAATTCTTATATTGAATTTGATTAAATATTAGCTTAAATTAAAATGGTGACTTTATCCAAATATGTACATATATGAATTAAAAAAAAATAATATGGCCATTTCTACCGATAGGTCCACCGCAACAAAAATATTATAAGTTCTTGAAAAGACTTTGTTTTATCATATTTTCACAGGGAAACAATCAAATTTAATTAAAGTTTTATATTTATTTATAACCCATTTCGAGATTTATGAATGCAAAGTCGAACAAGTCCAACTTTTCTCATTTGGATATTTCTATTGTACGTTTTGCTTAGATAAAAGTTCTTAAAGAGAGACATTATGTATTGACTTTTTCTCTCTAAAACCTTTCGGAACGTACAAAGAGTCAAAATAGAATGCTCAAGAAACTATGCGATTGCAAATAACTGTACTTTTTTCTTTGTATTATCTCACATTTCGATGTCATGTGCTACAGTGAAAACCATTATTTTATTTCAGTGCGTCGAACGTAAATGTAGAAAGCTCATCAAATTACCAGGACAAACAGAGATTTTTTAAAAAATTAAAATAAAAAAAAACGAAACTGTAAAATAGCAAGCTTTGTGATCTTTGTACTTATATAAAGTTGTTCACGTGCGACATCGTAAATGTGACAATTTAAAATTTTAATATTATTTTTTTATATACATATGTAAATGATTTATTTATATTAACACCTACATTTCAATTATTTAAATCTAGATGAGCAAAAACGACTGCGAAAAAAATAAAGAGCGGTGCAAACGGTGGAGAGAAAAGTTGAAGTATGATCCAATAAAATTACAAATCAATAAGTTAAAAAACCTTTATTACACAATTCATACTTTATTTATACTATGTACATATTTTTGTTTTCGGCCATTTTCAGAAATCATGTTAGTATGGCTAAAAGCGTCACGAGCTATGCTTTTGTGCAATTAAGCGTAATCTACTTTCATAAGACTCGAAAGACATTTTGTAAAGATCGAGTCTTAATTTATCATACGCCTCATATAAAACAGACTCTCGGAATATACTTTAACTACACGCTTTACCGCAAAACTTTATAGTATTGGTGTACAATTAGGCCCACTACAATTTGCTAAGACAAGAAATAACATTTCGTGAAGATAAGTCTATATTTTACCATAGGCATTATACAAAGCCCATTCTCAAAAATCAGCTTAATAAGCCTTAATCTGCAGCATATTTTAATATTGTGGTGAAATTTAGTTGAATAAAACAACTAAAGACACGAGCAGCACATAGATATACTTAAGTTTTAAAAAAAAATTTTCTTCAAAATTTCCCGGGAATCCCGCAATTAATCCTGGCAAAAACTCTACATGAAATGTATCATGGATGATATAAGAACAATGGAAGGTCACTAATGGACACAAATTGAAACTTTTTGGACTAATTTAAAAAGATATTTCTACACGTAGAAAAAAAATATGGTTGGAGGTAACCATATTCTAAGAGCAACATACTATGGTTGGTTTTTGACAATGTTTAAGTTTGCAGGTTACCATGTTACGTTTAAATATTACCATAGTATGTTTAAAATTAACAAAATTTTTCCTAAATTAACCATAATATGGTCGAAACTATCCATTTTTTAGTCAATATTAACCATAATAATGGTCAAAACTAAACATATTATGTTCAAAATTAACCATATGGTCAACATTTCCCTGAATTTTGGGAAAAGTAACCATATTATGGTCAGGATTGCCAATAATATGCTGAATGCTAATCAAATTATGGTTAACCCATTTTTCAATTTGTTTGTTAAGTGTCAAATTATAATTTTATTTAATTTTATATTCTTGATAGGTGTTACGTTCCACTTTTATAAAAAAATCCCCTTTGGTTCATATTCCAGCCTGTGACGACATTCATATTACCATTTTTTCTGTTTTACTAGTTTTTTCTACTTAAATTTATGTGTTTTAATCAATAATTAAAATAAAATGAATGAGAATTTTAAGCAAACCAAGTAAAATGCAAACGACCAGAATGTTGTTGCTTTTTAAACATATTATTTTAAATTTAAAATTAATCATACAATGTTTTAAAATATTATAATTTCAAACATATTATTGCTATTAATTACTAACCATAACATGTTTGGAGGCAACCATAATATGGTTATAGCTTTTGGATGGATGAATTTAACCATAATATGGTTACCGCGATAATAATATGGTTAAGGTTACCATAATATGTTTAATTATTAACTGTTTGGCTCAACAACCAAATTCCTGTAGTATGGAAAGAAGGTGTAGTAGTCACAATTCCTAAAAAAGGCGACCTAACTCAGTGTAAAAACTGGCGTGGTATTACTGTGCTTAACTCAATACGGAAAGTGATGGCAACCTTAATACATCAGCGGATTTCACCAGCTGTTGAGCAAATTGTGCGTAAAGAGCAAGCTGGTTTTAGGCCTGGACGATCATGTGGCGATCAAGGCAATACTCTACGCATAATTATTGAACAATCGGCAGAGTACAACACACCCCTATACCTGATTTTCGTAGATTTTGAACGTGGTTTTGATACAGTAACCCGAAGTTCTTTGTGGTCTGCGTTAATTGGTAAAGGAATACCTGAAAAAATCGTCACCCTAATACGCGAGCTGTACAAAGACGCCGAGTGCAAGGTCCGATTCAACGGAAGAGAAAGCCAACCGTACACAAACGTTACAGGCGTTAGACAAGGCTGTATCCTTTCCCCTACATTATTCATTCTTCTGTTAGACTGTGTTATGGAAAAAACCAACATGGAGGCTCCTACCGGCATCCAGTGGAACATGATGGAGTACCTTAATGACATAGACTACGCCGACGACATATGTCTTATGGCCCACCGATTTGTAGATATTGAAGCAAAGATAAATAGACTCTCCGAAAATGCCAAAAACGTAGGATTGAGAATTAACTTCAAGAAATCAAAGCTGATGCGTATTGGTACCAATATTTCGTCACCACTTATTGTTGATGGTACGATTATGGAAGATGTTGAATCATTCAACTACTTGGGATGTAAAATTGCGAAAGACGGTGGCTCTGCAGCCGATATTGGTGACCGAATCAACAAGGCCCGTGGTGCGTTCCTAAAATTGTACAAAATTTGGCGCGCTAACAACATTTCACAGAAAACGAAGTTATATATATATATATATATATATATATATGGTTGTAGTTTTATTTTATTTAAACATTATATTGTTAAAATCATACATATTTGAAGTTTCAAGGGATGTAAACACTTTATTGTTAAATAGAAACAAAATATTATCAATCGTGAAAAAGTTTTTTTAAAAACAACAAAAGTTTGTTTGTTGCCATTGCAGGGACCATAATATGTTTTTTTAACCATTCTTCAACCATGTTTTTTCTCTACGTGTATTAAAAGGTATATGAACGTAGAAACCTAGACTGTTTTATCATTCCAATTAAATGGATGTTATAGTAAATACACCCAAAGAGGATTCAAGCGGCTTTGCGTAGAGGGCCTCAAAATAAGAAAAACCCCCATCGATGTGGCTATTTATCTGTTTGTAATAGAAGTTTAAGTTGTGTATTTTAGCAT
Organism: Pollenia labialis; assembly: GCA_949318255.1. NCBI lineage: Eukaryota > Metazoa > Arthropoda > Insecta > Diptera > Polleniidae > Pollenia > Pollenia labialis. The sequence goes on from OX439141.1 coordinate 60,690,216, forward strand.
ATGTATATTAACTTGAATTGTTTAATACCTGATTGAAATTTGTTTAGTGCTAATGCGTCAGTTTATATTTTATTATATTTATTCACTACATCGGGCTGAAGGTATACGTTACTATTGCTCAGTTAATTAAGTTAGAATATAATTTGTAATTGTATTTGTAACACTTTTTATTCCGCATACGTTATTAGGGTGTACGTGTGTCGACATCACGAACAGAGGAATATGAGAATTCGGAGTCAGTGGTTTATAATAAGGCTTCTAGTATTAATAATATTTATAAAAATATGCATCTGCGATAAAAATAAAATAAATTGTATATGTTAAATATTTATGTGGAATTTGTACCGAAAATATTTTTAAAATTTGACCATGTACCCGTGGCAACAAATATGATACGCGGTTTTAAAGACAAAAGTGTCTTCTTTCAATATGTTTTAAAATTTCAAAAGTTATGAGTTTTGCAACGTTAAATGTCAAAACGAGACACTCTGCGGCGGCGAAAAAAAATTTAAACAGCAAAAAATTGTACATTCTATTCTCCAACACGTCGAAAAACACTGCGTCTAGCTGGCTAAGCGGGCCACCTTTTTATTCCATCATGGTTGGGAAGTTACGGTTAAGCGGCATTAAAGTCAGTTAAGCGGCTCATACACTTAGAATAATTGTTCACCCAGCTAGCATTTGGCTGATTATTTTCTGTAAAAATCACCCAAATGATTCTTTTCAGATCAGTTTTGATGATTAAAAACTGATTTATCACTTGAGTAATTGAAAAAGGATTCATATATGATGCATTTATTTATAAGTTTAGATAATGATTTTTAAATATTTTGAATTTTTGTTTTTGCCAAATGAAAAAATAAAAATAGAAACTTTCATGGCAGCCAAAAATTATTAATTAATGAACATAGATGTTAGTGCAAATTGTTTCTGCTCTTCTTTGCGAAAAATGATAGCTTTTGTTTAGTTTAAAATAAAGCTGGTGCGAATAATCAAAAGCCATAATTATCGGAGAAAAAATAAAAAACATGACAATTACAAAATGTATGAAATATAATCAAGAACTATACACATATCGTTACTTTAATATAGAAAATCCCTAACTAACGTATTTCTTAATTTACAGGAGAAGGAAAAAACTTAGTCTTGAAGTCCCGCATTTTTTTTTTAAATTCTCTAAGCAATTTAATAAAAAAAATGCATTTAAAAAAAAATCGCGAGTACAAGACTATGATTTCTATTAATTTTCCTTGTCCTGTAAAGTAAGGAAAACGTTAGTTAGGGCTTTTCTGTATTAAAGTAACGATATGTAGTTTTCGATTGAAAAATGAGACTAAAACGACTCAATAATGATTATAAAAACTACCATTAAATTGATCAACAACGAATCAGAATATTGTATCACAAAAGATTCTTTCAGATGATTCATCGGTAGGGTGTCATATTCTCACAACGAGAGTATCATTTGTGTTTGAAAAATGCTAGCTGGGCAATTTTACGTATTGTGCAATTATATCGCCATTGTGAATACGATATGCGAAGGTGGCACAATATATTGGCAACCATCAAAATGTTTTGGATTTTTATTGCACAACGAAAAGAAAGTGAAATGTGTTGGCAACATTGTACAATGCTGTTTATGTTATTCCTATAGGTTATGTTCACCTATATTTTGCACTGCTTTATATAAAAGAAACGATCAGCTGGTACAACTACATTAAGGGTCTGTTCGTCGATTTCGAACGAAATTATAAAATTTGTTCTACATTCGATATCAACGAACAGGCCATTACATTCATAATTTACAGCCGGCTAACAAGGCGTGATAACTAATATTTTATAAGAAAGCGTTATCTTTGAATAAAAATAAACGAATAAAAAATCCGTCGAATATTTTCGAAGATACTTTTAATAACGTGACATCATCTTTTTAAAAACCGCCAATAACGGTTATTTTGGAGTGTCTCAAAAACTGTTCTACTTTTGACCATTCTGCCTTCACATTCGGATTCAGCGGACAATTTTACATAAAGATTATTTGTCAGATTCATTTGGTCACGACTTTGTTGAAAATTTGTGATACAGTGTAATTTTTCTAAAATAATAAATACTAAACATAAAATAGCCGGTTAAAAGTAACCACAAAAACATAAAACTAAATGATTGACAACATTATTTGCAGACTGTTTACGTTCTGTCCAGTTAAAGTATGAAAATCAGCGAATTTTAAAATATTAAGGAAACAAGTTTAATCCCCTTATTTTGGAAAACACTTCACCTCAGCGAAAAAATCTTTAACAAATAATTATCCTCTTACAGCCGTATTCATAATGCTAATTTGGGATGAAGTTAGCAAAAAGTTTATTCATAATACACTAACCCGACGATTTGCTAAACACTTGTTAACGACACAAATTCAGCGATGATTAATGCAAAACGTGTTGCATGTTTAAGTAATACAATGTAGCATCATAAAAATTCAGAGTTGATTTATTAAAAGTTGGCAGATGGAGAAAAGTTCGTTATGAATTAACTCTGTGCCAACAAGCTGCTAAGCCTACGTAGTGTACAAACAGTGGCTAATTTTTTGTAATGAATACGGCTGTGAATGTTTAATAAATTATATATAGAATAAATACTAAACTATCTTACCTCTTCTTGAGTTAATGGCTTAAAATCAGCAGGATTTTCGGGATATTCTTTTCGGCATGCTGGACATAACTCATTTTCATCCGTTCGAATTCTGTGCCAGCAGAATCTACAAATCTAGAGGAAATAAAAATTTTTTGTAAAGGTAAGAAAAAAATTGCATCAAAGCTAAAACTTAAAAGAAATAAAATCGATTTGGTTAAAAAAAAAAAAGTAACAGTGATCTATTCGGCTATGCCGAATTTTATGTACCCTTCACAATGGTTGGGAAAGAACAGAAATGTATCTGCACTTATATCTTAATATATATATGCATATATATATATGTATATTTATCGCTTAATTGCATTCAATTATTTCCACATGCTTGCGTGCTATTATATATTTTAAGGACAGCATTATTTACTTCAGCAACAGTGGTTGTATCACTAATGTGAGTCGAAATACAGTTACTCGATTTAAAGCATTGAGCCAGTATTCCGCACTTTCCTTGCTAGGTGTAAAATACCACGTTTTTGTGTTTTAGAATTGGAATGATTTTTTATTTCCTCCTAAGCATTTTTGATACATTCATTCCATGACCAGTACCAGGGAAACCAAAAAAATGCGATTGAATGTTCTTCCTTGTGCGACCAATGAAGGCAGAAACATTAAATTTATCCGTTTTAAAGCTTTTTATGAATTTTGGCACCGATTTGTTAGTGCATATTTTTGCATATTTTACAGTTTATAACATTTTTTTACATAATTTGGTAAAAAGAGCATTTTTGCAACATTTTTTAAGTTTTTAGCGCCAATAGTTTACCTTTTTGAGGCATATTTTGATACATGTTAAATTCTTTTTAGACGCCTGCAAGAGCCTTCGAAACGGATGAAATTTGTTTTCTTTTTTTGCGATGTTTTGGCTTTTCTATTTTAAATATCTTTCTGTATACCCAAGGTGTTGGTTCAATTTCACCATCCACATTTAATTTTTACTCGAAAATTGTAAGACAAAGCTGGCTGTCATTAAAGATTAATGTTATTTTAAACTTTAAAATTTTATATATGAATAAGCAAAAATTTAGGGAAATGGCAATTATATACGTTGTTGGCGATGTGTGTAAAACATAGAAATCTGGATCAATCTGTTAGTATACCGATCGATTTATAATTACTTTCAAAGTTATATAACGATAACCATCCGTCCGTCTGGCTATTTGCCTGTCCATATTAATTTTGTGCGAAAATTACAATTGCAATCTTGTATATAATTGGATCAAATTTGATAAATGCACTTTAATTGTACTAAAGACAAATTTTTTGTATATGTCTATTAATATGTATGTCTATGAATCGGTTTATAATTTTACATATTCCCCATAAAAACTTTTTCCAAATTAGACTCTTTGTGTCCGTTAACCATCTCATTAGGTTTTTAGATAAAATTCGCCCCAAAAATGTTTTACTGCAAACTAAATTCTTTTCGAATCATTTCACATCTATAAATAGCATTAATTTCCTTTGAAATGTTTTCATTAATAAACAATTTAGCGTCCGTCCCTAAAATCCTTTTAAAACAAAATATATCCTATGGATGTTGATATTTAGAAAATATTCGGCACAAATATCTCATATGAATTTTACCCTTTTAACGTGCCTTTGTTTTTGTGAGCCGATGAGTGCCCATCGTTTCCAAATAAGGTAAAATCTCGAAAATTTGTCTGTAAATACTATGGGTTTTAGGCTTTACCGATAATATTTTTATTATTATTTTTATCAAATGGAACTGTTTTTGAATTTTTTGGTGAATATTTTTTCAATTTTGAGGGCATATTTTCAAGTTTTTACTGCATATTTAATGCGTGTTTTTTAGATCATATTTCTGGTTTCCCTGATCATTACTTGTATGTAATGGTTTGTTGGGGGATTAACACGTTTCTGCGTCTTAGTACACAATCATCGATGGCCATTTTAATGTAGCGTAAAATTTATTTATCATAGTGTATACTGTTCGTTATTTAATTTGCATCAGTCGATGGAAGAGTTCTGTTAATATACTTGGTAAACCGGTTCCAATTTGCTCTATTAAAAGCATAATAATAATAATTATCAACTACCTCATACCAATTATTTAATACGGCGGTGAATGGGAGGTGACCGAACTCAGACCATTTATAACTCTGACTGCAGTCATATTTTGCGACAAGTTTGTTAAGTAAAAGTCTAATGTAGATGACTGCTTGTTTGGATCAGCAGGTATGTAAGTGTGTTCGTGTGGGTATACAATTTGAGTTTGATTTAGCTGGATTTTATTATACAAAGCGTTACCCCAACAATTACTTCGTGTACAACCCCAATATCTGTGTCTACAGTTGTAGTCACCACCTAGAACGTATTTACTATTAGCGGTGGTTAGCTTACAAAGGTCTGACTTAAATGTACCTAATAATTCTAGTGTGGTCCGCACATGATGTGGCTCCTGGAAAATAACAGGAATAAATATGAATATATTCGTTACCAGTTGAAATTTTGATTCGAATATTTTCGACCAAAGTTGTATTTAATATGGGTAGTAGCTGATGCTGGATATTTTTTTTACTAGGATTGCTACACCACCTCTTCTACCGATAAAATTGTTTTTGCTATCGTTACGGTACCCTTTGTGACCATGATATTTTAGGAGATGTCGCATGTGTTGTCAATATAGTTATTTATTTAAAAAAAAAACCAAAATTAAAAATGATGTCGCTTACGTTATTTTCGCGGTTAGGGCTCGATATCTGTAGCAATAATAGTTTTGACGTTTAATTGAATTCATACCCTAGGTCTACACTAAAGATAAATATCTCAGCAAGTTGACAATAACGACGACAGAACAACAGACCAATATTACTTATTGCTCAGCTTATGTTGAAGGCATGGGAAAACGTATTTATGTTAACTCATAATTTGAAAAAAATCAAGGAAGAAGGTGCAGTGTAAAAACTGGCGCAATCTTGCAAAAATTATTTGTATTAATATTAATTCTTTCTTGTTCGACTTTATTATTTAAATGTATATTAATTTGTTTAAGCTTGAGGTCTTTTTTTATATAAAAATATATTAAATTTTTTTTTGTTAAAGTAAAATTAATATTTTTATATAAAAAAGAACTAAAACTAAAAAAAATTATAGTAATAAAAATAATTTTTGCAATTTTATTTTAGTGTTTATTAAATTCTTTTACTACAATTATAAATAGCTACCATTTCACAAACTTAATATCTTTCCCATACAATTTGCTTCTATTTTGTTTCTTTGTTGCTTCTTTTTTTCAATTGATAACCAAATTTGACGTTTAATGTTAGCAATAATTGTCAACAAAAATGGACTAACAATTATTGCAACATAAATTGTCAGCAATCAATATGTACAACAAATTGCTGTCAACATTAGAGACAACATAATTTTGACATTTATTGCAATATATGTCGGAATAATTATCTCTGGTATAGATGGGCAGTTATCGTTTTGCCAAGTTTCACATACAAGACAAATGTCAACATTTCGATTTACCAAAAAATGGAATAATTCTTCTTTTTTATTATGAATGCCACGCGCGTTCCATGATGTAATATTTAGGTTGGTATTGATGAATACAGTAAAAATTGTGGCCCAAACAAGTATTTTTCATTGTATTGCCAATATTTTTATTTGGAATTCACAGAACTCAATCCGTTTATTCTAAATGAAATAAACCAAAGAAGTAATTGAAAAGGCAGTAACGTTGAAATATGGGCAGGCTTGGCCGACTTTAAATATTTTGAAATAAGGAGTTATTATATTATAAAATTAGTTCCTAAGAGCGGGGTCCTATTTTGTTTGAAGTTTTATATCGATGAATATGTTTTTATAAATTGGGATATTATTTTACAATAAAAAACCCCAAATTTGAGGAACTTATTTAATTTAATTTTTTTTTTTTTTTTGCTTATTTCGGGGGAGTTATTTCATGCCACCCAAGGCACATTCATAAGGTGAACTCGTCGCTCTCGTTTTTGTGTTTGTAGAAAATTCCAAATTGTCAAATTTGGCTCCATACACAGTACAACATTTTTCAGGTGATTGATTCGGGACTCAATTCTGATAATTGCTTATGAAAGTAGACCCAAAAAGAAGAACTTCTGCATCATTAGTTTGGTCAAGGTAGCTCAAATAATAATTTAAAGATTAATTTGAAGTTAGTACGTATCGTACAGGGGAATTTGTCACGTTTTAGGATCTTTTGTTTGTCATAACTCGAGAACCACTAGTCCGAATAAGCTGAAAAATTAAGAATTACAATTCCTTTAATCTATTCATACAACGTTTCGCTACATAAGCAACAGTTTCGCAGTTATAAATAAATGTATGAAGAAAAAAATATTTTTTGCCCAAAAAATTTAAATTTTTTATTTTTAATTCATAAAAAATCTAAAACGGTAAAAAAAAGTGTCAAGTCCTATTACTTTCACGTAAAGTCGCATTACCTATGAACAAAATGACACATAAATCATGAAAATTGATGAACGTTTTTCGCTTTTATTCAAAATTAATTAAAGGAATGAATTTCAAAAATTTGCTCGAGATATCCACAAAACCTCTCTCCTTGTTCGTCCGATTCCTGAGGTAATTGTGCCAAAAAGGTTTCAAGATGGAAATGCAAGATATGTAATTTTAACGTCATGAATTCATTGATTTTTTCAAAACAAGTTGTTCACTCGTATCTGTATGTCATCTCGCTGTACACGGTTCTTTCCTAAAACGCCTTCGATGTCTTGTTTCAATGCGGCCCATGCACATAGGTGGTTATAATGGTTCGAAAGCATATTTGTGAAAGATTCGCTTTTCATTAATTTACGTATATTCGGTCCATTTGAAATATAAAAAAACATTTACGAAAAAATTATTGGTAATGCGAATATATCGAAGTGAACAAATTTTGAAATGACAATATTAAAATACTGACAACTATACGTACCTTTTCTAATTTTAACTTCACTGGAAAGATGGATTTCAAACAGTCATAGGCGTCATCAATATCTTTGACTACCACTTCGATGAATTTCCCAGCTATTCCTAATTTCATGTGGAGCGATGGCAACAAAATATCATCTAGATCCTTTATCAAAGGTTTATTACGTAATTTTAATTGTTTCTCGAGCTCGGGAGTTCTTGCTTTCCAATCTTTACATTTATATTGATTTCCGGTGTATCGTGAATCCCAATTACAAAGGAAGCAGAAGTATTTTGGAAAACCGCCTGTTGGAGGCACGGCAGCCTAGGGTAACTTTTAGTGACTTCCAAGGGGACTTTGAATAAAACACATGAGTTTCATAAAAACTTAATTTATTCAACAAATGTATTTCTAATAAAATTCCTAAATAAACAACATTAATTAGGAAGTGTGTAATTTCAAAAAATATTAATGTTTATACATACTTTTTGGTATGGAAACCACTAAGAAAATATAGCAAATTTTTAAATTCAATATTTTATCTGGCCACTGCCAACTTTATGTTCTGGAACTGAATAAAATGGCAGATCAATTTGGCTCCCAAATGTGGCTTTTTTAGTACTACCTTTTTAGTTTCGTTAAAAATTAAATATTCACAATCAGAAAGATATGAAATTTTCGATGTTTAAAATTCAGTGCTACCAGACGGATCATCTGAACTTAGGTTTTTTGGTAGTGGCGCTAACATTCCCCCCGCAGTATGGCAAGAAGCATCTTCGCTGGCAGACTTCTGTTGGTTTGCAACTTCCAAAATAGCCAGCTTAGCCGTAGGTCTCTCAAGTACACCTTGCTGAGTAAGCACCTTTGCGCTACGTACCTGACCGTCACTTGCCAACCTAACTTCTAAGACTTTACCACGTAGCCACACATTTCGAGGAAGGGATGGATCCACAATGACCACTAAATCCCCCTGACATAAAGGTTTTGGTCGGTCATGCCACTTTGACCTACAAGTTAAAGATGGCAAATATTGATTCAGCCACTTTTTCCAGAAAATATTGGCATACTGTTGTGATATAAGCCAACTTTGTTTTAGTAATATGCCACTATCATCACAAATTGTCAAAGGCTTCAGTCCTGAAGAGGAACCCACTAGGAAGTGATTTGGTGTTAATGCTTCACCAGATTCCGCATCTACAGGAGCATAGGCTAGGGGCCTTGAATTTATAATGTTCTCTATTTCGACCAGCATACTTTGCAAAAGCTCATCGCTTGGTGACCTTAAAGGCATAATTTGATATAAAATTGTTTTTACTGAGCGTACTAGACGTTCCCAAGCCCCACCCATGTGGGGTGATGCAGGAGGATTAAAATTCCATTTTGTTGTGGTGGTAGTAAAAGATTTAACCAACTCATCTTTATCAACATCGGACAAAGCTTCACGAAGTTCCCGTTCAGCACCAACAAAATTTGTGCCGTTATCGCTGTAGAATTCATGTAAAATCCCGCGACGTGCCATATAGTTACGAATGGCTAAGATACAGGAGCTGGTTGTTAAAGAATGTGCCACCTCGACGTGGACTGCCCTGATAGTTAGACAAGTAAACAAACATCCATAGCGTTTTTCTTTATGCCTATTAACAACGACCATAATTGGACCAAAAAAATCGACTCCCGTATATGTAAATGGTGCAACGTACGAAGCTACACGAGCACGCGGCAATTCGGCCATTTGTGGGTTATGAGGTACTGCCTTCCTAATTTTGCACATTTGGCAGGAACGAACTACAGATTTATATAATACACGAAGTCTTGATATAGAAAATTTTTGTCTGACTTCGTTGACAACAGTCTCATGATTCATGTGATGATAATTGTTGTGATAATGTACCAAAATAAGTTTTGTAATTTGAATGATTGGACGCTTTTGTTCTAGTGGAATATCCGCTTTGTCGATCCTGCCGTGGACTCGTAATATACCGTGCTCCAAATATGGGCTTTTGTTGTAAATATCACTGGATTAAGGTATGACCAGATTAGAATTTAATAGAGAAATTTCATAAGAATATTTTTCAAGCTGAGCCTGCTTATATAAAATATTTTCAGCGCATTTTAGTTCGTCGTGGGTTAACTCACCTTTTTGTTTTTGAATTAAACGACAATTGTGCATAAAACGAAGCGCATAGCCTGCTGCACGAATGAGTCGATTCCACTTTGAAAATCTTGAAACGTCAAATATCGGTTCACTCTTCGTTATTTTAAAAGCATGGTGCACACTCTCTTCTTCGGTAAATTCTGATATTAAAACTGATTCTGGCCATTCATATTCTGGAAGACGTACAAATTCAGGTCCTTCAAACCATCTAGAGGAATTCGACATTTTTGGAATTTTTGACCATTTAGTAGCATCATCAGCAACGTTTTGCTTGCTTGAGATCCATCTCCAGTCTTTGATCGATGACAGTTCTAAAATCTCTGTTATGCGAAAAGCAACAAATTGATTGTACTTACGGTGATCGGAATTTAACCAACTTAACACTGTTTTGGAGTCGGTCTAAAAATATTTTTTATTAATTATTAAATTATGATTTTTTGATACATATTTTGCAAAACGAGACCCTATTAGGGCGGCCATTAGTTCTAGGCGTGGCACTGATGTTATCTTCATAGGCGCGACTCTAGTTTTTGCTCCGATAATTGAGCAGATAACGTCATCACCATTTCTTAATCGAAAATAGCATACGGCTGCGTAACCACCCTTACTTGCATCCACAAAGGTGTGTAGTTGAACTTCAGTGTTGTTGTAGCTCTTAAAATGTTTTAAATAACAACGAGGAATTTTTATTTCTTCTATTTTGTGTAAACTACTAACCCATTTTGCCCATTTGGTTGTTATTTCAGCTGAAATTTTTTCATCCCAACTTTTTTTTGATCGCCATACATCTTGCATAATTATTTTAACATACATCACAATATGTCCTATTAGACCAAGGGGGTCGTAGATTGACATCACTAATCGCAACATTTCTCTTTTTGTGGGTACGTTTTGCCCAGAAAAAATTTCACTCTCTCTCAACCAAGGGGATATTTTAAATGTTATGACATCTTCCTGATGTTCCCAGAAAACACCTAAAACCTTTTCAATTTGTTTTTCATTATTTAGGTTTAAGCATTTAGAACCAAAACTAGTTTCTGAGGAAATAGATTTCAACACTAACTTGCTGTTAGAAACCCAATTTCTTATATTAAAGCCCGCTTTGCGATGAACATAAGCAATATCATTTATAATATTTACAGCCTCTTCTGTATCATCTACGGATATGAGGAGATCGTCAACGTAGTGGTTTTCCTTAATTGCTTTTGCAGCTAGCGGAAATTCATTTTCAAATTTACTTGCGTTGAGATTTTTTATGTATTGGCATATACTAGGGGCACATGTAGCTCCAAATATCATAACATTCATCACAAATACATCGGGACTCTTTTCTTCCACACAGTTCCGCCAAAGGAAACGCTGGACATCGCAATCTTTCGGCCTTACATGCACCTGGTGGAACATTTCCTCTATGTCACCACAAACAGCCACAGATTTCTGCCGAAATTTAAAAAGTATTGAAGGCAATGAGGCCAAATAATCAGGTCCCTTCAGTAAATAAGAATTTAAGGACATACCATTCGATGTGGCTGCCGCATCCCAAACAACCCTCGTTTTATTTGGTTTGTTTTTATTGAAAACCGCGAAAATTGGAAGGTACCACTTTTTCTTCTCACCACGTTTAATTTCATCAGAATCTAATTTACGAATATAACCTTTTGCCAAGTATTTAGAAATGGTTTCTTTGAAAATAGTAAAAAGTTCTAAGTTCTGACGCAATTTTCGTTCTAGGCAGATTAAACGTTTTAGCGCCATCTCATAACTATCAGGCATTTCAATAAAATCAAACTTCCACAAAAGAGGAACCTCGTAATGTCCACACGGTTTATATTTTGTAAACCTTTCTAACAAATCTAACGCTCGCGTCTCACTTTCTGCTACAAGTGGGTTCTTTACACTAACTCCCACACTATCTAGTGAGTAAAAGCTTCGCACCAACTCATCTAATTTATCTACTCTACCAGAGCAATCGCATATATGAAAATTAAAATTGGTACTTGCCGTTTTACTTTCTGCAACAATACCGTAAAAAAACCATCCAAGTTTTGTACAAACTGCAACAGGCTCGTTTGGTAATCCCTCACGGATTTTACTTGAGACTCCCAGATTAAAATGATTTAATCCAATTAATATCTGCGGTACAGCATTATTGTAACTTTGCACCGGAAGATTTCGCAAGTGGCGATAGCGCTTCGATAATGCTTTATAATTAAGAGATTGAATAGGCAAATTTAAAGATTTCACAGTAGAAACATCAATAGCCTACGTTTTTTATTACCACCTGAAATGTATACTTTTAGTTTTCTTGAGTTTTCTTCACTTCTTTCCATACCTCCTGTACACCATCAATTTCTAATTGTTTTGCCAATGACTCATCCATCAGACTTATAGATGACCCCTCGTCAACAAAGGCAAATGAATTAATTGTTTTATTGTTTCCAAATATTTTAATTGGAATTATTTTGAATAAAATATTTTTAATTCTTTCACTGTGTGTATTATTTACTTCTTTATTTGCTAAATCTGTGTTTTTACTTTTATTTTGATTTGTCATTTCATTTGATGTATTTGCTAATACAGAATATCGATGTAATGACGGATGGTGAAAATATTCGCACCCTTCCTTACCGCACTTTTTCTTTTTCCTACAGTCACCATTATGTTTAAACAAGCAGAACTTACAAAGTTTGTATTTTCTTACTGTGTTCCATTTCTCAACACGATCCATAGATATTTATGTTGGGCAGTTAGCGACTGCGCTGCAACTATTGTTGCTGTTACATACAATGCATTTGCGCTCACTATGAGAATGAATAAAAGCATTTTTGTTTGTTGTCGTTGCAATTGCTTTATTTAGTATTTTCTCCTTGTTCCCTTTATTCGTATATTGATTAATTGTTATACTGCTAGCTGTCATACCAATGTTAAAAAACCACTTGTCAAATTCGAACAAATTTGGTTTTTTATTTTGAATCATCAGCTTAATTTTTTGATTTGCCCATTGCATTTGATACGAGGGTGGCAACTTTTGCAATATATTAAAGAAGTGAAGAATTATTTATTTCATCAAGCATATTACTGGCGGTAATTGTCGATATCAAACTGCGGACTTCAAGCGCTAAGGAGGTAAGTGTTTTAAGATTATTTTCTTCTACTTTTTATGGAATTTATTATCTTTTCAGGTTGACCATACAGCATACGAAGTACTTGTAGCACACCACTTACATTTGAAGGATGGATCAACATTTGCTGAACGCTGTGAAATGCATCTCCTTTAAGGCATTTTGAAGTCGAATAAGGTTTTCGGCATCAGTAAATGCGCAGGCTGTGGTGGACCACTCGTATGTGGAAATGAATGTTGGCCAATCTTCCGGATCGCCAGAAAATGCGGGCAGTTCTTTCGGCAAAGATTGACGAGAACTAATGTGGTTCTGCAGAACTCTTTGTGGCTGTGCGAAGTGTGGTGGCGGGCAAGGGGCCGCGTTTGCCTGTTCGTGTTGTGAAAAATTTATTTTTGATGCTGGGGGTTGATTAATTGTTTGCGGAACAGCATAAAATAAATTTTGTGTGTTATTATTTGTATGATAAGGGACAAATACGCTGCCGGTGGGGTAAGCATTCACTGAAGGTAATGTAGACTGCATTCGTTGCTGATAACCACTATAGGTGGGAATGGCCGTAGTACAATTTGGCACTGCGGTCACGGTTGAGGACGAATTTATGGCAGCCGATGTTACTATCGGTGGAACTAATCCAGAGGGGTTTGGTGGCATCGTATTAAAGCCACTGCACATAAATGCTGATTGACTTTTATTTGGCATACAAGATGCATTTTGATTGAAAGTTTGGTTCGGCAACTGGGGTATTTGTGAAACATTAGTGCTTTTTACATTCAAAACAGTATGTTGTTCGGTGTTTCGATGGGGGGGGCTCAGATGAAGCCAACCATTCATGAACAGACTGATCAATATCTTCTGAAATATCAGTGAGATCCTCAGCTTCCTCAAGAAGTTCATATTTTTTGTTTAGATACTCTTTATTAAGTTTTCGTTCTTCTTCTAACCTTTGAAGTTTTAATTCTATTTTTCGAGATTGTGAAGCATGAGAACGATTTGAGCATATACTTGAAGCACTGGGTGTAGGTGAATTTGACCTTGCAGCAGAACATTTAGTACATTTGAAGGTTATTTCATCTTCGGTGACATTAACGCAATCTTTGTGAAATATTTTCTGGCAATCAACGCAGGTTGTTATATTGTTGTCAGGGGGTTTGTGGCAAAATGAACATTCGTGATTGGGCTGTTCATTTAGCGCTTGACTGTCACAATGTGGTAAAGACTTTTTACTTTCTGCGAGATTGGCAAGTGTTTACAGCAGATGTGGTCCAGAAAATGACAAAATACAAAAAGAATTTTAAAATTGTTGGAGGCACGCCAGCCTAGGGTAACTTTTAGTTACCACATGAGTTTCATAAAAACTTAATTTATTCAACAAATGTATTTCTAATAAAATTCCTAAATAAACAACATTAATTAGGAAGTGTATAATTTCAAAAAATATTAATGTTTATACATACTTTTTGGTATGGAAACAACTAAGAAAATATAGCAAATTTTTAAATTCAATATTTTATCTGGCCACTGCCAACTTTATGTTCTGGAACTTACTAATGAATAAAATGGCAGATCAATTTGGCTCCCAAATGTGGCTTTTTTAGTACTACCTTTTTAGTTTCGTTAAAAATTAAATATTCACAATCAGAAAGATATGAAATTTTCGATGTTTAAAATTAAGTGCTACCAGACGGATCATCTGAACTTAGGGTTTTTGGTAGTGGCGCTAACACCGCCCTTTAACACAATGCCTTGTATTATGTTGAAAACCTTTAGATCGCAACAATTCTTCAATTTGTGTACATTGTAGTTGCTTTTCCCCAAAATTTCGCCCAATGTTTCATACGTTTCCTTCATAGTTGTGCTGAATCCCAATGGAATGGACGGTTTTTGTTCGTTTTTCGTTTTTTTTTTGAACCATTGATAAATAAATTTTTTCACTAAGCCTGGGATATCATGGGAGTAGGTGAACGTATTTGCTTCGTCAACGGAATAAAATTTCTGAAAATCAGCTTGGCGTTGTCGGTATGATGTTGCGCTAACATTTTGCTGTGTCAGTTTTCAAAAATGATGTCAACAGTTCGGAGTTTTGTTGTGATAGTCCCATCTTACCCACAATGTAATCCATTTCGATTTGTGTTAGCGGTTGTGGTCCATTATTTTCAATATCGGGTGTCCAATCAGCATCATTCAAATTGGTCGGATTGGTGAAAACGTTTTCGGCTTGCAGGGACACAGTATCCAGACTCGGAGGTTTAGGTGTATCGGTACCAGCAGTAAAAGCAGCAATGTATTCTTTTGTTTTCAATTGTTTTCTGTTTAATCAAGGACGAAAATTTATGCATGCGTAGCACCTGGATTCATCATGTCCAGTTAGGTCTTCCACACCAAAATAATGACCATACGCTGTATTGAATTCCTCGGTAATCAATTTTTTTTCGATCCAGTAACAAACGTAACAAACATTATCCAATTGTGGGCACTTGTTATTTTTCATATTTGGAAAATATATTACATATATGTTTTATTGTTATTCACTTTTAAAAACCGGAGAAAAATTCACTTGTACTTCTCGCGTTCGTCGACTCTTGTTAAATGACAAAAATCGATTAAAGAGCACCTATAAATACTACAAATATTTCAATATTTTAATTTCAGGTCATTATGAAATGTGGGTGCAATTTCGGTTAAAAAAATAATGCAGGTAACTAACGGAAAAACCCAAATAATTAAAAAAGCGCACTTTCCTTTTAATTGGCCACTCACATTTATTAACGCTTATTACTTTGTTACCGCAATCATTAAAATCAAAAACCCTTTTGTTTATTACTCTTTTATTACTTTTTTTTAAATTCTGAGAATCATAAAAAAGTCATCAATGTTTTTTCCAAAGAATTTTGTGGATATCTCGAGCAAATTTTTGCAATTCATTCCTTTAATTAATTGTGAATAAAAGCGAAACGCGTTCATCGATTTTAATGATTTATGTCTCATTGTGTTCATAGGTTATGCGACTTTACGTGAAAGTAATAGGACTTGACACTTTTTTACCGCTTTGGATTTTTTATGAATTAAAAAAAACATTTCAATTTTTTGGGCAAAAAATATTTTTTTTCTTCATACATTTATTTATAACTGCGAAACTGTTGCTTATGTAGCGAAACGTTGTATGAACAGATTAAAGGAATTGTAATTCTTAATTTTTCAGCTTATTCGGACTAGTGGTTCTCGAGTTATGACAAACAAAAGAGCCTAAAACGTGACAAATTCCCCTATACGATACGTACTAACTTCAAATTAATCTTTAAATTATTATTTAAGCTACCTTGACCAAACTAATGATGCAGAAGTTCTTCTTTTTGGGTCTACTTTCATAAGCAATTATCAGAATTGAGTCCCGAAATCATATGTTGTACCGTGATATTAAATAAAGAAAATTAAACGTACACCTGCATATTTTTCCTTATACATACAAAAAAAAAAAAAAACTTTTGATAATTTGGAATTATGAATGCGCCTTATCTCTCTGATGCATATACTTTATTAATGTGCATTAATGCTTACCATATTTGTATTAAGTAATTATTCTTACCTGGTATCCACAAGTGCATGGGAAGAAGTTAAGGTCGTCTACTTCTAGAGGTTCCATGCATAACGGACATTCCACAACATCCTCAGCACTATTGTTTAAATTACTCATATTTATAAAAAATAAACTTGTAGCGAAATAGTAGAAATTCAATCCTTTTCTGAAAAAAAAATTAAATTATTATTTTTTTTCTTTTAAGTATTATATTAATTAAGTATATGTATATTATATTCAGAATTCGGTATACAGCAATTCACAAATGAATACGTTCATTAAAAATTCCTAAAACCAAACGAATGAATCTCGGTTAAATACGTTTCTTGAGCATTAAAACGAGTCTTGGTTGCTAACGTTACTAATGCATTAAATAGTTCCTTAAAAACGTTAACAATTTAATTATGGATAATGTAGTTTAAACTAGGTGTTAAACCTGTCCCTGCCAGGCAGGAAAAAAACTACTTTAAGGTAACCCACAACGTCAGTACCATATGGGATCCCTTTATATTTGGCATAACAATACATATTTCTAGTAGATATGAATGAGTGTGCAAAATATTTTTTTGTATGATCCCAACAAACACGAAGGTTTGATTTCAAATTGAAAATAATTTGAAATCAAATGTTTTCTCAAACGACAAACGTTTGATAATGATTTGAAAATCATAGCTTTCTCAACAAAAAAGGGGAAATTATTTTTAAATTGAAAAATGCCTTTAGTCCCCTTTTAGACAACCAAAGTTTACTTTGACAAAGTTTTTTGAATTCTCTTTTAAACTTTGTTCGGTGTTTAGACACACAAAGTTTAATTTGACAAAGTTTTGTTTTCTTTTGTTTGAATATATTATGTAAAAACAGCGTTGCCAGAATGATGATTTTATCATATTTTTGATTTTTTTTGACAAAAATACCATTTAAATTATGATTTTTAAAAATAATAGAGGTATTCACCTCAGAATTTTTACTCTTGCGAAAGTGCGGAATTGCGGTTTTGCACTATCGGTGTCGTGAACATCCAGCTTTAAACATTTTGAAATTTCAATTTCGAAATATTACGAACTGTCAAAAACTAAAAAAAAAGCACACAATTGTCAACTTTTTTTTTTTTTTTTTTTTTTTCATTATTTATTTATTGAATCTTGATATATTTAATATGAACTAACAATAATTAATCAAATCTTAACCTAATACATTATATATGTCCAGCCAGTGCCAGACAAAATTTCGTCATAACGGTTTATGTTTATGAGTGTGACCGCCATGATTTAAAATATTCCGAGCTAGTGGATTTGGGTGTTGTGCAAGCCTTTTCAAATATTTTACCGCATATTTTGTAATCATAGTTTTTACTAATGGCACATTGAGATCCTTATGACTGTTTGAATTTTTAACGTACCAGTAGGGTTTTTTCCCGAGATTTCCCGTCCCGGGAATTCCCGGGAATTTCGATTATTTTCTTTCCCGTTTTCCCGGGATTTTTGTTGCGGGATCCCGGGAAATAAAAGTTCCTCATAGTTTCAGAAAAAAGCTATTTATACTTTGAAATTTAGTTTTATATTCTCTAAAAATTAGCATCTGTTGATGGGTTGTCGATTAGATCAATAACAAGAAGTGAGTACGTTCGTAAATCAATGTCTACTGACGCAATAAATCTACCAAAAGCAGAATGTGCCGTGCAACAGTTGATAATTAATAAAATTAGTGAAGTGAAGAGTTAATAAAGAACATAAATTCAAAATAAGATGCAGGCAGTAAATTTTAATTGTCCATGGACAAGTTTTAAAAATAGGAGATATTCAAAAATATCGCTCCTTTTTTGCAGCAAAGTCATATCTACAAAATGGCAAAATGCGATTAAAGTTAAAATGTACCGATTTAAAGATACATATATTTTGCTATCACTTCGGTTCAGTTTGAGGTAAAAACCGATGTTTTGTTACGAGAAAGTAGAAGGAACACTTTGCTTAATTAACTTAATAAAATTTTGAGATATGACGATATGTTTATAAGGTGATAAACATAAATTTGTTTCATTTTGTGACGGCTTATATAACTGGGAAGAGCTGGGAAACAGAAATAAAAAAAAACTATGGAAACTCGTGTAAGATACTACAACATACAATTTTAAAAACACATTGTCCTAAATATTACAGGTGGATCTTGTAAGAAGAAGTCCGTTTGATGCTATTTTTTGCATCAACCTTGTCATACATTTGGCTGATATAGACGTTGTTTATAAAAAAAGAAAAATTACTTCGGATTGCGAATTAGAAATATGCAACAACCTTAAACATTTGCACTTTAAACTATTTGTCCAATCTCGGTAAAAAAGTGAACGAAATGTTTCGGAAACATGGTAATAAGTAAATAAAATAAGAAATATACTCTTTGCCGACTTTCTAAACGCATTGAGTGTGTCTTAATGTTATTTCCTATGCTGTTAAAAAATGTTGTTAATATATTTATAAAACATAATTATTTAAAATATTTTATCAATTTTATAAATTTACTTTTTGATCTCAAAACTTGAGTTACATAATTTTTGTTTTTTTTTTTTATTGTTTTATGAATTAAATTGTTATGTTTATGTTATCTTTTTATCTTGTATCTAGAACATAATGATACGAAAAATGTACATATAAAAGCGTAAGGTAATAATAATTCAAGTTCCCCTTTCAACCTTTAATTAATTTTGGGGAGTACTTAGGCATTTCTTTTACTTACTTTGTAAACAAGTTCTCTTACGCTTTTTTAAAAAAAAAGTATTTTTTTCATTAATTTAAAACAAATTTACTTTGTATTATTTCTATGGAGCGGGATCCCGGGATCCCGGGAAATTTAAAAAATTTTCCCGTTTTCCCGGGAATCGAAAAACTCCGGGAAAAAAACTCTACGTACCAGGGAGCGGCTGTGATTATTCGAAGAAGTTTTGTAGCGTGTCATTGTGTTCGACTATGCTTACACACATAATTTACATACAATGAACCAGGCGCATGTTTTAATGCAACATGAATAAAGCACTTGTGTGTCGTGTGTTGTGAATATATCAATACAATACAATTTTACGATCAACACACATTCGCCCAATATCAATACGATCAACACTCTTTCTATTGGACGATTGACTATGACATTGTACGAAATTTCCAAGACAACCGTTACACCTTCCACAGTAAAGGAAAATGCTTGATCAGCATTTATTAAGTATAAAACTGAGAACAATTCCCATGTAAAAGGCAATTATGGTATCAAACTAAAACTGTGCGTACTAGCCGCACATGAAATAAATAAATATTAAACAAATTAAAAAGTCTTTAATTACAGTTTATTTTGACGCCTTTGAATTTTTTCGACATTAGAGGCCGAGGCAGTGCCCCATAGTTGAATACCGTAGCACCAGATAGGTTTTAAGATAGAGTTGTAAAGTAGAAGCTTGCAATCAAGACTAAGGACAGAGTTTCTTCCAACAAGCCAATGAATTTGAATGGCTTTAAGTTTCATTTGAGTTAATTTTGCCTCTATATAGCATTTCCACGTCAATCGCCGATCCAGATGTATACCGAGATATTTTACATGCACTCACAATATTATTACAGTAACGGACTGTAGTTTATTTAAGAAATATTCCGTTCAGTCATTTTTAAATAAATAAACATTTAAAATTCCAAGCAATTTTATTTTTAACTGATTCTAACAGTTATTCAAAAAACTAAGTGCATATTAATATGGATTTTCAGTTGCAGTTAATATTGTCCGTTGATTGAGTTAAATTCTTCTTTATGTTAAAGTAAATAAAAATGTAATTTAAAGCAACGAAAAGTTAATTTAATTCTTACTGTCAAAAATTCAACCGCGAATTCCGTAAAAACAAATCAATATTCAGTTATCTTTTATAAATTAATTGTCAAAAAATTAACTACATATTCCGTAAAAACAAATAAATATGCAGTTATTTTATAAAATTTTACTGTCAAAAATTCAACACCATATTCAGTAAAAACAATTAAATATTCAGTTATTTTATATAATTTTACTACCAAAAATTAATTTTTACTTATCTATAAAAAATGAATTGCTTGTTTTGTGTAAGCAATACCCATTTTCTATTTGTTAAAATAATTTAGTTAAATACATCAAATTTTAAAAGTAAATTAATTGCGAAGCCATATCGGTCATGCTGCTGGTGTCTTATAATTGAGAGTTCTTCTGTAAACAACGTGGTCAGTACAACAAAAGTAAAACAAACGTGTGTAACTGGGTAAGTAAATAAAAATATTCTCCCTCTCTCGCTTATAAGAAAAACAAGCGGACAGGTGTATGTTTGGCATTTTTTAGAAATTCGGCTCTTTTGTGGAGTAAACGAAAATTTAATAAAATAACTGAATATTTAATTGTTTTTACTGAATATGGGGTAAATTTGACAGTAAAAAATTGACAGTAAAATTTTAATAAATAACTGAATATTTATTTGATTAAACGGAATACGGTGTTGAATTTTTGACAGTAAAAATTAAATGAACTTTTTGTTAAAAATAAATGAAAAATAGGTAGACCGGTTTTTAATTGAACTTTCATTTATTTTATATTACAATTTCAGTTAATTTTACGTACAGAATATTGTGAGTGTGCGAATGTTGAGGAATTATTTGATTATTGATTTTAATAGGTGGGCAAGATTCCCGGCGCAAGGTGAATGTTATATGTACGCATTTTTGCTCATTTACCATTATCCTCCATTGTCTCAGCCATATTTCTAGTGGAGTTATATGATCCTGTAAATAACGAGATGCTTCATAACTGTTTTCGTGGACGCTTAGAAAAGCTGTATCGTCGGCAAATGTTGAAGTTTGTGTGTAGTTGCTCGTTGGCATGTCCGAAGTATAAATTAAGTATAATAGAGGCCCCAGAATGCTGAACTGTGGGACTCCAGCGCCAATTGGCTGAGGTGAACTAAGGAAATTTCCTTCTTTTATATTCACCCCTATCGTGAATAATTTTTCCCACGTAATTTTTCCCTTTTTCACATATTTGCGATCATGAAAAGCTCCCATGAAAAAAAGATCATTCAAAAGAGAATAATAACGTGAAAAAATGTTCACGTGAAAAAATTCCCCTTATCGTGAAAAGTTTTTTCCCTCGTAATTTGTTCACATTTCCCTTAGATTTTCTCACTTTATTTTTGCTAGGGAAAAGAACATGTATGTAAGTGGTTTCTCCTATAAATCGAATATTAAGATTTATTTCCGTTAATAAGGCACCAACAGATATATTCGTCAACAAAATGAAAAACAAGAGGTTGATTGCCGGCGGATTTGTAAAGCTTTCGACAGAATTTTGGGAAATATTTTACTAGATAAAATTTAAAAAGTGCAAAAAACTAACGTTGCAATCAACCTATCCCTCCAATACTAATCATTTAGCTTTATTATTTTCACTTTTCTTTAAAATATGTATATACATGTATATTTTTTAACATAAATTTCATTGATTTTTAATATTTCCTAATCTTTATTCTTATTTGTTACATTCACTGGAACTGATAGCGTGAAAAATTTTTCACATGAGATTCATGATTGCTTTTTTCCCTTCGAGGGGAATGAAAATTTCATGGGAACAAAAATTCCACTTGTTATTCACGATAGGGGTGAATAAATTGACGACCGACTAAGTAGCTTTCTAGCAACTTTTGTGTGTTTGCTGGTAAATTTTGCTTCAATTTATATAACAAGCCTTCATGCCAGACTTTATCAAAAGCTTGAGAAACATCGATGAAGAGAGCGGAACAATATTTTTTTTCTTCAAAGGCTTTTCTTATGGCGTTAACTATTCGATGGGTTTGTTCAATTGTGCTGTGTTCTCTTCTAAAGCCGAATTGATGGTTAGGTATACATCTATTTTCACTTAAAATTGGAGTTAATTTTGACACTAACAGCCTCTCAAACAGCTTTGATATATTAGAAAGTAAGCTTATAGGCCTATATGACTCAACTTTTGTGTGATCTTTTCCTGGCTTTGGTGTCATTGTAACTAAGGAGACTTCCATTCTTGAGAGTAGTATTCAAGACGTAAAATAGCATTAAAAATATAAAGAATAATTTTCTTTGCTATGCGAGGTAGCTCAAAAAGCATTTTGTTGCTGATCTTATCAACACCAGGGGCTTTCTTTGGGTTTAAATCACAAATAGCCTTTTCGATATCTCTTAACTCAAATCTTAGGGGAACAGCTGCCCTAGCAGCAACAGGAGGTAACTCTAATGCTATATCGTGAGATAAATTTGGGGTAAAAACGTTTTTCAAATGATTAACAAACAGATTTTCCTTTTCACTATCATTTCTTGCCCAACTTCCATTCAAGCTTCTTAATGGTGGCTTAGAGACAACTGGCCTTTTGAGATTTCTAGCTGCGCGCCATAATGAGTAGTCTGTGGAGTTGCATCAAGTTCCTTAAGATATTTCTCAAGAGAAGCTGTTTTCTGAGTCTGCAATAGCTTTCTTAGCCTTTTTGTACACTCTTTTAGTAATTTCTAAAGTTGAGGGGATCTGTGCAATTGCCACTCTCTTCGAGCGCTCCATTTTTTCAGATAAAAGGCGCTCGACATCTGTGGAAAATATTTTAATATTTTTTGTTTTTTTGGGGGCAGTACTAGAATGTTGCACAGCTAGTTTCAGAAAACTGTCAAAATTAACTATAGAGCGATCTACATTCTCCGGTGTACTAAGCGGAATATTTTCTGTGCAATGGGTGCTGAGATATTTTTTATATTTTAGCCAATTGATTTGTGTAGCTGGCGTCGCTAAGTAACCAGTTGGAGATACAATTCTATTGGGGTTCATTAAAGTAACAATTGTTGGTGTGTGGTCGGAAGATAATTCTAAGGAAGCTTCAACATAAATCGTTTCTAAAGGAATGTTTTTAACCACGCCAAAATCGATGACATCTGGTATTTTTTGCTGGTCAGTAGACCAATATGTTGGTTGTCCGCTCGCTATCACATTTAAATCCATTTTAGAAATAGTATTAAATAGAACACGACCCTTTGGTGTTATATGTCGTGACCCCCAGAAGGTATGTTTAGCGTTATAATCGCCAGCGGCCAGGAAACAAGGTCCTAATGATTTAAAATAATTATAATATTGGCCTTCTGATATTGAATATCTAGGTGGGGAGTATAACGATGAGATTACTACGTTTCTGTTTAATTCTTCAACGCAAATGTTTGTTGCTTGAAGATAATCTTCACGATGATCACCTATGAGGTAGTGTTTGACTCTGGTTTTTATTAAAATGACAGAACCTCCACAAGCTCTATCTCGAGGGTCCTTGGTATCATATTGTATATAACCATTAATTTTAAACGTATTTCTTGAGGTCAAATGAGTTTCAGAAACCATCATGACATCAATTTGTTTACTTTTAAGAAAATATTCTAATTCATTTGTATGTTGGCGGATGCCGTTTGCGTTCCAAAAACAAATTTTTAAACAGTTCATGGCTTGTTAAGAACAGCTTGCAATAACATTGATTGCATTCTTAGAATTTCCTGCATCATATTACCCATTGTGTTCGTAAAATTATTTACTGTTTGCACTAATGTTTCCATGGTTTTTTCTAATCGACTCAAATTTAAAACTGGAGTTTCATCACTACAAGCACCTTGCATTGGCACATGGTTTGATTTTAAAACGTTAGCATAAGAGGTTCTGTTATTACTAGCCTGCGTAGCCCGAATGTCAATAGTGTTTACTTGATTTGTTACCTGCGTTTGAAGGGGGTTAGTTTTCGGCCCAGACGACTGCTTGACGATAGTGTATACAGGCCATCCTCTATAATCAGTGTGATTACCGCCACAGTTGCTGCATTTTTTACGTTGGGATCGGTTTTAGACTTATCGCAAAGAACTGTACCATGTAATTCACCACATACTACACAAACAGGGGGTAAGTAGCAGTATGCCTTAGTATGACCAAATTCTTGGCAGTTTAAACACTGAACGGGTCCATTTCTTTTGTGCGGCTCCTCTATCGTGATTTTACTGTACAGGATATATTTCAAGCTGTATATAGGATGGGTTTCGTTTTTTTTTAGCTTAACATCGCCGGGCTCAAACTCCACTCGAAATAGTGGTTGGGGAATTTTTTCCCTATTTTTAATATTAACTACATGTTTTATTTTGAAGCCTTTCTCTTCAAGGAATGTTTTTATTTCTTCAGGGTCCACACATGAGTCAATTCCCTTTATCACTACTTGAAGACCTTTACTGCTCTTCAGTTGGTATGCATAAAAACTTTTTTTTAGTGCTTCAAATTGGTTAGTAATTTTGCGAAAATCGTTTTCATGATTTACTTGAATTTTTGTCTCGTTTATACTACCGCGCTTGATTGCCGCTATGTAAAACGAATTTTCACCTATCACCGAGACCAAACTCTTTATAAATTTTGTTCCCTAAGATATATCGGGGGAGGCTTGAACGATTTTATCACGTTTGGTGCTTCTGAGGATTCATCCTCCAGAATTGCAAAACGATTTTGTGCATTTGTTTTATCAAAAGATGGTACTTTTGAGGCCGAAGCAACAGCTGAGGAGGTAGCGCTGCGACCCCGCTTAAGCACTGTTATATACCTGTCCATACCAACTTGTACTTGAGGCTTTTACTTTTTACTAGTGGGTTTTCCATTGAGTGTGTGTTTGAGTTCATTGTATCATTTAAGATTATTTTTGACGTCGCGGCAACACTTGCAGGTGCGGAAATACTTGCAGGCGCGGTAACACTTGCACCTTGTACACTTGTACCCAGAGACAGTTTAATATTTTTTAAAGTATCACTATCCACGGTTTTTGTAAACACCGAGGGTGAGAGGGAACGTGTGCGAAAATTTGGCTTAGCCGTTAGGTAGTTATTATTGTTTTCTTTTGTTTTATTTATTTCAGCATTGCATTCTTTAGCATTTACTGTTGCGTATGCATTTCTTTCATTTAGTTTTATTGTTGTTTCATTGTTTATACCCATAAAAACAAGTTGTTTTTGTTTTTCACTTTTTTTGCTGTGCTTTTAATATTTTTATTATTTGTTATATTTACAACACCAAAAAGTAAGAGTTTTAAACTAGAATGTTTTTTGTTCAGATTATGTATTCATACATACATATGTATGTACACATGTACATTCATACATATATGTTTTTACAATTCTTTATTTAATTTTTTGTTTTGCTAATTGTTCACTTTTAAATTAAATAATTTATTTAAAAATTATTTCTATTTTTGCGTTCATTCGCTAAATATTTTTATTACAAAAATTAAATTGTATGTGGGGTTAAAAATACACGTCTCACAACAAAGCACAAACCGAACTTGAATTGTCAACTGATTGCAAAAAATCATTGCTGTTTATTAATTCAAGATGCCGAAGCAAAGTTTTAAGACATTTTTGGTACTTAAATCATTTAATTAATGAATTTTTTGTTCAAATTGAAAACATCTATCATGAAATCGGTAAGTATAGATCTATTTTATTAAAAATACCAAATTAAAATTTGTAATACAACTTTTGAGAAAATAATTTCACAACTGAAGATATTTTGGATGACGAATTCGTAGAAGAGGAATAAACCACACTTTATGATGATTTGTCTTTAGTTTTGTCAGCACGTCGAGGAATTGAATAAATTTTCGTTTATTTCGTAGAACTTTGATTGTGTTTAAAAAAAAACAGTGTTGGACAACGGAATTTTGTCACTAAAGGTTGTAATTTTAGTAACTGTTTACATATTACTATACACTTGTTAAAAATGTGGCAACGATACCAATATTGAAGTTTATAATCTGAATTGTGCAACTTTTACCCTTGCGATTACGCTCCATCAAAAAGGTCTTGCAAAACATAAAAAGTAGTGGGAAATTATTTTCATGTGTTTGTTGTAGTGAAAAATAAAAAGTATTGCGATTCCGCAATTCCGCAAGAGTAAAAACTCTGAGGTGAATACCTTTAATGATTTACTTAAAGTTTGATTGTACAAAATACACAATTTTATTAAAACAGTCCATTTTTAAAACAATGAAGTTTTGAATCAGCTTGTATTTTATTGGTCTTGCACACTTTTGCACCCAGTGTCAAGAACACACAAAATTGCATCATCATTTCTGGGCATACAAAATATTAAAAAAGCATCTTTGATTAGCGGTTATTAATTTTGAGAATATTGATGAAAGAAATTATTTGTAGAAACAAAACGCGTATTATTATAAAGTTTTATATATTAAAGAACAAAAAATTAAGTATTTAGTACCAAAAGGTAAAACAAATGAAAATTAAGAAGCTTTTAGTTTGAAAATTCCACCTTCCATATAGTATATGATAATTTTTAAACAAAGTTTGTATATACAAATGTACATATAAGTGTTTAACTATTCCATTAAGAATTAATTTAGAAAAATACATTTAAATAGAATTTTATCAAAATATCTTCTATATTACATCGAATCAAAATATATAATATTAAATTAAGAACCTTTAAAATTGCATATGTCGTAGGAGCTTCATATTAGAATTTTATTACTTTCAATGAAACTTCATTATATAGATGGACTTTTCGACGTTCTTATTCCTTAGAAATTAATGGATTTATAATGTATTTTTATAAAAATTTGTACAGAAATTATAACCGAAAACAATTTACAAATTTTCACAACTTACCGATAGCTAGAGGTAGGATGTTATCGGCCGTATAAAAAGGGTTCCATTATTACAACTTTACCTTAATTTACCAGTTTGGATCAACCTTAATTTATTTTATCGCGCACTTTAGATTAAAGTCAAGTTTTAATAATGGAACACTTTTTATAAGGTCATTTAAAGTCTACTTTAAGCTATCGGTAATTTGTGAAAACGGGCCTAAACCTTTTTATTTATTTAGTCTTATGAATAAATCCTAAGACTAAAGGAGAAAAAACACTAGCTACAAAAGCTATCGGCTTTAAAGTTTTAACACGAAGTCTGGTTTGTTTAATGATGTTATAGATGGTGTTTATGTTAGTTATAGTTGTTTCGCTAAGAAGGTTAGTGTGTGGAGTATGGGGATGTTTGCTTCTCAAGCTGGATAGTGCATTACATTCGTCAAGAATGTGTTTTATTGTTAAACCGCTGCCACATGTTTTGCAGGTCGGCTTAGGGACTCTTTTCATTAGGTGCTCGTGGGAAAAGACTGTATGGCCGAGTCTTAGTCTTGAAATTACCCTTATTTTATCTTTGTTTATAGTTGTAGGATATATAGGGCTGGTATTGTTCGGATTAATGGAAGAGTAATGATAATGTTTGGGTATAGTTTCCTTGAACTTAGCTTTCATATAATTGGTGATAAGTCGTCTTAGATAAATTTTTTCGAAAGTTGGTTTCATAAAAACAGGTGCATAGGATGCGTGTTTTGCTGCGACGTCGGCTTTTTCGTTTCCGGAAATGCCAATGTGGCTAGGCACCCAATGTATTCTGACTTTTTCTTCATTACCAATGAGAGCGTCCCGGATTTTGATGATTGTAGTCCAGTTTTTGTTGAATGGGCTGCAGATGGCTTTCAGCGCTGAAAGACTGTCGGAGCAGATGACGGTTTTCTTTTTAGATGAAATAGCTAACTGTACAGCCCTAAGAAGAGCGCTAGATTCGGCGGTAAAAATTGATGAATAGTCATGGAGGGTTCGGAGAATTAGGTTATTGCCGTTATCATCCACCACCGCATAAGCTGGTAGATTATACGTGGACTTGGTTCCATCTGTATAAATGAAGTTCCACCCATTGTTTTTATAGGACGTTTGCTTTTCTGCTACAAGACTTAAAAATTCTTCTTTGGAAGTGCGATCTTTTTTAGTTTGGATAAGGATAGGTCGACGGAGATAGTGTTGAATTTCAAGGGAGGCTTGTCAGTAGTATTTTTAGAGTGTTGTAAGGACATTCCTATTGCTTGTGCTACCTCTAAGGACTGAGCTATTGTAGACTTAATACGTTTGCGTCTTCTGGCTGTAAACTGCGTTGAGATATCTTTATCTATTATGGAATTGGTGCTGGTCAACAGTTTTGGTATGATTCTTGCTTTTATTTCTTGCGCTCTGTTTTCTATGGCTGGGAGGTTGGCTTCGGTAAGAATATTCCTGACGGGGGTAGTTCTGTAGCCATAAACTGATGCTCTAGCAGCCTTGTGATAAGCTGACTTTAAGATGTTAATTGTTGATTGGCTGCTATTGCCGTATAAGTACAATCCATAATCTATTTTGCTCAAAACGAGTGTTTTGGTTAAATATGTGAGTGTGTTAATATGGACGAAACTTTTTATTGCCAGATAACGTATAATATTGCCTCTTAGTAAAATCGACCTCTTTAAGTAAGTGCAGTGTTCTCTCCAGTTATATCGGTGCGAGAAAATGATCCCTAAGATTTTAAGTTGTTTAACATTTTGTATTTTAAGTTATTAAACTGAACCCAGTAGTTATCAGCATCACAGTTGTGTTTCCTACAAATATGGCAATTCGTCAGCTCATTATTATAGTTACATAATAATACATAATAGCCCGACAAAAAAGAGACATATAAAAAAGTAATAAATGCCTGCGTTCCAAGGATAATGCACTGGTTCTTTTTGGGCGAAACATGCAAGATTTTAACATTAGCGTGTCATTGGCGAGAATGGGTTCGCATTAGTTAAACGACTCATTATTAAAAGTTCAGGGATGATTTAGGATTTTCATTGATATGAAATATTCATTTGGATGAGTACGTATTTTCATTAGTGGTCAATATTAATTTTTATATGCATTATCAATTCTATTATAAATTAATTAAAAAGAAACATGAAAATACTAAAAAAATATGGTATATTGTACATTTTTAAATTGTTTATTAAAGCTTTAAACTTTTCAGTTTTAAAAAGTTCAAAAATCAAAATATTAATCATAATGGTATTTTTTTATTAAAGAACCAGATTCAAACATTTAAAGATATTGAAAAAAATTGATACAAAATTATACGTAATGAACAAATCAAAAGTTGATAAGCTATTCAGGTTTTATTTAAATCTTCGTATAATTAACAAAACAAAGCAAATGCGTTTTCTTAAATCCACTAAGTTGTCAAACCTTTTTCGCCTTCTTTTTTTTAAAAAACTATTAAGTATTTAAATTAAATGTATAAATTAAATAAATCTAACTCAACTATTAATTTTAATTGCATAAAATATTCTACCCGTTTAAATCGTAAAACAATTCATACCAAATTATAGTGAAATATTGCAATTCATACATAAGAGTTGAATGGGAACATTGCATGTAACTTTATTAGTTATAAAAAAAATTTATTATTAGGTATGTATTTTAAATTCATTTAAGCAAATAAGTACTAAAGAAATCATGAAAATATTTCCTCTTTTGTTTTGCTGGGAAGAAGTATTTTTTTTTTAATTAATAATTTTTACTTTTTTGCCCTTGTTATAAACAATTTGATTTAAAAAAAAAATTTTGTAGATTTTTCTCTTCAAGAAAATCATATTTAAGCCAAATGAAGACCAAATTTTCTGGCAACGCTATATGTTAATATAAAGTTGCAGCCAACTTCAGTTAAAAAATACAAACGAAAAACAAAAGAAATTTGCGAGTACAGCAAAGTATGTACTCCCCGCTATTCTCTTTTCCCCTCCCTTCTATAAACTCAAGACTTTGCAAAGTATACTTTGCCTGTCTAAAAGGGGACTTATTTTCAACTTGCTTAATAAACATTCGGCAACATACCTAAAAGATGAAATAATGTTCTTTCCGTCCTCTAATTCTAGCAAAGACCAAATAATAGGCTCCCTTTTATTTTGAGGATTGTAGCACCGAGATCATACAACAAACTTATAATTTCTTCACTTTCCCGTTTTTTTTTTAATTCGTATTTTTAATCATTGTAATTACTCACAAATAATTTTTATTTTTCACAAGAAATAAATCGTTCACTTCTTCAACACATTTAACCACGAAGT
This sequence comes from Pollenia labialis, assembly GCA_949318255.1. Lineage (NCBI taxonomy): Eukaryota > Metazoa > Arthropoda > Insecta > Diptera > Polleniidae > Pollenia > Pollenia labialis. Next base: position 60,720,677 of record OX439141.1, read on the forward strand.
AAATATTTAACTAATCGTCATTTTTATTGTTTATATTTATTTTTCGCTTTAGTATTGCCAATTTTAGTTTTGATTTGAATTTAACATTAACATTACCAAATTGATATCAATTTGAACTCAAATGTTTAAAACAAACAATTGAGATTCGTTTGAGAATTGTGTTTGATGTCAAATGATAACGTCATTTCATATCAAAGGTTTGACTTCGTGTTTGTTGGGATATTTATTTGTAAAGTGTTGCCGTTTTCAAAAAATTTTTTAAATTATTTTTTCAAACTAAAAACTTATCAAACAAAAATATTTTAAGTGATTCTTCTTATAGGAGCACACAAATAAGGAAATTATATATTTAGATGCTTATACCGCTCATTTGCTGTTCAAACATTAACATGATATTCATAAATGCGACCAGTAAATAGTTTATTTTGGTTTTAGTTTATGATTAGCTCTAGTTAGTTTTAAGATTTTCACATTACTTTAAAATTACTTACTTTTGGTTTTAGTTTAAGATTAGTTTTGGTTGGTTTTAGGATTTTTATATTACTTCAAAATGCACACATGCATAAATGAAGTGGGTAATGTTTGTTTTAAATATTGATAACTAAAATACACATCTCTTTTCAGTGCTCTTATCATGTGTGTGTATTCTTACCACACGCAGAGGTAAGACACATGTTTATAGTTAAGATTAGGTATACTACAGTAGTTTTAAGATTTGTTATGTTAGCACTTAAGAAAAATATTTTGAAAAATAAAGTCAGTATAAATACAAATGCTCAACGGTTTAGTTATTTTATTGCGTAAATAATAAACATTGGTCCTTGGAAAAAGAAAGAACTATTGAAGAAAATAAGTTATTAAAAACGTAATCTATCGTAAAAAAAAATAAGAGTTCGGTACGGTTTTAATACAATATGATGGCTCTTAAAATTAAGTTGTTAGAACGACAAAAGGTCATTGGTGAAGATTTGCTGATTATCCTGAAAACTGGAGCAATACGCAAAGTTCAATTCGAAGAAACTCCGAAGAGAGTGGAATTGAAATGAGTGGAGTTCCAAGAAAATCATGATAAATTAGTAGATGGCGGGTATAAAAATGAACATTATTTTGAAGTAAATTACTTTGAAGAAGTAAAAAAATATGTTCAAGACATTCAGCAACATCTAAACCCAAGTCAACAGCTAGAAGAAGAAATCTCTGAATCTGCTATAGAGCTGAAGGGAAACGTTTGCGAAATTAGCAGGGCGGAAGGTGTTTCATTAGAAGGAGTCCCCCAACTGGTCTGTCAGGAAAAAACGGTGTTATTTAAAAACTATTGTATTAAAAGTACAGACAAAATTTCGTGGTTTAGTCGTGACATGGTAAATTTAATAGATCGATTGATGGAAGCCATAAGTGAAATTCAAGGCCAAAGCAAATCGGTTTTGGAAGTAGTGAATATGGAGTTAAATGAAGAATATAAGAAGCTTAATTCCAAGTTAGAACAATTTGAAGACGAAGAAAGAAACGCTTTTTCGGAAAGGTTCTCAGAAGTGAGAAGCCTTTATTATAAAGTACTAAGGAAGATTGGAGAAAAAGAAGGCACCGATCAAATATTAACAATTCCTCAACCAGCTACGAAATTTCAGGAGGTAAAGATCCCTTATTTCCATGGAGATCCAAATGAGTGGTCATCATATTATGATTTGTTTGATACATTGGCGAATCAAAACAAACAGCTAAAGGTACGGTCACATATGGCAAACATTTGCCAAAAACTATCAAATATTTGTTTGTCCTAATCTGACAACAAAATATTTTTGAGGGGCAAACAGAAAAACAGCTGATTTTGGGCAAACAAAATTATTTGATAGCAAACAAAAATGCTCCTAATGTGACCATTTAACGTCAAATATTTTCCTCGATTTTAGGCAAATAAATATTTGTTCTTACAAAAATTTTGTAAGACCAAACAGCGGCAAATAAAAAAGTTTTAAAATAAAAATTATTGAATAAAATTGAAAAAATTAACAAAATTAAATAATTTTTTAATGACGAAAAAACTTATTTATGTAAAAAAATTTTTCTGTGTTCTCTTTTTAGCAAAGAGTTGCGCGGTAAGTAGGTTTCAAGATGTTACAAAATACATTTTTCTTAAGTAAATAGGTAATTTATTTAATATGGGTACATATAATATATAAGCTAATGTTACGAATAATGCATTGCAAGAATGGCGTATCTATATTAATAGTTACATTTTTGAGAGTGTACCAGTTGGGGGTCAGTGGATAATCATGGACCCGCCAAAATAAAATTATATAAAGAATTTAAGATTTATATAAAACTTATTAGTGCCGAACAATTTACAATTGACCTAGAACCAATTCTCGGCCTATCAAGACAAAATTTTGACACGACATACAAGCTATTATAGAAATTATTGCCAAAACCAACATTTAGAAGATTTTTATGACATTAAAAGCTATTTACAGAAGGGGTATTTGTATAAGAGCTTTGGTGATAATAGATTGTCTGTGGGCACAAAACTTTTCTCCAGAAATAAGTTTTTATGAGCAACAAAGATACGCGAAAATTGCAAAAATGATTAAAAGTCACTAAAACTATAAGGAATCGCAAAAATTCGATAAAAGTGGCTAAATTAGCGGAAATTCGCAAAAATTTGCTAATAGCGGCATGATAGCAAAGTTTAATATGTATTTATTAAAAATCGTTAAAGCTGGAAAGAATCAGAGGAAACAATTGCATCTATCGCGAACATTCACGAAAAATTGCAAACCCAAAAATTTATTTGAAAATGCCAAATCGATTAAAAAACAAAATGTCGGAAAAAACAAAAAAATAGCGAAAATTCGCGAAAATCTTTAATATTTCAAACAAGCCAGAAAATTGATTAAAAGTCCCTAAAACTATAAGAAATGGTAAAAATTCTGTAAATATTGCTCAATCAGTAGAAATTTGCAAAAATTTGCGATATTTGTGTGAAAATCCGTATTGTTTTTCTTTTTTATATAAAGAACATTTCAAACTAAAAACCAAAATTATGTATGTTTTTGTTAAAAATGTTCTCACATATAAGAATTAAAGTCGATTCGTTTTACTTTCACTAACCCCTTACCACTCTAATTGAAAACGAATAAAAACATGTGGAGGTGAATTGCAGAACACAAAAAATGCTGAAGTACTCCACTTTCGAGTGAATTCGGATTCTAGAACACACCCGATTATCTAAAAAATTGCGACATGTACTTTGCGAATAAGGTTAACATCGACAGCTAGCCGGACGGGTGGACATTGTTATATCGATTTTGAAAAGGATGCTGACGAAAAATAAAAATGTTGGTCGCAAGTTCGTCCAAGCAGTTTGGATTAAAATTCAGCACTTTTGGTTCAGTAGGAAAAGAGTTATGGAGCGAAATGGGAAACAACCTCTTGAAAAAATCAATATTTATTCACAAAAACTAACGTAAATTGGTGGCGGAATGCACCTTTTATCGTTAAAATTTGCACAAACTCAATTTATATGCCTAGAAATCATATAACTAAATTTCGTGAAGATCGGTCTATAATTTACAATAGATCCACTGTCTAAAACACTTTACTGCTTGCGTCTAAAACCGTAACAAATAATGCTGTAGTTTCATAATTTGTGTTAATTTAGTTGTACAAGACTGGAAATTACTTCGCCAAATTGCCTTTATCCCTTTATTTGTTATCTTAATCCTCTTTTACTTTTAAAAATGCTGTTCTCGCTCTTCTGTACCATAAAACCATAAAAGTTTCAATATTTTGCATCAAAATGTTAATTTTTAGTTTTAATGAAAAGTAATTTTATTTATTTAATTTTTATTTTTGACAATTTGTTCAAATAATTATTTTTAGGCAAATATTTTTATATGTGAACACAGGGCAAACATGTTTTCCCATTTTTTATTTGAAGGCATTTAATATCTGTTTGAACAAACAAAAATGGGCAAATAAATGTGCGTAGTGTGACCAGCAAATAAAATTTTTATGTTTTTTATCAAATTTTAAACAAATGCCGGCAAACAAAATTTGACAAATGTTTGCCATATGTGACCGTACCTTAAGTGATGTCGAGAAGATGTACCGGCTTTAAACATCAGTAAGAGGCGATGCTGCAAAACATATACAACATTTGAATATAACTGAATATAATTATGGAGTGGCACTTGAGATGTTAAGGGAGCGATACGAAAACAAAAGATTGTTGTTTTCCATACTGGTTGAAAAATTGCTGGATCAACCAAACATGAATAGTGAAAAAGTTGTCAGCATAAGGCAACTTTTAGATACCACAAGTGAATGTGTGCGGTCTATTGAAGCACTCGGCATGGAAATCGAGGATGCAAAACCTTTCATTGCCAGAATAGTTATACGGAAATTTGGCAGCGAGGCTATGCGGCAATATGAATTCAACACCAAGAAAACTCGGCAAATACAAACGTTAGAAGATGTATTGAATTTTCTGGCACAGATGTCGCAAGCTCAAGAATCTTTAGAGGAAAAAAAGATTGCAAGGCAATCAAGCAATTTGGCTATCGAGGTAGTGTGTGTACTCTGCAAGAATAAAGGACATAAAATTTATGATTGTCGGAAGAGTCATGTAAGATTTGTCTACATCATACGACAGATCAAAAATGCTTCAAATCAACGTTCAAATGTAAAAAGTGTGGTAAAGATCACAATTCGCTTTTGCATTATGAACAAACAACTCAACCATCTGACAAGAATGAAAAGGCAGGCGTATATTTGACGAAGAAAGATGAAAACACAACAGTATTACTTGCTACGGCCTTGGTAAGAATTAAATCACTTCATGGAGAGTATATTACATTGAGAGCTTTGGTAGATTAGGGTTCCCAAAGAACTACTATATCTGAAGAAGCAGTTCAGATTCTGCAGCTCCTGAGAATAAAAGCAAAAACAGAGTTGTATGGGCTTGGTACATTGGTGGGTGTATCAAATTCAAAAGTACAGCTGGAAATTCGGCCTAAATTGCATAACAATGCGGCATTTAATTTAGAGGCGCTGGTGTTAAAATCATTATCGAAGCCACAGCCAGCCGATGTAGCTAAATGGGATAACTATTTCTTGGCAGATCCCAACTTCCACAAATCAGACAAAATTGATGTACTGATCGGCGCGGATATGTACCACGAGATACTAGAGGATGGCATTAGAAAAATCGATACTGTCACTGGACAAGCTACAAAACTTGGTTGGATGGTGTCTGGATTATTGAGAAGAGTAGCAAAAAATTGTTCTACAGTTGCTACAACTTTATCGAAGAAATCCCAGAAAAGAAAGATGAGTCGGCACACGACAGCTGTGTTGAATATTTCGAGAGAACAACAACCACGGATAGTAGTGGCAGATTCATAGTAAGATTACCATTTGAAGAAAATATGGAGCTTGGAGAATCAAGAAAGCAAGCTATGGCTCGATTTTTAAGTTTAGAGAGAAAGCTAGCTAATGATTCTGCTTTAAAACAACAATATGTGAAGTTTATGCAATATTATCAAGAAAAGGGTCATATGGTGGAAGCAGCCAATAATTCAGGAAAATATTATCTTCCTCATCAAGATGTCATCAGGGAAGATAGTTTAACTACGAAGTTACGGGTGGTGTTAGATGCGTCAGCTAAATCTACAAATAAACGCAGCTTGAATGACATCTTAAAAATTGGTCCAAAACTCCAGAATAACATTTTCGATATCATCATCAAATCGAGGTTGTGGGGTAATGTTATGACAGCAGATGTAGAAAAAATGTATCGCCAGTTACTAATTCATGAAGATGATCAACCGTATCAACACATTTTATGGCGAGAGGAGAAGAATCAACCTATACGTGAATTTAAACTTACTACAGTAACATATGGAACGTCATCAGCACCGTTTTTAGCAAAAAAGGTTTTGGCACAAATTGGGGCGGACTGTTTAGATGATGAATTAAATAATATAATCATCAACGATTTCTATATGGACGATCTGATGAACGGGAGCAGATTCAGTAGAAGAATGTAAACAAAAAGGGTGTATCTTTGCAGCTAACGAAGTTTGGGTTGCCAGTACGAAAATGGATTTCAAACAACAACACTATTTTAGAAGCAATTCCAAATAAAGGAAATATAGAAGTGGTACCGATTAAAAGTGATGAAGCAGTTAAGACGCTTGGGCTTCAGTGGCATCCAAATAAAGATGTATTTATGTTCAACATCAAAGCTGATCACAATGGGAGAGTTAGCAAACGGAGTGCTTTATCAACACTAGCAAGAATTTTTGATCCTATTGGTTGGCTTGCACCGTTTACAGCTAGCGTTAAGTTGTTTATACAAAAGTTATGGGTAATGAAAACCAAGTGGGATGATGAAATAAATAATGAGCTACAAAAAGAATGGGACTTAATTATGATAAGTCTACCGTCATTACGGGAACAAGTCATACCTCGTTGGTATAAAACGACGAGATCATCAAAAGTGGAACTTCATGGCTTCGCAGACGCATCTCAGAAGGCATATGCGGCCGTAGTATACATAAAAGTGGATGGTATAATAAGCTTGGTAGCGGGTAAGAGCAAGGTTAATCCCGTGAAGAATCGAAATACGCTGCCAAAGTTAGAGTTATGAGCGGCTCATTTATTGGCGAAGTTAACAGGAAGAATTTTATCGATAATGCAACGACAGGTTGAAGTAAATGCTTGGAGCGATTCAACAATAACCTTAGCTTGGATTGTCAATAATAAAAGCATAGATCGATTCATCAAATCTAGAGTAGACGAAATTAAAACGTTATTACCACATTCAATATGGCGGCATGTTGATACAAAAAGCAACCCAGCTGATGAAGCATCAAGAGGTGTATCGGCTGACAAATCAAGTAGAATGTGGTGGACTGGACCATCTTGGTTAAAATGCGATAGAAGTCAATGGCCTTCACAGAATAATCAAAAAAAAACCGTTAACAACGAGGGCGCAAAGAACTGAATGTTGGCTACAAGCTGTGTCTATAAGGTGTTCATCATTCCGCAAATTGGAAAGAGTTATCGCATATGTAAAGCGATTCATTGGTAAACTTAAGCGAAAGAAGTATCCTAACTGGCTTACATCCGAAGAACTGAAGATTGCTAATTACGTGATAGTTTGTCAGCATCAAGAACATTATTTTTTCTCTGAGATAATGAGTTTAAGGCAACAGAAAGAAGTCGATCCGAGGAGCAAAATTGCAAATCTACATCCCTTTTTGGACGAAGATGGAATTCTTCGAGTCGGTGGGCGATTGAGAAATTCTGAATTGCCGTACAATCATAAACATCCAATGCTATTAGAGAAGTCCTATATAGCGGAATTGATAGTAAAAGAAATCCATACAGCTACACTGCATGGAGGTAATAGTCTGGTTACATCGATAATTAGACGGAAATATTGGTTGACGGGTATGAGATATCTCGTGAAAAGTGTTAAGATACTGTGTAAGCTGCATCAGATACAGGAAAAATAATGCTAATAAAATTATGGGAGATCTACCTAAAATGCGAGTATCAGTATCACATCCATTCACGCATACAGGCGTGGACTACGCTGCTCCAATTCAGATGAGGTGCTCTCGAGGCAGAGGACACAAATCTTTTAAAGGTAACATAGCTGTTTTTGTATGTATGGCAACGAGGGCGATCCATTTGGAAGCTGTAAGCGATCTTACTTCAGACGGATTTCTCGCAGCATTAAGACGATTTTTTGCCAGAAGGGGCAAATCGAAATGCATATATTCCGAAAATGGTACAAATTTCGTAGGAGCCGCACGGAAGTTAGATAAAGAATTTTTAGATGCAGTGAAAAATAACAATTCTGTTTACAATAAGCTTGAATCCGAAAAAATTCAATGGCGTTTTATCCCCCCGACAAGCCCCTTTGGGAGGCAGGCGTTAAGTCTGTGAAATATCACATAAAAAGAGTGATTGGGGACAACATGCTTACTTATGAAGAAATGTCAACATTATTGGCGCAAATTGAAGCTGTACTGAATTCACGACCTTTATCTACTATGAATCAATCTTCAGAGGAAATAGATGTTTTGACACCTGGGCACTTTCTAATTGGTCAACCGCTACTGGGAAGTCCAGAAATAATAGACGACTCACGCATTGGTTCCCTCAATAGATGGAAAATAATACAAAAAATGAAAAAAGACTTTTGGCAGCGATGGAAAGATGAGTATTTGACAACGTTACAACACAGATACAAATGGAAAAGCAGAGAAGAGAATTTGCAGCAAAACCAAGTAGTTATAGTTAAAGATGTAGCGACATCTCCTGCAAAGTGGCCTTTGGGAAGAATCATAGAGACTCATGCGGGCAAAGACGGAAAAGTGCAAGTAGTCACGTTAAAAATGGAGAATGGAATTCTTAAACGTCCTATTCACAAACTATGTCCTTTAGAAAAAACGGAGGACAGTACAAATGAAGATAAAAGCGGCCAAACAGCAAAGTCTCAGCTCACACAATACGTCTACAGCCAAAAGGGTTAATGTGGTGGGCAATAATGTTGTGTCTGGTGTTAAGTTCTGTAAGATCTTTGCCGATGCCTAATGTAGAAGGAATGATCAAGGAATTGGGAAATGGAACGATAATATATGCCGATAAGATTGGAACAATGAATCGTGTAGCATCGTCTTGGAGTCTAGTGGCATATTATAATATGGATGCGTATTTTACAACAGTAGATAACATTGCTATTTCCATTCAAAAATGTAAAATGATATGTAACAAGCTGCGAAATTTTAAATAGCAATGTGTTTCTGTTCTAAGAAGCATGGAAGATAAACTTAAAGATATTCAAGAAAATGATAAGTTGTTTTCTCATCAAGATCTTAATAGAACTCGAGTAAAACGAGCTCCATTTGAGTTTGTAGGTTCGTTTTATAATGTTTTGTTTGGAATAATATTAGTGGACACTAGTCATCAATGCTAGTTTTAGTTATTGTTATTGTTTGTTTTGTAATTCTTATTAGGAGAAGATATGTAACTAAAAGAAACATTGTAGATGTTAAATTTAATGTTCCCCGGCAGAATGTTCAAACATGAACAGGATATTCATAAATGCGACCAGTAAATAGTTTATTTTGGTTTTAGTTTAAGATTAGTTTTGGTTGGTTTTAGGATTTTTACATTACTTCAAAATGCACACATGCATGGATGAAGTGGGTAATGTTTGTTTTAAATATTGATAACTAAAATACACATCTCTTTTCAGTGCTCTTATCATGTGTGTGTATGGTTACCACACGCAGAGATAAGACACATGTTTATAGTTAAGATTAGGTATACTACAGTAGTTTTAAGATTTGTTATGTTAGCAATTAAGAAAAATATTTTGAAAAAAAGTCAGTATAAATACAAATGCTCAACGGTTTAGTTATTTTATTGCGTAAATAATAAACATTTGCTGTAATTGACTGTAACTTGACTTATGACAATAATAGTAAATTTTGAATACCACTAAAGGCCGTTACACACTATCCCACAAAGTCAAAAGTATTTTTTTTTACTAAAAAGCTTCCCTGATCTAATTATTGTTTGAAATTTTTCAAAAAACAATAACAACTTATCATGACAGGGTTATATATTTTCCTCAAAATACGTTAGACTTGTGTGATTTTGTAAAACATACATTATCAATACAAATCAGGTGTTTTATGAAGTGGTAATTAATGGCGATTTCTCAGAAAAGAAATCGCCATAAGTCATTTGATGATATTATAAACTCAACCAATACCTAATACTACCCAAACGCAGGTAACAAATCAAGTAAACACTAATGACAATCAGGCTCCGCAACCTAGTAATAACAGAACCTCTTATGCTAACGGCTTAAAATCAAACCATGTGCTAATGCAAGGTGCTTCGTCAAGTAATGATGTAACTCCAGTTTCAAATTTAAGTCGTTTAGAAAAAACCTTGGAAACATAAGTGCAAACAGTAAATAATTTTACGAACACAATGGGTAAAATGATGCAGGAAATTCTTAGAATGCAATCGATGTTATTGCAAGATGTACTAAACAAGCCATGAACTGTTTAAAAATTTATTTTTGGAACACAAACAGCATCCGCCAACATAAAAATTAACTAGAATACATTCTTAAAAATAAGCAAATTGATGTTATGATGGTTTCTGAAACTCATCTGACCTCAAGAAATAAGTTTAAAATTTCAAGGGCCCTGGAGATAGAGCTTGAAGAGGTTCTGCCATTTTGATAAAAACTCGAATCAAAGAATACTTAATGTTTGATAATCGTGAAGATTTTCTGCAATCAATGAATATTGATTGAAGAGCTCAATCAAACCTAGCAATTTTATCTTTATACACCCCACCTTAATTTTCGACAACAGAAAGTCAATATTATAAATCATGAGGACCCTGTTTCCTGGCCGGGTCACGACTTATTACATCAAAGCGTCGTGTTTTGTTTTATACAATTTCTAAAATGGATTTAAACAGAGAACGGCTTTGTGTGATTGCAAAAAATTTGTATTTTATGAACACCTTCAAGTACACTCATTTGCGTTCATACAATCAAACTTTCTCAGCCACACACATTCGCAGCTGTTTAAAATTCATTCAAGTAATGCACAGCGTATTGGCTTTGCCATTCATTACATGTTATCTTCATTCGTCAATGATTGCTTTTTTAAAAAGCATATACAAAGAAAACAAAAACAAAAATCATTGCTGATGCCTATTCATCAGTTGCTATGTACGAATCAGAGAATGACAACAAGTACCCATAAGAAAAATATACAGAGATATTTACCAGGGTTTAAAAATTAGTAAATAGTTTTTTTTCTACATATCAAAAACCGCAGTAAATATTCAAAACTAAAATATTTAAAGGTATTCATATTGCAAAAATATTCTCAATTTACTAAAACCCTCGTAGTAATATTAAAAAATATTTAACCCGTAGCAACTTTTTAATATTGCAATGCGCAAATATTAAATATTTCGCCATACAAATATATTTTCTATGGAAATATTCAAATATTTTTAGTCACCGTAAATATTAAATATTGTGTGTCTTCAATATTAATATATTACTGCCACACATCACAAACTGCCCAAGTGTATGCAAAATGTACGAATATAAATAACATAACAAAACAAAATATGCCGTCTTGTTGATCATCGACTGCCAAAATATGCGACACAAAATATGCGACTATTACACACGACATATTTAAATATTTCACAATATGAAAAACAAAATATTTTTGTGTGTGTACATACAAAAAAGGTTTAAAAAAGGAATGATTTAAAATAAGAAATTCTTTGTATGATGTGTTGGTAGATTAAAATATAATTGTTTAATGGTTTTTTTATTTATTGAAAAAAGGTAAATTATGATTGAAAGGTGAGTTTTATAATTTAAATGCACAAATAAAAAAAGGATTGAAAAATCAACTAATGTTTTAAGAAAACATATGCATACATATGTAGTTAGTATTTATAAAAATATTTATAAAGAGCAATTAAAAGAATATAGGGAGTGATATGTCAAAGACAAAATTAAATTAATTGTTTGGACTAGTTGTTCAAAAATAAAGTAAAGGTACAAAAGTGCGTTTTTGTTTTGAGAAATTTGTTAACAACAGTCAAATTTACTTTTATAAGGGGAAACATTTTTATGCATGGGTGTGTAGATAATAGTTTTATGACCTATGCATTTTGTTTTTAGCTTGGCTCATTTAATTGTTGATGATAATGGATGAATTCAAAATAGAACAACCAATCGCGATATTGTAATAGAAAATAACATTGGAAGTAGTGATCACTGATCCGTTGCAAAGGCTATGCATATACATATGTATGTATGTATGTACATATGTATGTCTATATGTACATATAAGTAATTGTTAGCGACAAAGAAAACTTCGAAAATTGATATTGTGTATTGCGTTATACAAGTTGATTTAAAAAAAAAACATTTTTATGACTTTTCTTGTTTTTTATAAGTATGTAATTTGGAAAAGAAATGTTTTTCAGAGTATTGCTGTTTTTTTTTGTATTTGTACCTATCATAAATATTTTTTTAGGTAAAACATTTTTGTTTGCTATATGCGCTTGCGTAGACATTAAAGAAACCCAAATTTTCATGCAAGTAGCAATCCTTTTTTAAGTAATTTTTTTGCTTATTTCATGCACTTATGACCTTTTCATTTGTTGTTGCTTATACATATAAAAAACATATGCAACAACACCGTGTGATTTCATAGACACAAACGTATGCAAATTTATGATCTTTGCTTCTTTTATTTTAACTGAAAATAAAGGGTTATTTATTTTTTCACTTGTTTGTTTACAATATGAATAGGTATATAGAAGTATGAATAATTATGACGCCAACATTTACGCAGAAAGAGAATTGTACACACCATCTGTATGCATGAAGATCCTTTTTAATAGGAATTGTTTAATTGTGCTTTATAAAATTAATAATATAATAGGAGAATATAGAACTGCGCACATAAATGTAATCAAATTATTAAATAAAACTGAGCCTGAGCATATCCTGTCTGTAGTTATTAAGCGAAACGTTTGTTTTATAAGAAACCTATTTTTACCTACATACAATTCACAAAGTGTTGTTGATATTAATTCTTTTTTAGAAAAGACTGTGCAACAGTATGACAGTATATAACAGTACTGTAGATATAAAGCTATACATTTGTGGTACAATAAAATAAATAAAACATATAAATAGGTATTAATAAATATTTCAATCATTCATTCATTTTATTTGTATGATATTATTTACATTATTTGTTTCATGTTATCTATATACAAAGAGTTCAATATACCAATTCTATATGTGCGAGTTCATGGAGTCTATTTGTAGAGAAATGCCAAGGAAGATTATAAATCATCTTCAGTAATTTATTTTGAGAGACTTGAAGCTTTTTAATATGACATTTGGCACTAATTGCCCAAACAGGAGCTGCGTAAAACATAATTCCATGAAAAATTGTTTTAAGCATAATATGTTTGTTTACTATATTCAACCTTGAATTTCGGTTTATAAAAGGATACAGCATGCGGATGAGAACATTTATCTTATTTAAAATATAAGGTATGTGATCCCTAAATTTCATCTTAGGATCTAGTATGACACCTAAATACCTAACCTTTTGTTCCCATTGAATTGAATGGTTGTTTATAATAATTGTTACTTGTGCGATGTAACAAGGTTTCCTTTTCCTTGTGAAAAATATTGCCTGTGTTTGTGCGCTATTTAACAGTATTTTCCATTTATTAAAATAAGTTAAACCCTCATGTAAGGCGTTTTGCAAATTTGTTATAATATCTGCCGCAAACATATCGGAGCAAAGGATTGCAGTATCATCTGCAAAAATTGACATTGTGCAATAATCAAGTTGGGGAAAATCATATGTATACAAATTATAAAGTATCGGGGAAAGACAAGAGCCCTGTGGACAGCCGGCTGGGACACTATAACTTTATACTCTAAGACTACGGAGAGAGAGAAAATCCTGAATAATTTTGACAATATTTACGGGGAAGTTGAAACAAAGCAACATAAAGACTAAACCGATGTGCCACACTGAATCGAATGCAGCTTTGACATCCAGCAATATCATTCCGGTTGATCTTTGGTTCGCAAAATTAGAGTTGACTAAATTCCTTATTCCTACTAACGGTCGTGTTGTATTATGTTGACTACGAAAGCCAAATTGGTGAGCAGGTATTATATTGTTTGTTTCAATAAAATTGGTTAATTTTTCTTTAAAAACTTTTTCAAGAATTTTGCTGATGGATGACAAAAGGCTTATAGGTCGGTATGAGGAGGGCCAGTCAGGTGGTTTGTTTGGCTTCTTAATTGCGATAACCTTAGATTCTTTAAACTCACGAGGAAAGTACCAAAGTTTTAAACGTGAATTTATTATAATTGTTAGGTATTTAATACCCTTTATGGGGAGGGCTTTTAAACACTCATTATTGATACCGTCAATACCTGGTGATTTTTTTGGTTTTAACTTCCTTATAATACAAGAAATGTATGAAGTTTTTGTGAAGGTATGATTTGACAAGCTTATAGTTGATGACTGAAAGGATTGTAGAGTATTATTAACCAGGGATATCGTTTCAGAATCGCCAATATTAACTGAGACTTCATGGTTTGAAGCAAACGTTTGGGCAAGTACATCACATTTTTCCTGATTTGTTGTGTAGTAAGAATTATCCTGTTTCAGAATCGGAATGTTTCTACTTTTTCTCCTTAAAATTTTTGTGAGGTTCCAAAATGGCTGAGAGCCAATATCAAGGGTAGAAAGAAGGCGTTCCCACTCTTTGTTTCTAAATATATCTAGCTCTTCTCTAATAATTTCGCTAAGCAGTTTCAAATTATAAAAATCTTCCAGTTCTCTAAAACGCTGCCAGTTCCGGCGGGTACTACTTAGTTGAATTACATTTTTCACATAAAGATGTATTGATTTTCTTTGTATAGAGGCTAATTTTCTCGGAACACTAGCATCAATTCCTTCATTTTAATTAAGTAAACTATCATATAATCTATATGATCCTTAGTTACAACACAGAAAAAAATTACGACAAATCAATTGTCATATTGAATACCATTTCCGTCAATACAATTAACTTTTTCATTGAAAAGGCACCAACAACTGAATTTGTAAATACAAAAAACTATTTTGTTAATGAAAATTGTTAAAATTCAACAAATATTTTTAACAATGAGTTTGTAATATTGAATAAAATATTTATTAACAATTAAATATAAATTTTTATTACTAAATTGTCATATTAACAAAATACTTTGTTACTAACTAAATTAAAATTAAAGGTTCATTTAAAAGTTGTTTTTATTAACGTTTTAATAAAATTCATAAAAAATTACATCACAAAAACCATTATAACTCATTAAGGAACAAACATAGTCCTGCATGCGAGTTTCTGACATCAACACAAAACGGAATCTTGCAATCATTAATTTAAAATTTATTTATGAATAATTAAATAATATAGATTGGTAAAATTTCAGAACAACCGCCACATCGTTCATTCTTTTAAAGATTTAAAATGAAAAAAATAAAACGCCTTACATGAGGGTTTAACTTATTTTAATAAATGGAAAATACTGTTAAATAGCGCACAAACACAGGCAATATTTTTCACAAGGAAAAGGAAACCTTGTTACATCGCACAAGTAACAATTATTATAAACAACCATTCAATTCAATGGGAACAAAAGGTTAGGTATTTAGGTGTCATACTAGATCCTAAGATGAAATTTAGGGATCACATACCTTATATTTTAAATAAGATAAATGTTCTCATCCGCATGCTGTATCCTTTTATAAACCGAAATTCAAGGTTGAATATAGTAAACAAACATATTATGCTTAAAACAATTTTTCATGGAATTATGTTTTACGCAGCTCCTGTTTGGGCAATTAGTGCCAAATGTCATATTAAAAAGCTTCAAGTCTCTCAAAATAAATTACTGAAGATGATTTATAATCTTCCTTGGCATTTCTCTACAAATAGACTCCATGAACTCGCACATATAGAATTGGTATATTGAACTCTTTGTATATAGATAACATGAAACAAATAATGTAAATAATATCATACAAATAAAATGAATGAATGATTGAAATATTTATTAATACCTATTTATATGTTTTATTTATTTTATTGTACCACAAATGTATAGCTTTATATCTACAGTACTGTTATATACTGTCATACTGTTGCACAGTCTTTTCTAAAAAAGAATTAATATCAACAACACTTTGTGAATTGTATGTAGGTAAAAATAGGTTTCTTATAAAACAAACGTTTCGCTTAATAACTACAGACAGGATATGCTCAGGCTCAGTTTTATTTAATAATTTGATTACATTTATGTGTGCAGTTCTATATTCTCCTATTATATTATTAATTTTATAAAGCACAATTAAACAATTCCTATAAAAAAGGATCTTCATGCATACAGATGGTGTGTACAATTCTCTTTCTGCGTAAATGTTGGCGTCATAATTATTCATACTTCTATATACCTATTCATATTGTAAACAAACAAGTGAAAAAATAAATAACCCTTTATTTTCAGTTAAAATAAAAGAAGCAAAGATCATAAATTTGCATACGTTTGTGTCTATGAAATCACACGGTGTTGTTGCATATGTTTTTTATATGTATAAGCAACAACAAATGAAAAGGTCATAAGTGCATGAAATAAGCAAAAAAATTACTTAAAAAAGGATTGCTACTTGCATGAAAATTTGGGTTTCTTTAATGTCTACGCAAGCGCATATAGCAAACAAAAATGTTTTACCTAAAAAAATATTTATGATAGGTACAAATACAAAAAAAAAACAGCAATACTCTGAAAAACATTTCTTTTCCAAATTACATACTTATAAAAAACAAGAAAAGTCATAAAAATGTTTTTTTTTTAAATCAACTTGTATAACGCAATACACAATATCAATTTTCGAAGTTTTCTTTGTCGCTAACAATTACTTATATGTACATATAGACATACATATGTACATACATACATACATATGTATATGCATAGCCTTTGCAACGGATCAGTGATCACTACTTCCAATGTTATTTTCTCTAACGGATCATATAAGCAGCTTCCTACCTACATTCCCACTACATCCTATTTTTTGAGCTTCTATTACAATATCGCGATTGGTTGTTCTATTTTGAATTCATCCATTATCATCAACAATTAAATGAGCCAAGCTAAAAACAAAATGCATAGGTCATAAAACTATTATCTACACACCCATGCATAAAAATGTTTCCCCTTATAAAAGTAAATTTGACTGTTGTTAACAAATTTCTCAAAACAAAAACGCACTTTTGTACCTTTACTTTATTTTTGAACAACTAGTCCAAACAATTAATTTAATTTTGTCTTTGACATATCACTCCCTATATTCTTTTAATTGCTCTTTATAAATATTTTTATAAATACTAACTACATATGTATGTATGCATATGTTTTCTTAAAACATTAGTTGATTTTTCAATCCTTTTTTTATTTGTGCATTTAAATTATAAAACTAACCTTTCAATCATAATTTACCTTTTTTCAATAAATAAAAAAACCATTAAACAATTATATTTTAATCTACCAACACATCATACAAAGAATTTCTTATTTTAAATCATTCCTTTTTTAAACCTTTTTTGTATGTACACACACAAAAATATTTTGTTCTTCATATTGTGAAATATTTAAATATGTCGTGTGTAATAGTCGCATATTTTGTGTCGCATATTTTGGCAGTCGATGATCAACAAGACGGCATATTTTGTTTTGTTATGTTATTTATATTCGTACATTTTGCATACACTTGGGCAGTTTGTGATGTGTGGCAGTAATATATTAATATTGAAGACACACAATATTTAATATTTACGGTGACTAAAAATATTTGAATATTTCCATAGAAAATATATTTGTATGGCGAAATATTTAATATTTGCGCATTGCAATATTAAAAAGTTGCTACGGGTGAAATATTTTTGAGTAATACTATAAATTATATTAATACAGTGATGCATTTAAATATATGACGGTAGTTAAATATTTTATATTTTTAGGTTGTCTGTTAGCTTGTGGTTAAAGATATGCATATTTATGACTAATATATTAGTATTTTTAAACCCTGATATTTACCCACGCTTTTCGTTATTGTGTATACACATATTTATAACACAAATAATAAGAACAGCTATGGTTGTGCGTTGCAAAAAGTATGGTTATTACTTATACTTATGCACGGCAATATCTTCACGCAACCACATTCAGTAGACAAAAATACATGAATATTATGCAGATGTTATTCAATATCCATGAATGTGTTTTGGTTATCTGCCATTTTGGCACTTCTGTGTAAAAATGAAAAAAAAAATTTAACAAAAAGGTATGGGACTATGTACATATTATTTATGATACATAAAATAAATTTGTCCGTAAAATCAGCAGTGCCTATATAAAACTACACATAAGCTATACATTTTTATAACAAAAATAGGACCACGAGGGGTGGAAAGGGGAATTTCTGTTCTCCGAAGCTATCTGACAGATTTTAATGAAATTTTAAACATAGATAGATTCATATTTATATGGACACTTACGCTATGTATTTAAAAAAAATAGGATACAAGGGGAGATAGGGGGCAATTTATGTCACTCCAAAACTATCCAATTGAACAATTTTTTTGCACTTCTGCACTTGTCGCTGTCACACACATGGAAGATATTGTTTTTTATGTATGCATGTAAGTATTGATTTGTATGTTGTGCTCATAACAAAGAGTGTAACCGCATGCCATTTAGCGCTTGCTTAGACGCCTTTCTGTGAAGATTTAAAATTCAGACATTTCTTTTTAATAAGTTGTAAAGGAAAACACCCTCGAGCTTTCCTTGTGGTCCTATTTTGAAAAAAATATATATAGCTTGTCTGTTCATATTAATATGGATCTATCTGCATACATATGTTTTACATTTCGTAAAGATCTGTTAGATATTTTCGGAGAAGAAATTGCCGCCAACTGCCCCTCGTTGTCCTAATAAAATAACCTTACCGCCTTAGTCAAATCTTAAAAAGCTTTAAAATTATCATGATTTTTTTCTGAATAACAACACAAAAAAATTTTGCATAGTTCCAAATTATTAAAATTGCATTTGCCATCTCTGCTCTCTCTCAGTCTGTATATTTACGTTGTACTTACGGTAATACACATACTTATATGGGTATTGAAGATAGCTAGCAGAAATTTTATTTATATCTGCATGTACATTCAAAAAGAAGAATGAATATGGATACACACATTGGCAGCGTATACTTATACATATTTAAGTTCAACTTGTTATGGGTAATGGTATGTATGTGTATGGTTTTGATCTCTACTCGTGCATGTCCATACCTGCTTTCTCACTAATATTGAAAGAGACTTAAAATTATATTTTTGTCATTCTCTGGTACGAATTACAAAAATGTCAATATTTTTGGGTAATTATGCAGGGTAAGCATTTAAACGAATACGCTTAACTACCTCAGTGAGATAACTAAACGTATTTATCAACAAGATTCCTTAACTTATGAAAAAAATTAAGACATAGAAATTTTTACATGTATCAGCTAAATCTAAAGAGATAGCAATAAAAAACAATGGGATTTACTGTCTTAATTTTTATCTGTAATGATTTTTGAGATGTCCTGTCATATCCTACTAACAAAAGCGTACTCATGCATACAAACATATGATCACGGAAACCGTAAATATGCAATTGCATGGTTTTTCTTGTGCGACCAATTAAGATAGAAACAATATATTTATCCGTTTTAGAGCTTTTTATGAATTTTGGTTTCAATCTATTTGTAAATAATTTGCATAATTTAGCTATTGCTGCATTTTTATTGCACACAAAAAAAAATAAATTGCCTTAAATTCTAGTTAACAGATGAATTTTCTGTTGCTTTAATTTAACTATCTACATTTAATCATCACTCTACAATTGTAAGCCAAAGCAAGTTTTCGTTGAAGATAAATGTTGTTCCAAACTGTAAAGTTTTATATATTTGAACTTCTCGGAGAAAAGGGAGTGTGTGAAAATGAAGTTTTGTGAAAAACTCATTTCATCTTATTGTACACCCTTTTAGGTACCAGAATCCACTCTTAAGTACAATCCCGTTTTTTGACACACTAGGTCCCTTTTCTTAGAGAAGGTCGCATATGTATGTATGTATATGCAAAAATGAAGAAAAAACAATTTTATAAATTTGTGCTGGCACTCAGAAATCTAGACGCATCATTTAGTAAACCGTCCGTCTATCTGGCTGGTTGTCTTTCCATGAAAACCTTGTACGGAAAGTAAAAGTAGAAGTTTTTAGATAATTATAATTTACATAATAATTATAATTTGATAAAATTTGATAAATACGTTTTAATTGCCATAAGAACGAAACCTAAGTAAATTGGGGAAATCCGTCTATAATATCACACAGTCCCCATGCAAACTTCTTTCTTTATGTCCATAAACCATTTAATCATGTTCGTATTAAAATAATATTTGGCTCAGATTTAAACAAACAGCTTCCATTCAAATATCAATTCCTAAAATTTTTAAGGTATTTTATCCTTTTAAATGTTAATGCAATTTAAGATTTAGCGACCTTTTCTTTCATTCCTTTAAGACAAAATATCTCATATATTTGGTGTATCTAGATAATATTCAGCACAAATAACTCTTATATGAATCTTAACCTCAAAACATAACTTTTTCCTGTAGCTCTAAAAGCATTTTATTACTGATCTTATCAATGCCAGGTGCCTTCTTAGTGTTTAAGTCACAAATAGCCTTTTCGATATCTCTTATTTCAAATCTTATGGGAATAGCTGCTCTAGCAGCAGCAGGTGCTAACTCGACCGCAATATCGTTAGATATATTTGGTGTAAATACGTTTTTCAAGTAATAAACAAACAGATTTCCTTTTTCAATATCGTTTCTTGCCCAACTACCCTTTAAGTTTTTTAATGGTGGCTTTGATATAACTGGCCTTTTCAGATTTCTAGCTGCACGCCATAATGAGTAGTCAGGTTGTGGAGTTGCATCAAGTACCTCAAGATATTTTTCTAGAGAAGCCGTTTTCTGAGTCTGCAGTAACTTTCTAAGCCTTTTTGTGCACTCTTTTAATAAATTCTTAAGTTGCGGGGATCTGTGCAATTGCCAATCTCTTCGAACTCTTCTTTTTTCAGACAGGAGACGCTCGACATCTGTGATTGAAAAGGCCTTGTTTTATCATATTTTAACAGGAAAACAATCAAATTTAATAAAAGTAAAAAAGTTTTATATTTATTTATAACCCATTTCAAGATTTATGAATGCAAAGTGGAACAAGTGCAACTTTTCTTATTTGGATATTTCTATTGTACGTTTTGCTATGATAACAGTTCTTTAAGAGAGACATTATGCATTGACTTTTTCTCTCTAAAACCTTTTGGAAGGTCCAAAGAGTCAAAATAGAATGCACAAGAAACTATGCGATTGCAAATAACTGTAATTTTTTTCTTTGTATTATCTCATATTTCGATGTCATGTGCGACATTGAAAAACATCATTTTCTATCAGTGCGTTGAAAGTAAAAGGAAAAACCTCATCAAATTACCAGACCAAACAGAGATTTTTTATACAATAAAATAAAAAAAACATTACGGTAAAATAGCAAGATTTGTGACCTTGGTACTTATATAAAGTTGTTCACGTGCGACATGGTAAGTGTGAAAATTAAAAATTTGAAAATTATTTTTTTATTTTTTTGAACAATCTCTTAATTGAAATTATGAAATCTTATGGAGGTTTTTCAAAAATATTTATTTTTTCTGATGGGAGCCGCTCTCAGTTTAAAAACAAATTTTTACTATCAAGCCTAGGTGATTTTATAAAAAAATTTAGATGTTGCTTAGTGGAATGGAATTTTTTTGCAAGCTCACACGGTAAGGGAGCCGTTGATAGAGTCGGAGCTGTTATAAAAAGAAAAGTATGGCAGATAACGAAATCCCAAAACATTGCTATACCCGATGCATTTTCATTTTATCAATGTGCACAAAATAATATTAATGGGGTTCAAATGTATTTTATGCCCTCTCAGCAAATTGAAAAGCAAAGCATATTATATAAGTTAGACGAAAAATGGAAGAAAGTAAAAAGCATTCCAGGAATAGCCCAGTTGCACTTCTTTTGTTGCGATGGTCAAGAAATAAAATCTGCTAGGACTGCCTATTCTAAAAAAACTGTATTTTATATTCCTCATAATATTTAATTCTTTTACTATTACTATTACTATAACTTTTACTATTATTCATACTATGTACATATTTTTGTTAAGTTTGTTGTTTTAATATGAAAATAAGCACTTTGAAAACTTCTGTTTATTTAAAAACATTTTAACTAAGCTCATTTATATATAATTTCGTAAAAAGAGTAACAGAATCAACATAAATATCATTATGGAAAAAAATGTCATGTGCGACAGATCACGTGCGACTGCGATTAAAGCTAAATAAAAAAAAAAGTATACATTATTTTTATTTAAAATGACAGCCATATTTAAGAGGCATGCGTGCATAACATTCTTCAATTTTTTTCATTAAAATATTGCCTCAGGTTTCGCTGAAATCGGCATTCGAATTAATGACCACAAAAAACACTTCTGTTTTCGTCACGTGCAAATGCCTTGTTTTTTTGCAATTTTCTTGAAAACGAAACAATTTATCAAAATGAACAATAGCACCAATTATAGGGCTTATTAATAGCTATAACTTGAATCTATTGCCAAAATAAAAAAAGTTTTATTTTGACTTTTTTTTAACTTTAAATGTGTACGATGGTCACGTTCGACATGATGGAAATGCCCATATATAGTTTATAGTTTAACATAATAGTAGCTTTAACCACGTTTGAAGACTCTCGCTTTAATAGTTCTTAAGTTGAGCGATATTTAATATATGCATCCTATGGGGGGTATTTCCCCCTGCGCCTACCCGCTTTATTTTTATTTTCAAAATTGCAATATACCAATAGAGTGACTTCTGCAAAGTTTGAAAATTCTCACTATTACAGTTCTTAAGATATACGATATTTAATATTGGCATCCTATGGGGGGTACCAATTCCCCGGCCCCTATCGAAAAAATTTTTAGGGCTCACGTGATGTTACTGTAAAAATTTCAAGAAAATCGGTTCAGTAGTTTAGGAGTCTATAAGCCAACAAACAAACATACAAACATTTTTCATTTTTATATATATAGATTAGAGGAAAGCGGGAAATTTTTTTAAATTTCCCGGGATCCCGCTCCATATAAATAACACAAAGTTAATTTTGTTTTTAATTAATGAAAAAAACTTTTATAAAAATACGTAAGGGAACCTGTTTACAAAGAAAGTAACATAACAATTTAATTCATAAAACAATAATAAAAACAAAATAAAAATTGAGGTACTCAAGATATGAGATCAAAAAGCTAATTAATAAAATAGATAAAATATTTTAAATAAATATATAACATTTTAACGGCTTAGGAAATAACTTTCTGGCACACTCAAAGCGCTTAGTAAGTCGTCAAAAAGTATATTTCTGATTTTATTTACGAATTATCAATTTACCGAAAAATTTCGTTCATTTTTTACCAAGGTTGGACAAATAGTTAAAAGTGCACCGTTGTAGCATGCTTCGGATTCACAATCAGAATCAATTTTTTCTTTTTTTTAAACAACGTCTATATCAGTCAAATGCATGTCAAGGTTTTTTACACGAGTCTCCAAAATGTTTTTTTATTTCGGTTTCCCCGCACTGCACTGTTATATAACCCAACACAAATTGAAAAAATTTGTGTTTATCACCTAATAAACATATCGCTCCTTCATTGCATCATAGTCATATTTCAAAAAATCAAAAATTTTAAATAACTTTAGCAAAGTTTTCCTTCACACCTTCTCGTATTATATCTCAAACTGGACCGAAAATATATCTTTAAATCGGTACATTTTGAAACCATTAATAGCATTTTGCCAAGATCGTTTGTTTTTGTAGATATGACTATGCAATATGACTTGCAATAAAGAAAAAATATATTAATAAAAAAATATAGAAAGGAAAAATTATATAAAAGTATATATTTTATTTTTTAAATAATTTTTTGTTTATATTTTTGCATTAATTGTTTATGTTAAACATATGTATGTTGACAGTTTAAGTTAAGGTTTAAACCACCATCAATGGCCGCTTAAACTAGCAAAAAAAGTTTAAAAAAATACAACTCAAAAAGTAAATACGGAGATTAAAGTTAATTTAATCGCTAATCTCTAACCCAAAAAGTGGCTCTTAAAGTTTAAATAGCTGTTTTCTGAAATTATGAGGATCCCGCATGAAAAATCCCGGGAAAACGGGAAATAAAATAACTAAAATTCCCGGGAAAAAACCCAAATATAGATAAAAATGTTATATATTTTTTTTCTTTTTAAAGATTAATTTATTTTTATTAATTTAATTTATATTGTTATTATATTTTTAATATGTACATATATAATATTTTACTAATAGATTGTTTTTTTTAGTAGAAGTTTGTAACAGACTAAGGCCAAAAGGATAGGTTATTGGAAATGAAAAAATAAATAAATAAATAAAATAAAAACTGATTTTTCACTTCAACGATTGAAAAAGGATTCATATATGATTCATTTATACATAGGTATGTTCAAATAAAGATTTCTAAAGGTACGGTCACATATGGCAAACAATTTTAAAATTTTGTTTGCCGGCATTTTTTTAAATTTTGTTAAAAGAAATAAAAATTTTATTTGCTGGTCACACTACGCACATTTATTTGCCCATTTTTGTTTGTTCAAACAGATATTAAATACCTTCAAATAAAAAATGGGAAAACATGTTTGCCCAGTGTTCACATATAAAAATATTTGCCTAAAAATAAATATTTGATCAAATTGTCAAAAATAAAAATTAAATAAATAAAATTACTTTTTATTAAAACTAAAAATTAACATTTTTATGCAAAATATGGAAACTTTTGTGGTTTTATGGTACAGAAGAGCGAGAACAGCAGTTTTAAAAATAAAAGAGGATTAAGATAACAAATAAAGGGATAAAGACAATTTGGCAAAGTAATTTCCAGTCTTATACAACTAAATTAACATATGTACATACATTATGAAACTAAAGTATTATTTATTACGGTTTTAGACGCAAGCAATAAAGTGTTTTAGAGAGTGGATCTATTGTAAATTATAGACCGATCTTCACGAAATTCAGTTATATGATTTCTAGGCATATAAATTGAGTTTGTGCAAAATTTAACGACAAAAGGTGCATTCCGCCACCAATTTACGTTAGTTTTTGTAAATAAATATTGATTTTTTCAAGAGGTTGTTCCCCATTTCGCTCCATAACTCTTTTCCTACTAAACCAAAAGTGCTGAATTTCAATCCAAACTGCTTGGACGAACTTGCGGCCAAAATTTTTATTTTTCGTCAGCATCCTTTTCTAAATTGATATAACAATGTCCATCCGTCCGGCTATCTGTCGATGTTTACCTTATTCGCAAAGTACATGTCGCAATTTTTGAGATAATCGCGTGTGTTCTAGAATCCGAATTCACTCGAAAGTGGATTATTGCAGCATTTTTTGTGTTCCACAATTCACCTCCACATGTTTTTATTCGTTTTCAATTAGAGTGGTAAGGGGTTAGTGAAAGTAAAACGAATCGACTATAATTCTTATGTATATGTGAGAACATTTTTAGCAAAAAAACATAATCGGCCATGTTCTGGAAATCGAAACCACGTGAAAGTGCAATCGATCAAGATTTTTAATTGAATTTTTGTAAAAATGAACGCAGCTTTTCCTGATTTCAAAAGTAGTTTAGGTAGAGGAAAGTGGTCCTAAAAGTATGACGCATTTAAAAGAAAATATTTTTATGAACCTTGAACACTGAAAAGTTTTCAAAATTTGTTCGAATTCAATTTCACGTGATTTCGATTTCTAGAAAATGGCCGAATATTGGTTTTTAGTTTGAAATGTTTATTACATAATGAAAACAATACGTATTTTCACACAAATATTGCAAATTTTTGCAAATTTCCACTGATTTAGCAATATTTACAGAATTTTTACCACGCCTTTTAGTTTGGGGGACTTTTAATCAATTTTATGGGTTGTTTGAAATATTAAAAATTTTCGCGAATTTTCGCTACTTTAGTAAATTTTTTTTTGTTTTTTCCGACATTTTGTTATTTAACCGATTTGGCAATTTCAAATAAATTTTTGGGTTTGCAATTTTTCGTGAATGTTCGCGATAGATGCAATTGTTTTCTCTGATTCTTTACAGCTTTAACGATTTTTAATAAATACATATAAAACTTTACTATTAGCAAATTTCCGCTAGTTTAGCCACTTTTATCGAATTTTTGCCATTCCTTATAGTTTTAGGGACTTTTAATCAATTTTATGGCTTGTTTAAAATATTAAAAGTTTTCGCGAATTTTTGATAGTTTTGTAAATTTTTGTTTTGTTTTTTCCGGTATTCTGTTTTTTAACCGATTTGGAAATTTCAAATAAATTTTTGTGTTTGCAATTTTTCGTGAATGTTCGCGATAGATGCAATTGTTTCTTCTGATTCTTTATAGCTTTATCGATTTTTAATAAATACATATTCAACTTTGCTTCATGCCGCTATTAGCAAATTTTTGCGAATTTCCGCTAATTTAGCCAATCCTTATAGTTTAAGGGACTTTTAATCAATTTTATGGCTTGTTTGAAATATGAAAAATGATCGCTATTTTTGCAATTTTCGCGTATCTTTTTTGCTCATAAAAACTTATATCTGGAGAAAAGTTTTGTGCCATAGCTCTTATTCAAATACCGATTCTGTAAATAACTTTTAATGTCATAATAATCTTATAAATGTTGGTTTTGGCAAAAATTTCTATAATAGCTTGTAAATGTTGTCTTGGTAGGCCGAGTATTGGTTCTAGGTCACTTGCTACAATCACTTCAAGACGAAAAAATCTCATAAAGATGTCGATGTCGGTAAATTATTCGGCACTAATAAGTTTTATATAAATCTTAAATTCATTATTTAATTTTATTTTGGCGGGTCCATGATTGTCCACTGACCCCAAACTATTTATATAGACACGCCATTTTTGCAATGCATAATTCGTAACATTAGCTCATATATTATAAGCATATTAAATAAATTACCCATTTACTTAAGAAAAATGTATTTTGTAACATCTTGAAACCTACTTACCGCGCAACTCTTTGCTAAAAAGAGAACACAGGAAAAATTGTTTTCCATAAATAAGTTTTTTCGTAATTAAAAAATTATTTAATTCTGTTAATTTTTTCAATTTTATTCAATAATTTTTATTTTAAAGCTTTTTTATTTGCCGCTGTTTGGTCTTACAAAATTTTTGTAAGAACAAATATTTATTTGCCTTAAATCGAGGAAAATATTTGACGTTAAATGGTCACATTAGGAGCATTTTTGTTTGCTAGCAAATAATTTTATTTGCCCAAAATCAGCTGTTTTTCTGTTTGCCCCTCAAAAATATTTTGTGGTCAGATTAGGGCAAACAAATATTTGATATTTTTTGACAAATGTTTGCCATATGTGACCGTACCTTAAGAGCCACTTTTTGGGTTTGAGATTAAAGTTAATTTTATTCTATAATTAGAAAATCTGCGAATTAAGTTAATCTAGCATAAATTGAATTTGATATTTTTGGGTTGTGGCTTAAACCATGTAGTGCTACCATACTGAGCACAAATAAATGGCAATATTTTTTTTGCAAATGTAAACTTTTTATCAAAGCAAGATGGATGTTTTCAAAGAAGAAGAAGAAAATATGCGAATTTAATATTGTTTACAAGGTAGAAATTTTTACGTTTAAAGAAAAAATATATTAATAAAAAAATATAGAAAGGAAAAATTATATAAAAGTATATATTTTATTTTTTAAATAATTTTTTGTTTATATTTTTGCATTAATTGTTTATGTTAAACATATGTATGTTGACAGTTTAAGTTAAGGTTTAAACCACCATCAATGGCCGCTTAAACTAGCAAAAAAAGTTTAAAAAAATACAACTCAAAAAGTAAATACGGAGATTAAAGTTAATTTAATCGCTAATCTCTAACCCAAAAAGTGGCTCTAAATGTTATTGTAAAAATCATCTAGTCTTTTTAGATAACTTTTCATGATTTATCACTTGATCGATTGAAAAAGGATTCATAACTTTATGATTCATTCATATCGCACACCTAATTCAAAAGTGACAACTCAAAGGCTTAATCTAGTTTACCAACGCAGCTCCAAACAAAAATTATTTAAGTAGGGTGATAGAATATTGAAAAATAGGAAGAAAATATATAGAAAAAGTCAGGAATATTCAAACTTTTCGAGTTATGGACAGTATTAATATGTACATGCGATTTTTGAGATGAACCAATGGTTGTATCATTTGAAAGCTTTTGAATATATCTTTGAGGATATACGAAATTTATGTAACCATTTAGAAGCGGAGATGATTTTGTGAAACAAGTTTTTAGTAAGCATATTAATTGCTTTGCAGAGAATTTTAAGATAGTGAAGCCGTTGGTGTTATACCATATATTATTTTTGTTTTTATTTTAATTTCCTAAGCAAGGTGTACAAATCTGCCATATAAATGCACAGAGTTTATTGTGTAAAATTGATGAATTTCGATTCATTTTCGAAAAATCAAATGTTGACGTTGTGTGTGTTTCTGAAACCTGGCTCACTGAATCTATTCCAGATAGTTTGATAAGCCTTCATGGCTATAAAGTGTTTAGATTTGATAGGACCAGGTGTGGTGGAGGTGGAGTTGCAATATTTGTAAAAAATGGTATCACATGCAAATTTTGTTTTAAGGCAAAACAAACCGACATGGTTGAATATATTTTTACTGAAATCTCATCATTTGGGAGATAATTACTAGTTGGATGTGTTTATAGACCCAAATTTGACATACCTTTTGACAGTTTTATCGAAACTTTAGAAATTCTGACCATGCCGTACAATGATGTAGTGATATTAGGTGACTTTAATTGAAATCTTCTCAGAGACTCGACTCTTAGGGACAGTATGGAATCATTAGGACTTTCACCTACCAATCTTTCAATACCAACAGGTTAGGTTAGGTTAGGTTAGGTTAGGTTAGGTTAGGTTAGGTTGAAAGGCTGGTGT
This sequence comes from Pollenia labialis, assembly GCA_949318255.1. NCBI lineage: Eukaryota > Metazoa > Arthropoda > Insecta > Diptera > Polleniidae > Pollenia > Pollenia labialis. The sequence continues at coordinate 60,749,546 of OX439141.1, forward strand.
GAAGTCTCCTTCACACCCTCACCCAGAGACCGGTATGGTCCATTGTGACGCCTTAATTAGAGAAAGATATGTAAAGAAGGAAAATAGGTGAAATAAAACAGCGAAAGCACAAGTCAGAAAAGAAAGATGGATAGAAAAGAATGTTTCGGACCAGCCCTGAAAGAAATCCTGACCAACCAAATTCGACCTACGTGTGGCCAGCACCCAGCCTCCTCTCGCGCAGCCAGGCCATCCCCATTACGAATCCTATCAGACTCCCAAGTCCACAACCCGGGACATCCCCTAATTCGTTCAGGAATCTACTGCCCAGCCACCTCAGCCTGCTGCCCTGCAACCTGGGACAGTGGCACAGAAAGTGCTCAACTGTCTCTAACTCCTCAGGGTCCTCACACAACCTGCACATATCCGATAATTCGGATCCCATCCTCACCGCCATCCTGCCTATCATACAGTGGCCCGTGATCATTCCTATCATGGTCCTCACGCTGACCCTACTCATGCCCAGCAGCAACCCCGAATCGGACTTGCTAAGCACCGGCCACAGCGTCCGTGATACCCGCAGTCCGTCCGGTTCCCCCAGGCCCGATTGGTCGCGCCCAGAATCCACTCCCTAATCCTTCCAAAATAGAAGCCTATTGGAGGTCTAACCGCCTCCATACAGTTAGGGTCCTCCATCTCTGAGCCCTGTCTTGCTAACCCGTCAGCAACTTCATTGCCACCTATGTCGCAGTGACCCGGCACCCAGCACAACCTTAGCGTATACTCCCCTAAGACTTCTTCCAAAGCCCTCCTACAATCATCAACTAGCTTTGAGTTCACATAACAGCCCCTTACGGCCATAAGTGCCGCCTGGCTGTTCACATATATAGTGACCTCAGAGCCCCTATCAATGTTGTCCCTCATAAGTTCCACGGCCCTCAATACCCCCAGAACCTCCGCCTGAAAGACACTACAGTCGTTAGGAAGCCTATATGACCTTCTGATGTCCAGATCCTCAATGTAGACTCCCGCACCCGTGCCCCTCATCTTCGAGCCATCAGTGAAAATAGCAAATCCACTAAATAATCTGCTCCTACCTGACCAGCTCTCCCTAGAAGGCACTATTACCTCCGGCGACCGCCCAAAGTCCACCCTGGTGCCCACATAATCAGTGGAGCCGGGTAGTCCCAGGCAGTAGCCACAATCCTCAATCACACTCAGGATCCGTGAGTGACCCTGCGTGACATTCCCTATCAATCCTAACTCCCTCAGTCTAAGAATGCTCCTGGCCGCCATTCCCATCACATACTGCTCAATAGGCAGAAGATGTAGAATGACGTCCAGGGCAGCCTGAGGAGTACTTCTCATGGCACCTGTCATGCCAATTGAAGCGCACCTCTGAGCCTTAGAAAGAAGGTTCCTACGACTAGCAAATCCCAATGACTCCCACCAAACACAGCATCCATACGTAAGAATGGGTCTAACCACCGAAGTGTACAGCCATCCCACTACTGACGGCCGGAGTCCCCAGCTCCTACCTATCGATGATCTGCAAGCATAGTAGGCATTGAGACCCCTCTTAAGTCTCTCCTGAGTATTTCTTCCCCATGACAGCTTGCTGTCCAGAAATACCCCCAGATATTTAGCACAATCAGACAATCTAAGCTCCAATCCTCCCAGTACCGGTAGCCTGAAATTCTCCACCTTGTACCTCCTAGTGAAAAGAACCAACTCCGTCTTCTCCGGATTAACTCCCAATCCCTTATCATTAGCCCATGCCGATAGTTCGCCCAGTGCCCCTTGCATGATGTCGCTTATTGTCGGCAGAAACTTGCCCGACACCAATATAACTACATCATCCGCGTAGGCCACGACCTTCTGACCCATTCTGTCAAAACGTCTCAGAACGACATTGACGGCCAAGAGCCACAATAAGGGAGAGAGAACTCCCCCCTGTGGGGTCCCCCTAGTCACCGATTTCCTTAAGCGTTCACTTCCCCAGTCAGAGTGAATAACTCTGCTGTTAAGCATCATAGTTATCCACTCGACCAAGAACAGCGGAACCCCTAGGTCAACCAGTGCCTGCCTGATAGCCTCTATCCTCAAATTGTTAAAGGCGCCCTCTATATCCAGGAATGCCGCCAAGGTGTATTCCTTGTTTCGCAAACCCCGCTCCACATAACCAACCACATCATGCAGCGCACTCTCAACAGACCTACCCTTAAGATAGGCGTGTTGAGCACCGCTGACGATGCCGGCGTCAATCTTCGTCCTCAAATGTAGATCAATCAGTCTTTCCAAAGTCTTCAAAAGAAAAGACGACAAGCTGATTGGTCTAAAATCCTTGGGTTTAGAGTGACCGGTTCTACCCGCCTTTGGTATAAAGACAACCCTAACCTCCCTCCACCTTCTAGGAATGTACCCGTTCAGCACACATACCCTAAACAGTTCCTTTCAATACCAACACATTTTACAACTTTCAATAGTACATTAAATATTTGTGGGTGACCCATCGCTTTATATGATCAAATCTCTGCTTCTTGTTTTTCAAAACATGATTTGATGTTTTTAGTATATGATTTCTCGCTACAACAGGAGGATCAGGTTTATAGTTACCGGGATTTTAAAAACGTAAACTACGACTTGCTTCAGGTCTGTTCTGAAAATCACGTGATTTCAAATCACATGTGCTTTTAAAATCACACGTGTGATTTTGTGGTGTTCTGTAAATCACACCGTTTTTGTGTTTTTCTGTGTGATTTTCAATTGTCGAAAGCACAAGCACACACAAAGGGTTTGTTTATCAAAATTATAGCTCATTGTTAACGCTTTTTATGTTATTTTCCGACAATTTGTTTTTTGTTTAACCGATTTAGTGATTTCAAATTAGTTTTAGGGTTGTTTAAAATTTTGTATTTTTTTTGCGAATTTTAGCCATGTTCGCGATAGAAGCGATTTGTTCCTGCAAGTTTTCTGATTCTTTACAGCTTTAACGATTTATATTAAAAAGTAGACTCTGCTACCATGCCGCTGTTAGCAACATTTTTGCGAATTTACACTAATTTAGAAATTTTTACCGAATTTTTGCCATTTCTTATGGTTTAAGGGAGTTTTAATCAATGTTATGGCTTGTTTGAAATATAAAAATTTTTCGCGAATTTTCGCTATTTTGCAAATTTTTTTTTCTTATTTTCCGACATTTTGTTTTTTTAATCCATTTAGCGATTTCAAATAAATTTTAGGGTTAGTTTTTTTTTCGCGAATTTTAGCCATTTGAGAGATAGTAGCGATTTATTCCTGTGATTCTTTACAGCTTTTACGATTTTTAATAAATATAAGACTTTGCTTTCATGCCGCTGTTAGCAAAAAAGGGAACTTTAATTCAACTAAAAAAACAAACCTAAAATCACAACAGAAGTCACAAAAGCAAATATCATTTGGTAGTTTCATCGAATTTTCTTAATTTTAAACGATTTGTTGTAAATAAAATAGCTTAATGCATAAAAAATTAATAAACAACACATGGAATATTTTATTTAAGAAATTTATTAAAACGGTCAACTTACAATAGTCGCAAAAATAAAAAAGTGATTTCAAAAAGTTGTTTACGTAGCTGAACGTTTTTAAATCACAAAATAATATGCCCAGAACACCTTTCTTGTGATTTGAAATCACTTCCAAAAATGTGATTTTCAGAACAGGCCTGTATATGAAAGTTTCTATTCTTTTGATTGGAATAACATTTACTTTATGAGTTCTGTTGATGATCAGCTAACATTTTTGGAGAACAATATTCTATATTGATAATGAAATAAATAATCTTTTATTTACATTAAATTAATGACCTTGAAAGCCTGTATATAGAAAACTATAAAAACTATTTAAAATATTCTATCCCTATATGATGAAACTGTGCCATTAATAAGGCAAAAAATTACAAGTAAGAACAAACCGTGGTTCACCAAAAACATTGAGTAGATGGAAACGTTTTAGAACAGCTGGACTTAAAGGTGAATTCCGCTCTGCCAGAAGGAATGTTAATAATCAAATAAGATTGGCTAAATCCAACTATTATACTAAACGTTTTAGTTCTGCCATTGACTCTAGAAACACATGGAAGACCATTCGAGAAATTGGTATCGGGAAAGCTGATAAACTAATAGCTGTACCATTGATGCTGATGAACTCAATAATGTCTTCACCAATATACCATCGGTTTCTACAAATAATGTGATACCAAACATTACTTCTTTTAATAATAACTCGTGTTCTCGAGTAAATTCGTTCCAGTTTTCTTGTGTTAGCCAGGTTGAGGTTTTGTCTTGCTTTTCATTGGTTAAATCCAATGCTGTGGGTTCCGACAATATGCATCCTTATTTTATTAAAATTCTGTTACCGTTACTACTGCCATTCATAACTCACCTTTTAAATTCAATTACAAAATGGAAGCACGCAAAGGTTATACCACTACCAAAGTCTAACACGGAATATCGTCCAATAGCAATTCTAAGGTTTCTTTCAAAAATTTTGGAGAAGATTTTGCATTTGCAAATGAGTGCTTACATACATGCAAATCGTTTAATGTCCGATAAACAATCGGGGTTTCGTCCCAACCACAGCTGTGTAACTGCACTGGTTGACGTGTCTGAAAATATAAGACGCGAACTCGATAATGGTAAAACTAATTTCTTGATACTACTCGACCATTCCAAGGCATTTGACACTGTAAACCATGAAACCTTATGCATGAAATTGAGACATTTTTTCATATATTCAACTGTAGCGTAAAATCAGTTTTGTTATATGGATGTACTACATGGAGCTACACGAAGCTTACTATAGGAAAGATCCAAACGTATATAAATCGATGTTTAAGGCAAATATTAAATATCTTTTGGCCAAATTGGATATCCAATGAAGAGCTTTGGCTGCAGGCTGGTTGTTGTCCAATCGAATTCGATATACAAAGACGAAAATGGACTTGGATTGGTCATATTCTTAGAAGACCACAAAACGATATTGCTAGAGAAGCTCTTGATTGGAATCCTCAAGGTCAACGCCGGCAAGGACGACCTCGCAACACATGGATACGTTGCACAAGAAAGGAACTTGAATCAGCACAAACAACTTGAAATCAAATCAAACTACTTGCAAGAGACAGAAATAGTTGGAGAGAATTCGTTAAAGCCCTATGTTCCTCGTGAACATTATATTTAAGTATATACTTGTTATATTAAGGTATAAGTACTGTACATATTTAAATAAATAAAGGATATATATATATACATATGTATATTAATGTTTTCAACAGACGAACATGGCTAAATCGACTTAGAATCACTCAAGGACCCAGAATATATATACTTTATGGGGTCTGAGATGAATAATAAAAAAGGTTTCACACGGAATGACAAACTTAATATACCCTCTTCACAACTAATTGTGGTGGAGGGTATAAAAAAAACAAAATAAATTTGCTTGTAAAACATTTATTTTAACAAAACATGAATAAAAACGTGTAAATATTAATTATATTTCTAAACAAATATGTTGGTTTAAAATCTTTTAATACATAGGAAAAAAATTCGAGGTGACTGAGCCACTCTAGCACAACATTCTGCTCTTACTTTTTATACCTACACTACTGTATGTGAAGAGGATATTATGTGTTTGTACAAATGTGTGTAACACATTTAAATATATGTTGTGGGCCTACCTCTGAGTATACCGATGGACTCAGAAACAATGTCAGAATCCATTTAATGAACCCGTCCTTCTATCAGGCTGGCAGGTCGCAATTTAAAAAAAAAATTTATATAATTTGGCACATATGCGTTTATTGTCACAAGGTCGAAGCCTTTTTATAATGGTGAGAAGAAGTTACATATTTAATTTTCATAGCCCACATGAAAACTTCTTTCCGGAATAGGGGTTTTCAATAAGATCCAACGTACATAAATCAGCAGAATAATCAGATACATCAGATAATTGAACGTCACCTTTGATCAAAATCTGCACATCATCAGCAAATGCATATGGAATAACCATATTATTCTCAATACTACTAAACAAATCATCAATGAACATTATAAAAAACAAAGGTCCAAGCACAGATCCTTGAGGCACCCCACTATGTACTGGAAGCAATTGAGAAAAGGTATTATTAGGTTCAATGGGCAGCCATCAAAAGACAGATCACTTGGGTCCTTTATTGGTCCCTTTGTGATATTATTACTGCATGCATATTGCTTTCTATCAGAAAGGTACGAATAAATCAGTTTACAAGCAATACTTGAAATACCAAAACGCATATTAAATTTTTCAACTAAGTAAGCGTGATCTACCTTATCAAAAGCTTTTGTCAAATGCAAGGAGATTAATACAGAATTTCCATTATCTGCCATTTTTTACCTAATGCTGTCTGTAAGACCGACAAGCAATGTGGCCGTACTACGATTTCGCCTAAAATCATACTGGGATTCATGAAGCAATTTATTTCCATCAATATGTTCCATCAATAGTACCTTCATTAAAAGTTCAACAATTTTGGACAACACAGGAAGAATTGATATAGGTCTGAAGTTATCAGATACATCCAAACCTTTATTTTTTATATTGGAATTATCTTTGCAACTTTCCATAATGATGGTAAAATCGATGTTGTCAAAATATTATTAACAATATGAAGAAAATATTATTGCATGATATCCAATCATAGGCATTAATATTTTTAAGAACTTCAGTTTAAAACCATCATACCCAAATGTATTAGACTTACAGGGGTGTGCTGGAAATCGCAAACGTAAAACGCAAGAATTTTAAACGTCGTTTTTTAATAAGATTTCTGTAATAAAAGAATTTTATGACAAATATTCAACAAATATTTCCCTATTAAACTGGATTTTAAACCAAAAATTAGGTTTAAAGTTTATTAAAAACAACTTTCAAATTCTTGCGTTTTGCGTTTGCCATTTCCAGCACACCCCTGTTAATCATGCTAAAAGCAACCATCAGTTCATAAATATCTACATTTCCAAATGAAACCCCATCAACATTTCTTAAAACTGGGTCCTGAACACTACTCCTACTACTACATCAAAAGGGATCTAAGAAGACTCATTTAAGTGATTCTTACAAAAAATTATCCCCCAAATATGCGTTGGGTTATGTAAAACTATTGTAAATATAAATATGTTATTTAGGTTAAAACAATAACAAATAATTTTATTCAACTTAGGAAAAACAAATGTCATTTAAATTGCACTGCTTTAGATTTTAATATTTTTTTACAAATACACTAACCTTTGTTTTGCATTTTTTAATTTCTAATTGAAAACAATTTTTTATCTAATATACAAACATACATACATACTTACATATAAATATGAATGTGTGTACATACGCATATTTATGGTTTTTAATATCTTTTTGGTATTAGTCCAATTTGCAAAATACATTTCCTTATAAAAGTTTCATTCACATCTTTGCTTCACAAAATAAATGTAAAATGTAGAGGAATTTAATATATGTATGTAATATAATTCTGTTAAAAGCCCCATTAAATAAAATGAACATTTACAATTAAAAAAAAACTCATTTTCACACAAGTATACCTTTGGTTGTTAAAAATTTGTATGTACGCGAGCTTCTTATAAGTTTAACTTAAAATTCGATTACAAAAAATTATTTATAGCTGAAAATTTTTATTTTTAATTGAAATTTTTACTAAATATTTTGCCGTTGAACGAAATATTTTACACTCGGAACGTCAGTGTTGACAATACGTGTAACATATACAAAAAAAAATTTTACATATGTATATTTTCGCAAATACTATAACTTTATATGAAAATGTTCGCAAATATAACTGAACATTTTTACTGATAAATTGTTATTTTTTAACGTAACTGTATATGTTTTATTATTTTGAGTTGCATAGAAAGATAAAATTTTCTTAGTTGTCACGAAACTTAAATATATTTACAAATAAATACACAATTAAATTGACAACATTCTACGAACAACCATTTTTAGTATGTGGCTAATCTAACCAGTCGTTTCATTTTACTTCCGAGCAATAAAAGTAAAATTTAAATGAATTAGCTACGTCTCTTTCATACGATAAAAGTGCTTCCAACTTTTTATATAGTGAAATGGGTAACACTTAATATTAGTTCGAGTCTTCAATAGTCATCGTCCAAACTTGCAATTTTTTTTTAAGTTTTCTTTGCAGTAGTGTCTAGATTATGAAATTCTGGGGTTACAGTCTTATTTGTTTATCTTGATCTTATTATTTTTACATATACTAAATGCACCTTACAAAAAAAAGAACAATACAAGCACACAATTAAAGTTTTACAACTAATTACTTCTCGTTAAAAAAAATGTCTAAGTTTCCGCATTACCCTATGGCCACACAATCAAGTTTTTCTTGAAAGTCTTTTACATATACTGCTTGTCAAAATTTACATAAATTGAAAGCTGTGACGTAGACGGCACAGAATACAAACAGAACTGTAAAAAGTGACGTGTGAAAGGGCCCAAATAAGTTGCGAAGGCAGCTATCGAAGACAGCAAGCTTTTTTTTTTGGTAGTGAAGTGGCAATGTGTAAAAACAAGCCGCAACAATCAACACAAATGGCGTGATCAAAACAAAAATAACAAAACACAAACCACTTTAAACAAATGCATTAGTCCAACAAACGTTGTGTTTTGTGAAAAACAAAATTAATTTAGTTATATTGTTTTGTTTTATAATGTTATTTACATACCTAAATATTTTTTACTTGTGTTGTGTTCACATGCAAGTATTAATTTCTGTCTGACTTCTAATGTTTCAAATGTAAACGCTTCAGGTAAGATTAAAAGAGAATTAAAAAAATGACCGGCAAGAAATGTCCCTAGTGTAAATTGGGACTAAGTAATTTACTTTCAAGATGTCGTCAAGAAAAAAATTTATAAAAACAATCTTGTGATCAACTGTGGTCAATTTAAAAAGTGTGAGTATGTCAGTAAAAAAGTTAAATTGAATGGAATTGAAAGGCAGAACTTGATTGTGTGGCCACCAAGTTACATATAACACTAAAAATGCAGTGAAAAAATCGTTTGGTATACAACATTGTGCAATTAGTAGGTGGGCTCGAGACGCCTGCTTATTTTTTGAAGAGTTGAGTTTTTTAGTCGTAATATAACCTGTGAAGTTTATTGGCGAGAGAGGCAAGAAGTAAAGCATGGTACAACTACACAAGGTAGACTCGTTGGCCCATATGTTTGTCAGTTGTTTAACCCAAATAAAACCCAATTGTCAAATTTCGTGCATATGACCCAAAATGTTTACAAGTGTGCGTTAAATTGTTTTTGTTTTATATGAAGACAATATTGACAAGTCGGGTATTTTTATAGAGCAGCATGTCTACACTCCCAAATGAGTCTACCTTGTGTTAACGTACCTTGAAGTAAAGTGTGCCAAGCATACAGCGCACAGTGCTGTGACCCATAGACATAAATAAAAAAAAAAGTCTTATATTGTAAAAAATTTTATTGGATTATTGTCTCATAAGTATTTTTTTTAATTGGTTTAAAATTGTTATTATTCACTTAAGCTCTAAATTTTTTTTATATTTGATGGAATATTAAAAAAAATATCGTCTATGGTTTTTTTCTGTTTTCGAATATTTAGACTGTTTTCTAATAACTACAAGAAAAACAATTTACCACAACTTGAAAAAAAATTTTTAATTGCTATTTTTATGATTTTTGCTCAAATTTTCATAGTTTTTTGGAGTTTAAATGACAAATACTGTCAAATATAAATTCAAACTAATACCGTTCAATAAAAAAACAACAAAAATCTAAATATGTATGAAAAATTGTTTGTTTGTCTGCATTTTACGGCATAAGTGGGCGCTAATATCACAAATGCCCTTGGTTTTTTATTGTTTCAAGAAAATAATTGTAAAAATTCATTTTATGGATTACGAGATTCAAATTTTTTTCTGTAACAGCTAACTAGTTATATTCTTAACCAACTATAAAAGTGATTCATTCTCGTTAACATATTTTTTAATGGTTTGAAAAATGCTTATTATTTTACTTAAGCTCTGAAAATTTCTTAACTTTGATGGAATATTAAAAAAAAAATAAAAATATCACCTATGGGTTTTTTTCTGGTTTCGAACATTTAGACTGTTTTCTAATAACTACAAGAAAAACAATTAAAAAAAAATTACTACAACTTGAAAAAAATTGCATTTAAAATAAATGATATTTTCGTGATTTATGCTCAAATTTTCATATGTATATTGAAATAGTTTAAAAAAAATAAACTAGGAATATAATAAGAAACCAAACTAATATTATTGAAATCAAAATCAGCTTATCAAATTTTTTTGGAATCTTTTTATTTTTGAACATAGCTCCCATACAAATCATTCTCCCGAAAATTGCTTTTAATGCCAGCTTCCTCAAACATATTAGTATTGACATACAAATTGGCGGCAATGACTTTTACGATAGCTAATATGTCATGGCAAAATGTTGTCCAGGTAGGTCCAAAATAAACCCTCCATATAAACCCTCATCCAAAAAACTCATATATATATGTAGATGAAGATATCTAAATAATATTCGGCAGAAAGAACTTTTAAATGAATCTTAACCTCATAACATAATTTTGTTCTGGCGGGTCCATGATTGTCCATGGGTACCAAATAGATTATACTGTAGGAAATTTGTTTTTAAATACTATGCTATAGGATATAACATGGTCGGGCTTGGCCGATTATACTTTCTAACTTGTTATTTTTGCAAGAGAATTTTAAGCGTTTTTAACTCATTTTTCATTAAATGATGTTTTTGTATATTTCACATTAATAATCCGATTCTACCAAAATTAGGCATGCATATATATCTAACAAATATCAATTTTCATACCAATTTTTTTTTTACGATTGGACAATTTTTGTAAGTGTTATAACATTTTTTTGTTCAGATTTAAATGAATATTTATACACACGTTGCTAGTTGTGTGTGTATCAGCATGACCATTCTTTGCAGTTTTGTCGGCATTATTGAAGCTAAAATTAAATTTTTCCATTTCAGGACACATTGGAGAATTCATATTTTTCTTACACTGCGGCCACACGATCAAGTTGTTCTTGATAGTCTTTTACATATACTGCTTGTCAAAATTTACAAAAATTGAAAGCTGTGACGTAGGCTGCACTCAATTTGTAAACAATTTACTTTCATGATGTCATCAAAGAAACAATTTATAAAGACAAACATGTAATCAACTGTTAAATTGAAAGCAAAATTTCCAAACAAATGGAAAGGTTAAATTGAAAGCAATCTCGTGGTCAATTTAAAAAGTGTGAGTGTGTTAGTAAAAAAGTGAGAGTGTATTGCAAATTGAAAGGAATTGAAAGGCAAAACTTGATCGTGTGGCCACCAAGTTAACTAAACTATTTTATGCTAGTGTACCAAATTTCAAAAATTTCTGGCAACTCCTTATATTTATGCCCCTTTGTTATATGGGGCACAGAGCATACAGAGGTGTCACGAGACAGAAAATATTGTGTTTTTATACCCTTCACCTCAGGTGGAAAAGGGTATATATAAGTTTGTCATTCCGTTTGTAATTTCTACAATATTGATCCTAGACCCAATAAAGTATATATATTCTGGGTCCTTATGGGGAGAGAAGTTGATTTAACGATATCCGTCCGTCTGTCCGTCTTACGTTTGTTATGTGTTTTCCGGAGACTCCAGACATGATAGCGGCTAGGTTGTTTTACATTTATGTCACATATAGTCTACCATCGGTTGCTAGTGAAATTCAGCAAGATCGATCCACAAATGGCTGAGATATGAGCAAAAAATCACGACTACCTCTAATATTTTCCAAAAATCCCTTGTGGTTGTTGTAATTTTATTACTTTTTGCTGTATATCTAGGGAACGGCAAAAGCCAAAGTTTCCAAATTAGGTACACACATTTAGATAGCTAATACACACCATCCTACAAAATGTGGGCGGGATTGGAGAAGTGGGCGTGGTACCTCCCGTACAAAAAAAATTAAAAATTCTATAAAAACCTAAATTTTAGGGCTGCCATATGTCCTATGGATATGACTTATATACCAAAATATCGAAAATTTTTAGTAGAACATATTTTATAAAAAATTCAGAAAAATCGGTTCAGATACAAAAAAGTTATGACCAAAATTAATTTTTTTTTTTAAATACCCACTTTCGGGAACCATAGATCTCCCCGAGCCCAAGCTTTATAACACAAGTAAATGGTAAATTTCTTCTTAAACACGTCGGTATATAAATCTGTCAAATCGGTTAAAAAATTACTGAGTAATAATCAAAATACTGAAATCCCAAAAATTACTCTTTTTATACCCTTCACCGAAGGTAGAAAGGGTATATATAACTTTGTCATTCCGTTTGTATGTAGTATATATATTTTGGGTCCTTATGAAAAGCGAAGTTCAAATCCGGTTGTCCGTCTGTCCGTCTGTCCGTGTGTATGTTGAAATGGGTTTTCCGAAAACCCCAGAAATGATCTGGACTAGGTTGATGTATATTTATGTCACATATACTCCGTTCAAGTTTGCTATTGAAATTCAGCCAGATCGGTCCAAAAATGACGGAGATATGAGCAAAAAACCACGACTACCTCTAAATTTTTCCAAAAAACCCTTGTTGTTGTTGTATTTTTTTTATTTCTGTATATCTTGAGAACGGCAAGAACCAAAGTTTCCAAATTAGGTACACACATTTAGGTTGCCAATACACACCATCTTACAAAATGTGGGCGGGATTGGAGAAGTGGGCGTGATACCTCCCATACAAAAAAAATTAAAAAATTTATAAAAACCTAAATTTTTGGGCTGCCATATGTCCTATGGATATGACTTATATATCAAAATATCGGAAATTTTTAGTAGGACATATTTTATAAAAAACTCGGGAAAATCGGTTCAGATACAAAAAAGTTATGACCAAAATAATTTTTTTTTTAAATACCCACTTTCGGGAACCATAGATCTCCCCGAGTCCAAGTTTTATAACTAAAGTAAATGGTAAATTTCTTCTTCAACACGTCGGTATATAAATCTGCCAAATCGGTTATAAAATGGCTGAGTTACAACCGAAATACTGAATCCCCAAAAATTACTCTTTTTATAATTAACTTTGTTAAAATATATGTATACAAGTATATATAAATGTTTATATATAAATATAACTTAAGTAAATGGTAAAATTCTTCCTATTTAAAAATATCAAATCGGTTAGACAATGGGTAATTTATGAGCAAAATACTCCAAAAATGGGCTAAAAGACATCAAAATTTTTATAAAAACCTAAATTTTAGGGCTGCCATATGCCCTATGTATGTATATGACTTATATACCAAAATGTCGGAAATTTGTATGAGTTATAACCGAAATACTGAAGTCTAATCACCGCATACGATATCGAGCAAAATCCATCGAAATTATTTATTTTGGTATCTTGAAACTCGATATCGAATGAAATGTATTGAATTTGAAATAATACCATTCGACATCGAGTAACTCGACATTACATTTATCGAGTTTTCATTCGATACGCCAGTGTCTATCGTATGCAGGGGTGATTAGACCCCTAACTTCCCGAAAATAACTCTTTTTATACCCTTCACCGAAGGTAAAAAAGGTATATATGAATAACTGTAATTTCTACAATATTGATCCTACACCCTATAAAGTATATATATTCTGGGCCCTTACGAAAAGCGAAGTTCAAAACCGGTTGTCTCTTATTTAAAAAAAAAATATTTACCAGTTTTATTTAGTTTCTGTCTAATTGCTATGTATTCTGCTCGCACAATGGTGAAGGGTATATAAGATTCGGCACAGCCGAATATAGCACTCTTACTTGTTTTCTGTCTTTTTCTGCGAAAGCTGCCCTTTTTGCATTTTTTGTTTTGATTACGCAATTCGTGTTGATAGTAGCGGCCTGTTTTTACACATTGCCACTTTACTACCAAAAAACATTTTCGTTCTCTTTCTTCGAAAGCTGCCCTCGCAACTGATTTGGGCCTTTTTTACACGTCACTTTTTACAGTTCTGTGTATTCTGTGATATGGGGCCCAAGGTATATTTATAGCAGGTAGTCTCGGAAAGCCAGCTGTTTATTTTTTATTTGCTTGTTTTGCGATACGAACTGTCAAATGTTGTATAGCAAACAAGTAAACAAGTTTTTTCTCTTTATCTTTTGTCTTTTTTGTCTCTTATCAGCCCTTTTGCTTTTTGACAGTTTGTATCGCATAACAACAATAAAAAGCCCTGTTGTTTGTTTTATTGTACAATTGTTGTAATCTCGCGGCTACCTGCTATAAATATACCTTGATGGGGCCAAAGCACATCGCTGTGAACAAAACAATTTTTTTTAACACGCGTGTGAACAAATCAATATTTGAAATCAACCGCAAAATACAATATTTTTTTTGTTTGAGACGTGCAACTATTATTGTTTCGAAAACAACAACACGTGCGTGACAAACAATTACAATGCAAGCAAAAATATATCAGATAACATAACGAGTGGTATATTAATCATAAAAAATCAAGAAATGAATAAAAATATCAAAAAAAAATCTTTTAATTTAGCATTTCAAATGTTTGAAAAATTATGCAAAATGTTGTTATATGAATAAAATCTGTAAATTTGTGTTTTTATAAAATCTGATAACTGATTTCGAAAGTCCTCAACCAGGGCTATTAAGGCCACCAGCTCTCACTTTCGACAAATTAAAAGTTTATGGGGTATTCTATATAAAAAAAAAATAAAAAAATTTCCAAAAAGTTGTTACATGAATAAAATCTGTAAATTTGTGTGTTTATAAAATCTGATAACTGATTTAAGGCCACCAGCTGTCACTTACGACAAATTAAAAGTTTAGGGGGTGTTCTATATTTTAAGGAAAAAAATTTCCAAAAAGTTGTTACATGAATAAAATCTGTAAATTTGAATGTTTATAAAATCTGATAACTGATTTCGAAAGCCCTCAACCGGGGCTATTAAGGCCACCAGCTGTCACTTTAGACAAATTAAAAGTTTAGGGGGTATTCTATATTAAAGTAGTGGACCAGGAGTCTCTCAAAAAGCTGAAGTCGATGGGAGGGGTTGTTGTATTCGAGTTGGGGTCTATCAAATTTAGGTTGCCTAAAGATGCTAGACCCTAAGAGGCTGAAAGTGGTGCAGATAAACTTGCACCACTGCGAAGCAGCCTCAACCGAATTAGCAACCCACCTCATCGATTACAACGTGGACGTGGCTTTAATGCAAGAGCCCTGGATTAACAAAAACATGGTAGTTGGATTGAAGGTCACGGGGTATACCTTGTTCGTACCTTACACGGATGATAAGGTACGAACTTGTATACTGGCGAGAACTGAGTATAAATTTATGATTTCTTATTCTTTCAGTAATGAAGACCTCACGGTTGTGACAGGAGAGGCCAAGGACAGAACGGCTCTGGCACTAGCATCGGTATACTTGCCATAAGAGGCTACCGATCCACCTGGTGAGAAAGTACGGGAGTTGGTGATGCACTCGGGCAGAAGCGGCTCGAGACTGGTACTGGGTTGTGACGCCAATGCACACCATACCCAATGGGGAAGTGCCGACATCAACAAAAGAGGTGAGTCTATGTTTGAAAGAGGTTGATAGAGGTAATTTTACGTTTTTAGTCTTGCTGGATCATTCTAAGGCGTTTGATACTGTTGACCACGGCATATTGTGCCTTAAACTGGAAAGAATGTATAATTTTTCGTCACCTGCAATTTGCCTTTTGTCAAAATATCTCAGTAATAGATATCAGTATGTTCAAACTACGTCCAAGACATCTGAATCTCTACCCGTTACAAGAGGTGTTCCACAGGGATCAATATTAGGCCCACTACTGTTTGCGATGTACTCAAACGATCTCCCTAATATACTCATGCACTGTGGGATAAGAATGTATGCAGATGACGTTCAACTCTACATCAGTTGTAATGAAGCCTCGCTAAATCAGTGTGTCAGTAATTTAAATAATGAACTACATAGAATTTATTTGTGGACAATGGCAAACCATCTTGGAATTAACCCCCAAAAATCTAAATGTATTGTTATACGTAAACGTCTGGCAAAAATTAACTTAAAATTTATGCCCAATATTTCCATTAATAATCAATGCATAGAAATTGTAAATACAGCAAAAAACCTTGGGATTATTTTTAATAACATGTGGTCGAACGTTTTCCATGGTAAGAACACTTTGGCGTACTCAATATTGCACACCAATCAAAATCCGAATATTACTCGCTAAAACGTATTTAATACCAATTTTGTTGTATGGGTGTGAACTTTTTGCAAGTTGTGACACAATAAGTGAAAATAAACTTAATGTAACATTTAATAATATTATTCGTTATGTCTATGGATTAAAACGTCGAGCACGAATTTCAACATTTGCAATTAAATTATACGGCATTTGTTTTAAAGATCTGCTAAAAACGCGTATCTTAATTTTTCTGCACAATATCATCTACATGAAACAGCTTGAACATCTATATGTAAAACTTAATTTCTCAAATATCGAAAGTAGAGGAAAAAGACTAATACCATTTAGACACTATAGCCTTATATCATTGTGGCAATTCTTTATCCATGCCATTTATCTCTGGAACTCAATTCCAAATTGTTCTCAACTTTTATGTAACGCACTAGAGTTCAAAAAGTCAATCATTAATTTGTTTTCCACATCAATTTGATTAATAATAATTAATTTTTGATTTTGATAAAATTAAATTCTGTTTTGATTAATGTTATTAATTTAATTCTTTATTTATATAAATTGTTGATTTTTGTAACTAGTTTTAAGATTTAGCATTACAACATTTTGCCAATTCTTAGTTCCGTACTGCAATATGAGACTCTTAGTCTTGTGTATGGAACGACAAATAAATAAATAAATAAATAAATAAATTGCCAGCAATCTTTTTATCTGTAACAGGGGGAATACGCCAACGTTCAGAACTAGGCATAGAGAGGCAGTGATAGATATAACATTGACGAACTGTAGGGAATTAGTGGAGGACTGGAGGGTGGCTTTGGACTTTTCCTTCCCTGACCATAGTCGCTTGTTCTTTAGTTTAATGTTTGAGAGGTCGGTTCAAAGTAACCTTAGGGTTACACGGGACTGGGGGTCGTCTCTGACCGGTGTGGAGCAACTTGGGAACACCTTCACGGGGGTATTGACCAGTAGCTATGAGCGATCCTGTACGTTAAAGTTTTTGGGCAGGCGTACCCAGCCAAGATGGTGGACATACGAGTTGAGGACTCAAAGGTCCACTGTCAGAAGGCTGTTCAATAGAGCGAAGTTTACGCGTAGGGAGGAAGATTGGAGTAACTTCAGGTTGAGTTACGGGAGGTATAAGGGAGATATTAGAAGGGTGAAAAGGGACTCATGGATTAAGTTAAGCGA
Source organism: Pollenia labialis (assembly GCA_949318255.1). Taxonomy (NCBI): domain Eukaryota; kingdom Metazoa; phylum Arthropoda; class Insecta; order Diptera; family Polleniidae; genus Pollenia; species Pollenia labialis. Next base: position 60,767,048 of record OX439141.1, read on the forward strand.
GTCAGCTGAATCCGTGAATGAGATGTCTAAGTTCAAGAGAATTTTATCTAAGGACCTGGTAGTCCCTGGATTTATTAAGAGACCGGACGGCTCATGGACGGATTCTGGCTCTGAATCTGTCTGTCTGCTTAAGGAGACTCACTTTCCGGGGTGAGTGGATCCTGGGTCAGGGGAACAGGTTTTATGTGGTGACCCCTTCTCTGGATCGGGCTCAGGCGGTGAGGAAAGGGAGACGGTGGGGGATATGATTACCTTAGATAAGGTAACATGGGCATTCTTAGACTGAGGGAGTAAGGATTAATTGGGGATGTCACGCAATGTCACTCACGGATCCTGAGTGAGATTGAGGCTGGTGGCTATTACCACTTGGCTCCACTGATTATGTGGATTTTGTGCGGTTGCCGGAGGTAATAGTGCCTTCTAGGGAGAGCTGGTCAGGTAGGAGCAGATAATTTGGTGGATTTGCTATTTTTACTGAAGGTTCGAAGATGAACGGCACGGGTACGGGGGTATACATTGAGGATCTGGACATCAGAAGGTCATTTAGGCTTCCTGACGACTGTAGTGTTTTTCAGGCGGAAGCTCTGGGGGTCTTGAGGGCCGTGCAACTGATGAGAGACAACATTGATAGGGGCTCTGAGCTCACTATATATGTGGACAGCCAGGCGGATCTTATGGTCGTAAGGGGCTGTTATGTGAACTCAAAGCTAGTTGATGACTGTAGGGGGGCTCTGGAGGAAGTCTTAGGGGAGTATATGCTGAGGTTGTGCTGGGTACCGGGTCACTGCGACACAGGCGGCAATGAGGTTGCTGATGAGTTGGCGAGACAGGGCTCAGAGATGGAGGACCCTAACTGTATGAATGCGGTTAGGCCTCCAATAGGCCAGTGGACGAATCAGGGAGTGGATTCTGGGAAATGAGGATGGGATCCGACTTGTCGGATATGCGCAGGTTGTGTGAGGACCCTGAGGAGTTGGAGACAGTTGAGCACTTATTTTTCCACTGTCCCAGGTTGCGGTGCAGCAGGCTGAGGTGGCTGGACATTAGATTCCTGGGCGAATGAGGGAATGTCTCGGGTTGCAGACTTGAGAATCTGGTAGGATTCGTAATGGGGATGGCCTGGCTGCGCGAGAGGAGACTGGGTGCTGACCGCACGTAGGGCGAATTTCGTTGAGTAGGATTTCTCTCGGGGTTGGTCCGACAACTTTTTTTCTATCTATCTTTTAATTCTGACTTGTGCTTTCGCTGTTTATTTCACCTACTTTTTATCTCTATATAGCTATCTCTAAATCAGGCGTTACAATGGACCATACTGGTCCCTGGGTGAAGGTGTGAAGGATACTTCACACCAGCCTTTCTACCTACCTAACTGGCAAGAGCATGGCAAAAAACTATACTGGCAACATGCTTTATTTTTTTGCGAGCACAATAAAGCAAGTTGTTTTTGTTTTCATTTTGCTTTTTCTTAACCTACTTACAACTACAATTAATGTTGGAAGAATTCCAACCAATGGAAATTATTTATGGAAATCATCATAGCATCACTCGTAGATATGCAAATTATCAGGCCCATGAAAAAGCTCATTCAGATTTTTTGAATCATAAATTTGTATTGCATTTCCGTGGAATTAGTTTTTACATTAACCAAGCCCCGTATACTAAAAGTGAATACGAGTGTCCTTTTTAAGGCGGATTGCAGCACGCTGAATATTAAAATTAGTTGCTGTGAGATTTTCATTAACAAAGAATTAATTATCCGAATTTTTACCAATATGTCTTCGGCGAAGGCAAAAAACCTTTATTAGTCTTACGAAAACTTGCGAAGTTTTTATCGTATTATTATTTTATCAATTATTACAGAATATTTAGAATTGGATTTAAATTTTTTGTTATGATTTTGTAAACGATATATTGTCTTAATCGCAGGAACAGAAATTTGGATAGTACTGCAAATTTTCCCAAATATTTCAAATAAATTTTCATTTTCTTTAAAAGGAATTTTATTTAAACGCAATTCACAAGCGACATTTTTGTTTTCTTGGTTTTCAATATGTTAATTTCATCCTTCATTCTTTTTATGTTTACCGCGACTGTTTCAAGTTGTTGAACACGTTCAGTTACGTCGTGAATTTCTCTTTTAATTATATTAAAAATCTTATCAAATTTAGATATGAGTTATTCTATACACTCAATAAACTTAGCATGTATAAATTTTTTCTTATTCTGTTGTGAGTTTGTCAATGATGGTAATAAATTTAAGAGGGGATTCTGTGTTTGTTAATCGCGGAGTTTTGCATGCATTACCAATTAGAGAGTTTTTAAATACATCTCTTGATCTTTTTGGCGCGGAACAGGCTTGCCAGTTTAGCACTTTTAGTGCTAGATTTATTTTTATAATTATTTAGCATTTTTAGCATTCAGTTTTGTGCTTTGTTGCGATACAGACGCGTATTCTTAACCCCGCATAAAATTTTAATTATTAATAACATTTTAATATAACAATTAAGCGAATGGACGCATTTTTTTTTTTAAATAAATTTTTAAAATAAAAGTGAATAATTATCAAAAACGAAAAATTTAATAAAAAAAATAAATAAAATATATGTATGTATACATATACTGAACAAAAACATTTAGTTTAAAATTCTTATTTTTGGTGTAATACAATAAATAATAAAAATAAAAAAGCACAGCAAAACGGTGAAAAAACAAAAACAACTTTTTGCATGAGTAGTCACAATGTAACAACAATAAAACTAGATGAAAGAAATGCATACGTAACAGTTAATGCTAAAGAATGCAATACTGAAATAAATAAAACAAAACAAAACAATATTAACTACCTAACGGCTAAACCAATTGTTCGTACACGTTCCCTTTCGCCCTCTGTTTTTACAAAGACGGTTGATGCTGAGACATTAAAAAATATTAATCTCTCGCTAGTGCCTACAAGTGTTGCCGCTTCGGCAAAAACAATTTTAGTAACAAATGTTACCATGAATTCAAACACAGACGCAATGGAAAAATCACAAGTAAAAAGTTGTCAAAAGCCTCAAGTACAAGTTGGTATGGACAGGTACATAACAGTGCTTAAACGGGGTCGCAGCCCTACCTCTGCAGCAGTTGCTTCGGCCTCAAAAGTACCATCTTTTGATAAGATAAATTCTCAAAATCGTTTTGCAATTCTGGAGGATGAATCCTCTGAAGCACCAAACGTTATTAAATCGTCTAAGCCACCCCCGATATATCTTAGGGAGCAAAATTCAAATGAGCTCATTAAGAGTGTGATATCGGTGATAGGGGAAAATTCGTTCTACGTAGCGGCTATCAAGCGTGGAAGTATAAACGAGACAAAAATACAAGTCAATCATGAGAATGACTTCCGCAAAATAATAAACAACTTTGAAGCACTTAAAAAAAACTTTTATACATACCAACTGAAAAGCAGTAAAGGTCTTCAGGTAGGGATTAAAGGAATTGACTCATGTGTGGACCCTGAAGAGGTAAAAACATTCCTAGAAGAAAAAGGCTTCAAGGTAAAACATGTTGTAAATATTAAAAATAGAGAAAAAATTCCCCAACCACTTTTTCGAGTGGAGTTTGAACCCGGCGACGTAAAACTTAAAAAAAACGAAACGCATCCTATTTACAATTTAAAATATATTCTCTACAGAAGAATAACAATAAAAGAGCCGCACAAAAGAAATGGTCCCGTTCAATGTTTAAACTGTCAAGAGTATGGTCATACTAAGGCATACTGCTATTTACCCCCTGTTTGCGTAGTATGTGGTGAATTACATGGCACAGTTCTTTGCGATAAGTCTAAAACCGACCCCAACGTAAAAAAATGTAGCAACTGTGGCGGTAATCACACTGCCAACTATAGAGCATGCCCTGTATATAATATCGTCAAGCAGTCGGTTGGACCGAAAACTAATCCTCCCCAAATGCAGGTAACAAATCAAGTAACCACAAATGGCATACAGGCTCCGCAGCCTGGTAATACCAGAACATCCTATGCTAACGTTCTCAAAGCAAACCATGTGCCTATGCAAGGTGCCTCGCCAAGTAATGATGAAACTCCGGTTTTTAATTTAAGTCGTCTAGAAAAAACCATGGAAACATTAGTGCAAACAGTAAATAATTTTACAAATACAATGGGTAATATGATGCAAGAAATTCTTAGAATGCAATCGATGTTATTGCAAGCTATACTTAACAAGCCATGAACTGTTTAAAAATTTGTTTTTGGAACGCAAACGGCATCCGCCAACATAAAAATGAATTAGAATATTTTCTTAAAAGTAAACAAATTGATGTCATGATGGTTTCTGAAACTCATTTGACCTCAAGAAATAGTTTTAAAATTAATGGTTATATACTGTATGATACCAAGGACCCTCGAGATAGAGCTTGTGGAGGTTCTGCCATTTTGATAAAAACTCGAGACAAACACTACTTAATGTGTGATCATCGTGAGGATTATCTGCAAGCAACAAACGTTTGTGTTGAAGAGCTAAATCGAAACATAGTAATTTCATCTTTATACTCTCCACCTAGATTTTCAATATCAGAAAGCCAATATTGTGAATATTATAAATCACTAGGACCCTGTTTTCTGGCCGCTGGTGATTATAATGCTAAACATACCTTCTGGGGGTCACGACTTATAACACCAAAGGGTCGTGTTTTGTTTAATGCAATCTCTAAAATGGATTTAAATGTGGTCGCGAGCGGACAGCCAACATATTGGCCTACTGATCAGCAAAATATTCCAGATGTTATAGATTTTGGCGTGGTTAAAAACATCCCCGCAGAAACTATTCATGTTGAAGCTTCCTTAGAATTATCCTCCGACCACACACCTACAGTTGTTACTATAATGAACCCCAATAGAATTGTATCTCCGACTGGTTATTTTGCGCCGTCAGCCACACAAATTAATTGGTTAAAATTTAAAAAATATCTCAGTACCCATTGTACAGAAAATATTCCGCTTAGAACACCGGAAAATGTAGATCGCTCTATTGTTAATTTTGACAGTTATCTGAAACTAGCTGTTCAACATTCTAGTACTGCCCCCAAAAAAACAAAAAATATTAAAATATATTCCACAGATGTCGAGCGGCTCTTGACTGAAAAAAGGAGAGTTCGAAGAGAGTGGCAACTTTACAGATCCCCGCAACTTAAGAATTTATTAAAAGAGTGCACAAAAAGGCTTAGAAAGTTACTACAGACCCAGAAAACGGCTTCAGTAGAAAAATATCTTAAGGAACTTGATGCAACTCAACAATCTGACTACTCATTATGGCGTGCAGCTAAAAATCTAAAAAGGCCAGTTATATCAAAGCCACCATTAAGAAACTTGAATTATAGTTGGGCAAGAAACGATATTGAAAAAGGAAATCTGTTTGTGAGTCACTTGAAAAACGTATTTACACCAAATTTATCCAACGATATTGCGGTCGAGTTACCACCTGTTGCTGCTATTCCCATAAGATTTGAAATAAGAGATATCGAAAAGGCTATTTGTGACTTAAACACTAAGAAGGCACCTGGTATTGATAAGATCAGTAATAAAATGCTTTTAGAGCTACCTCGCATAGCAAAGAAAATTATTGTTTTTATTTTTAATGCTATTTTACGGCTTGAATACTACCCGCAAGAATGGAAGGTTTCCTTAGTTACCATGATACCAAAGCCAGGGAAAGATCATACAAAAGTTGAGTCATATAGGCCTATTAGTTTATTATCAAATATGACAAAGCTGTTTGAGAAATTATTAGTTTCAAAATTAACACCCATTTTAAGTAGCAATAGGTGTATTCCAAACCATCAGTTTGGATTTAGAAGAAAACACAGCACAATTGAACAAACTCATCGAATAGTAAATGTTATAAGAAAAGCATTTGAAGAAAAAAAATATTGCTCAGCACTCTTCATCGATGTTTCGCAAGCTTTTGATAAAGTCTGGCATGAAGGCTTATTACATAAATTGAAGCAAAATTTACCAGCAAACACTCACAAACTGTTAGAAAGCTACTTAGTCGGCCGTCAATTTATTATTAAAGAAGGAGATTTCTTAAGTTCACCTCAGCCAATTGGCGCTGGAGTTCCACAAGGCAGCATCCTTGGCCCTCTTTTATATTTAATTTATACTTCGGACATGCCAACAAACAACTACACACAAACTTCAACATTTGCAGACGATACAGCTTTTCTAAGCGTACACGAAAACAGTTATGAAGCATCTCGTTATTTACAGGATCATATATTTCAACTAGAAATATGGCTAAGACAATGGAGGATAATGGTAAATGAGCAAAAATGCGTACATATAACATTCACCTTGCGCCGGGAATCTTGCCCCTCTATTACAATCAATAATCAAATAATTCCTCAACATTCGCATGTAAAATATCTCGGTTTACATCTGGATCGGCGATTAACGTGGAAATGCCATATAGAGGCAAAATTAACTCAAATGAAACTTAAAGCCATTAAAATTCATTGGCTTATTGGAAGAAACTCTGTCCTTAGTCTCGATTGCAAGCTTCTACTTTACAACTATATCTTAAAGCCTATCTGGTGCTACGGTATTCAACTATGGGGCACTGCCTCGGCCTCTAATATCGAATATTCAAAGGCGTCAAAATAAACTTCTTCGAATAATCACAGCCGCTCCCTGGTACGTTAAAAATTCAAACATTCATAAGGATCTCAATGTGCCATTAGTAAAAACTATGATTACAAAATATGCAGTAAAATATTTAAAAAGGCTTGAACAACACCCAAATCCACTAGCTCGAAATATTCTAAATCATGGCGGCCACACTCGCTTAAGAAGAAGAGACACTGCAGCACTTAACCAACTAGAAGAACGATAAGCACCTATATATGTGAACAGAACCCGTGAAGAAAAAAAATTTTTGTCTGGCACTGGCAGGACATAAATAAAGAATTAGAATAAGATTTGATTAATTATTGTTAGTTCATATTTAATATATGAAGATTCAATAAATAAACAATGAAAAAAAAAAAAAAAAAATTTTTAGCACTTTTTTAGATCCCAAAACTACTTAAAACACTCACATAATCAATTCAAGTATAGTATCAATTGTTTAAGTATGTCAAGAACAATCCAAACATATTACGCAAATAACTTTTTACAATTTTTGCAAATAAGAAAAATGGCATAGCATAGTCGAATAGAGCATATATTTTTTTTAATCACATAAAAGTTTTGGCATCAAACGCAATTACTTTGTTTATAAGAACACAGTCCGTTAAATTTAAATTCAAGAAATATTTTGGTAAAATCGGGTATTCCGCAGGGAAGTCACCAGGGCCCAATTTTATTTCTACTTTTCATCAACGATTTGCCCGAAGCAATAAATTAATCTAATATACTGATGTTCGCAGACGATGTTAAAATATTTTTAAGCCTCAAGCATTCACCAGATCAAATGAAAAATGCAAACACATGACTTTTTCGAGAAGGCGGGACGCATAAACTGGAATCAGTAAGCGTTATTATGGAACTTGGTGCTTTGTTGGATGGAAAATTAAACTTTGTACAACATATCACTATGGCTGTTAATAAAGCTCGAGGAATCTTGGCTTTCATCAAACGATGGGCAAAGGAATTTAAGGACCCCTTTATCACCAGAAGATTATTTACGTCACTTGTAAGACCGATTTTAGAGTATGGCTCAATTGTATGGGACCCCTACAATAACGTTCACATTAATCTTATAGAATCTGTTCAGAAACAGTTTTTACTTTTTTGTTTAAGAGATGTTTATCCAGGATATTCTGCGCTTCCATCATATTCATCACAACTTGCTTTAATTCGACTGGCAACTTTAAAAAGCTGAAGAATAATGCTTAATGTTTCATTTCTTGTAAATCTTTTAAACGGAATGTTTTATCAGATTTTATTTTAAGTAAAATATCATTGAATGTTCCTCAACGCACATTACGATTCAATCAATACTGTAAGGTCTGGCAATAAACTGCAACAAAAAAATTGCCACAAAAAGTAATTTGACATTTGAGCCGATTATAAGAAAACCTTACAACTTCATTGGCAGTCAACTATCTGACGATAAAATCATCTGCCAAATCAAAAATTGTCAGTTCACACAGTTGTCAGATAATTGCATGGCAAGAGTTGCCAGATCTGTTGCTAGACATTGTCAGAACACAAAATGAAAATGTTTGTATTTTTATAAATTGGAAAAGTGGAAGTATAAATCAAAGAAAACTACCTAAAAATATGAAAATTAATTTTACAAAACAACAGAAGTAAGGAAAAACATGTAAAATCAATTAAAATGGATAATCATTAAAAAAAGCAAATTTCGATATACCAAACAAACTACGAAATGGCAGATCCGTTTAGGAAATTATGTTGTTGTTTTAAGAAATGTTTAACTTTATAGATTTTTCTTTAAATGTTGATGTTATTAAACGCAATATTATTTTAAGTTTAAACATGTAACTGCAGTTATATTAAGTAAATTGTTAAATTTAATATTTAGTCTGAAAGGATTGTATCCATAGACTTAATATAATAAATAAATAAAATAATTATATACATAGACTTTTTTCATTTTAATATGTTAATATTTTTAAATTTTGTTGTAAAACAATATTTTTACAAAATTATGGGTGGTGTAATTTATGACAAGAACGGATACTGCGAAACGAATAAGCGACATAAATTGAGTTGAAAGGTTAAACTTTAGCAAATAGCTACAAGATAAACTAAATAGTTTATTTACCTAAAAATTGCAACTTAATTTAAGAAATGGAAATATGAGGTAAATGGTAATTACGCAGTATGTGTAAACCTAGCTACATATATGTTACCTGTAATTTATTGCCAGTATGCTATCCTTTTGTGAAAAAAGGTTTTTCATGTTTCAAAGTATTGCTAATAAAATAATAAATTTGTGTTTATAAAAAGGTTTTTTATGTTTCAAAGAATTGGTAATTAAAGATTTTTTAAAACTTTTGTCCACAGTATAAAAATGCATGGAATCAGAAAGAAATTCAAATGATGAAAACACTGCAAGGAGATTCTTTTCCGATACAGAAACTGCTGCATATATCACAGGAAGACATTATGAATTAATAAGACGATTCCAAATAATATTACAAGTTAAGGCATGTAGCAGAAAAATAAATGCAAGAACATTTTTTAAGTTTGCAAATGAAACACCAATTCTTTATAACAAAAATACTCTACAAAAGGGGTGAGTTAATGTTTGATTTTATAACTACTAACAATCTTATTATCTGTAATATGGGTAACACGCCGACGTTCAGAAATAAAGATAGGCAGGCACAGGCACTGACATTGGTGAACCGTGACGAACAACTTGTTGTTGATTGGAGGGTGGCAACGGACTGTACATTTTCAGACCATAGCCGTATTACCTTCACATTGAATTTTGACCCACCTGGGGTTGCTCCATTTAGGAACCCTAGGGGGACAAAATGGGACTCCTTTAAGGAAAGAGTCCGAATTGGATTGGCGCAAAGGGTCTTGGGCGACTTGCTGCCGACTGATCTGGAGGATGTTGTGAACAAGTTCACTCATCTTCTAAGGGAAAGCTATGAGCAGTCCTGCCCGGTTACATTCCCGGGTAGGCGTAAACAGCCCAAATGGTGGACCAGGGAACTTCACGTTTAAAGGTCTACGGTTAGGACACTGTTTAATAGGGCCAAGCTTACCAGAGCACAAGAGGATTGGAACAATCACAGGGTGCAGTTCAACAGGTATAAGGCGGATCTGAAAAGGGCAAAGCGACTATCATGGAGACGCACTTTCCCGGGTGCAGGGAAACCGGAGGTATGGAAGACGATCAATGGGACGTGACATCCATGAGATCGGATTATACTTCCGCCTGCGTCGAGGAAATGGTCACAAGAGAGAAGCTGGCGTGGGCGGTCAATACTTTCGACCCATATAAATCACCGGGTCCGGACGGCATTTTTCCGGCCATGCTCTGCAACATTCCCGACGATGCATCACTTCTGCTGGTGAATGTATTCAAGAAGTGCCTCAGTAGGAGGTATCTGCCTAAGGGGTGGAGAGAGGTCAGGGTGATTTTTATACCAAAGGCTGGTAAAGCGGGCCACTCGAAACCGGGGGATTTTAGACCTATTAGTCTGTCTTCATTTTAGTTGAAGACTCTTGAGAGGCTAATAGATTTCTATCTCAAGAGCAATATTGAGACTCGCCTTATTAGCAACGCTCAACATGCTTACCTGAAGGGTAAATCGGTTGAGAGCGCGTAACATGAGGTGGTGGGTTGTATTGTGCACGGTCTGAGGCATAAGGAATATACTCTCGCCGCGTTTCTGGACACAGAAGGAGCCTTTAATAACATTAGGATTGAGGCGATTAGAGATTCGTTGTTAGAGTTGGGAGTGGAGGACTTTCTGGTGGAGTGGATAGTCTGCATGCTTGGCAGTAGGATTATAAACTCGAGCCTGGGGGATCATGTGATAAGGAGGAGGGTTGCCAGGGGGACACCACAAGGGGGGGTTCTATCACCTCTACTGTGGTTGCTTGCGGTCAAAGGGATTCTTAGGTCATTTGATTCCATGGGTAGGAAAGTTGTTGCCTATGCGGACGACATAGTTCTGCTGGTCAGGGGAAAATTTTTGTCCACGATCGGGGAAATTATGCAGGTGATGCTAGGCGAACTCTCGGCTTGGGCAAAGGATAGGGGACTGGGTGTTAACCCTGTGAAAACTGAGCTGGTGCTATTTACCAGAAGGTATAGGATAGAGGAATTTAGGAGGTCAGTGCTAGATGGCGTCGAGTTACCTCTATCGGACGGAGCAAAGTATTTGGGTAACTTTCTGGACTGCAAACTGTCTTGGAAGAGAAATACTCAGGAAAGGATGAGAAGGGGACTCAATGCATACAACACATGCAGGAACTCCATTGGTAAGAACTGGGGTCTGAGGCTGAATATGGTAAACTGGATTTACACATCGGTTGTTAGGCCTATACTTACCTATGGATGCACTGTTTGGTGGGGTGCGTTGGGAGTGAATAGCTATAGGAAGATTCTCAGCAAGGTTCAAAGAAGTGCATCTCTTGGCATCACAGGCGCAAGGAGAAGCACTCCGCAGACAGCGCTGAACATCCTACTATATCTGTCCCCTATTGAGCATTACGTAAGGAGTGTGGCCGCTAGGAACTTAATTAGACTTTACGAGTCTTCCTTAGTTAGACCTAGGCGGGATGATCACACGAGAATCTTGTACGAGATGGGTCTGCTTGATCAGAGTATTACTCTCGGATCATAGGACTATGACCCTGGAGTTCGGCGCAACACCACCAGTGGAGTTCCCGGATAGGGAAGTTTGGAGTGGATCCAATGGACTGTTTGAGGGGTGGGCAGTATTTACGGATGGATCCAAGATGGAAACCGGCACTGGTGCCGGTATATATACTCCCCGATGAGTGCAGTGTCTTCCAGGCTGAGATCCTAGCGATCTGGAGGGCGACGGAGGTGATACTGGAATTATACGGTGCGATCGTGCCTGGTTGCTTGGTGTAGGAATGCTCTTGGTGGACTCATGGAGGCATTTATTTTGTGAGGCTGTGTTGGGTACCTGGACACTGCATGGTTGAGGGAAATGAGGTGGCGGACGAACTCGCGAGAGAGGGTTCGGGTCTGGACTTAGAGGTAAGGGACAGGGGGTAAAGCCTCCCCTATGTTACTACTATGGTGTGATACGGGAGAAATTCCGTGATGACGTTAACCGATCCTGGGGGGACAGAGTGGATTGCAGGGTGTCTAGGGCATTATGGCCCGGATTGGACGCGGGTGCAACCAGGGTTCTACTGGGATTGGATAGGAGTAGTCTTAGAACGCCTTTAGGGTTCTTGACGGGTCATTGTCCGGTCAGGGCTTTTGTGGGCAGATGGGACAACGCCATACTGGACTTCTGCAGATTGTGCGAGGATTCGGAGGAGCTGGAGACGATCGAGCATGTACTTTGCCATTGTCCCAGGATGCAGGGTCTCAGACAGAAGTGGCTAGGAAATAGGTTTCACGACGAACTGGGGTGCATCGCTGGATGTAGTCCGGCTGATCTACTGGGGTTTGTCAGGGAAATAGTGCAGTTGTTTCTGTTGAGGGGACAGTAGAGAGGGAATTTGTTCTTCAGTGTACCTACTAACTTTCCTATATTCTATACTTTATCCACCTCATACTTCTTTTCTTAACCTTTCTCTTTTTCTATCTTCTTTATCTATTTTTCTTCATGTTGAAGGGATTCACAATGGACCGTACTGGTCTCCGAGTGGAAGTGTGCCCTTGGGTACATAACCCTTCTGAACCTAACCTAACCATGGTATGTATACGTATTGTATACGTTATAAACAAACTATAAAAACTTTAAAAACATAAAGTAAAAGAATATAATATTTTCTGATTGAAATTACGATACTTCAAAAAGTAAAATATATAATATAATAAAAATTATTCTTTTACAGATAAATTCACTCGTTTACTCATTTTTTCTGTTTTATTTTTTAGTTTGACAGGTTTTTCACAGAACTATTATTTAAATGTCGTTAAAAAACAAAAATTGACAACATGGTTGTATTTTACCATTTGATTTTAAGTACATTTTATTGGTTTGTGGCTTAAATAGCTAATTTTATCTAAATTAATGTGACAATATCCTAAATAATTTGCATATAAGTAAGCTTTTAATTACCAGACATAGGTGGCATATATGTCAAATGTGATTATATCGCTAATGGACTATATCGTTAATATATTGTATGAATTTGACTTATAGAGCGCTGTAAAAACGTATATATATACTATAGGCGAAAAGTACTGTACTACCAATTGAAGAAGAAGCGCAAGAGAAATGGAACAAAGACTACAGATTCTTTCGCGAGAAAAATATCCAGATGTTGAACTACTGAAGATTTTATAACTATTTTGTTGTGCACATCAGACCCATATATCGTCGTGCGGGAGCTTATGTGCTCTATCCGCCATTTTATACATTTCGAGTTAATTATGCCACTTTAGGTTTTCGACCCCAAATTTTTCAAATATGTAATCCGTTTTCGGCTATCTCATATAGTTTCTGAGAAAAATAGTGTCTGTTTTGTTCTATATCCTTCAAACCATAATTTTTTTGTGTGTTTTTGCTCTATACGCCATTCAGTGGCATATAGACCAAAATTTTAATGTAAAAAGTTGAAATTGATTTTTGATTGTCATTTTGCTCTACGTGTAATTAATATTGCTGAATATAAATATTTTTTTCTTATAAAGAATTTATAAGAGTTTTTTCTTTCCAAACAGAATTGAAATAATTTACGTGTGGTAAATTATTCTTAAGTGAAATGGCATGGGTTACTATAATTACTCGGGAAGTAATTATAGTAAAAAATATAGAAAAGAGAAATAGGGTATGAGTGAGGGTAGGGTACATAAACTTGGGTTCTCTGGACTTACCTTGCCTGAAGCCGAGGGGAAATAAAAACTTTGGTGATTTTAAATTTTTCTTCAAGTATATGGTAGAAATTTTATTGTGTATATAGGTACTTAAATAATTCCAGGAATAATTTTAGGTTATAGCCACTTCCAAATTACTTCAATTACGATTCAATAAATTTATCCATAGCAAAATTTATGTGATTTTAAAATTAGCAAATTTTATAATACCATAAGTGTAATTCAATTTAGGTTTTAATTTTTAGCACAATTCTTTAGGTAATTTTTCAGCAAACTTTGGCAAACTTTATTTACAATTCACTAAACTTATGAAATCTTTGATCAAATGGAAAATACTAGTCGCTTTATACTACATTTACATTAGGCCGAAATCTTGTAGATTTGGTTTAAAATCTTCATCGAAATCTAGTGCGTTTACATTATACTTTTTTGACATTAGCGAGATTTTGTTTTTATAAGAACACAGCTGACTAAAAGTTTTTTCGTTACACATACAAAAACAAAAAGAAATAAACATTAAAAAATTTGCATTACCTTTTATTAATAATCAACGATATTTATTTTATCAATATTATTCGTCTTTTTTATTTTTTTACAATTTTTATAAAACTTTTTAATTTTTTTTACAATTTTTGTTTTGTTTTTTTTTTTAATGTCATTTTTTCTTGTACAGGGAAGTATTTTTTAGTGCTATATTGAAAAAATCATAGTTGCATCATTAAGTACTACTAGATTTTGAGTAGATTTCGTCGAAATCTGGTCACGAAGTAGATTTTGTTTTGTATGGGAAATCTAGTCAAAAACAACTAGATTTGGCTCGAAATCTCGTAAGTACTGGATTTTGCGTAGGTGTAAATGTAGTATTAGGCAAATGTTAATTTCCTTGTTGTTCTCTTTTATAATTTTCTTTAAAACACCGATTTGAAGTGAACACTTTGATGATTGAAACACAAGTGCCGAAAATGGCAAAACATAAAAGGCAAGAAGCCGCGCGTTACTTATATTCGTTGAGTTAAAAAGAACAAGAGAAATTGACATTTGACATGTTCTTAAATAGGGTTGACATGTATTGATTTGATATGTCAGGGTTAGCAAATACAAAAGTGCAAACCGGAACGTGTTTGAATGTATTGTTTTAAATGTGTAAATACAAATGTTCAATTGAAGTGACAATAAATTAATTAATTTTAATAAAATTCAAATCAGTGTAAATGGCAGTTACAATACATATAATTAAGCTTAATTAATTTGGTGTTCAAACTTCGTTTGGACAAGAATACTGTTGTAAAGTATACTCTCTCTTTCTCATTAAGAGAGGAAAAGAGTACCGTCAAAGAATTTTAAAAAATTATCTCTTAAAAATCAAATGATATCCACGGCATTTTTAAAATTTATGTCGGACCACTTACAGATCAAAAGTATTGTTCAAAATTTTTCTGAGCCTGGACATTCACAAATCCAAGAGGTCGATTGCGTTCACAGTGCCTTAGATAAATATCTGAAACCTTTGGAAACTCACAGTATTTTGTCCCTCGTTAATTATTTGAAAAATTTTGAAACAAATAAAATAAAACTTAAAATTATTGAAATGCAATTCTCAGATTTTAAGAATTTTCCCAGGATATCAAACCAATTAAATTTTTCTAATGTTCCATTTACTAAAATAAAACTTATTCAATATATCCAAAAATACTTATTTCAAATATCATATACAAACTCAATCGTGCAGCCCTATTTCCAATTAGCAAAAATATTAAAAAAAGGATGTCGAAACCAATTATGTATCACCAACGTTAAATATTTTCAAAATAGAGTTACATATTATTGAAAAGAAAGAAAGAGTTAAAAATGAAAAAATTTCCCATCTAAAGTTGTTATTCAATTTTATACCTGAAATAGACAAAAATTATTATCGGAGACAGTTAAATTAATCTTAATTTAGTGCTTTTGTTAACTTTGTTATAATAATATTTACTTTGTGAATAGTTTTCATTTTTGGTTTTATCAAATGAATATATCGTTTTATTATAAAAATTGCAATTGTGTTTTATTTCTTTGTTAATGTCGTTTTGCTCTACGTGTATGTATTTGCAACGAAATTTGTTTAAGATGGCGTATGGAGCAAACAGGATTTTTATTAACTTTAGAAAATATCCCGTTATAAATGCCGTCGAGAAATAAAAAACATTTCGTCAGAATCATCTTTTCAAAACAAATATATGGTGTTAAAATTTCAAAATTCTATCGTATAGTTTTTTAAAAAATTATGTTAAAACTTCAAGATCGATTTTCTCAAAATACACTTTTGGCATATAGAGCACATAAACTCCCGCACGACGATTTGTCAAGTATTCGACAAAAATGGAAATCAAAGTTATTATAGAATATAGAAGAAATTTGTACTAAAATTGTTTAATTTAAAGTAGTTTAGGGATTATAATTTGAATTTGAATTAAGTATACATATTTGAATAAATACATAGATATATGTATGTACTAGGGTATTCATACGGTTAATCGGTTAACCGATTAATTACTACCCGATCAACTGTTAGGTTAATATAAAATTGGCTTTTTTCGATTAACTATTAAACCGGTTAATTTCAGTCGATTAACCCATTAACCGACGTAACAACAATTTTAATTATTTGTTGTATTAAAACATATTTTTTGTGTTTTTTAACTATGGGTGAGTTCCAAAACGTCGGTTGCAAAGTAACTTTTAAATGCATTCTAGAATGCAACCATGTACAATTTTACAACGTTATCTGTACCAAAGTTCTCCAAAAAAAAGTTGTGTTTAAAATATTTTTTCATATATTGCCAGGATGAGTTAGATGATGACCTGCCAACAGAATAAACTTTCGATATTAACACACCAGCAGAATTAACCGAAACTATTAGACTTTTTAAACATTTCCAAAATTTTAACAAGACTGTTATGGCACAATGGACGATTTTTATTTTAAGAGAAATCCAGGAAACAAGCTGAGAATTTAGATATTCTGTGTTATTATCGTTATTTTGTTTTTGGTAAAGTTCAAAGATTTTTTTTAATATATTTCAAAACTGTTTTTCGATACGATTTTGTGTTATTCAAACCGGATTTCGATACATATTGTTAGAATGGTAAGTATTGCTTCTACTTTTAGTGTTTTTCTTTATATTTTGAAGTAAGTGCCGGTTCACACACGTCAAGTTTGACTCGTCAAGTCTTGAATTTTTAGAAGAGAGGGGAAAAGAAATTGCATTCTCTTTTCCTCGTATCGAAAAACAGTTTTGAAAAATATTAAAAAAAAACTTTGAACTTTACCAAAAACAAAATAACGACAATAGTCTTAGCTATCTAGATACATAAGTGGTACCAACCTTTGAATAAAATATAACCTTGTTTACATGTGAGCGGCGATTGGTGCATCCAGAGATGTGTAATTGTTTTCATTATGAAAAAAATCGTTTGTTTAACTTTAGGGACACTGGTGTCCCATATGCGGCAAAGGGATAAGTGAAAGAATTTCAAAATTTATTTATTTAAAACTAAAGAAAAGAGTCGCTTAAATTCTTAGAATTTTAACCAAATTATTTATCTAATATATTATTAAAATGATCTCACTGTTAATTTTCTGAAAATCGAAATAACTTTTTTTTTTTTTTTTTTTTTCATTATTTATTTATTGAATCTTCATATATTAAATATGAACTAACAATAATTAATCAAATCTTAACCTAATACTTTATTTTATGTCCTGCCAGTGCCAGACAAAAATTTTCTTCATCGCGGGTTCTGTTCACATATATAGGTGTTTATCGCTCATCCTAATGGGTAAGTGCTGCAGTGTCTCTTCTCCTTAAGCGAGTGTGGCCGATATCATTTAAAATATTTCGAGCCAGTGGATTTGGGTGCAACTCTAGCCTTTTTAAGTATTTTACCGCATACTTCGTAATAATAGTCTTTACCAGTGGCACATTGAGATCCTTGTGGATATTTGAGTTTTTAACATACCATGGGGCAGCTGTAATTATTCGAAGAAGTTTATTTTGGCGCCTTTGTATTTTTTCGATATTAGAGGCCGAGGCAGTGCCCCATAGTTGAATACCGTAGCACCATATTGGCTTTAAAATAGCGTTGTAAAGTAGTAGTTTGCAATCGAGACTAAGAACAGAATTTCTTCCAATAAGCCAGTTAATTTGAATTGCTTTTAGTTTCATTTGGGTTAATTTTGCTTCTATATGGCATTTCCATGTTAAACGCCGATCTAGATGAATTCCGAGATATTTGACATGCAATTGTTAAGGCACTAGTTGATTATTGATTTTAATAGGGGGGCATGTTTCCCGACGCAAGGTGAAAGTTATATGTACGCATTTTTGCTCATTGACCTTTATCCTCCATTGCTTTAACCATAGTTCGAGCTGAAATATATCATCCAGCAGGTATCGAGATGCTTCACGACTGTTCTCGTGTACGCTTAGAAAAGCTGCATCATCAGCAAAAGTTGAGGTTAGGGTGTAATTGTTTGTTGGCATGTCCGAGGTATATATTAAGTAAAAAAGTGGGCCCAGGATGCTTCCCTGAGGGACTCCAGCTTCAATTGGCTGAGGAGAACTTAAAAAATCACCTTCTTTAATAATGAATTTTCGACCGACCAGGTAGCTTTCTAACAGCTTGTGTGTATTAACCGGTAGGTTTAGCTTCAATTTATGTAACAAGCCTACATGCCAGACTTTGTCAAAAGCTTGAGAAACATCTATGAAGAGAGCGGAGCAATATTTTCTTTCTTCAAAGGCTTTTCTTATTGCGTTTACTATCCGATGGGTTTGTTCAATTGTGCTATGCTCTCTTCTGAAACCGAATTGATGATTAGGTATACACTAGGGATGCCAAACGGGAAATCCCGAAATCCCGGGATTTTTCGGGATTGATAAATCCCGAATCCCGGGATTTATTTTTTTAATCCCGGGATTTTTCGGGATTTTCGGGATTTTTAATATATCAACAATTATGTACAAAAATGTTCGTTTTTATTAAATTTTTATACTTTATAATTATTCTGTGTACCAATTAACAATTTAATGAATATTTGTAACACATTGTTCAAAAATTATTTAGAGAAAACAAGCAAATTTGATACTTTGTTACGTGAATTCTATGTACGTATTTGTAAAAAGCCAACGGAAAAAACTTTTCTTTATTAATGTATAAAAAATACCAGTTGTTATAAATAAGACAAAATGAATTTTGAAGAGCATAAAAAAAATGTAATGACAAAAGTTCTGTGTGGTATTATTTTTTGATGCAGTTTAAAGGCGCCCCTCAAGCAAAATGCAAAATATGTAAAAGGGTTTTGAAAACTAATGGCGGTTCAACAAAAGGACTAATAACTCATTTAAAAGTAAGTTAATTAATTAAAACTTTCATATTTACTAAACCGTGTTGTTTAGGTTCATATGACAAAGTTGGAGAAAAATTATTGCAGTGAGCCTGAACGAAAAATTTTAAAAATGACAGATTAATATTTTCTAAAGCAAGAGGAGTCTTTGTCTGCTACTATTGGGCGCTTGACTGCTGTTGATAATTTGCCATTTTCCTTATTGGTAACGTCTACAAAACTAAGAAAATCACTGAAAGCTCGTGGTTTTGAAGTTCCATAATCTAGAGAAACAATAAAGGCAAAATTTATGGAATATTTTCTTAAATGTAAAATGGACATAATAGAAGAAATCGTCGAATTAAAGTCAAAAGGAAAACAATTTAGTATCGCGTTCGACGAATGGACGTCTACCTCAAATAAGCGTTTTATGAACATCATTATTCACACAAATCAAAAATTTTTTAATATTGGTTTGGTAAGGATGAAGAAGTCTGGCACTGCTGTAAACTGCATTCAATATTTAGAAGACAGACTGAAGGAATTTGGAGTTCTATTGCATGAAGACGTGGTCAGTTTCACCACTGATGGAGCATCAACAATGCAAAAAATCGGAAAGTTAATAGTTCCAAAACAGCAATTGTGTTATGCACATGGTCTGCATCTTGCAGTTGTAGATGTATTGTATAAAAATACGCCAAGTGTTTGTACCGAAGAAGAATTGTCTTCATCAGAAGACGATGATTTTTTATTTGAATCTTTAGAAATGGGACTAAGAGTCAAGCACAATAACATAACAGAAAGATTTTGTATAAAACCTGTGATTGAAAAAGCTAGAAAGAAAGTAAGAATGTTCAGAAAGTCACCAACAAAAAACGATATTTTGCAATCGTACGTAAAACATGAAAAAGGTAAGGAACTAAAATTGATCTTGGACTGCACAACAAGATGGAATACTCGGTTTGAAATGTGCCAACGCTTTTCCAATTTAGAAATTCCTGTTAAAAAGGCCTTAATTGATTTAAAGTTGCAAGCTTTTTCTGACGAAGAATTTTATTTAGTAAAACAAATAATAAATACTTTAAATCCTGTAAAAATCACACTTGAAGCTCTATGTCGCAACGGCATGACTTTGTGTGAGGCTGATGCTGCATTGGCTTTCATGATAAAAGAGATTTTAACAACTAACTGTGAGTTAAGCAAGGATTTATACAATTCTCTTAGCAACCGAATTCAAGAAAGAAGAACTCAACACTTTCAAATTTTTTAAAAAATCCAAATAAGATATCAGATTTTGACAACAAATTGGACATGGTTTTATTAAAAAAGGAAATAAAGTTGGTTGGTTAACGTGGAAGCACGCACAGGTCCAGGCGCGCAACAAGTAGAGCCGACGGTGGCTCCGTTTTGACATCACACAACTCGTCAAGAAATTTGGAACCCCCCGATCAAACTTGACCCAGGGGCAATGTCGAGGTGGCTAGAGCCAGCCCGTTGCGTTGAGATATTTCAGCAGGCTGTTGAGTCCCACCCGCGATATCTCCGAGAGTCCTTGTAGAAGGTAATTCCCGAACTGTCCATGTCGCATAGAGTTAAACGCCGGGCAATCACATAGAAGATGAAATACTGTCTCCTCAGTTCCAGGTTCCCTGCAGCTGCGGCAGCATTCATTAAAAGGGAGGCTGAGTCTCATAGCGTGCTTGCCGATCGTCCAATGACCAGTAAGCACGTATGTAAGTCTTGACACGTCCTTCCGACTGAAATTCAGAAGTCGCTCAGAGCGACCTATGTCATATGTGGGCCACGTTTCCTTGGTAGCCCTGCAGCCATCTAGTTTCCTCCATTTATCGTCAGCCATATCTAGATAGTGGAAATAAAGTTACTTATCTCACGTTTTACAAAGAGTGCTGTTTTAAACAACTCCATGATATCACACGAGATTGATGATAGCATATCAGACGAGGATTTAGAAGATCATGACGTTTCTATTGTTAAAAAATTAAACAAAAGTCCAGTTAAATCTTTAAAGTCAGAAGTTAATGACATAGACACACAACTTACCAAAGAAATAAATTTATTTCAATCAGAAGCCATTAGAGGTAAATATTTGCAGGATGCATACAACTATTTAGAAACTATTTTACCAACAAGTGTAAATTGTGAAAGATTTTTTTCTACCGCAGCAAATGTTGGAAACAAAATTCGTTCTAGATTATCTGATGAAAAATTGAACACTTTGATATTTTTAAGAAGCAACTTACATTTGACAAACTAATTACTTAAACTTAATTTACGTGATGAACTTTTTCATAAAAAAAAATTATATTTGGAGTTATATTTCTTTTATCGTAAATAATTATTATACCCTTCATTTTTGAGTTACATTCTTTTTTTTTTTGTTGGCAAACAACGATTATTTTAAGACATAAAAACAATATAATAATTTAAAATTTTTATATAAAACGAATGGTTTTGTTAAGTTTTCTATAAAAAAAAATATATAATTAACTCTTGTTTATAAAAAAAGTTTTAACAGAATTGTTTTGTTAAGTTTTCTCTTTTAAAAATTCAAAAATAAATCTATGAAATTTAGTTACTTAAAAAAAGTTGTTTATGAATTGTTCTGTTAATTTTTCCTTTTTTTAATTCAAAAATAAATAAAATTTAGTTACTTAAAAAAAAGTTGTTTATGAATTGTTTTATTAAGTTTTTTTTTTTTAAATTCAAATATAAATAAATAAAGTGTTGTTTATTTAAAAAAAAATTGTATATTAAAGAAACACATTGATCCCGAAATATCCCGGAATCCCGAAAATCCCGGGATTTTTTAAAACCAATCCCGTTTAGCATCCCTAGTATACACCCATTGTCATTTAAAATTGGGGTTAATTTTGACGTTAAGAGCTTCTCAAACAGCTTTGATATATTAGGTAATAAGCTAATAGGCCTATATGACTCAACTTTTGTGTGATCTTTTCCTGGCTTTGGTATCATCGTTATTAAAGAGACCTTCCAATCTTGAGGGTAGTATTCAAGGCGTAAAATAGCATTAAAAATATGAAGAATAATTTTCTTTGCTATGCGAGGTAGCTCCAAAAGCATTTTGTTACTGATCTTATCAATACCAGGTGCCTTCTTGGGGTTAAATTCACAAATAGCCTTTTCTATTTCCTTTATCTCAAATCTTAGGGGGATAGCTGCTCTAACATAAACAGGCGGCAACTCGTCCGCTATATCGTCAGGTATATTTGGGGTAAATACGTTTTTCAAATGATTTACAAACAGGTTTCCTTTTTCATTATCATTTCTTGCCCAACTTCCATTCTGGTTTCTTAATGGTGGTTTCGAGATAACTGGTCTTTTGAGTTTTCTAGCTGCACGCCATAATGAGTAGTCTGATTGTGGAGTTGCATCCAGGTCCTTAAGATATTTTTCCACGGAAGCCGTTTTCTGGGTCTGCAGAAATTTTCTTAGCCTTTTTGTACACTCTTTTAATTCATTTTTAAGTTGAGGGGATCTGTGCAATTGCCATTCTCTTCGCACTCTCCTTTTTTCATTCAAGAGGCGCTCGACATCTGTAAAATATATTTTATTATAATTGTTTTTTTTGAGGGTTTTGCTCGAATGTTGAACAGCTAGTTTAAGATAACTGTCAAAATTGACAATAGAGAGATCCACATTTTCCGGAGTGCTAAGCGGTATATTTTCTGTGCAATGGGTACTGAGATATTTTTTATATTTTAACCAATTTATTTGTGTAGCTGACGTCGCTATGTAACCAGAGGGAGATACAATTCTATTGGTGTTTGTTATAGTAACTATTGTAGGTGTGTGATCAGAGGATAATTCTAACGAAGCTTCAACGTGAATCGTTTCTATGGGGATGTTTTTAACCACGCCAAAATCGATGACATCGGGAATTTTTTGCGGATCAGCAGGCCAATATGTTGGTTGTCCGCTCGCGACAACATTTAAATTCATTTTAGAGATTGTATTGAACAAAACACAACCCTTTGGTGTTATTAGTCGTGACCCCCAGAAGGTATGTTTAGCGTTATAATCGCCAGCAGCCAGGAAACAGGGCCCCAATGACTTATAATATTTATAATATTGGCTTTCTGATATTGCAAATCTAGGTGGTGAGTATAAGGATGAGATTAATATGTTTCGATTCAGCTCTTCAACACAAATGTTTGTTGCTTGAAGATAATCTTCACGATGATCACACATTAGGTAGTGTTTGATTCGGGTTTTTATCAAAATGGCAGAACCTCCACAAGCTCTATCTCGAGGGTCCTTGGTATCATATAGTGTATAACCATTGATTTTAAACGAATTTCTTGAGGTCAAATGAGTTTCAGAAACCATCATGACATCAATTTGTTTATTTTTAAGAAAGTATTCTAATTCATTTTTATGTTGGCGAATGCCGTTTGCGTTCCAAAAACAAATTTTTAAACAGTTCATGGTTTGTTAAGTACAGCTTGCAATAACATCGATTGCATTCTAAGAATTTCCTGCATCATATTACCCATTGTGTTTGTAAAATTATTCACTGTTTGCACTAATGTTTCCATAGTTTTTTCTAGACGACTTAAATTAGAAGTTTCATCAGCACCTTGCATTGGCACATGGTTTGATTTTAGGACATTAGCATAAGAGGTTCTGTTATTACTAGGCTGCGGAGCCTGAATGTCATTAGTGTTTACTTGATTTGGTACCTGCGTTTGAGGGGGATTAGTTTTTGGTCCAGCCGACTGCTTGACGATAGTGTATACAGGGCAACCTCTATAATTTGCAGTGTGATTGCCGCCACAGTTACTACATTTTTTTACATTGGGGTCATTTTTAGACTTATCGCACTGGACTGTACCATGTAATTCACCACATACTACGCAAACCGGTGGTAAATAGCAGTA
Organism: Pollenia labialis; assembly: GCA_949318255.1. Taxonomy (NCBI): domain Eukaryota; kingdom Metazoa; phylum Arthropoda; class Insecta; order Diptera; family Polleniidae; genus Pollenia; species Pollenia labialis. The sequence continues at coordinate 60,790,846 of OX439141.1, forward strand.
TGCCTTAGTATGGCCAAATTCTTGGCAGTTGAGACATTGAACGGGACCATTTCTTTTGTGCGGCTCCTCTATAGTTATTTTTCTGTATAGAATATATTTTAAATCATAAATAGGTTGCGTTTCATTTTTTTTAAGCTTAACGTCGCCAGGTTCTAGCTCCACTCGAAATAATGGTTGGGGATTTTTTTCCCTATTTTTAATATTCGTAACGTTTTTTATCTTAAAGCCCTTTTCTTCCAAAAAGGTTTTAATTTCCTCTGGGTCCACACAAGAGTCTATTCCCTTGATCACTACCTGAAGACCTTTGCTGCTCTTCAGTTGGTATGTGTAAAAGCTTTTTTTAAGGGCTTCGAATTTGTTTGTTAGTTTACGAAAATCATTCTCATGATTAACCTGTATTTTTGTCTCGTTTATATTACCACGCTTGATTGCCGCTACGTAAAACGAATTTTCACCTATTACCGAGATCACGCTCTTTATTAACTCACTTGATTTTTGCTCCCTAAGATATATCGGGGGTGGCTTAGACGATTTAATAACGTTTGGTGCTTCAGAGGATTCATCCTCCAGAATTGCAAAACGATTTTGAGAGTTTATTTTATCAAAAGTTGGTACTTTTGAGGCCGAAGCAACTGCTGCAGAGGTAGGGCTGCGACCCCGTTTAAGCACTGTTATGTACCTGTCCATACCAACTTGTACTTGAGGCTTTTGACAACTTTTTACTTGAGGTTTTTCCATTGCGTCTGTGTTTGAATTCATGGTAACATTTGTTACTAAAATTGTTTTTGCCGAAGCGGCAACACTTGCAGGCACTAGCGAGAGATTAATATTTTTTAATGTCTCAGCATCAACCGTCTTTGTAAAAACAGAGGGCGAAAGGGAACGTGTACGAACAATTGGTTTAGCCGTTAGGTAGTTAATATTAGAGGTATTCACCTCAGAATTTTTACTCTTGCGGAAGTGCGGAATTGCGGTTTTGCACTATCGAACTCGTGAACACCCAGCTTTAAACATTTTGAAATTTCAATTTCGAAATATTACGAACTGTACTAAACAAAAAGCACACAATTGTCAAATGATTGCAAAAAATCATTGCTGTTTATTAATTCAAGATGCCGCAGCAAAGTTTTAAGACATTTTTGGTAAATCATTTAATTAATGAATCTTTTGTTCAAATTGAAAAGATCTATCATGAAATCGATAAGTATAGATCTATTTTATTAAAAATACCAAATTAAAATTTGTAATTAAACTTTTGAGAAAATAATTTCACAACTGAAGATATTTTGGATGACGAATTCGTAGAAGAGGAATTAACCACACTTTATGATGATTTATCTTTAGTTTTATCAGCACGTTGAGGAATTGAATAAATTTTTTAAATTTTCGTTTATTTCGTAGAACTTTGATTGTGTTTAAGACAAAAACAGTGTTGGACAACGGAATTTTGTCATTAAAGGTTGAAATTTTAGGTACTGTTTACATATTACTATACACTTGTTAAAAATGTGGCAACGATACCAATATTGAAGTTTATAAGCTGAATTGTGCAACTTTTACCCTTGCGATTACGCTCCATCAAAAAGGTCTTGCAAAACATAAAAAGTAGTGGGAAATTATTTTCATGTGTTTGTTGTAGTGAAAAATAAAAAGTATTGCGATTCCACAATTCCGCAAGAGTAAAAATTCTGAGGTGAATACCTTTATTATTTTGTTTTGTTTTATTTATGTCAGTATTGCATTCTTTAGCATTAACTGTTACGTATGCATTTCTTTCATCTAGTTTTATTGTTGTTTCATTGTGACTACTCATGCAAAAAGTTGTTTTTGTTTTTCACTGTTTTGCTGTGCTTTTTTTTATTTTTATTATTTATTGTATTACACCAAAAATAAGAATTTTAAACAAAATGTTTTTGTACAGTATATGTGTACATACATATGTACATTTATACATATATTTTTTTTTTATTAAATTTTTCGTTTTTGATAATTGTTCACTTTTATGTTAAAGATTTATTAAAAAAAAAAAATGCGTCCATTCGCTAATTTGTTATATTAAAATATCAAATGTAATTAATAATTCAATTGTATGCGGGATAAAGAATACGCGTCTGTATCACAACAAAGCACAAACCGGAATAACTTGAAATCAAATAAATTTTGAATTCTATTCTGTGTTTAAAGTTGATAAAGTTCGAACTACCAAAGGTTAAATACAATTTGGTTTAAGGATTGATGTTTGACTATTGACGTCAGCAGTCTTCGATGGCTGCGAGTGTAAGACGGCAAATCCATCTGAGGAGATCAAGTGGTTGTGATCGAAACATGTCATGGTAACCAGCCGCCTGGGTTCGAATCTCAGGTCAGTCAAGAATAAATGATTATCAATAACAATTTTAATTAATTTTCATGTTGTAAAATTCCTTTCTTCATAAAAATAATTTAATGAAAATTAAATTTGATGAACTTAAGCCTGATTAAAATATTAAAAATTTGGATTAAAAACCATAAATAGTTCAACAAAATAACCACAATTCTAATTGTTGATAAAAATATTTATTTTTTTATACCTCATACTTGTTTGCTCGCTTTAGTTCATGAATTGTTATGCTATTGTTTTTTTTACTTAACTGCAAATAATAAACAATTTTTAATTTTTAGTAATTTAAATTACTTAATTTATAAAAAAAAAACTTTATTAATCGGTTAACCGATCAATAACAAAATTAACCGATTATTTACCGATGAATCCAAAACCTCGATTAATTAATCGAGCGATTAACCGGTTAAAGTAAAAGCCCGATTAAATGAATACCCTAGTATGTAGACAGCAAATAACAAGAGTTATTCTGTACTAGAGTAAATATTAAACCAAAAATAAAAGTTCAATCAATTACTTGAAATTTTAACAATATCCAAGAATTATATTTGGACATTTTAAAAAATGTCCTTTTTAATTTTAACCTGATAACAACTCGTATTTTTATTTATTTTTTTTATTTATTTATTTATCACAATGTAGTTGGCTTTCTAATACAACAAGATGTGAAATCTTATGAATTATAGTATTAGAATCAGATAGGTTATACTAGACAGATAATATATTTATCAATAGTAGGGTACACAATTGAACTAAATAATAATAAAAAAAAAATTATAATAAAAATATTAATAATAAAATAGGTATACAATTGAAATAAAAACATTCATAAAGATTAATTAAATAATAAATAATAATAATAATAATAATTTAATAATTTAACAGCAATACAATCATCATATTTGATTAACGATAAGCTTTAGGAAAAATAATCACTAAAGGCCGTTTTACACTATCCCACAAAGTCTTTAGTCATTTACGAAAATGCAACCCTGCCATGATAAGTTGTTTTTGTTTTTTGAAAATGTTCAAAGAATAATTAGATCAGGGAAGCATTTTTGAAAAATACGTAATACTTTGTGGGATAGTGTGTAACGGCCTTAAGTAATTTTCTAAATTTTATTGCGTTGCAAGTGGTTTGCAAATGATTTGGAAGTTGATTCCAGAGACGTATACTAAATAAAAAAAATTGCCATTCTGATGCGTGACTTCGATGACGAAATTGTATAATAGATTTCCCTCTAAGCGATCTTGCGAACCGCAAGCGATCGTAAAGGTACTTCGGTTCCATAGTTATAATAATCCTGTGTAGGGAGATAATGCTCCTAAATTTAAGAAAATTATTAAATGGTAAATGAAGTAAACGGCAGGAATACGAACTTATTCTATCAAACTTTTTCAGACCAAAAACGTAGCGGACAATGTTATTGTACGTAGTGGTAAGTTTCTCATATCCCGGGAGTTGCAGCCGGCATATACTTCAGAGGCATACAGTAGCGTCGGTAGTAAACAAGTCTTCGCGATTAAAGTTCTTATTCTAAGTAATGTAAAATATTGTGTGATCCACAATCCCCTTAACATACCATATATCCTGCCACAAGCCCGATTTATGTGATCCGACCAAGTCAAAGTCCTATTCATTGTTATCCCTAGATTTTTAACCGTGGCAACAACAGCAATTCTAGCATCTCCAATATAAATATTCAGATCATCATCCATTACTACATTTTTCCTACTTATCACCAAACATTTGGATTTTTCCGGATTAAGTTTCAAGCCATTAGCCGAAGCCCAATTGAAAATTTTGTCCAAATCAAAATTTAAATGGTTTACACCCGTAAGGTATGAGTCCCTAGGACTGCTGAGGTATAGTTGAACGTCGTCAGCATACATTTGAATTTTCGAATAATGTAGATTTTGTGGTAGGTCATTTGAGTATAGCGAATATAAAAGCGGTCCAAGGACTGAGCCCTGTATAACACCATGTTTAACTTTCAACGGGTGAGAAATGCACCCATTTAGGGAGACAGATTGTGTTCTCTCAGATAGATAATTTTTAATTAGTTTTACTGAGAAAGAAGAAAACCTAAAAAACCTCGAGAGTTTAAAACAAAGAATAGAATGATTGACCGTATCAAAGGCCTTGGAATGGTCTAGTAGAACCAAAAATGTGACTCGATCACCATCCAAGTTTCCTCTAATTTCTTCTACTACATCGGATAACGCCGTTATACAGCTACGCCGAGGTCGAAAGCCAGATTGACGATCAGTCAATAGATTGTTATCGTTCACGTATTTATATATCTGTTTATGAATTATGCGCTCAAAAACCTTCGAAAAGTATGGTAGGATGGCAATGGGACGAAAATCACCTCTCCCCTTTGGCACTGGAACGATCCTAGCGTATTTCCATTCTTTGGGAAAAGAGTTAGTTATGACAATAGTATTGAAAATGTGCTTAAAATATTTAACTAGCCATGGCAGAATAATTTTGATGAATTTTGGATCTATATTGTCAAATCCCATGGAGTTTGATTTAGTCGCATGGAAACCTTCAATTACCTCCAAGTCATTAAAACATTGGAAATCAAACTCTCTAGTAGATAAGCTACTAGATGGTATATGATCATAGAAATCAGGGGTTGCACTAGGGGACGAGACATTCACAAAGGTATGGTTCAATAAGTTAATATCAACGTCCGCAGTGCGAAAAACTGATTTTCCAATACCAATATCCCTTAAGTGCTTCCAAGTGTTCCTACTGCCCATAGCTGTTTCGAATTTATTAGAATAATAAGCATTCTTAACAGACCTTATTTTCGAGACCACAGCCCTTCTGGCCATGCGGTATTTTTGTAGGAGTTCAGGGGTTCTATAACGTTTCCACGTGTGATACAAACTATCTCTGCTTTCGATTAATATCCTCACATCATCAGTAAACCACGGTCTTTGTCCTGTTCCCAATTTCCTAGTCCTTTTGGGTACATTACCATCATATAAACGTAAAATTTCCCTATTCAAAAATAACAATTTCTCATCGACAGTAGGAAAGTTGTAAATATCATTCCAAGTTACATTTATAAAGTCGTTACACAAGTAATCAATATTGTTAAAGTCGCGAAAACTATAACTCTGGGACTGTTGAGCAATTGAAATATCATAGGAGATAAAAATAGCGTCATGTCTCGAAAACGCAGATGCTGCCAGCTGCTCATAATGTAATATTTTATCAATATTAGAGACAAAATACAGGTCAAGTAGTGTAGTTGATGATGATGTGAAATGTGTGGGTCGATGTGTATTCACAGGAGATAAGTTAATGGACGACATAATTGTGGTTAGTTCACCCGTCATAAGCAAATTACTATTAAAATCCCCAGCTATAATAACCTCAGAGTACGTCACAGATAATAGCTCCAGTTTCTCAGTTAACGTGTCCAATTTCATGTTCCTGACCGGTCTATAGGCACATGCAAGTAAGATTTTACAACCCATGGAGTTTACATCAACAAATATAAATTTAACATCATTGGGTTCATTATGTGAGCAAATCAGTCGACTAGAAATGTTATCCCTAATATAGATCGCAACACCACCGCCATTCCGCCGCCTATCAGATCGAAATATTCCATATCCATCTAATCTATACAGACTGCTATCAATGTCAGGATTAAACCACGTCTCCGAAATACATATAGCATCAATACCAGAATTTATAAAAAGAAAACGAAACTCATCCATTTTAGGTAATAAGCTTTGAGCATTCATATGAACAATATTAAAACCTTTATGTAATTTAGATAAAATACGAACCATATTGTAATTACTATCTCTGGAACCAAATTGATCAAAAGAAAATGAGTCTGTCATATTTATAACTCAGTACAACGCAATAAAATTTGTGAACTAGTAAGAAATATGAATTTAATGATATAAAAAAGTTGAATGATTTAGTATGTAATTCGGGATAAAAAGTATATAAGTAAATAATAAATAAGGGTATATAATTAATGCTTGCATTATTAGAGTTATTTAAGTAGTTATACACGAAAAAGCTCCCTGAGTTCTTCAACAGATTCTACCAGTATTGCATCTTCAGAATCGAATTTTTTTACATAAACCAGGCCACGTAGGGTAAATGTTGACTTTAGACGCTTATTCTTCCGCATAATTAAGGCTTCTTTAAAAATACCGTGGTTGTAAGGAGTTAAATTTTCATTTATATATATAGGTTGTTCACTTTCAAACCCAGCGTGATTTAAGCGCAATGTACATTGATTTTCACGTCGGTATTTTGCAATAGATTTTAGCAAATAGTTTTTTTCAAATGGCGATTGTAATTTAACTACAATTACTTCATCGTTAAGGTTGTACGGCTTATTATTTTTATAAATTTTTTTAAGTCTGTATATGCTATCAATCTGCGGCACGGGTATATTAACACTTTTGCAAATGTTTTGAAAGATTGAATGTAGATTTTCGTTATCGTAGTAGGGTATACCAGCAATTCGCACACTACCAGCGACAACAGAATTTTCTTGCTTTAATACCTTCTTTTTTAATTCGCTGATTTGTTTTTTCATATCATCAAATTCGGCACTTTTTATTTCTAGTTTGTTTACTCTTTCATTAATCATATTGAGCTCCGACTTAACATTATCAATAACGCTGAGAATTCTCTTCACTTTGTTTTATTAAGTTCTCAATAAATTTAAAATGCTTATCTTCACTTTCTCTTATGTAATTTTTTATGACCTCAGAAGTATTATTCTCACTATCTCTTATTGAGTTTGTAATAATTTCTGAAGTTATGTGTTCACTTTCTCTTATTAGTTCTTTAAGAAACATTTTATCAGTAGAAGATAAACGCGGCATTTTAACGTATTGGTCCAACTCTTGGTGGGACTCTCTTGCTCTTTTCGCAGAGGATTCGCTTCTAGTTTCCATCTTTGTAGTTGGTATAGTAGGTATGTTTTGTTGTTTTTCTTTCTTTATGTTTTGTTTAAAAATGTTTTACTTTTAGTTGTTGATCAATAAGTTGAATTTTATTTTTATTTATTTGTGTTGTTGATTAGTATAGGAAAAACTGTTCTTTTGTAATTTAACTTTTTTAACAAAAGAATGAAAGGCTTTGTGTTATATTGGTTTTTATTATTTTTATTTTATTATTTTTATAATTATTTTAACAGTTGTGGAGCTTATTTAAAACACGTCCGTTCGCAAGGAGAACTCACATTATTTTCTCGTATTGTCCTAAAAGAGCCAACCTTTCGCCCCTGTGAATATTGGGACTAAAAATATGTACACACAGAAAAAATCAAGTTAAAAACTTCGAAAACAAGGTTGATTTAAAATTTTTCGGTGGTGATTTTGCTTCATACGTTTTCCATGTTAATTCAACCCGATTTTACAATTACTTGCGAACAATATTTTTTCTTTTAAAATAACTGTAATTCATATTAATTTTACATTGCAGTAGAGTTAGAGCAAAATGTCATTTATATTGAAATAACAATCCGATTCACGTTGAATGAAAGTTATTTCATGTTGAAACAACGTGAATTTCATGTAGAAACTAATTGGTTTAAGTGTGTTATAACAGTGTAAAGAAGCTTCAGAAACAACATATGCATATATTTAAGAACAATTCAAAACACTTACCCCTGTAACACATGTTTCACCTATTTTGTAGTCGCCTTTGTTAACAGATCAATCAGCAGAATGGCCCGATATGGTTTTCGTCATCATTCTACTTTGAAAACTTGATGTACTATTTAACTCAATAATTTTAATTAAAAGAATACGAGGAATTGTCTTCTTTTTATAACATATTTTATGAATGAAAATAAACAAATTAACATACTTAACTATGTATGCATGTTAATTTAACAAGATAAACTTTTGATATTAAAATAAAACAGGTTTTTATGGATTCAATATTGAATCCATATTTATTTATATTTTAATATTTTTTTTATTTTTTTTAACAGTGAATAATATTAAATAAACGTGATTAAAGATTATTTTAATATTTTTCATTTAAAATTAATATGAAATAATTATACATTTAAATAAAGGGCATACTTTTGCAGAAATTTATTATGATTCTCAATCAACATTTTTCCATGTTAATTTTACATTGGTATTTTTTTCTGTGCGTACAGGGGGAAAATGTTGTCATTTTCTGACAAGATCTAACGCAGCGTTTACATTTGACAGTACTGGCAAGACAGTGAGAAAATACCTATTAAAGGCTAGATTACACTATCTCACAAACCTTACGTATTCCATAATACTTTGTGAGATAGAAATCTAAAGAGTTTTGTTGCGACTGTCAAAAAATCTGATTTAACATGACAGTTTGTAATCACACCATCACACAAAGTATAAACACTCACACATAAAATAAAATGCAGCCCTGATCCAATTTTTTTAAATTTTTCAATTTTTATTGAGACTTAAAAGTTTAGATCACAAAAGCAGCTGTATAAAGATAATTTAGAATGCAAAAACTTAAAACTATACAGTATTGTTTTAATAGACATTTAGTACATTATGATTTTAAAATAACGCTACATGCTAAGTTAAAATGGACGGATACGAAATTTTACATCGAAAAATAAACATTAAAATTATATTGCTCAAGAATATAATAGTAGTTTACATAGACTGTTGAAAGTCAGATGTGAGATCTTATGACAAACTTAAAACTAAGACTTAAACTAATACAATATATGCAAGGAAAATAGACGTTAACCCCTGTTGGAGCCTGTAATTGCATGAGAGTAGAACTCTGGTAGACGGTATTCATTTGAGTTAGTGAAGGAGTTAATATCCTCATGTAAAATTCCAATTGGAGACATGTAAAGACCAGATTGAGAGCAAAGAGCCGTTGTTATTAAATTGTTATCGTGATTTTCAAGTCGACTAATAAAATTACTAAGAAGGACCAGAGCATATGAGGAGAGCGGAAGTACATCCGCTCTTCTATAAATAATGGAATTCGAAAATCGTTTGACAAAATTTTCATAGTTCGCGTTAATACAAAGTCTCAGACAACTTCGTTCTAAAATCTCCAACTCTATCATTACGGTTGGAGAAATCGAAAACCAAACCGGAAATCCATATAATATTGCAGATCGAATGCATACTTTGTAAATTACAAGCTTGGCCTTCTGACTCAGGTGCCTATTGATAAATAATTTCACGAACATGCCCTTAATGCGCAATCCTTTATCCTTGGCATTCCTTCCATGTTGGTTGAACTTAAACAGTTTATTGAACGTTACCCCAAGGTACTTTATTTGATCTCTAAAGGGAATAACAGAACCATGCAGAGAAAGATTCAATGTTTTACTCAGCCTTACTACATTTCGGGGACCTTTTCCCGCTGCGTTACGAAAACAAATGGCCTCTGATTTTTGTGTGTTTATCTTAATACCCCACTTTCTGTAAAAGCTATCAATTACCAAGAGGTGACCTTGAACCTTACCTAACGCGATTTCAGGATTCTTGTCATGTGCATAAATTAACGAGTCATCCGCAAATAAAATACTCTTAGAACCAACACCAATATGGGGGAATTCATATACAAGTATGTTATATAGCAAAGGCGCCAGAATTGCCCCCTGCGGAACACCACAATAAATACCGCCCACATCCGATTTTACATCATTCATTTCCACCAAAAATTTTCGATCACAAAAATAGCTTTCAAACAACTTTACAAAGCGGAATCACAACCTACCCTAATCAGTTTAAAGATAATACCCAAGTGATACGCCTAATCGAACGCCTTTTTAATGTCCAACGAAACAGCGACAGTGCATTGCCTATCCCTTATATTAGAAATAACCTCATTATGCAAGTATAACAAAGCATCCACCGACGAGTGTCCACGTTTGAAACCAAACTGATATGGGGGAAGAAAATCCGGTGCCAAAGATTTTTCCAACTTTATCTTAATAACCCTCTCAAATAACTTTCCAATGTTAGACAACATAGATATTGGACGGGAGTTATTGATTTGAAAGTCATTTGGTTTTTTTAGCAAAGGGCAAATTTTCCAGGCCTTGGGGAAATAACTATTATTTAGACAATTATTAAAAATAATGACTAAAAATTTTATTGCTGCACTCGGAAACTTTTTGATTAAAAAATTTGATACACCATCCAAACCTGCCGATTTCTTGGCCCTTAGGGACTTAATTATATCAATAACTTCCGAAGAGTTAGTAAAATGGTCACTGTCCGGCGAGTTTAAAGTACCATTAGTGTTAGTAAATTGGCAAACAGTTTCAGAACAACCATTTATGTAGGAGTTTACTGTGTTCGAAACTTCCACGACATTGGCGGTGTCTGGAGCAGTAAATTTATAAATATCCGAAAAATGATGTTTGAACTGCTCCACTTTATCAACATCATCATCGTATGTGTTGTTACCCACAATGAGTTTATTTATTTATTTATTTATGATTTCCTGCACAACAGAACTAAGTCTTATAATTACAGTGCAGGATTTTGTATGTGTACAAATTAGATTCCAAAACCTTTCGTTCTCCTATTGCCAATAATACTAAAAACTTCCCTAAATGACCTTGGGCCCGGTTTAATTTTCTCGATCCTCCTATTAAACTCCCTTGCCTGATGTATTTCCACCTGTTCCTTAATTATCGTCTTAAGAAGTTGAATTTGGCCGCTCAATACACGATACTCGTCGGAACTTCTATTTCCGTTCCTATGAAAAATTCTTTTTAGATCCTTTTGCCATGCGTACTTGACTTTAAAAAGTTTCTTTATGTTTTCCGGTATTATAAATCGTCTGTTTTTCAATTCAAATATTTTTGAGTGTCTGACCACTTCTCCGCCAATTAATTCATTAAACTGCGAAATACTTATATCAATTTCCTCATTACTCAAGTTTCTTTCCTCAGGAAGAGAAATACTTAAAATATCGTGGTGAACATCATTACGAAAATCTTCCCAGTTCGTGTTTTCGAAAGATTTAAGAAATTTTGGAGGAGACGTAATTAAATCAAAGTCCGCAAATTTAAACATTAATTTTAGTGGGTAATGGTCAGAGAAAGTCGTTAAACTATTTATTTGAAAGTTAGTATTTACCGAGTCAATAATATCTGTACTAATCAGGAAATGATCCAAAAAAGATGCCCCCACAGGAAAAGTAGGATTAACATCACACAGTCTCGTAAAACTTGTATTCGAAAAGCTTAACCAATCGAAAAGGCTTTGACCATTCAAATTGTCTATTGAATCACCCCAATGAGTATTTCGGGAGTTAAAGTCCCCTAAAATAAAGACTCCATCGAAGGACCTTGAAAAATTTTGAATAGAATCCAGACTTGAACATAAATCATTACGAGGAAAGTTGGTTGGAATGTAAGCACTACCCAACAGAAATTTATTAACTTGGCCCCCAAAATAAACATTCAATTTAATGAAACAGTTTGGGAATTTTAAATTTGCAATACTTATAGAAGAAAACTTAATACTCTTGTTGATGAGTATTGCTGTACCTATACTTGAGTAATCCCTAATCACGTTATAATTATCAAATGTAACTTTTGAGTTCCCCCGAAAGCGCGTTTCCTGTAAGAAACACACATCAACTTTATGAAAGTTAAGAATTTTAGCTTATTCGATACGTCTACTTAATTCAACTAACGACCTTACATTCATTGTAATAAATATTAAATTATTTCGGGCCATACTGGAAAATAACTTCATTCAATAAAAAACTGTACTCTTGTCAGGCCAAACTTATTGGCACTAATTTATAAGAATTAAGAAAATTCAAAATTTTTGATTCTAGTGATTGAGGCTTGGACACTCTAAAATATTCCAGAGCTTTATGAATTCCTCCACAATTTTAGGTACCTTTTGATCACTAACAAAGTGATTATTGTTTTTAGAATGAAAAAGACTAGCGAACGACGTTCCTTCATTAACCAATTGACTACTACTTATTGCAGATTTAACATTGTCCTTAATTACCTCTCCTCTATTCTTAACCCTGTCCAATAACTCTTTCCTATTTTTTAAATACACTTTGTAAGACGGGCAGCCCCTGTAATTAGCAACATGGCCGCTTTCGTTACAGTTAACACAAGTTGGAGACGATTCTCCTTTTATCACGCTACATTGACCAGGTTCATGAATTAAGTTACCTTTTACGCATTTAAAAACTGAATTACAGTTTCGGGCTGAATGACCCCACGACTGACACCTAAAACATTGAATCTCTCTATTCTTCAACTTGGGTGATTCCCAAGTAATTGATTGGTTCAAAATATAACGTAATCTACTAACATCATTTAGTTTCTTCCCTTGTGCTAGAGTAACAACAAATAACCCAGTGTCATAATCGATCTTAGCAGAATACTGTGTAACTAGTTTACTAACCTTTTCAAAAGTATTTGGTAAGTCAGCTTTAAGGGCAGTTTCAAGACACTTCAGTCAAATGGTATAAGCCTCTTAAAATAACCGATACTCTTCTCAATTCCGGCGGCGTAAATGAGTATGACTTTATACTCTGGGCCCTCAGTAGTTCCATCATTTCTTAATGTGCTGACAACTCTTCAAAGTAAATTTTGCTAGACGAATTAATAATTTTATAAACGACTTTGGGTGTTCTACAATTTAATTGGTCAACAAGTTTTTTAACATTAACGTTATGTAAAATAATTGGCGGACAAAATTTTTTTCTAACCGGCCTACCAGAGTTCTCTTCACCATTTTTAATTTTATTTGCATTCTTAGCCGCTTGTTTGCTTGTAGCTGGACCTTCGTTTACTTCTATATTCAGCTTCCCCAATAAATCAAAACGATTCTGAGAAATTTTAGTAGACCCAAAACTGGAAACGTCTAAATTTGCCTTTATTGCATTCCTGTCCTGCAATGGAATGATATTTTCTCCGTTTACATTTCTTTTATGTCGTTTTGTTTTGATTTCTTTGAAATTCTCATTGTTGTTATTATCACTGAGGACAACCTCCATGTTGTTATTTTCAAGTTGTATAGGAATTCCACTTTTTAACATCAATTCACCAATTACATTGTTAACCATCGGGTTGGCCCTATCTGGTGGCAGTTTTACAGATTTAGGAATTGGGTCGACGAAACCAGGTAAAACTTTATCCATATTGGTAATGATAAAAGGTTGTCCCGAAATAAAATAAAATGTGGCTCTATTTGAGACCTTTATTTTAAATAAAATTATATCAATAAAAATTAATAAATTTATAAGCGCAGAAAAAAAATGTGATCTTGCTAGTACGCAGTGCTACCAACTTTTTCAGCCCTGGTCCAATGAAAAGTATTATTGTTTTGAAATTTTTCAAAAAACGAAGTCGTATGGGATGGGATTTTTTCTTTAATACTTGTCATTTTCATCACACATGCATTCATACTATCAGACTTTTACATAATACTTGAGTTTTTGACATGTATTAATACAAAGTATAATAGTGTAAACTAGCCTTAAGTAGTTGCCAAAAACACTGTTAACTGTCTTCGTGACGTAGGCGTCCAGACAGTAGTTAAGACAGTTAAATTTTTAAAATAAGTCAAACGTGGATGTTGCAGTGCAAGTTCAGCTAAATGTGTTTTGTATTAATATTAACTAAACAAATTTAAAAATAGCTTAAAATAACAATTTTGTTTGAACATATATAAAACTTAACTAAAACATAAACAATTTTTTACTTTTCGATTTTTTCTTCCTTTTGCTAGAAAAACTTCAAATTACTGATAGCAAATGTCAAATCACTGTCCAATTTTACTGTCTGCTAAATTTCCTAGACAGCAGGGCTGAGTAGTATTTGAAATACATGTATTTGAAATACGTATTTAAAATACAAATACGTATTTTGTATTTGAAATACATGACGTGCAAGTATTTTGTATTTTAAATACGTGTCCAGCAAGTATTTTGTATTTTGTATTTTAAATACATACAATAAATAGAAGTAGTTTGTATTTAAAATACATAAAAATGGGAGTATTTTGTATTTTAAAAACATAGTTTACAAAATATATTTTTCAGTTTATTGAAGATTGTTTGCATTTTGATCTACCAAAAACTAGAATCGCTAAAGAACGTATCAAAAGTAGAAGCACCAGTAAAGAAGACGATGATTTTGTTGTTTTCGTAGATAGGGATAATGGTGAATCTAGGACATCAAATTTGGAGTTGGAATTTGTCAGTTTCCTCAGTGACAAGAGCAAAGACATTATTACTCTTGACAGCTATCCAAATATAAAACGAGTATAATAGAATTTAATACAAGTTTGTGCTCATCAGGACCTGTAGAAAGATTTTTTTCTTCAGTAGGTTTTATTTTTTCTTCAACAAGAAACTGTTTTATGCTACATTCAAAAATCTGATATTTATGAAAGGAAACAATTGTTTTGTTTATTAGTTTTATCTAATTTATTTTTTGGTTTGAGTAAAAATAGTTTATTTCGTATTTTAAATGCATACAGGTACATGACCTGAACGTATTTTGTATATGAAATACCTACAATAAATGGAAGTATTTTGTATTTTAAATGCATACAGATGTGTAAATATTTTGTATTTTAAATACATAACCTGAAAGTATTTTGTATTTTGTATTTTAAATACATGACCAGCAAGTATTTTGTATTTTAAATACCGCCAACCATGTATTTTGTGCAACACTGCTAGACAGTAGACAAGACAGTTGGGAAAGTGTGTATGTATAGGTGAAAAAGTTTGCATGTATTGCTACTGTCTTGCCAGTACTGGCAAATGTAAACGCCAGGTAAGTTCGAGAATACAAAATAAGTATCAGTTGTAAAATACAAGAAATATTATAAAAAAATTGTTTTTGAAATATTCAACTTTTACACTAAAACTTAACAAAAAAAATAAAAATGTATTTTGAACTCCACATAACTTATGTTTCTATCGAGTTTTACGTTTAATAGCGCAAATTAAAGGCTAACATTCCACATATCGAGCAAAAAATACCAATCCAGTCACACGTTATATAATTTTGACCGCCTTCTCGTTACACTTCTCACTGTGTGGCGTTACGTAGGCCGAAACACTTATGGGTAAACTTAAAGAACCCAAAGGAGTTCGTAATGGCCGTTTTGGATACGTCCCTGGGCTCTACGGGTATCTGGTGATACGCTCTGCGTATGCCAATTGTAGACAAATTTCAGTTCCATGTAAAAAATGTGTAAAATCCTGAATGTAGAGGAATGGTATAGCAATCGGGCTCCGTTATACTATTCCAGCACATATTGAAAGAATAAGGATAAAATGGAATTGTATTAAGCATATGATTATGATGTGTTGCTAGTTAAACAATGATTTTCTTAACACTCTCACTCATTGCTTGATTCAAATATTCCAAAAAGTTTCAGATTATTCTTGAATCGTTGAGGAGTTAATGGCTTTGTAAAAATATCGGCTCGTTGAAGATCAGTTTTAACATATTTTGTGCTGTGATGTAATTCTGGATTGGCACTAAGTCGAATTGCTCCTTGGTTATTAACATTTTTGATCATTGCCAACGACGGCCAATAGTTGTTGCAGCCAAATTGCTTCTTTGGTACCTTCGCACACGGCCATGCAATTTGCTTCGGTTGTCGATAACGCAACTTCTCCAAGTTATTGCGCTATTATTGACAACAATACGTAGCCTGTTGTAGATATTCTTGTGCCGATATCACGAGCAAAATCGGAATCTGCATATCTCTCAGATTTAAAAGTATTTTTTGATTTATGTATATACAATACGAATACTAACTCAGCTTTGAGATATCGAAAAAATCGTTTTAAAGCCATACCATGACTATTTTTTGAACTCTTGGTGATTTTGCTCACTTCTCCTACTGAATAGATAGGAAACCAACAGCTTGTCTAAATGGATATTTTTTTCTTCACATTCTCCACTTGATTTTGACAAATATATGTACGTTGAAGCCGAAAGGTGTGGATTTGCATTATTCATACTGTATCTGTTAATAATTTTCTTTATGTTTAATTTTTGATTTATTTTAACGCTAATGTTTAATCTATCGCGGTGAATTTCAAGTCCAACATAATAATTATGGGAGATATAATTAAACCATCATCAACGTATACATTAAACCAAAAATTTTAAGAAACTCAACGAATTCAAAGTTCCAGTTACAAGAAGCCTGTTTGAGGCCATAAATACCCTTTTTGAGACTGCAAACATAGTCCTTACCTAGTGCTAGGCTAGGTGTTGAGCTCGTTGGTGTTTGGATTGTGTTTGAGGGGTTTTAATTGAAGATATCGGAGTACTGAATGCTTGTTGTTGGAACAGATACAGAACAGAACACTGCCTTGTAACTTGAAAATGAAGACGGCAAAATTGCATGCAAAAAATTAACTGTTTCGTAGTCGGAGCGCGTTCACCTTATTTTTTTTTTATTCAATCTATCTTCAATTTCAATATTAAAATAAATATACATACATATATATTTAATATCTACAATATTCGAGATTTTACTAAAAGTATTGCAACAAATAATCTTATATACCCTTCACCATGATGAGTTAGAAACAAGAAGTTATTTAAATAACATTCTTTAGATATAAATAAATATTAATTGAGCCACTTTTCATTTCGTCATGCCGAAGAATATGACAAAATCAAAAAATTTTTATAAACATTTATTTATAAGTCCGTTTCCTCTTTTGCCAAAATTGATGTTTTAAATTCGTTTTCCATTGCACAAGTTTTATATTAGCGGTTTTTACTCTTGGAAGTAAGGTACCCTTTTAGATTTTTTAATGTAGGTATTTAACCTACTAACATTAACCAAAACACAAAAACAACATAAATTTAACTGTTATTCACTACCCTACAAGAAATGCATAACCAAAACAAAAAAAATCACTATTACTATAACACTATATTGGTCAACACTACCGGTCATATAACTAGTAAAATGACCGGTAGTCTTCTTGTAGGGTAAGCTGTGTTAAAATTTCGTAGTCTATGGTTAAAATAACCAGAACAAAACGTGTGTTTAATCAACCAGAATAAAACAGTTAACGAAAGCCTATCTCTCTCTTTCTATCTGTTGACATATTCATTACTTCACTTGAGTGATACACGATCAAGTTTTGCCTTTCCAGTTTTAAAACACTCACACTTTGTTACCAATACACTCATACTTTTAATTTCAACTTACGTTCCAGAAAACAGCTTATTTTATGGTTAGTAACTGTGCAGCCACACGATCAAGATTTTCTTGATAGTCTTTTACATATACTATTTGTCAAAATTTATAGTTGTGGCTGCATTCAATTTTTGAGCAATTTACTTTCAAGATGTCATCAAGAAAACAATTTATAAAGGCAAACGAAAATGTTGCTCACTAACCTTGAAATCAGATGTTTTCTTGGACGTAAATTGAAACATTCGCTGGAAAGAGAATATTAGAGGCATGTTCGTATCAATTTTTATAAGTAAGAGTGTATTGGTAAAAAAGTGTGAGTGTATTAAAACTTGATTGTCAAAAAACCCTCAAGTAAGCAAATTTTTTGTTTGTTCGTTTGTCCTTATAAATTGTTTTCTTGATGGCATATTGAAAGTGAATTCCTCAAAAATTGCGTGGAGTATATAGAGTGGGAAAGAAATGGCATTTTATCTTCCCTTCTCTCCTAACCTCCCGTTTCCACATGCAAGCACAACCCGCTTGTCCGCGGATACATTCCATAAGTCATTATACCATTATGCACAAAGCAATGACCAATACTTGCTCGGCAATACCTACGCAGTGCTTTTGAGTGACATGGGTATGACCAGCGCTGCCAGAAGTAAGATTTTACCTCAATTTTTTAAGATTTTTTAACCGAAAAAAGATTTTACCCGGCGTTTCCACATGCAAGTAATTACTTGCAAGTAGTGTATACGTATTATCGACGAAAAATCGAGGAAGCAGCCGATTGGCTGAAAGTACGAAAAATGTGATGGTGTAAGTAAAAAAGTGTGAGTGTATTGAGTTTTTCGAACTTGTACTTGCATGTGGAAACGCTAGGTTAAGATTTTTTCCCCAAAAACAAGACTTTTTGTTTTGTCTAGACGAAGGTTAGGTTAAATTAAAAAAAAAACCATCTTTGTTCCCATTTAAAAATTTTTAAACTAAATAATACAATTTAGTATAAGAAATAAAAGTTTTTGTAATGTTTTTTTTTTGTTTATTTTATGTATTAAATAAAATGTGAATTGTTTTTATTATTTATAATAAAAAAACTACTTTTTTCCAAAAATAAGATTTTTTCTTCAAAAATAAGACTTTTTTTGGTGAAATTAAGATTTTTTGCTGAAAATTTCTGGCAGCCCTGGGTATGACACTGGAAGTATACAATCGCCACCCTCTCGCTTACGTTCCGTTGACGAAAACAGTGACGAATATTCATCATAGTTTTCATTAACAAAAATTCTATGATGAAAAGAGCACTGAAGCCGATAATGAACGGGTTCGTTAACGTTGGATAATGAACTAATTCGTTACTGATACCTATATTAAAAATGTCTAATGGTTTATGGTTTTATATAATTTTGTATTTTTTTAATTCACAGCGTTTACAGTCTTTTAAATTTTTATAAAACTAACATTAAAAATAGAACAAAACTTTAATTCACATAAAAACAACAACAAAAACAATATCATAAAGCTAAATATAAAAAAAACAGAAGAAAAGTTAAATTTATATAAAAACAAAAAAATTCACATCAACAGTTAACAAACGAAAAGCTAAAATTTATATGTCATTCTTTCTCTCAGCTTTCCTCTCCAGCGACATGTTTTTGAATATGCGCCTCTTCTGCATTTGTATTGCTTTTCGGATGTGTTCATCCGCTGGACCAACACTGTTAATATTGGTCATTGAGACCGCTTCTGAAATGATTAAAAATTTATTGTCAATTTACATTCATCAAAATATTAAGTGTTTTTTACCTGAAAGTACTGAAAAAATTTTTTGTGTTCTTTAAAGCTCTTCTTCCCTTGAACACCATCTACGTTGTAGGCCATAATGACATCGTCACCCAAAATACGTCTTAAATTTTTTTGAACACCGGCAGGTTCAAGAATGCACCTCATTGCTTTAATCTAAAAAATATAATTGGAAACATTACTCATATCTGCTTTAATAGTAAAAGAACAAATAATCTTACATATTGTTTCTTGTTGTCCGGATTGATTCGATTATCGAACAGAACAAGATCTTCTTCACTCCGAATTGGAAAAATTTCTGCAAGTGAGTCGTCATCACGAGATTGCCGCAAACATTTAGTTGTTAAGACTTTGTTTTCTGCCAGGGCTTCAGCAACGAATTTCATTTGGCCTAAAAACCACATGCATATATATTTTGATTTGTATATTTAAGTTGTATAATGTTATGTAAATGTATAGAGTAAATGTATCTATAGATCATAAAAAAATTACCTTGCAAAACGTTTATCTGTAATTGAATGTTTTTTGTTGATTCCATCACTTCATTAAGTTTTTCAAATAAGTCGTTGTTGGAAATTTGCGGTTTAGTTTGTCTGTCTGAAAACAAAATAATTATTTAAAATATATGTACAATCGCCTATACAAAAAAATACTTACTTTCGGAGTTGTCAAAATGAACACGCTTTATTTTTCTTGGCGAAAGATTCATGTTGTTATTCATCTTAATGTTAAAAAAAATAGCGGTTAGAAAAAGCATTAAAGGCAGGCATGTAAAATTGGAATTAAAATCGACTGTTTCTTAAAAGGAAACCTAACTGCTTTACATTCTATTTCACTTAATTGAAAGTAATAAATATCGTCCGAAATGTTAGAATCTACCAAAAAAATTCCAAGAGTAATTGAGTCACATGGCTCATTAAAACAAGTTTGAATGTTTAAAAACTTTCGACCAACTAAAGTTCCTCCATTTTCTTGTGAAAAACCCTGGACTTGAACAGGTATTCCAGGTTTAATGTAGCAGATGTTGTCCGGTGATTTTGTCGTTAAGTAAGAGTTGTTGAAATAAAATTTGTTTTCAAGTAAGTTTAGGCCTTTGATTTTTTTTTAATGCAAAACTTTTCTTCAACAACTTTTCTAAAAACCTGTTCCAAAATTTTAGATGGTCGTTTAACACATTTCTTTAAACTCTGCAAATAATTCTCGAAGGGGTAGCACGAATTTTCGGTTGGATTGCCAATCAGTTCAATAGTTTCTTTTAAATGGGTGAGATTATGTACGTTGTATGACAAGCCATTTTCCCCGAAAATTATTGGAAAGTTTTCTACGAACAAGTTTAAAAGAATTTCGATTGTTTTCAAATTGTTACTGCATTGCTTTGGACAGCATATCATTCTGTACGAACAATGCAACAACAAAAACTCGTAAAAAAACATCTTCATGTACCTCATCTTTGAGAGCGACGAGGCCAGTGTACAGTAGAAACTGTCTGAACTCAGTGGCCTTCCAATATGATATTTCATCCAAAGATCGAGGCTTTCATCCAAATTCGGATGAGAAGTTAGTTTTTTTGAAATGTTTTGCATATTTTCAGACGATACTTTAAAACAATTTTTTTATTAATTAAACGCATTAAAAACTTTCGCATTACACCTAAGTCCACCAAATGCATGCAATCTAGTGGTATTTGCGTAATCATGCCTAAATTGAGGTGTTCCAAGGGAGTTTTTTGTGATAAATATTTTGGCAAATGGTGTGCAGGATATTTCCGAGCACAAAAATCTTCATCTGAAATAAGTACTCCAGATGATGTGGCATGTGTTAATGTTCCATCACATTTTTTTGCTATTTGTGTGCACTTTGAGCATCCGTGCCGCGATGCATGAGATGGTGTGCCAGAAATAAATGCACGTGCTGGAGCGTCACAGAGAACTGCTCTTATTTGCATTTTGTAAATTTTTCCCTCTAGTTGTAAGCCTGTTTCTAAATAAGAAGAAATTTCATCAACAAATTTCGAAAGAAATTCTTCACATGTTGCTGGCTTACTTTTACCAACAAAAACTCCAACTGGGAATACTGGTCTATCTTCCACATTAGTAAGTCTTATTAAAATTGGCCAAAGTTGTACTTTTGAACTTTTAAAGAGAGCAACCCGTCTACATTAACATCAATTATAATGTTATCAGGCAGCTTAATGACATCGGCTATCCTCTTTAAGTTTCTTGGCATACCAATGTGGATATATGATCCACCTGCAACATTCTCTACTATCGGTTTGTAAGAATAATTAAACTTGTAGAATGGAGTGACTACTATATTTTCTTCTCTGAGAATCTCTATTAAGTCCTTAACGCAATTTCGAGAAGGTCTATGTTTCGCATTCCACTTGATTAATTTTTGGCTGATACTTAAATTGTCACTCTCTTCTTTTAAACTATTAGTTTCAGAAACTGTTTCCACTTCTTCTGGTTCATTTTGGACAGAATCATGACTTTCACAAATTTCAATATTGTTACTTTGAGTTGCGTTATTTAAATTTTCTATGCCCACTTTCATAATCTTTTTTACAAACTTTTCTTTTTCACTTTTTATTATTCTTTTTAAGTGCCTTTTGCTTATCATTTTCGTTACCTTTATTTTATAAAACAAAAACACTACTGATATTTATTTAAAAATTCACTTTTCTGCAAGAAAAACTAAACAAACGCTATTTTTTATTGAACAATGTTCGACTTCACACGTTTTGATCAAAACACAGAATAATTGTTATTCTGTGTTTTGTTGTTTGTAAACCCCTGAAAATGACAGAAAACGAATTTTGCTCGCTTGCTTATATACGATCAACGAATTCATATAATATATTGGTACACCGAGTAGGTACTGGCAATTGTGAGTGACGAATTTATTACAGAAAAAACGTCAATAGCAGTTTTGCCGAACAAGCGGGAAGTTCGAAAAACTCAATACACTCAAACTTTTTCACTAACATTCACACAATTTTTTTACTTTCAGCCATTCGGCTGTTTCCTTGATTTTTCGTTGATAATACGTATACACTACTTGCAAGTAATAACTTGCATGTGGAAACGCCGGGTAAAAACTCAAGACTTGACGGCTAAAACGTCAAGAGTGTGAAGCAGCACTTACAAAATATACCAAAAAGACCCTCACGCTTTGTTGTTTAACAACATAAAAAACTTTAAAATAGTACATAGTACCGCTTTTATTAAGATTAAATTTCCCCAAATAGTTTTTTATGATATGTATGTATGTATATGTAAATCAAGATAACGACGATTTGTCTCTTGAAAATTGCGTGCAGCCTACGTCGCAGCTTTCAGTTTAATGAGTTTTGGCAACATAAAAAACTTTAAAATGTTTGACAGAAGATTCTCATTGGAAAGCTGTAATGCATGATATAAAAAATATTTGCTTAAGATCGCGTTTTTGAGATGTTTTTAATTATTGAAAAATAGAAAAAAAATTAATTATGATGAAAATAAAAAAAAACACACACAAAAAAGGGTATATAGGTACGTATTAACCATATTTATTTTTGAATTTATAAAGTTTTCTTGCATTATAATTGTCAAAATGACGATAAATCGTCAAATCTGGGAGGTTGCTGCTTATTTCGATTCAAAAGAAATACTTTACGAGTTCGAACAATTTGACTGTGTAAAACGATAAAACTAATATTATTTTTATGAATTGTTATAAACTTACTTTTACCTAATCAATGATAAATCTTTTTTTAATATATAAAAAAATCAACTGGTCGAAATATCTTTCCATAAATTCTTGGAACTTCAATAGCAAGAAATGGTGGGCTGTACATACACACAGAAAAAAATACCAATGTAAAATTATCATGGAAAAATGTTGATTGAGAATCATAATAAATTTCTGCAAAAGTATGCCCTTTATTTAAATGTATAATTATTTAATATTTATTTTAAATGAAAAATAATAAAAAAATCTTTAATCACGTTTATTTAATATTATTCACTGTTAAAAAAAATAAAAAAAAAAATATTAAAATATAAATAAATATGGATTCAATATTGAATCCATAAAAACCTGCTTTATATTAAAATCAAAAGTTTATCTTGTTAAATTAACATGCATACGTAGTTAAGTATGTTAATTTTTTTATTTTCATTCCTAAAATATGTTATAAAAAGAAGACAATTCCCGTATTCTTTTAATTAAAATTATTTAGTTAAATAGTACATCAAGTTTTCAAAGTAGAATGATGACGAAAACCATATCGGGCCATTCTGCTGATTGAACTGTTAACAAAGGCGACTACAAAATAAGTGAAACATGTGTTACAGGGGTAAGTGTTATGAATTGTTCTTAAATAAATGCATATGTTGTTTCTGAACACTGTTATAACACACTTAAACCAATTAGTTTCTACATGAAATTTCTGAACACTGTTATAACACACTTAAACCAATTAGTTTCTACATGAATTCACGTTGTTTCAACATGAAATAACTTTCATTCAACGTGATTCGGATTGTTATTTCAATATAAATGACATTTTGCTCTAACTTTACTGCAATGTTAAATTAACATAATTCATGTTAGTTATTTTAAAAGAAAAAAATGTTGTTCGCAAGTAATTATAAAATCAGGTTCAATTAACATGAAAAACGCATGAAGCAAAATCACCACCGAAAAATTTTAAATCAACCTTGTTTTCGGCGTTTTTAACTTGATTTTTTTCTGTGTGTACATATGTGGCATAAATTGAAAATAACCTAACCACTAGGTATCAGGTCTTCGGTCTTCGGAAAACACATATCAAACGTAAGACGGACAACGTTAAATTAACTTCACTCTTCATATGAATTCATTATTTATATACATATAAGGTGTAAGATCAATATTGTAGGAATGAAAAACGAAATGACAAACTTATAGGTATACACCCTTTTTCACCTGTGTTGAAAGGTATAAAAAATAAAATTAAATAAAAAAAAGGGTAAATTAAAAGGTGTGAATATGTTTAAAGTACATATAAATATATGTACCTATTTCAAAAATTAAAAAAAGTCAAAAACCGATCAATTTCTTTTAAGATAAAAAAAATTTTCACAAACCAAAAAATTTAATAGACCGGGATTCGAACCCGTAAAAACCAACATAAAGTTATTGATAACCCACCGGCTAGACCATTCGACCACCGCGGTGCACCGTGGGACATAGAAAACGATTGTGTATATGAGTATGTGGTATGAATTGTCTTTAATCGTTAATTGAAGTATGTGTTTGTTGTTTGTGTATAATAAAGAAGGTAACCAAACAAACACGGAGGTTTGATTTCAAATTGAAAATGATTTGAAATCAAACGTTTTCTCAAACGACAAACGTTTGATAATGATTTGAAAATCATAGCGTTCTCAACAAAAATTGAAAAATGCTTTTATTTTCAACTTGCTTTCAAACGTAATTCTCAAATTTTTTTCAAATGTGGATTATAATACAATGTGGAATATAAATAAAACTATGTATTTAATTTTTTTAATTTAAATTTAATTTTTATTTAAATAAACTTTGAGATAAACATTTGGTACCAAAAAGATGAAATAGTGTTCTTTCCGTCCTCTAATTCTTGGAAAGACAAAATACTTGGCTCCCTTTTATTTTGAGGATTGTAGCACCGCGATCGTTTAACAAACTTTCTTCACTTTCCCGTTTTATTATTTTTCTTTTTTTCGTATTTTTAATCATTGTAATTTCTCACAAATAATTTTTCTTTTTCACAAGAAATAAAATGTTCACTTTATATTAAAATTAATTTTTAATAGTAAAACACATGTAACCACAATGTAAAAAAATGTAACTTTAATCGCCTTTTTTAATGCTTACAGTTATTTTTCGAATTTATAAAGTTTTCTTGCATTATAATTGTCAAAATGACGATAAATCGTCAAATCTGGGAGGTTGCTGCTTATTTCGATTCAAAAGAAATACTTTACGAGTTCGAACAATTTGACTGTGTAAAACGATAAAACTAATATTATTTTTATGAATTGTTATAAACTTACTTTTACCTAATCAATGATAAATCTTTTTTTAATATATAAAAAAATCAACTGGTCGAAATATCTTTCCATAAATTCTTGGAACTTCAATAGCAAGAAATGGTGGGCTGTACATACACACAGAAAAAAATACCAATGTAAAATTATCATGGAAAAATGTTGATTGAGAATCATAATAAATTTCTGCAAAAGTATGCCCTTTATTTAAATGTATAATTATTTAATATTTATTTTAAATGAAAAATAATAAAAAAAATCTTTAATCACGTTTATTTAATATTATTCACTGTTAAAAAAAATAAAAAAAAAAATATTAAAATATAAATAAATATGGATTCAATATTGAATCCATAAAAACCTGCTTTATATTAAAATCAAAAGTTTATCTTGTTAAATTAACATGCATACGTAGTTAAGTATGTTAATTTTTTTATTTTCATTCCTAAAATATGTTATAAAAAGAAGACAATTCCCGTATTCTTTTAATTAAAATTATTTAGTTAAATAGTACATCAAGTTTTCAAAGTAGAATGATGACGAAAACCATATCGGGCCATTCTGCTGATTGAACTGTTAACAAAGGCGACTACAAAATAAGTGAAACATGTGTTACAGGGGTAAGTGTTATGAATTGTTCTTAAATAAATGCATATGTTGTTTCTGAACACTGTTATAACACACTTAAACCAATTAGTTTCTACATGAAATTTCTGAACACTGTTATAACACACTTAAACCAATTAGTTTCTACATGAATTCACGTTGTTTCAACATGAAATAACTTTCATTCAACGTGATTCGGATTGTTATTTCAATATAAATGACATTTTGCTCTAACTTTACTGCAATGTTAAATTAACATAATTCATGTTAGTTATTTTAAAAGAAAAAAATGTTGTTCGCAAGTAATTATAAAATCAGGTTCAATTAACATGAAAAACGCATGAAGCAAAATCACCACCGAAAAATTTTAAATCAACCTTGTTTTCGGCGTTTTTAACTTGATTTTTTTCTGTGTGTACATATGTGGCATAAATTGAAAATAACCTAACCACTAGGTATCAGGTCTTCGGTCTTCGGAAAACACATATCAAACGTAAGACGGACAACGTTAAATTAACTTCACTCTTCATATGAATTCATTATTTATATACATATAAGGTGTAAGATCAATATTGTAGGAATGAAAAACGAAATGACAAACTTATAGGTATACACCCTTTTTCACCTGTGTTGAAAGGTATAAAAAATAAAATTAAATAAAAAAAAGGGTAAATTAAAAGGTGTGAATATGTTTAAAGTACATATAAATATATGTACCTATTTCAAAAATTAAAAAAAGTCAAAAACCGATCAATTTCTTTTAAGATAAAAAAAATTTTCACAAACCAAAAAATTTAATAGACCGGGATTCGAACCCGTAAAAACCAACATAAAGTTATTGATAACCCACCGGCTAGACCATTCGACCACCGCGGTGCACCGTGGGACATAGAAAACGATTGTGTATATGAGTATGTGGTATGAATTGTCTTTAATCGTTAATTGAAGTATGTGTTTGTTGTTTGTGTATAATAAAGAAGGTAACCAAACAAACACGGAGGTTTGATTTCAAATTGAAAATGATTTGAAATCAAACGTTTTCTCAAACGACAAACGTTTGATAATGATTTGAAAATCATAGCGTTCTCAACAAAAAGGGGAAATTATTTTCAAATTGAAAAATGCTTTTATTTTCAACTTGCTTTCAAACGTAATTCTCAAATTTTTTTCAAATGTGGATTATAATACAATGTGGAATATAAATAAAACTATGTATTTAATTTTTTTAATTTAAATTTAATTTTTATTTAAATAAACTTTGAGATAAACATTTGGTACCAAAAAGATGAAATAGTGTTCTTTCCGTCCTCTAATTCTTGGAAAGACAAAATACTTGGCTCCCTTTTATTTTGAGGATTGTAGCACCGCGATCGTTTAACAAACTTTCTTCACTTTCCCGTTTTATTATTTTTCTTTTTTTCGTATTTTTAATCATTGTAATTTCTCACAAATAATTTTTCTTTTTCACAAGAAATAAAATGTTCACTTTATATTAAAATTAATTTTTAATAGTAAAACACATGTAACCACAATGTAAAAAAATGTAACTTTAATCGCCTTTTTTAATGCTTACATTTATTTTTCGCTTTAGTGTTGCCAAGTTTATTTTTGATTTGATTTTAAAATTTGACAAACATTTGACATCAAATTGATAAAACATTTCATATCAAATGTTTATTTTCAAATCATTATCAATTTGAATATAAATGTTAAATCAAACAATTGAAAAACGTTTGAGAATTGCGTTTGATGTTAAATGATAAAGTCATTTCATATCAAAGGTTTGACTTCGTGTTGGGAATATAAAAGAAAATAAGTTCACCACAAATATTTTAAATGAAAAAAAAACACAAACGAAACAAACAAAATACAACACACAACTATTTTACAGGGCTGTGATTAAACATTTTTAAACAAAAGTCGCAAAAACCTGTCTTTTGGGTAATAAAAGTCGCAAACCTATTTTAATGATTTTTATTTATCAATATTACAACAAAAACAAACCAAACACTTGGTTAAATTGTGTATGCTTTTATATCATTTTTGTGCAAAAATATTATATGTATTTGAATTTATTGTTGTAAAAAAGTTCTAAAAAGCTTACTAATATGTATGTTATCCATGTCAACAATAAAAAGGCAATGATTGCTTTTAATATTATGCCGACATACTAGATCGTTGTTCGTTATATTACCTGCTCTTTGTTGAAAAAAGTAGTCGTTAAATTAGATGATGAGGGCATTTCTAATATTCCCTGAATATTCAATTTTTTATAGGATGTTTGTGCGATTTTTAATGAAGAATTTTAATCAGTGTGACCATTTTAGGAATTGTGCAGCATAATTATACAGTTCAACACATGATTTCGGGACTCAATTCTGATAATTGGTTATGAAAGTAGACCCAAAAAGAACTTCTGCATCATTAGTTTGGTCATGGTACATCAAATAATAATTTAAAAATTAATTTGAAGTTAGTAAGTATCGTATATGGGAATTTGCCACGTTTTAGGCTCTTTTGTTTGTCATTACTCGAGAACCACTAGGCCGAATGAGCTGAAACAAATTGAAATTAAGAATTACAATTCCTTTAATCTGTTCATACAACGTTTCGCTACATAAGCAACAGCTTCGCAGTTATAAATAAATGTATGAAGAAAAAAAATATTTTTTGCCCAAAAAATTGAAATTTTTTATTTTTAATTCATAAAAAATTCAAAACGGCAAAAAAGTGTCAAGTCCTATTACTTTCACGTAAAGTCGCATAACCTATGAACAAAATGAGACATAAATCATAAAAATCGATGAACGCGTTTCGCTTTTATTCACATTTAAGTAAAGGTATGAATTTCAAAAATTTGCTAGAGATATCCACAAAATTCTTTGGAAAAACATTTATGACTTATGGTGTTTTCTTTTCTACAAAAAATGTGCCTTTTAAAAAAAAAAATGCAATTTGGTGTCTGTTTCTTAAAAATTTTGCTCCCGAAAAGCATTAGTTTTTTAGAATAAAACAAGCCACCTTTTTCGGGAGCAAAATTTTTAAGAAAAAAGACACCAAATTGAATTTTTTTTAAAAAAATGCACATTTTTTTGTAGAAAAGAAAACACCATTAATTCAAAGAAATTTCATTTTATTTTTTTACAATACGATAACCCTGCATGCTTGTATGTTTTTGTATTTTAATATCCTAATAAATATATTTTTGAAACGTTGCTCATTCGTTATTATCTTATTTTTAACATTTTGATAAATGAAAAAAAAAAATTGTTGATATTGTAAATTTATGTCAAATAGAAGCCAGTGTTCGCACTTGCGAACACCCATTTCCGGGACTCATGGACAAGGCAGCGGCAAACCGACAACGGATTTGAATTCAGAATTACTTCAGAATTACTATAAAAAGAGTATACATTTTTAAAAATATCACGTTTGCATTTTCTTAGCCGAATATGGGTTAAGTAGTGAGCCCAATTTTACATTTTTTAAAGGTAAATTAAGCACCAAAAACTAAGATTTAGCTGCAAAATTTTCATTTGGCATTTTATTTAGGTTTTTAAAAAAAATGTTTTAAGCTTCTTTTGATTAATTTTAAAAGTTGGAATGAATAGTCTCAGCGATTTAAACTAATAATTTTGTTTATACCCAGTAAAAACTTCGCCTACAAAATAATGTGTTAAGTAATCAGAAAAACTTAAAAGCACTACTTACAATTCTACTGAAAGAACCAATGAATTTTACAAGGGATGTCCCAAAATGAACGCATTAAAAAGTAAGTCATTATTTTTTTACCTACAATACAGAAATAATTAGTTATAGAAGTTGTTATAGAAGCATGTAAATAAGAAAGCTACTAAATAATGGGTGAGAGAAGCTATTTATTTTGAAAAAGTAAGCGAAGTTTTTACTGGGTAACTTGTTATAAACTTACTTTTACCCAATAATGTACATATATAAATATTCTGGTCTAAATATCTTTTTATAAATTCTTTTCAAATTAATCGCAAACCGTTTGTATTTTGTTGTTATCAGAAGAATTATTTCTAGTATTTTCAAACTCCTTTTTAGCATTTTTTGGCCTTACCTAATGCCAGAGTAAGCTGTGAACAAATTTTAAGATCTGTTTCTATGTCATTGTTTTGTCAATAAAATTATACAAACGCTCATGTTGCTTCCTTTTCGATTATATTAAACATTTAAGTACGCAAATACATATTGTGGAATGTTTTGTTTTCAAATAACACATACGATTTTTTTTAGAAATTAAAAGATTTTTTAAAAATAATGTGGCAGCACTTGTGTAAAGCTGGGATCACACGATTGCCGCAATGCACCAATTTTTACACTTTTTAATACCCCAATCGTGTGACCGCACAACCAAATGGCTCATGTACCAATCGAGGACAATATTGTGATTGCTTTTACCAATCAAATGCAACCCTGGTGCGGCAATCGTGTGACTGTTTGCTATGCAACCGCGCGTTAATAAAAATAACAAAAATGCACCAATATTTATTGTGTTCTTGTGCGGCAATCAAACAACACAATACGCGCCAATATTTGCCTTTTTTTATTAAGCTGGGATCACACGATTGCCGCAAATGCACCAATATGACACAATTATTATTGTGCTTTATTGACGCACAATAATGAAATTGCCCCAACCAAATTTTCTGAAATCACACGATTGCCCTGTTTTATACAAATTTAATTGCCGCTAGTTGGTACAAAGCGAAATGGTTACAACAATTGCCGCAGAACAGTCACACGATTGTTCTTACTTATGTATGTATGTATATTAACTGCGAAAACAGCTGTTGTGGTAGCTTTTTTATTTGTTTGAAAGTTCTTGTTGGATTGTTCATTGAAAAAAATTAAATGATAAATGATACAAATCATATACTTAAACAAATTATTGCTGAAAAGTTTTATTTAATTTTTTAAGATATTCCAAAAATTAACAGTCTGTTCAACAATTTCGTATGTTTAGGTTCGAATAGAAATATCTTTAATAAAAATATTCGCACAGAACAGCTAAATATGCTTGTGAACATACCTACATACTTAAAATAATTAATTAAAAAATTTAAATGCAAAATAAATAAATACATACATATTTATTTTCATTACCTAATAAAAGAAACACAAAAAAGTAAATCTAATAAAAAAGGCATATATTGGCGCGTATTGTGTTGTTTGATTGCCGCACAAGAACACAATAAATATTGGTGCATTTTTGTCATTTTATTGACGCGCGGTTGCATAGCAAACAGTCACACGATTGCCGCACCAGGGTTGCATTTGATTGGTAAAAGTAAGCACAATATTGTCCTCGATTGGTACATGAGCCATTTGGTTGTGCGGTCACACGATTGGGGTATTAAAAAATGTGAAAATTGGTGCATTGCGGCAATCGAGTGATCCCAGCTTTAGATTTACTTTTTTGGGATTCTTTTAGTAGGTAATGAAAATAAATATGTATGTATTTATATATTTTGCATTTAGATTTTTTTAATTAATTATTTTAAGTATGTATGTATGTATGTTCTCAAGCATATTTAGCTGTTCTGTGCGAATATTTTTATTAAAAATATTTTTATTCGAACCTAAACATACGAAATTGTTGAACAGACTGTTAATTTTTGGAATATCTTAAAAAAATTAAATAAAACTATTTAACAATAATTTGTTTAATTATATGATACAAATTTAATTTTTTTCTACAACAGCTGTTTTCGCAAATTAATTTAAGTAAGAACAATCATGTGACTGTTCTGCGGCAATTGTTGTAACCATTTCGCTTTGTACCAACTAGCGGCAATTAAATTTGTATAAAACAGGGCAATCGTGTGATTTCAGAAAATTTGGTTGGGGCAATTTCATTATTGTGCGTCAATAAAGCACAATAATAATTGTGTCATATTGGTGCATTTGCGGCAATCGTGTGATCCCAGCTTAAGAATTTTGAATAGAAATGAGTCGTTCAGTGGATAAAGGGAATGTGTCCAAAAATTTAAAATGGAGAAAAACGACAGAACAGTTGACGTTGACTTTAAAAGTAGTTGTTACAACAAAACTCAAAACTAAAATTACAGAATTAATTATTAGGGCTTCCTTTACAATTTGTAAATATATAATGTTAGTATGTAAGTGTATGTGTTCGCAAAACCTGTTAATATGATACAAATACGTTTTTATTGATAAGAGTTTGAGTGGAAAAAGGGAATAAGTCCACCAAATTTTTTGTTGTTAAAATCGACAGCGTAAAAATGCAAATTAATTATGTTTTGACTTTGAGCATTCGTTCGAAAATAAAAAGAAAAAATATCCATCTAAAAATTGGCTTACTATAAATAGTAAATTTTAATATTTATAATATTTAAAAAAAATACTATTCAACTTTACTTACTTAATATGCGCAGGTGAAATAATTAAAATATTTTTACGAAATGTTTTTCAAAGGCTTTTTATGCCTTAATTTCTACAAGCAGATATCTGGTCGTATTCGTACCTTTCAGTTATTTTTACCTATCCGGTAAAACTATTTTGGTAATTTCAACGTTAATTTTGCATACTTGTTTTTACCTTTTAGTTTGCTTTTAAAAATGGCAACAAATAGAAATACAAATATTTGTATTAATTTTTAGAATTAACTGTCAAAAATCGATGACGTAAAATACACTACAGTTTAACCAGTAGGTAAGACATACGTGTTGAAATTATGAAAAATTCCTTACACCATAGATATCTATACACAACTAGATATTAAAAGCTAGAGATTAAAAGCAAAGTTAACAAGTGATTAATGCAATATAAATGCAAACGTGGACTTATTCCCTTTTTCCACTGAAAATAAAAATTTTGTGTTTCGTACAAAAAAATGTTTTGTCCTTAAAAGGGGTTTTCCGTTGAAATTCGAAAACAAAATTTTTATCATACATCGTTAGTCATAAAATCTCAAAAAAGCCAAAAATGGACTCATTCCCTTTATCCACTGAACGATTCAAATGTAAGAAGAGATGCTCAACACATAGCAACAATCCGTTTCTAAAACGAAAAATAATAACAACAATCATGAAAACAATGCCTAACTTAAATAACTTTTGCATATGCTACATACAAAGGCATTTGCGTTTAAGCCAAAAACAAATTATAAAATATGGTTTTTGTTTTATATAAAATTTAGCGATCGATCCCTTTTTACATTGTCAATAAAATGAAAAAAATCAAAAATTGCTGAATACTCTTAAAATCGTTTATAAAAAAAAATTTTTTCGCAAAGGTGGATGCCGAGATTCGAACCGTGGCAACAACTAACACGAGCCAACCGCCCAGACAACTCGGCCATTGACGCAGAACTAAAGTAGAATATATTCCATCACATTGTTTGTTTAATATTTAGGTATGTATATTTCTATTTAAGGGATCAATCATGTACAAACATGTGTGTGTACATGTTATGCTTAACATTCAACTCGTTCGAATAAAAAAACAAAAACAAAAAAACAACAACCACAAGGGATTTTTTTTTTTAGAAAAATAGAGGCAGTTTTTTTTTTTGGTAATATCTCAGCCATTTGTGGACCGAACTTGCTGAATTTCAATAGCAAGCGATTGTAGACTATATGTGACATAAATGTAAAAAAACAACCTAGCCGCTATCATGTCTGGTGCCTCCGGAAAACACATTTCAAGCGTAAGACGGACACATTTCAAGCGTAAGACGGACACATTTCAAGCGTAAGACGGACATACGGACATTGTTAAATCAACTTCTCATCTCATATGGACCCAGAATATATATACTTTATAGGGTATAAGATCAATATTGTAGAAATTACAAACGGAATGACAAACTTGTATGTATATGTGTACTCTTTTCCACCTGTGGTGAAGGGTATAAAGATATGAAAAAACCATTATTTACTTTCTTAGCGGGCATACAAAAATCGATTCAAAATGTTCACTGCTGTTCGCTCGGTCATTAATAGGTCGGACAAGAAAGTTATATTATACTTGCCCAATCTCAAGAATGCCAAGGCTGCAGCTAAGGCTGCTGCCGTTGGAAATTGCAAAATTGTGGCCGTTGTTGGTGCTGTCGTCGATGTCCAATTCGAGGATTAATTGCCCCCCATTTTGAATGCCTTGGATGTCGAAAACCGTTCCCCTCGCTTAGTCTTGGAAGTCGCCCAGCATTTGGGAGAAAATGTTGTACGTACCATTGCTATGAACGGGACTGAGGGTTTGGTACATGGCAACAAAGTACTGGACACCGGCTACCCAATCCGTATTCCCGACGGTGGCGAAACTTTGGGGCGTATTATCACTGTCATTGGTGAACCCATCGATGAACGTGGTCCCATTCCCACTGATAAGACCGCAGCCATTCACGCTGAAGCTCCCGAATTTGTGGATATGACTGTCGAACAAGAAATCTTGTTGTCGATTTGCTTGCTCCCTACGCCAAGGGTGGTAAAATCGGTGTCTTTGGCGGTACTGGTATCGGCAAAACCGTATTATTAACAACGTTGCTAAGGCCAATGGTGGTTACTCCGTGTTTGCTGGTGTCGGTAAACGTACCCGTGAAGGTAACGATTTGTGCAATAAAATGATAATTTCTCTTAAGGACAAGACTTCAAAAGCAGCTCTTATCTACGGTCAAATTAATGAACCCCCAGGCGCTCGTGCCCGTATTGCTTTGACTGGTTTGACCCTTGCTGAATACTTCTGTGATATAGAAGGTCAAGATGTATTGCTTTTCATTGACAACATTTTCCGTTTGCTCAGTCCGGTTCTGAAATATCTGCCTTGTTGGGTCGTATCCCCTCCGCCGTAGGTTACCAACCCACTTTGGCCACTGATATGGGTACTATGTAGGAACGTATTACCACCACCAAGAAGGGTTCCATCACCCCTGTCCTGGCTATTAATGTACCAGCTGACGATTTCATAGATCCTGCTCCAGCCATCACATTCGCTCACTTGGACGCCACAACTGTCCCGTGCCATCGCTGAATTGGGTATATACCCTGCTGTGGATCCTCTCGATTCCACCTCTCGTATTATGGACCCCAACATCATTGGACACGAACATTGCAGCATTGCCCGTCAAGTCCAAAAGCTCTTGCAAGATTACATACAAGTCCCTCCAGGATATCATTGCTATTTTAGGTACGGATGAATTGTCTGCAGAAGACAAATTGACCGTCGCTCGTGCTCGTAAGATCCAACGTTTCTTGTCCCAGCCTTTCCATGTCGCCGAAGTCTTCACTGGTCATGCCGGAAAATTGGTCCCTCTTGAAGAAAGCATCAAAGGCTTCATCAAAATCTTAGCTGATGATTACGATCACCTCCCTGAAGTCGCTTTCTACATGGTTGGACCCACCAAGGATGCTGCCTAAACATCAGACGTAGCATCAACTTTAAAACTATAAGCACAACCCTATTTAAAACAATTATATTCTAAGAATGTGCTTTTTCAAATCTAATAGCTCTAATATGTACGCACTAATCTCATATTTTGAGTGAAAAGTCGTCATTAATTTGTATTTGTAAATGTTCGTTTCAAATGAGATAAGTAAAGACAAAGTTATATACATATATATATATAAAAATTCAAACTAAAAATTAAAAAAAATCTAAAAGTATTGGCAAAATCTTGCTGTTGATCAGCTTTTATTTCGTTTGTTTCCTCCTCTATTTCCTCTTCACAAATTGTATGCATTAAGATCGCCGTTTAACGTGGAAAAGCCATATAGAAGCAAAATTAACCGAAAAGTAACTAAAAGCCATCCAGATTCA
Organism: Pollenia labialis; assembly: GCA_949318255.1. Lineage (NCBI taxonomy): Eukaryota > Metazoa > Arthropoda > Insecta > Diptera > Polleniidae > Pollenia > Pollenia labialis. The sequence continues at coordinate 60,826,669 of OX439141.1, forward strand.
TTGGCTTATTGGAAGAAACTCTGTCCTTATACTTGACTGCAAACTTCTACTTTACAACTCCATCTTAAAGCCAATCTGGTGCTATGGAATTCAGTTATGGGGCACTGCCTTGGCCTCTAATATTGAAAAAATTCAAAGGCGCCAAAATAAACTTCTTCAAATAATCACAACTGCCATTTGGTATGTCATAACTCAAATAGTCACAAGGAAAATACTAAAAAGGCTCGAATTGCATCCAAGCCCACTAGCTCAAAATATTTAAAACGATAGCGGCCACACTCGCTTAAGGTGAAGAGACACTGCAGTACTTACCCATCAAGACGAGCGATAAACATCTAGATATGTGAACAGAACCCGCGATAGAGAAAATTTTTGTCTGGCACTGGCAGGACTTAAAATAAAGTTTTAGGATAAGATTTGATTAATAATTGTTAGTTCTTATTTAATATATCGATATTCAATTAATAAATAATGAAAAAACAAATTGTTACTACCTTAATTGCATTCTCATTAACCACTACGTCGCAGCTAACAATTAATTTTCTAGATTCTCGATCATACAGACGAATGTATTTTGCTGGGGGTTCTTAACCAACATTTTTTTTGCTTTTGGATCCTACTTTTTCCTTCCAAGCTGTTTCGGTTAGTAAACTATGGATTCTTGATGTGACTTAAGTCTTAATACGGTGTTATTGTTCGATTTTTTGTTGTTGTGGATCTGTTTACACAGAAAAAATTATTTTTCCAATTCAAACAAAAAATTTGTAGAATCAAACAATTTTTTGTCTGAAATTGGTCCTATAAACAAATTCGCATATTCAAACAATTTATTTGCATTTTGTTTATTGAAAAAACACCGATTTTTTTCAAACAAATAATTTAACTGAATCAAACAAAAAGTTTACTGAAATTCATATAAATTTCAAACAAATAATTTTGCCGAATCAATCAAAAAAGTTTTTGCACAAGCAATGACGCGCACACAAGCAAGCACTGTTGGAGAAGATAAAGCAGAGCAGACGAAGTCTTATTTATACCTGCACACAAGGTGTTTCTTCATCACTCACTGTTGCTGCATCCTTTCCTTTGCTCATGAAGAAGAAATGTAACCAAAAACGGCGGCAGACCGACTCGATATGTTTTTCGCCATCATTCTATTTGTGTATTTGATGTATTTAAGTAAACAGCTTGAAAAAATTGAATACGGGATTTTGTTTTTTTTATCAACTTTAATACCAACGAAAAATTTATTTTGTTTCTTATAATGTTGTTGTTGTTTCTGTTGTTTAAAAAGAGTGAAAAGTTTTTGTTGTTTTTTTACTACAAACTACACTATTTTATCATTTTTCTTATTGCTGTACTTTTTTAAAGCGTCCAAAAATAGACTGCATGTGTTTTTGTTGTAGTTATTATATTTTACATAAAATAAAAAAAATGCAAAAAAGACAACATTAAGGAGCGTTAAATATTTCATACAAAATGATGAAAACTTGAAGTAAATAACGCGTATATTATATTTTTGAATAGTTGTCAACATTTTTGTTGGTTAAATAAAAATCAAACAAAAATATTAATTGGACCAGTAAAAAAATTTGTAGAAATCAAAAAAATTTTCAAACAAGCGCTTGTTTGAAAATAATTCGGCAATAATTTTTTCTGTGTATTACGTAAACAGCTGTTCTTACAGCTTCGCGGCAAAGAAATTTTTTTTACCGCTTGCAAGTAACATGGTTCGTGCCGACTCTTGTAGCGTTCTATTGTCTCTTTCGATGAACCCATTTTGCTCCGAGTGTATGCACAAATTTTTTCGAGCAATATTCCTTTGTGGCTTAGTAGCTCAAATATTTACAATGTTTACCTCGATAGCTGCTGGTTGCGTGGAGCTGGTTGTGGATTGATGGTAGGTGAAGCACGTTCCTTGGCAGTTCCGGCACAGTGTAGTACACCGGTGGTTGGCTGAAAACGTTAGAGACCCTTGCTGTCCAATTTGGTAAAGAAAACACATTGTGAGGGTTGGTTTGGTTTAATTGTACAACTTTTATTTGTGTTTCTGATGGGGTTTTGTTAATATTTTCTCACTTTTTGTTAATTTTTTCACTGGTTTATTCAATTAAAAAAGAAAACTTATTGTTTGCGGCTCAAAATACAAAATGGAAGTGATTAAAAAATGCAAAATCATGTAACATGTCTGTTGTCAAAATCTCTCCACTCGAAAGTTGCTACATCGTAGCAGCCAGAGATGGACACACGTTACATTTTCAATGTTCCCTATTTGTCGGCGGCGCGAACATGCCGCCCGCATTGCACCTACCGTGCAAATAAAATAACCACTTGTATAAAACTAACATATAAATCAAATTCATTGAAGAACAAAACAAAAGATTGTAATACAAATTCATGTGGATTATTTGAAAACCTTAGTTCCCATGGAAATTCATTATTACAGTATACTTTAAGATCAAAAAGTTGTTACATAAATAATAAAAGGTAGAAATAAAAGATGGCTGGTTATTGAGTCACCGGTCGAGCCTCCGCAAAGACTGCCAGCCAAAAGATTATGGGTTGTGAGTACAGCCGTCCTTCTCTGCCCTTCGCCGGGCCATTAAAGACTAGGTGAGCCACATCCGCTCCCAAGACTAGGCAATACCATAGCTCCTACACCAATTAAGGTTCGCCAGTCACCAATCAAGCACCCCAACAAGCTCCGTCGGATTTATTTTCATACTCTTTATCCTCCACTTCACAGATCACACCGATCTTACGCCCTGATGGGCCACGACTCTTAATTTGTTTTCCACGTCCATGCACAAGGCATGGAACCTGTTGCACAATGGGCAGGAAAAATTGGGTTTAAAGAACCCATCACACATGATGTAATGCTAAATTGGAGTAGAATAATTTAGAGTTAGTTTGGTGAAGAAGGAAGAGTATGTTATTTCGAGTACGCGAGTGAGGTATTAGGTGGCTGTTTGAGATACTTTATTATGTGAGGTGGGGCAAAAGAACAAGTTTATGAATTGGCCTAGTTATATTTCCCCTTTAAGTTTTCAAATCTACTACTCGAACCCTATTATCAGAACCACGATAGACCTTCAAAACACGACCGATAGACCTTCAAAACACGACCGAACGAAACTGCTCTTTCTTCAGAACCATAATGTCATCTCTCAGCAGATCTTGCTAAGGAGTTTTCCACTTATTGCGCTTACGTAACTCCTTTAGGTATTCGTCCTTCCATCGTTGGCATATCCCTTGCTGCAGTGAGTTGACCTTACGCCAGCGATTTATATGGCTTTTAACCGGTAGAAGCTCTTCTGGCTCGACAGGAGTCACCATAGCCAAGCCAATGAGAAAATTACTTGGAGTAAGGGCCAACGCTTCATCTGCCTTATCAGACAATGGTCCTTAAGGGAGCGAATTAAGAAAGGCTTCTACATTTGCGAGAATAGTGGAGAACTCTTCAAACGTGTTTTATTTGACCAGCGATTTTCGTAAGATCCGTTTTACAGCTTTTCACGCCAGCCTTCCAGAGCCCGCCCATATGGGGAGCCGAGGCCAGTATAAAGCGCTACGACAGTTTCTATTTCGTGAAAGCGTCTTCTTTAAATTGCTTCACACTAGCTTCGAAATTTAAATCGATTTGTTTGGCCACACCTACGAAGTTGCGCCCATTATCGGAAAGTATTTTGTTAGGACAACCTCGACGAGCGATGAACCGGGCCAGGGCAGCTAAAAAGGCTGGAGTGCTTTAAGTGGAAAAACTAATAAAAAGACACACATAACCTTTAGTTATCGTGCAACCCCTTCCCGTAAAACTTTAAATTTCAAACGGGCCTGCAAAGTCAACATTTGTATTTGAAAAAGATCTGCTAAAGGACGTCCGTTCCTGCGATAAAGGGGCCATTATCTGCTCCTGTAACTTCTTCCGATGTAGGGGAAAAGTTCTGCAACTATGAATCACGGTTTTTACTAGGGTTTTTTGTCTTCAATATATAACAATCTTGACGAATGACATTCAATACTAAACGCGGACCACCATGACAAGATAACTTATGAACAAATTCGACATTAAGGTAAGAATAATGGGATGACGTTCGTTATATGTAACGAAGGGTTTGAATTCGTTATAACTTTTTATTTAAGAAATAATTATTAATTTTTTTTAATACATTATATAAATGGGGAATATTTTTGGTTTAGTTTTGAAAAATAATATCTCGCAAGTGATGGCCATTTTCTGATTCGCAAATTCGAGCTCTTTCCAACATATTTTCCATAACCTTTCGCAAAACTTCAGGTGTTATGTTGCTTGTTTCGTTGCGTATATTGCTTTTTAATTGCAATAAGTTTTAGTTCTAAGCTTATTAATGAGGACTTTTCCTTTCAAATAACCCAAAAGAAAACAGTCTGGGGCGGTTAAATCCAATTAATATCACTTTTACGAAGATGTCTCGTAAAAAAACCATTGTGTCCCTTGCAGTGTGTGCTGTGACTCCATCTTGTTGCAACCATACTTACGAATGGTTTTCTACGGCTGGCCTTAAATATTTTCAAACACTGTCCGATATCTGATACCATTGACGGAAACGGCGACCCTGAGTTCATTTTCAAAAATATAAGGGCCAATTATCCTTTACAATGAAAAACCGCACCAAACCCTACACTTAGGTGGGTGAATTTCTCGCTGTTTAACTACTCTCGGATTTTGCGTAGCCCATATCCTGCAGTTGTGCTTATTAACGAACCCACTTAATTGGAAATGGGATTCGTCGCTCATAATAAAATTATAATTTTCTTCTGCTTTTTTTTGAAAAATAAAGCTCAACAATTTGGGCACGTTGTTCAATTGACATTTACAAAATACTGAAAAGAAAAATATATTAAAACAAGTCAGAAAGTATAGTCGGTCAAGCCCGACCTACACCACAGTATATAAGACCACATCATGCATATGTGTCCATATAAATATGGATTTACCTATGTTTATAAGTTTATAAAGTTCATTAAAATCGGTTTGAAAGTTTTTAGAGGTCCCTTGTGGTCCTATTTTTGAAAAACTGTATACCTAATGTGTCCATATAGATATGGATCTATCTATGTTTTAAATTTCATTAAAATCGGTTTGAGAGGCAGAAATTGCCCCTTTTTCCCCCATGGGCCTATTTTATTAAAAATGCATACCTTTTGTGTCCATATAGATATGGTTCTATCTATGTTTTTAATTTCATTAAAATCGGTTTGATTGTTTCTGAGAGGAAGAAATTTCCCCCTATCTTCCCTCATGGTCTTACGATTCGGCCCATTTTCGATAGGCTTCGTCCTTGTGCCAAGAAGAACCTATGTCTCAAATTTTATTAAATTATCTCCAAAATTGCGACCTGTACTTTGCGCACAAGGTTACATGGACAGCCAGCCTGCCTGCCATCTTGCCGGACGGACATCGTTAGTTCGACTCAAAAATGATTCTGAGTCGATCGGTATACTTTAAGGTGGGTCTAGGACCAATATTTTAAGGCGTTGCACACATCAGCACAAATGCATAATACCCTCTCCACTATTGTGGTGTGGGTATAAAAAGTGATTAGCAATTCAAACCCCTTCGGTAATTTTGACCACCCTTGACAGGCCAGCGGTGGAACCAAGGCGACCATTCGCTCTAATAATGTTGTCTTTGTCTAGAAATGGCATGAACACTAGTAAAAGGCTACGAGATTCTATTTTCTTTATTGATTTCAAAGACTGTTACTAATTTATGAAATTACGTTGTTGGGAAAAGACAAATAAGCGGTTTCTAACGAAAACTAGTTCTTTGGTAGAGATTCTTCTTTAGTCAAAACTTATTTTTATTTTTAAATTTTAACACTTAAACAAAGAAAGGGAATATTTATTTATTTATTTATTTATTTTCAATTCTATACACAAGACTTAAAGCCTCTTATTGCAGCATAGAACATTGTTTTAGCAGAAACATTTATAATTATAATTTGTAAATGATAAAATTTAAAACAAAAGAAAAAATTTAAAAGAGAGAAAAAAATTATTAAATTAAATTGAAAATTAACAAAATAGTAATATTTAAAATTTCATAAAAAAATGAAAAAAATTAACGTGCAAAAAAATTTAAAATGCTTTTTTTAAAGCTCAGTGCGTTACTAGTTATTTGTATATTATGCGGGAGTAGATTCCAAAGACGGATTGCATTAAGGAAAAATTGCCAATCGGAAGTTAAACTTTGGTGTCTAAACAATTAAATTCTTTTACCTCTATTAAACCTAGATATGGTTAAGCGGTTATACAGATGTTGTGGTTGTTGAGTAAACACGATTTTGTGCATAAATATCAGTACTCTTGTTTTGAGAAGGTCATCAAACTGAATACCATATAACTTTACCGTAAAAGGAGAAACAGAATTAAACCTTTTCACGCCATATACTTATCGTACAATGCTTTTAAAGACTGAGTTTAATTTTCTTGTACTTGCCGCATCACATTTGGCAAATAATTCGCATCCATACATCAGAATTGGCAATAAATAGGTTTTGGCAAGAAGTATTCTTATTTTGACAGGTGTACAATACTGCGTTTGCCAGAGAGTTCTAAGCATGGAAAATGTACGGCCACATGCATAATTAATATGGTTGCCCCATGTCAGGTTCTTATTAAAAATAATACCTAAATTTTTTGCTGTATTTACCCTTTCAATACGTTCATCACCAAGAAAAATATCAGGTATATGATCGGTTATAGTAGATCGTTTTTGGATAACAAGATACTTAGATTTTTTTGGGTTGATACTAAGACCATTAGCAGTAGCCCATTCATATATATGTTTTAACTCAGTATTCAGAGTTAAGACACATTGTTCAATTTCAGATGTATCACAGCTGATGTAAATCTGAACATCGTCAGCATACATTCTGACTTTGCAGTGTGTAAGTTGACTCGGAAGGTCATCAGCGTAAAGCGAAAATAGAAGGGGCCCAATAATTGACCCCTGCGGTACACCCCTCGTCACAGGTAGAAATTTTGATTTATTATTACCACTTTGAACATATTGATACCTGTTGGTAAGATATGTTGATATCAGACGTGTAGCAGCTGTAGAAAACATAAACATGTGTTGTAGTTTTTAACATAGGACGTTATGATCGACTGTATCGAAGGCTTTTGAATGATCCAAAAGTACTAAGATATTTGTTTTTCGTTCATCTATACTATTTCTTATATCTTCCGCAACATCTACAAGTGCAGTTATGCAACTGTGGTTTTTCCGAAACCCAGATTGTTTATCATTAAGCAGATTATGATCATTAACGTAAAGCGATATCTGATTGTGAATTAACCTCTCAAAGATTTTCGACATAAAGGGTAAAATGGCAATTGGCCTATATTCTGATCTAGTTTTGGGTATTGGTATTATCTTGGACTTTTTCCAATTTGAGGGAAAATGACTGGTGGTAATAATGGTGTTAAATACATGTGTAACAAATGGCAATATTCTTGGGAGAATTAATTTAAAAAATCTTGGGTGAATTTCGTCCACACCAACTGCATTTGATTTAATTGACATACAGCTTCTTAAAACGTCAAACTGGTCTATGCAATCAAAAGAGAAGTTATTATGATGGGGTTGAGGTTGTCATGGTTGTGGTTGTAAAAATCAATATCTGCTTCTACCATAGGAATATTCAAAAATTGTTCATTAATAACGTCTGGATCAAAAATAACAGGGTCATTATTTCCAGATTTACTTTGGCTTCTCTTTTTCCTAGCATTATAGCAGAATCGGAACACGTAGGCTAACACATGATATGCTCTGGGCAAGCATGAGAAACGTTCCAGCACATCTTAGTTCTCGGTCGATCTAGCAACAAGAACCTGGATCTCAGGACCATGCCACCAAAGTTTGCATTCTTTTAATTCTAAAGGTATCAGCCCCCACGTTGCTAGATCGGTCGGGTTTCAACCAGAAATCACGTGAACCCAATTTTTGTTCCCTACCTTTTCTAAGATGAACGCTACTCTATTCGCCACATAAGTTTTCCGACTACATGGTGGTTTTCGTAACCATGCAAGTGCTATCGTTGAATCGGACCACAAATAAAGTGAATGCGTGCGTACTAATGTTAAACGTGGGAACTACATTTTTTACTAGGCTTGCTAGCAGGACCGTCTTACACAATTCTAATAGTGGCAAAGACGGGGTTTTCACCGGAGCTACTTTTGTTTTACTAATGAGCAAACTTGTAACAACCACGTTTCCCCTGCTAACACTTATGTTCAATGTGGCTGCGCACGCCAATTCAGATAAATGGCAGAACCCATGGAACTCAACATTGCAGCCTGGCGAATATTGAACCCAACGCGAAAGCTAAATCATATCTATTTCATTGTATTTTGACACAAATTCCTGCAATTTTTCAAAGCTTACGGTTTAATCGCATCATCCCATTCTACTTTATCGAGCCACATGAGCTGCATTAACATTTTCGCTGTTACTACCACTGGAGCTAGCTAACCGGTTGGATCAAAAAGCCTAGCAATAATAATATTTTAATTTTTTCAGTGGTAAAGTAGAATGTATCTTCTTCCTCATTCCACCGAATGCCTTAAGATGGCCTTTTGGCAAATTTTTTAAAATTTGTTTTGGATTTGAGGTCCATTTTCTTAATTCAAACCCTGCTGTCTCTAAAATTGGTCACGTGCTTCTGACGCATCTGAAATGGAATGAGTTCCTACTAGAGCATCATAAACGTATACGGACTCAAGAAGAATTCGAGTACCAATGGGGGAAAGCTGCTCTTCGTCATTAGCTTACTGAATGAGGGTTTTCAGAGCCAAACGTAACCGTTTTCAGATGGTAATCTTCAATCTCAGTATTTTCAGAAACACGAAAAACAATTTTCTGTCAGCGCCTATGCTCACGCTTCACCAAAATCGTCCGGTACATTTTTGATATGTCCGCATTGAAAACAAACTAAAACAATCTCCATTTAAGGATTGAACTCACTAAATCAGTTTGTAAAACTGGGCCAGTATACAACAAATCATTGAGACTTTTGAAGAAGCACTTGAAGCGTTAAAAACCACCCTTAACTTTGTTGTTGTACTCTCTGGCTTAAAAAACGCCATGATGTGGTAAATTATAACATGGGCTACCTGAAGTGTTTTCAACGTTATGATGTGGTAAATAATAACTTGTTCTATCTGAAGTGTTTCTTCTTATTCTTTGTCATGGTCTGGCATTTTAGGATTTATGACTAAAGTTGTTTGGTCGGAGGACCAAACACATGGTATCACAATGGAAACTCATTACATGGCCCAGGTGAGGTATACAAAATTCTTTATCGATTGAATAAGTTGTTAATTAGGGCGTCGCCAAATTCCATCTCGTAGCATAAAAATCTTCCACAACCGAGAAACGCTGAATCCCCTCTTAATGATTTCGGAAGCAACCTAATTAAGTAATTATGTCCTTTAGGATTTTAAAGGTTCACCAACGTTTTTCACCGTATTGATGATGTTAATTCTTACAGAAATAAAAAAGTATAAAACTATTGTGAATACTTTTAAGGGCCTAAATCTATGTTGCTCTTAGCACACTACGAATTCTGATTTAGGTTTAATAGCACAAATCAGCCTTAACTTTATCAGACATCTAAACTTGCCCCATGATCGCTCAGCACCTATACGCACCTATTGTAGCTACGAGTTCTCATTGTTCTATATTTGATTCTGTCCTATCAGATAACTTGAATTTTTAAGCATTAACCCATATTATCCCAGCGCCCCATTTAAGGTGCAGTTGCTTTTAGTTTAAAAGTGCCCCTTTTTTTAATTTTATTCGTTAATTTAAACTACCCACAGTTAAGAAGACATATTTTTACATTACTTACAACGTCTAGTTTTGTTTTACGCGCTGTGGTTATTTTTTTTAATTTTGTGCAGTTTAGTGAAATTTCACCAAAATGAGTTCCAGAAAAGGGTAAGTAATTACAAAAATTAAGTTTTATTTAAAATTAGATTTTTATTAGTTTCATTTAGCCAAGTATCTAAACTGTTGTTTTGCATTTTAAAAAATATTAAGTTTTATAGTTTATATGTAAAAAATGTAGTTTTAACATAACGCCCCATTTAAGGTGCGTTGGGAATACGAGGCACCGTGAAGATTCAAGGTGTTACATACAAATAATTTTGTATTAGATTTTAATGAGTTTTAACGATATTTTTTGTAGATTTAACGTACACCAAATTATATCGGCTCTGGAAGATGATAGCCCCATTATATCGGCGGATATATTTATCACACCACCGGATAATAACGACATTAGTGATGAAGACAGCGGAGGTGAAGAGTCCGGGGACATCAGCAACCTTGCTCGTGGGCAGTTGTTAGCTGAAGCTGAAGTGCGATGCCAAGTACCATCAACTGAAGGAGCTTCGGAAACAATAGAAGGGATTCCGTTCATAACGGATAAACAAGGGAATCAGCAGTCGTCCTGTTCAACAGAGGAACCACCCGGTAAGAAGGCTAAGATTGTCGTCAATAGAAAGTGGAGACAAAGCGACATATCTTCAGAACCTAAAAAGAATCAAGTGTTCCAAATTTTGTATTAGATAAGGATAATCCTCTGGAATTTTTTGAGATGTTTTTGGCAATGAAGTTTATTAATTGTTGCGCTCTAGCACAGAAAATAAAGCCATAGCAAAAGGACAAGTTAACAACCGATTAACAAGTGAAGAAGTGAAGAACTTTGTAGGCATTTTACTTTTGTCTGGTTACAACAGCGCTTCGCGCTGTAGATTGTATTGGGACCAAGGTATTGATACTCATCATCCAGGAATAGCATCATGCATGTCTCGTAATCGGTTCGAAGAGATTCTGCGGTATTTTCATGCATCTGACAATAACCATCTGTCGTCTTAAGACAAATTTTCCAAAGTAAGACCTCTATGGGACAAGATGAACCAAAGGTGGCTAAAGTATTTTCCCGGGGATAAGTATTTGTCCATAGACGAGTCGATGCTACCATATTTCGGGAGGCATGGGACTAAACAACATATCCATGGAAAACCAATCCGATTCGGTTATAAAATTTGGTCCCTCTGTACTCGGTTGGGTTATCTGATTTATCTGAGAACCATATCAGGGAGCTAAAACAGGTAACAAAAACCCAAACTTAGGTGTAGGTGGCTCGGTAGTAACTAATTTGATTTCCAAGATACCTTATGGAGAACATTACAGTTTTTTTATGGATAACTATTTTACGTCTTTGCGTCTGCTTGACGAAGTAAAGAAAACGGGTCATGACGCCACCGGAACCCTTCGAGCTAATAGACTTGAAGGAGCACCAGTAAAGGACGTAAAGGAGATGAACAAAACTGCAAGGGGCTCTTACCATCAAGTCACCGACGTAACTTCCAACACACTTGGAAAAGTAAAAAGGTGGTGTAATAATAAACGGGTGGACGTCGATCAACCACACTGTTATCAATTGTATAACAAGTTCATGGGTGGCATAGATAGACTCGATCAAAATGTTGGTTAATATAGAATTGCTATCAGGCTGAAGAGATGGTATTGGCAAATGATGATGTTCCCAATCAGTTATACAGCCTTTCACCAGCAGGACAAGCTAACGACGCTCATGATTTTTTATCTTTTACAAGATATATAGTTCAAACATATCTAATGCTTGGCATAGCATCATCTTCCATTCCAAAGCGAAATTAAACTAAATTGCCAATAACTATAAAAAAAAACTACCCGATTCCATAAGACTAGATGAAAAAGGGCATTATATTGTAAGAAATGAAACTCAAATTAGATTTCCTCAGTGCCATAAGAATACAAAGTTTAGATGCAGCAAGTGTGGAGTCGGCTTGCACCAACACTGTTCTCAAGCTTTTCACACCTCTAAATAGATATTAACCTTTTTTGCGTTTTAGTACTTTTGTCACTTTTTAATTCTATTATCTTTATTAATAAAATAAGCTATAAACGAAACACCGTTTTGTTATTTCTTCATACAAAACCCGTAGGCATATTATCCCAACGCCCCATTTAAGTTGCGTTCCAAAACACAACCATAAAAAAAAAAATTAAAAAAATAAAAATATTTCTGCTTGTTTTGACAGATAATTATCTAAAATTGCTAAAAAAAATTTTGGATTTTTGCGATTTTTATACCTTGGGAAGATATGGGTTAAACAAGAATTCTGCACATACCTCGGAGGAAGTTTAATTGATTACTTAATAAAGAAGGGAAACGTTTTCTTAAGTTTAATAGGCATGGGCTTATTGGCCACCAAATGAACCAATTTTGCTATTACGTTAATAGTAGAAGCATCAAAGTAATCACGGGGACCCCTATAAGCTTCTTTGTACAGCTAAAATTTTATGATCGTCGGCATAGGGAGACAAAACTGGACAAAAACAAAAACAAATGGGTTTAAAATATCGACGTAGTTTCGACAATATTTTTTATTTTTTGTAAAAATAGTTTCAAATTGCAATAATAATGTTAATTTGGTCCGCTTTTTCACCTAAACCACTTACACAATTCTCCAAACTGGGAGTTTTTGTAACGAAAAAAAACAACAACCAATTGGCAGAGTCGGAAAATTCATTAAGTCATTTATTAGGAGCAGTGTTCGATGTGTTCCTCTCCACCCCCCATAGCGTTTGTTGCCAGCTACAATTTGACGTTTAAGTTTTAAAATAGAATTGAGTCTTTAACTTCAGGCAAAAGTCCTAGACCCCACAATTAAAACGTCGGTATTAATTTAAAATTCTCTCTCATTTTATTGGTTTCATTTTTTATTTTCTTTTATTTTTCATTTTCTGTTTACAAAATGTTTGAAATTTTATGAAAGTATGGTAGCATTGTTTTGAGGATTAGAAATAAGTTCTCAAAATAAAGTAAGTGCAGGTTCACACACGTCAAGTTTGACTCGTCAAGTCTTGAGCTTTTAGGAGAGAAGGGAAAAGAGAATGCCATTTCTTTTCCCGTCTCTCCTAAAAACTCAAGACTTGACGAGTCAAACTTGACGTGTGTGAACCGGCACTAAGATTTTATTTCACGACGGCTTTTTTCGACGCAGTTCTGTTTGAACGCTAAAGGTGGATTCATCCATGCGTTCCAAGCAATATTTTTTTACGGAGAATGTTCTGCAGAACGATTCCTCCAGTTCAGAAAATTTTTCCGGAAAAACTAAGCTACCATATGGTTTACAAATGCTTACAATTATGTATACAAAATGGATGAAAAAAGGAAAGTAATTTTATTTTTTTTAAAATATATTTTTACATAAATTTTACTTCTCAATCAATTGCTTGTCATGTGGAAACAACACATAAGTCTTTTATTTAAATTTTTAAGAATTTTATTAAATAGAGGTATTAAGGGGGAATATTGTTGCTTGATCTTACATATCATGTGACATATCGATGTATCGTTCATAAACATCGATGTTTTGATGGACGATATATCGGCGATACATCGGCGTCAAAACTAAAAAAACATCGACATCGTCCAGTTAATATTTTCATTTATTTAATTTTTTTTTATAATATTTTAACAATTTTTAATTTTTCAATTAAAGCCGTTATTTAAAAATATAAAGTGTATTTCATGCATACTATGCATTGCATAACTATATGTAATAAGGGGAAACCCCTTTTATAAACTAAAAAAATGCTAAAACAATTTTGGAGACTGTGTGAACAAGTGTGAAAGCCCAACTATAATATGCTTAATAGCCTATTTACACTTTAGCACATCTTAGAGGAATGCGTGGAAGATGTTGAAAATGAAAAAAAACTTGTTTACATTTGTAACATATTTCATCTTCCATAATAAAAATATTTATTTTCACGTGTATGAGCGAATAAAAACTATATTAATGATATTACTATCCTGCTCTTTTGTATTTTTTTCTAGTGATGGTAAACAATTATATGTTTTTTCTAGTGATGACACTAAAATAATCCAAGGATGTTGAAGGAAACAACATGAGATAGTAACATCTTTTAAAGATGAAGAAAGATGTTGGTATTTAGCCCTGTAGAATTCTTATGGGAAGATGTTATCATCTTTGCGATAAGATGTAAGATGTGAGCAAGTGTAAAAACCCTATAAGTTGGCTTAAGCAACTGTGCGAATACATATAAATCGTATGTGTCAAACCGTATTGTACTAAAGAAAACTTTTGTCAAGTTTTATGAATCTGCCATTTGCATAAGCAAAGCGCGAAACTGATCGTACTTTCCGTACGGAATCTAATGTTTTTTGATTTTGTTTTTGTGTTTTTAAATTCATTTGACAGGCTTTTGTTAATTTATATTATAGAATTTAAGCAGTCCATTAGTTTTAATGCAAAGAAGTTTATAACATCGATGTTGAAACATCGATGTATCCTGTTTTTTACCGATGTTTTTTAACATCGATGGTTATCGTGGAAAAATCGATATTTTTCACAACGATGTTGCATCCCTACTCCTACAAAGTTGCCGTTTGGAAAATTTTAATCCGACCAAAATTGTCTGCAAACCCTACCAAAATCCCTTGAAACCGACCTAATTTTTGAAATATTTAAAAACAATTATGTCGTCATAAAAATGTAAAAGGGCCCTATCATAATTTTAAAAATTTTTCAGTAGCGATACGAAGTTGAATAAAAAGCAAACTATTGAGATTACAAAAACAGTTTTTTCAGGATAGTGCCAATCATGTGTAATGTGTTAACGATTGTTATTATCACAATAGCGGCCTTTTTATTAGGTTTTTATCTCTCCAAATTTCTTTTAAATGAAAATAGGCCCTTTGGATTTTATATGACGATATGTATGTACATGTATTTTTGATATAAAATATAATTTTTATTGGATTAATCTACGTAATATGCAATTAATAGTAAAAACAAAAAAGGAAAGCTATATTCACAGTGTGTACTTCACACCTATTAAATATTTGACGTCCTACACGTAACCCCTAGTTTTATTAAAAATTTATTTGCTGGTAACGTTTAACGATATGTATACAAATACAAATTAATTTAATAACGCTAATAAACTAGAATAATTCATTGAACGTATGCAATAACACATATAGACCAATAATAAAATATGAATCAAAATTTATTTACTTAAGTTTGTAAAATTTTTGAAAAAAGTAGATATTAAACTTTATAAGACATAGGCTGAGCTCCAATCCATCAAATCAAAGGGTTTAACAAGCATAGTTGGCTTATTGTTTACGCGTTGATAACTTGCTCTGCAGCCGACGTTTTGGAACTCATCCATACTTTCTGCAAGTTCTGCGGCTCTTATACCATTGACTTTATAAAAACATGATTCAAAATACAGTATTTAAGCATCGCACTGTTCTATGATTCTTACAACATCTTCCTGAAATTCGTTTATTTGTGTTATTTTTTTAGGACTGCTAAGTAAGATTAATTGCCTATTCATCTATTTCTGAACGAAGACTTTTTTGCTTAACTTACATTTAAAACGAAAACAAATTATACAATTTTGTTTTACATGTACCAACAGTTCCAGCCAAGTCGTGAGCGCCGTTTGTTGCCAATCCGATAAATTTTTTTATAGGAATATTGTTTGTTGATCAAAAGTTCTGTATAAAAAGACAAATTTAAACGGCATCTGACTTGGTAAGCTCGAATAAGATATCAAAACTATCCTTTATAAAACTAACACCGTCAAAGAAGCTTGCTACTAACGTAATACATTTCAATGCCACATCCATAGTTTCATCAACAATCAAAAAACAATTTTTGTGTTTGGTAAAAAAGCTATGAAATTTGTAATTGTCTGCTTTCCGTCCAATGTTCTTAATTTTTTAAAATAAGTATACTATGTTGCACATTTACTAAAACCGACCAATATTAGGTTTGGCCTACCATCCGACCAAACCACAAATATGGTCGGTAAAGATCATGTTCGGCAACCCTGGTCTCCCAGTCTGAGTCAAGGCCGTGTCAGATAAAACATCATCGCTTTGCGTGACGTTTCTAACTTTGATAGAAAAGCGTAACGCAAAAGGTGTATGTCACAATAAACACTTTGACAACACACACGAATTGTTTGTTAAAAATAAATAAATAAAAAAAATTATACTAGCAGACTGTCAAAGCGCGCAAAAAGATGAGAGTTGCCTAACTTTTCGCTTCGCTCTGCGTTAAAAGTATGTAACATGTTTCGTATAAATATGTTAATTTCCCTTTGCAGTCTTTTGATCTCAGAGGCTACCTCTTATTGGCATGGAGTCAAATTAAACAAAACTTTAAGTTTATTTTCATATTGGGATCTAAGATTGCTCCATGCAATTTCAAAATTTCCAATTGTTAACAATATTTCTATTGATGTCCCTAGCTTCAAAATCTGCTTTTCTGAACAAATAAAATAATTTTTCAACAGGGCTTAGTCGCGTTTTTTTTATGTAAATTGCCGTAAACATGTCCCCAAATGTGGGCCACGATTCGTAATCTCCATAAAACACGCCAGTATCACACGGTGGTACAAGTTAGGAACCACTGTCTCTTCATTACTAATTTCATCATTTACAGCTTGTTTTGCCTTTGCAAGTATATTAACACATCTCACATAAGTTTTCCGAACCTGTGAATATTTTGCCTGAATGGCCGCCGCCTCTATTTTTGTGTCTATATTTTCCACGTAGCACTCATCGTACAGTTTCTTATATTTTTCCCAACTTTTATTTAACCCACTTTTCTCAAATTCAAAGGAATCAGCCGTATAAAGAGAAAAATCTTCTTTTTAAAGCACAACCTCAAACCCGATCACTTCATCTCCCGCTCGAATAAATTTCTCAATACTCGTAATTTTGTTTCTTATTCAAGGGGATATAATGCCGAACAACAACGAAAAAAGGAATTGCAAACTTCCGAGTTTAATGATTTCGAAACAAAAATGTTTGTGAAAAACAACAACAAACTGGCGAGTTACTGTCCACACAAAAAAAAAGATGGCTCTCGAGCAGGGGTTTCCATTTCTTTTTTTAGCGGATGCTATATTATTTTGTTTCAGCTTACACTCAAAAATATTGTGCGGTCAAAAATGCTTTTGGTAACATCCAATGTCTTGCATGCAATATTTAGAGTCTAAATTTTAAGACTTAAATGCAGAGTAATATTTTTTTTTTTTTTTTTTTTTTGTTTTATTGAATCTTTCTTGTCGAAATTTACAATATGTATTCAAAGCTTAATCCTATTTTTTATTTGTATTTGTTAGCCGTTACCAATGTAACCGCTAATTAATAGCATTCAAGTGCCAAAAAAGCCTGCAAGGCTCAAAGTGTCGGATCTTTTCAGCCTCCGGTGACCTTCGAACTTTATTAGATCCCGAGCGAGGTAGTTGGGATGGACCATTAGTTTATCAATGTATTTGTCTGAATACTTTTTAATTTCTTCCTGGATGGTAGCGATGTTAAGATCTCTGTGGATCATGTCATTACGTATATACCATGGGGCGCAGACAATTTGCCGTAATATCCTAGACTGTCTTCTTTGTAGCTTCTGGATGTTTGATGCGCATGCAGTACCCCATAATTGGATGCCATATGTCCATATTGGCTTTATGATAGACTTGTATAAGAGAACTTTGTTGTCTAAGGACAAGTTTGAGTTTCGACCGATTAGCCAATGTAGTTGAGCTGCTTTAAGTTTCATAGCCGTTATTTTCGCTTCAATATGACGAGACCAGGTCAGGCGTCTATCTATATGAATTCCCAAGTATTTAACATGGCTTTCTACCGGAACAGTGATGTTATTTATTTTTACAGCAGGGCACGTTTGTCTTCTGAGCGTGAAAGTTAAGTGGGCACATTTAGCCGGGTTAACCTTTATTTTCCATTTTTCTAGCCAGGCTTCTAGTTCATTGATGTGGGACTGTAAATGCTGCGATGCAACTTTTGGGTCCTGATTAACACTAATAAATGCTGTGTCGTCTGCAAACGTAGAAGTGTGTGTGCTCGGGCTAGTTGGCATATCAGCTGTATATATTATATACAGTAACGGCCCTAATATGCTGCCTTGAGGGACACCAGCAGATATTTTCTTGGTGGGGGAGTATTGGTTTTTTGATCTAACCATGAAAGTTCTGCCAGTTAAATAGCTCTCAAGGAGTTTGTGAGTGTTTTGTGGAAGCATTCGTGTTATTTTAATGATCAGCCCATCGTGCCAAACTTTGTCGAATGCTTGGGAAATGTCTATAAACAGTGCTGAGCAATATTCTTTTCTCTCAAACGCTGACCTAATTTGGGTAACAATTCTATGCACTTGTTCGATTGTACCATGCCTTGCTCGGAATCCGAACTGATGATCCGGAATGATTGCGTGTTCATTAAGATAGGGAGTTATACTTAAAAGGAATATTTTTTCGAATAGCTTTGATAATATTGATAGTAGGCTGATTGGTCTGTACGACGTCATTTGACTGGCGTCTTTTCCTGGCTTAGGAATCATAACAATTGTAGAGGTCTTCCAAGAGGAGGGGAAGTAGCCAACTCGTAATATCGCATTAAAGATGAGCAGCAAGATTCTTGAAGCAGACGTAGGTAAGTTTCTTATCATTGAGCCTGTGATGCGGTCAGGACCGGGAGATTTTTTAATGTTGGCATTTTCTATCGCTGATTTTACTTGGGGTAATTTAAATTTTATTGGATCGTTAACTGTATCAGGAATAATTGGACGACAGGAACAAGTATCAGCATCATGGGGCTTGAAAACTTTCTCCAAGTGGCTTGCAAAGGCATTTATTTTTTCATTTGTGTTTTTGGCCCAGGTACAGTTTTCCATTGCATATGTCTTACAGCCTTCCATAAGCTGTAATTGGAGTTTTTTGTGGCATCTAGGCTGTTAAGATAGCCTTCTACTGCAGAGTCGTGTTTCTGTCTCAGTTTGTTGCGTAGAGTTGCCTGGCATAACCGCAGTTGGGCCTTGATGGTTGGGGAACGATTATTTTGCCATTGTCTTCTCAACTTCCTTTTTTCCCTGACAAGGGTCTCTATATCCACAGATGTGAATTGCGGACCACGCTTTATTGTACGCTTGATTGGGGTTGCATTTCTTGCAGCAGAATCCAAGACATCCGTAAGTCGGTCGACAGCTGTTTGGATGTCAGATGAATTTTTTAGGGAAATGCTCTGAGATAGATGAGAGCTCACATACATTTTATACTTCAACCAATTTGTGTTTTTGTTTGGATAGGAAATAAAATTTTCAACTGCGTTATCAAAGTTGCCTTTTAGAATAAGGATTGAAGGTGAATGATCAGACGATAAATCGTATGAGGGACTAATTAGTAATTGATCGCGCTTGATGTTTTTAATTACGGCAAAGTCGATAAGGTCTGGTAGCTTGTTGAAGTCAGTGGGCCAATAGGTAGGTTCTCCACTCGATACGACATCAAGATTTTTTGCAGTGACGGTGTTATATAGCTGGTTACCTCTAGGACTTATAAGTCTGGAGCCCCAATACGTATGCTTAGCGTTGTAGTCGCCTGCTGCAATGAATTTTTGTCCCAATGTGGAGAAGAAGTTTAGAAATTTATCCTGTTCAATTTTATGTCTAGGGGGACAATATGCGGATGATAACGTGATTTTAAAATCTGTAAGATTTATAGATGTAGCCTGGATACAATCTTCCTTGTACTCCGGCATTGGAAAGTGTCTGACTTGTTTGTGCACAATTATGGCTGTGCCACCACAAGCCCGTCCGCTCGGATATTTTGTGTCGTAAGTGAGGTACCCATTTACCCTAAAGCAGTTTTTTAGAGTAAAGTGGGTTTCAGAGACGAGAAGCACGTCGATTTCGTGAATTTGAAGAAAATGTGCTACTTCGTGTTTATGTTGGGAGAGCCCGTTTGCGTTCCAGAAACATATTTTTAACTGGTTCATTTTTTATTTAGTAGAACTTGCAGGAGCATGTTTTGGTTTCGCATCATTTCCTGAAACATGTTCTGCATGGTGGCCATGAAGTTATTCATAATTTGAACTAGATTTTCAATTGAGCCCGATATGTCTGCAGAAGGTATTTGTGGAGATTCCTTAAGAACATTAGCGTATGAAGGTTGGTTTGCGTTAGCTTCTTTCGCAGGATTATGTCCGTGGGAGTTTTCTTTCAGAACTTGGGCATATGAGTAGTTTTGTTTGTTGGTTTGTATAGAGTTAGCATAAGAGCCCGCGGGAAAGCTGGACGCATAAGGTGGACGACATTGGGATTGCGCATATTTCTGGATTTGCTGAGGTTCTTTTAAGTGCAAGAATACTCTACAACCCCTATAGTTAGCTGTGTGATTTTCGCCACAGTTACTGCATTTCCTTACCTTTGGGTCAACTTTGGAGTGATTGCATTCCGAAGTTTTATGAGCGTCACCACAAACCACACATACGTGAGGTAGCTTGCAATACGATTTTGTATGCCCATATTCCTGACAATTGGTGCACTGAGTGGGACCCTTGCGTTTTAATGGCTCCTCTACTGTTATTCTCCTACTTAGGAGGTATCTCAAGTTGTAAATAGGATGAACCGAATTTTTTGATTTTAGGAGCGATAAATCGAAAGCTATCTCGATACGGTGCATTGGTTGAGGAACTTTGTTCCTGTTCAAAATATTGTGAACAGTTCTCACCTCGTACCCTTCCAACTCTAAGGCAGATCTTATTTCCTCTGTGGGAACGGAACTATCTATACCTTTTATGACGACAGTCAAACCCTTAGCACTTTTTAGTTGATACGTATAGTAACTTTTCTTTGCTGCATCGAGGTGTTTTGAGATAATACGAAAGTTCATTTCAGTATGGGTTTGGATCTTGGTCTCTTGGATTTGTCCTCGTCGTATTGAAACGACATAAAAATTATTTTTGCCCACAAGTTCGGACAACATGTTTACTATAGTATTAGATGTTTGCTCTCGCAGGTAGATGGGTGGAGGTTTGGCTTCTTTAATTACTGATTCTGCTTCTTCGTCGTCAGGAATGGAGAGTGCAGCAAATCTATTTTGGCTTGTTGGCAAGGAGCCTACGTTAGAACCTTTGTATTGTTTAGGCATGCGATCCTGTTGCGTGGACCTAGGACTAGCCTTTCTCTTGGTTATAGTGATATATCTATCCATACCTATTTGGACTTTTGTATTTTTTGGCACAGCTCCAGTGTTTATTAATGCCAAACGGGGTGTAGAAGGTTCTTCGTTGGTTTTTTTCTTATCAAACGATTTCATGCTCTGAACTGTATTTGCGGCTTGTTCAGCACACTTGTTCAGGTTGGGCACACTTGGGCTTAACTTTGTGTTTAGGAGATCAGATGCTCTGTCAGTTATTTTTGCACTTAGATAGTTCCTATTATACTCTGGGTCACGAGTGTTTTCATTGCTGACGATTGGAGAGTTAATAACTATGTACGCATTTCTATTGGTTGAGCTGGGCCTGTTCTCTTTGTTGGGAGTATTTGTGAGGCTCATTCACGAAATTGCTAGAGCCCCCCTTTTTGTTGATATTTATTTATTTTCTGTGCCTATAATTTAATAACACTATTTTCTGTGACTATTTAAAATAATATTATTCTCCGCACCTATTACGAATAATAAAACTTGGTTCGGCTTTAATTTGTATTGTTTGTATTTTTTTTTTTTTTTTTTTTCCACAAAAGATATCACTTAAAAACATCCGCACTCATCAAGAGCTGATGGCAGAGTAATATAACATTTCTATTTAATTTTAACATAATTTAAATTGTTGAAAATATTTAACAGCAAAGCTAACGTAAATTTTATTAAGTACATTTTTTTAACAATAACATTTACTGCAACGTTTAAGCTAACGATATGTGTTTTGTTTATGAAAAAAAATTCTTTGATACCTGTAAAAGGGTCCCTTTTGCTTTCTTTAAAAAGACGTACCTAAATACAGAAATTATTAAGAAAAAAAAATAGCCAAAAGAATTTGTTGGTATTTTGCTTGTAAAAATATTTTGGTTTCTGTACCAATCGCGTCAGTGGGTTTTTTCTTTCTTTGAAAACACTTTTCTTAAGTAAGTAGAAATATTTAAAAAACAAGTAAAAAAGTCTTGTTTTGCTACAATTTATGTGTAAATAACCTGTACACATAAAAGCAAATGTGACAATAGGTAAAATGTTTGGGTACGAAGATGTGTTTTATTGATGTATTAATGAAACTTTATTGTTTCGCACTATTTTTATTGCTTACTTTTTAATGCTACAATTATTTGAAAGAGCCCAAAGAGTTAAGTCTTTACTTTCTGTTCTATTGCGATACATACATATTACATATTTGTTATTAAAAAACCTGTGAAATTGATTAGTTGTTCTGTTCTGTTGCGGTTCAGTTTAATAAAATCAAAAACTTGTAAAGTAATTGTAAGTGACCGCAAAATAAATAATAAAAAATACATTAATTAAATTTTATTTCTTCAAATTTATGTGCATAAAAGTTATTGAAATAAAACAACGGATGGCGCAAAACAAATAAATTTGTCATAAATGGCTAATAAGTTGCTACAGAAAAAGTAACTTTTACAATTTTGAAACAGAACGCCACGGAACAGAACAGAAATAGAAAGTAAAGACTAATTCTGCCTTTAACCTTACTAATTTATCGTATCTATTTAACGTAACTTTGACCCGTTATAATAATTTTATACATTTTTGCATGCAAACTGATGTGTGCATTTGGTATTTTCTGAAAAGTTATGATATACCATTAGCTAGAATAAAAATGTATGCACAGATGTTTGAAGTATGAACAACCCAACACCGTGAATACCATTTCTATATTACTTACCACTATGAATACCCTAACTGTGTACTAAAATAACTTTTTCCCGTTATAATTCTCATATTGAATTGAAAAAATGGTTATTAGAAGAGGAAATTAATGAACCAACGTCAGTTCCCAAACTGAAATGGAGATTTCAAGTTTAGTAATATTGGAAATTGTTAAGAAAGGAAGACCATTGTGGGATCGTGTTTTTATCAAGCAATTGCTGAAGAAAATTTGGGAAAGGCTTAATTATAATACTAAATTTATAGAGTCTCTTCCCCTGTCCAGTCAAACGGTAGGCCGTCGTACTGTTCAATTAGGAACTTGTGTAGAATCTGTAAATATGGAAAAAGTAGTTAATTGCGAATTTTTTTCAATTTGTTTAGACGAAAGCACTGATCAGCGACATTGAATTGGTAAAGAATTGCTACAAATTTTTTATCAACACAAAACATTTTTAATTTTGTACCTTTGTGTTATAAAACTTATAAAATATATTACTAACATTTTATTTCGGCTGTAAATAAATGCATTCTCTCAATTTGCTTACTCTCTGGTACTCACTAATACACAACCAAAAAAATTTTGGAAATCCCTGCTCTCGAGCAGGGATGTCAGCGCATGTACGCTTACGCTCTTTTATTTTGCGAGCGTAAAATATAATTGTTTACTGAGAAACACTCTCATTCAGCGGGAAATATCGCAGATATTGCAAGGCCTGTTTTGAGGCCTCTAAATATATATATGTATATAAATAAATATACAATAACTGTATGTAGGTACATCTTTTTTTTTGTTTTATTATCTTTTTTATTTTATTTATTATCTATGTTTTTGTTTTGTTTTATTTCTGTTTTTGACATTGTACAATGATTTTAAAACAGGGATTTCCATTTCTTTGCACAATTGTGCAATTGTGGTTATTTTTTAAGACAGAATTTTAAAATTTTATAAAAATATATATGTAAAGTGAATCCTAATCAACAAAAATTTCAAATTTTCAAAATAATTGTTTTGCATTTAAGCTAACGATATGTGTTTTGTTCGTGAAAAAAATTCGTTGATGCCTGTAACAGGGTCCCTTTTTCTTTCGTTAAAAAGACGTACCTAAATGCAGAAATTATTAAGAAAAGAAAAAGCCACAAGAATTTGTTGGTATTTTGTGATTGTAAAAATATTTTTGTTTCTGTACCAATCGCGTCGGTGGGTTTTTTTTGAAAACTCTCTTCTTAAGTAGGTAAAAATATTTAAAAAACAAGTTAAAAAAGTCTTGTTTTGCTACAATTTATGTGTAAACCTATACACATAAAAGCAAATGTGACAGCAGGTAAATTAACATCCGCAAACCTAAAAAATGTTTTGTTGTTACGAAACTTCAATATAAATTTAGAAGATATTATTGGTAAATAAAAGTATTTATTATAGGCTAGTAAAATCTTCTCTTTTTATAATGATGGTAAATACTTACAGAATATTTTTAAACTTAATATTTGCATTAGTATGAGCAAATGAATTTTCATTGTTAGAATTCGCAAAGGTATGTTGAGTAAAAAACGAAAAATATTGGAAAGAATTGTATTAGGTTGTAAAAAGACTTCAAATATTGTGAACTGCGCAATTTTTCCAAAAAATAAGCAAAGTTTCTGAGGTTCCAAATTAAATTTATTTAAATAATAACTGATTGTGTCTGTCCATAACTCAACATTTTTCGATAATTGTATTATTATTTATTGCTTTTAAGTCTTCATAGCAATAAATGTAAGTTAACTTTAAATGGTCTGATGAAAAATGAATGGAAAGCATGAACTATATTTCCTCGCATAATGCTGGCCCTGGTGTTTGCATCGCCCTTTCATTTAAATGTTTTGTAAGTTTTAATACCTTACCTGATTCCCAACAATTTAATCGAACATAGATGACCCTTAGAAAAGGTCTTTAATAAGGCCTCGCAATAGGCCTCGCAACCGCATATTGCGCCCGCTGGGCATGTAAGAGATAAGAGTAATCTCACCAACGCAATCATAATTGACATCACTGCTCTCGAGTATCAATTTTCTATTTAAATGGCGCCCACACAACCTCACTTTCATTGAACCATGAGACATTTTGAAACACACTGTATGTAATATTAAAATTCCACTTACATTTTACGGGCGAAGGGCCAATGTTTACCTCGATAGCTGCTGGTTGCGTGGAGCTGGTAGTGGATTGATGGTAGGTGAAGTACGTTCCTTGGCAGTTTCGGCACGGTGTGGTACACCGGTGGTTGGCTGAAAACATTAGAGACCCTTGCTGTCTAATTTGGTAAAGAAAACACACTGTGGGGGTTGTTTTAGTTTAATTGTACAACTTTTATTTGTGTTTTTTTTTTCTGTTCATTGTTTATTTATTGAATCTTCATATATTAAATATGAACTAACAATAATTAATCAAATCTTATCCTAATTCTTTATTTATGTCCTGCCAGTGCCAGACAAAAATTTTTTCTTCTTCACGGGTTCTGTTCACATATATAGGTGCTTATCGCTCTTCCAGTTGGGTAAGTGCTGCAGTGTCTCTTCTTCTTAATCGAGTGTGGCCGCCATGATTTAAAATATTTCGAGCTAGTGGATTTGGGTGTTGTTCAAGCCTTTTTAAATATTTTACTGCATATTTTGTAATCATAGTTTTTACTAATGGCACATTGAGATCCTTATGAATGTTAAAGTTTTTAACGTACCAGGGAGCTGCTGTGATTATTCGAAGAAGTTTATTTTGACGCCTTTGAATTTTTTCGATATTAGAGGCCGAGGCGGTGCCCCATAGTTGAATACCGTAGCACCAGATAGGCTTTAAGATAGAGTTATAAAGTAGAAGCTTGCAATCGAGACTAAGGACAGAATTTCTTCCAATAAGCCAATGAATTTGAATGGCTTTTAGTTTAATTTGAGTTAATTTTGCCTCTATATGGCATTTCCACGTTAATCGCCTATCCAGATGTAAACCGAGATATTTTACATGCGAATGTTGAGGAATTATTTGATTATTGATTGTAATAGGGGGGCAAGATTCCCGGCGCAAGGTGAATGTTATATGTACGCATTTTTGCTCATTTACCATTATCCTCCATTGTCTTAGCCATATTTCTAGTTGAAATATATGATCCTGTAAATAACGAGATGCTTCATAACTGTTTTCGTGTACGCTTAGAAAAGCTGTATCGTCTGCAAATGTTGAAGTTTGTGTGTAGTTGTTTGTTGGCATGTCCGAAGTATAAATTAAATATAAAAGAGGGCCAAGGATGCTGCCTTGTGGAACTCCAGCGCCAATTGGCTGAGGTGAACTTAAGAAATCTCCTTCTTTAATAATAAATTGACGGCCGACTAAGTAGCTTTCTAACAGTTTGTGAGTGTTTGCTGGTAAATTTTGCTTCAATTTATGTAATAAGCCTTCATGCCAGACTTTATCAAAAGCTTGCGAAACATCGATGAAGAGTGCTGAGCAATATTTTTTTTCTTCAAATGCTTTTCTTATAACATTTACTATTCGATGAGTTTGTTCAATTGTGCTGTGTTTTCTTCTAAATCCAAACTGATGGTTTGGAATACACCTATTGCCACTTAAAATGGGTGTTAATTTTGAAACTAATAATTTCTCAAACAGCTTTGACATATTTGATAATAAACTAATAGGCCTATATGACTCAACTTTTGTATGATCTTTCCCTGGCTTTGGTATCATGGTAACTAAGGAAACCTTCCATTCTTGCGGGTAGTATTCAAGCCGTAAAATAGCATTAAAAATAAAAACAATAATTTTCTTTGCTATGCGAGGTAGCTCTAAAAGCATTTTATTACTGATCTTATCAATACCAGGTGCCTTCTTAGAGCCACTTTTTGGGTTAGAGATTAGCGATTAAATTAACTTTAATCTCCGTATTTACTTTTTGAGTTGTACTTTTTTAAACTTTTTTTGCTAGTTTAAGCGGCCATTGATGGTGGTTTAAACCTTAACTTAAACTGTCAACATACATATGTTTAACATAAACAATTAATGCAAAAATATAAACAAAAAATTATTTTAAAAATAAAATATATACTTTTATATAATTTTTCCTTTCTATATTTTTTCATTAATATATTTTTTCTTTAAACGCAAAAATTTCTACCTTGTAAACAATATTAAATTCGCATATTTTCTTCTTCTTCTTTGAAAACATCCATCTTGCTTTGATAAAAAGTTTACATTTGCAAAAAAAATATTGCTATTTATTTGTGCTCAGTATGGTAGCACTACATGGTTTAAGCCACAACCCAAAAATATCAAATTCAATTTATGCTAGATTAACTTAATTCGCAGATTATCTAATTAGAGAATAAAATTAACTTTAATCTCAAACCCAAAAAGTGGCTCTTAGTGTTTAAGTCACAAATAGCCTTTTCGATATCTCTTATTTCAAATCTTATGGGAATAGCAGCTCTAGCAGCAACAGGTGGTAACTCGACCGCAATATCGTTAGATAAATTTGGTGTAAATACGTTTTTCAAGTGACTCACAAACAGATTTCCTTTTTCAATATCGTTTCTTGCCCAACTACCATTCAAGTTAATGGTGGCTTTGATATAACTGGCCTTTTTAGATTTCTAGCTGCACGCCATAATGAGTAGTCAGATTGTGGAGTTGCATCAAGTTCCTTAAGATATTTTTCTACTGAAGCCGTTTTCTGAGTCTGCAGTAACTTTCTAAGCCTTTTTGTGCACTCTTTTAATAAATTCTTAAGTTGCGGGGATCTGTAAAGTTGCCACTCTCTTCGAACTCTCCTTTTTTCAGTCAAGAGCCGCTCGACATCTGTGGAATATATTTTAATATTTTTTGTTTTTTTGGGGGCAGTACTAGAATGTTGAACAGCTAGTTTCAGATAACTGTCAAAATTAACAATAGAGCGATCTACATTTTCCGGTGTTCTAAGCGGAATATTTTCTGTACAATGGGTACTGAGATATTTTTTAAATTTTAACCAATTAATTTGTGTGGCTGACGGCGCAAAATAACCAGTCGGAGATACAATTCTATTGGGGTTCATTATAGTAACAACTGTAGGTGTGTGGTCGGAGGATAATCTAAGGAAGCTTCAACATGAATAGTTTCTGTGGGGATGTTTTTAACCACGCCAAAATCTATGACATCTGGAATTTTTTGCTGATCAGTAGGCCAATATGTTGGCTGTCCGCTCGCGACCACATTTAAATCCATTTTAGAGATTGCATTAAACAAAACACGACCCTTTGGTGTTATAAGTCGTGACCCCCATAAGGTATGTTTAGCATTATAATCACCAGCGGCCAGAAAACAGGGTCCTAGTGATTTATAATATTCACAATATTGGCTTTCTGATATTGAAAATCTAGGTGGAGAGTATAAAGATGAAATTACTATGTTTCGATTTAGCTCTTCAACACAAACGTTTGTTGCTTGCAGATAATCCTCACGATGATCACACATTAAGTAGTGTTTGACTCGAGTTTTTATCAAAATGGCAGAACCTCCACAAGCTCTATCTCGAGGGTCCTTGGTATCATACAGTATATAACCATTAATTTTAAAACTATTTCTTGAGGTCAAATGAGTTTCAGAAACCATCATGACATCAATTTGTTTACTTTTAAGAAAATATTCTAATTCATTTTTATGTTGGCGGATGCCGTTTGCGTTCCAAACGGGTTTAAACTTTACACAAATGACACTATTTTACGGGTATGGCTACTCAAGTTTAGGGGTTTGTAAATATTTTCTCACTTCTAGTGAATTTTTTCACCGGTTTATTCAATGAAAAAAGAAACTTATTGTTTGCGGCTCAAAATACAAAATGGGAGTGAGTACAAATATAAATATATAGGTACAGAACTAACTGCCAGTCCCACGATGTCGACAGGAACATGTTTTTCGCATATTTATATTAAAAACAATAGTAAAAAACTAAAATTTGTTTTTGCTTTTAATAAAATATACTAAAGAAACGTTCTTGTCGACATCGTGGGGCTGGGCCTAAATAAAGGAACATAAGAAAAACAAAACAGGTGATTGCACTTCACTTAAAATCACATTTGATAAAAAAAAGTAATTTGGTAAAAAAAAATATTAATTCGTAGTTTTAAAGTTAGATTTGATAAAAAAAAATCAGTAAGAAGAATGAATACATAAAAATACTAAATATGAAGTAACACTGAACAGATGTAAATTGTAAATTATACACAAAAAAAAAATCTATTTTAACTGATTTTTTTATCAAATCTAATTTTAAAATTAGGAATTAATATTTTTTTTACCAAATTACTTTTTTTATCAAATGTGATTTTAAGTGAAGTGGGGCCCAGCCCCACGATGTCGACAAGAACATTTCTTTAGTATATTTTATTAAAAGCAGAAACAAATTTTAGTTTTTTACTATTGTTTTTAATATAAATATGCGAAAAACATGTTCTTGTCGACATCGTGGGACTGGCAGTTAGTTCTGTACCTATATATTTATATTTGTACGACAAATAAACGAAATTTAGTACAAAATGATGTGTAGTATGTATAAGTATTAAACAGTTTTATTTCAATTACTATATATTTCTATAGGACATTTTTTAAATTTTGTTAGTGATGTAGGTATATAAGAAAATATCTTTCTTATTTGCGTGTTTTCTTTATAAGAAAGCTCGCATATAAGAAAGACAATCGGTGCATTTTTAGGCTTTCTTATATGCGTATTGTACTGTATCATCTTAAATTTTGATAACAATTATCGTTAGGTTATCTGAACTAGCTCTCAAAAACTTGTTGACAGTTTGCTATTTATCCTAATACAACTAAACTCTTTGCACTTGGTAAATTTTTCTATTACATTATATTTGCACTGTTCACCAAAACTTGAACAATGTATTAAAAATGTAGTGTCACAAGGGCTTTACCAACAAGTTTGGTTCCGCGTGTTCTCATAAACGCTCAATATGTTCCGCAGTTGGCACAAAATCTTTTTTCTTGTGTAGCTCCAACAACTTGCGTTTTGAAGGATAAGATCAAAAAAATCTGGCAACAGGTGTTAAGGATTCTAAAAATCAATTCTGTATGTTTTTTACAGTACGAAGTAATGATACGGCTAATTCTGCAAAACTAGGTTCTCTTCAAAAATGGCATTGTAGATAAGGGCACATTAACACGGCTTCAATAAATATATGTACATATGTCTGATAAAAACTGCTGATGAAATACTTTTTCCCGATAAAAATAATTTCTTCTGCAAGTATTGCAATCGTGGTAAAATGCATCGTTCGTCACATGGTATGAGTACCAAACGTGAAGCAGAAAAATTTTAATATATTCATATGGATTTGTGCACGTTGAAAAAATATATCGATATATATCGAATCGATATTTTTTTAGAGTATCGATATTTATTATTTCAAAAATATCGATATATCGAACGTATTTTGCTGAAACTATTACCAAATTAAAAAATTCAGTATACCTTTGTACAAACATATGTATGAACAAATTAATTATATGTAATTACATATTTACTTTTTATTGTTTCATTTTATTTAAAAAATTAATAAAAACAGAAAAATTTAATCAAAACAAAAAATTCAATTATAACAAAAACAAAAGGGAAGAATACAAAAAAACCATAAGAAAAAAAAATAAATTACGAAAAATTTAAATGGAAGTAAATAAGTCATAGAAGTACCAACTTTCCTTAAAATTTGAATTGCACCTCAAAAGTACCAACTGGTTTTAGTCAAACCAGTAATCATCAGATATGGACATCAGGAGCACTCTCTGTTTTATGTGCACTCCAGACAATCTGCTTCTTGTATCCGGCACTGCTTCTTATAAATGCCAATTATTTTAGATCTTCATATTTGTTTAAAAAAACATATGAAGCATGCAGTGATTCCAATTCTTAAAAAACATATTGTTTGAAAATCGGCTAAAATTTTGAGTTTTATATGAAGACTGACTTAAAAAAATATCGAATTCGATAGTCGTATTTCAATATCGATGCATCGGTATTTAAAATATCGGCGATATATATCGATTATATTTTTTTTAAATATCGATATTTTGATATATCGATATTTTTTGCCCATTCCTAGCCCAATGAGTTCAAGGAGTTCGTTATTTCATGTTGCTTAACAAATCTGAAGTGCTTGCAAAAACTAAAAAAATGACTGGCGAATGAGCGAAATACATATGTATGTACGATGCGACAATGGTACAGAATTTGTAAAAAGATGTGTTCGCGCCGCGGACAAATAGGGAACATTGAACATGTAACGTGTGTCCATCTCTGGCTGACATGTTAAATGATTTTGCTTTTTTTTCTCACTCCCATTTTGTATTTTGAGCCGCAAACAATAAGTTTCTTTTTTCATTGAATAAACCGGTGAAAAAATTCACTAGAAGTGAGAAAATATTAACAAACCCCTAAACTTGTGTAGCCATACCCGTAAAATAGTGTCATTTGTGTAAAGTTTAAAACCCCATCACAAACACAAACAAAAGTTGTACAATTAAACTAAAACAACCCCCACAGTGTGTTTTCTTTACCAAATTGGACAGCAAGGGTCTCTAATGTTTTCAGCCAACCACCGGTGTACCACACCGTGCCGAAACTGCCAAGGAACGTACTTCACCTACCATCAATCCACTACCAGCTCCACGCAACCAGCAGCTATCGAGGTAAACATTGGCCCTTCGCCCGTAAAATGTAAGTGGAATTTTAATATTACATACAGTGTGTTTCAAAATGTCTCATGGTTCAGTGAAAGTGAGGTTGTGTGGGCGCCATTTAAATAGAAAATTGATACTCGAGAGCCATCTTTTTTTTGTGTGGACAGTAACTCGCCAGTTTGTTGTTGTTTTTCACAAACATTTTTGTTTCGAAATCATTAAACTCGGAATTTTGCAATTCCTTTTTTCGTTGTTGTTCGGCATTATATCCCCTTGAATAAGAAACAAAATTACGAGTATTGAGAAATTTATTCGAGCGGGAGATGAAGTGATCGGGTTTGAGGTTGTGCTTTAAAAAGAAGATTTTTCTCTTTATACGGCTGATTCCTTTGAATTTGAGAAAAGTGGGCTAAATAAAAGTTGGGAAAAATATAAGAAACTGTACGATGAGTGCTACGCGGAAAATATAGACAGAAAAATAGAGGCGGCGGCCATTCAGGCAAAATATTCACAGGTTCGGAAAACTTATGTGAGATGTGTTAATATACTTGCAAAGGCAAAACAAGCTGTAAATGATGAAATTAATAATGAAGAGACAGTGGTTCCTAACTTGTACCACCGTGTGATACTGGCGTGTTTTATGGAGATTACGAATCGTGGCCCACATTTGGGGACATGTTTACGGCAATTTACATAAAAAAACGCGACTAAGCCCTGTTGAAAAATTATTTTATTTGTTCAGAAAAGCAGATTTTGAAGCTAGGGACATCAATAGAAATATTGTTAACAATTGGAAATTTTGAAATTGCATGGAGCAATCTTAGATCCCAATATGAAAATAAACTTAAAGTTTTG
Source organism: Pollenia labialis (assembly GCA_949318255.1). Classification (NCBI taxonomy): domain Eukaryota; kingdom Metazoa; phylum Arthropoda; class Insecta; order Diptera; family Polleniidae; genus Pollenia; species Pollenia labialis. The sequence continues at coordinate 60,859,038 of OX439141.1, forward strand.
TTTAATTTGACTCCATGCCAATAAGAGGTAGCCTCTGAGATCAAAAGACTGCAAAGGGAAATTAACATATTTATACGAAACATGTTACATACTTTTAACGCAGAGCGAAGCGAAAAGTTAGGCAACTCTCATCTTTTTGCGCGCTTTGCCAGTCTGCTAGTATAATTTTTTTTATTTATTTATTTTTAACAAACAATTCGTGTGTGTTGTCAAAGTGTTTATTGTGACATACACCTTTTGCGTTACGCTTTTCTATCAAAGTTAGAAACGTCACGCAAAGCGATGATGTTTTATCTGACACGGCCTTGACTCAGACTGGGAGACCAGGGTTGCCGAACATGATCTTTACCGACCATATTTGTGGTTTGGTCGGATGGTAGGCCAAACCTAATATTGGTCGGTTTTAGTAAATGTGCAACATAGTATACTTATTTTAAAAAATTAAGAACATTGGACGGAAAGCAGACAATTACAAATTTCATAGCTTTTTTACCAAACACAAAAATTGTTTTTTGATTGTTGATGAAACTATGGATGTGGCATTGAAATGTATTACGTTAGTAGCAAGCTTCTTTGACGGTGTTAGTTTTATAAAGGATAGTTTTGATATCTTATTCGAGCTTACCAAGTCAGATGCCGTTTAAATTTGTCTTTTTATAAAGAACTTTTGATCAACAAACAATATTCCTATAAAAAAATTGATCGGATTGGCAACAAACGGCGCTCACGCCTTGACTGGAACTGTTGGTACATGTAAAACAAAGTTGTATAATTTGTTTTCGTTTTAAATGTAAGTTAAGCAAAAATTTAAAATTAAAAATTGCATTGCATTTCGTCCATTTTCTTTAACACACTTTTATTAAAAAAAAAATTAATAATTTGGTAACTGTGCTGCCACTTTGTATAATCGTTTACATCTGTAAACCATTTGGTAGCTTTGTTTGTCCGGACAAATTTTCCGAAATGGGTGAATCGTTCTGCAGAACACTCTCTGTAAGAAAATTATTCTCCGGACAAAAATATTGTTCGGAACGCATGGGTGAATCGACCTTAACACTAATTTTGTGTGTGTCCCTTTTATTAATTATTTTTTGATAAACTCAAATTCATACATCTTACAATAAAAAAACCTGAGTGAAGTTAAAAATCATAATCGTTCGTGTGTTTCTTGCCTTTCTTATTGCTATAAACACATTCGAGACAGCAAGCTACCGACTTCAATATGTCAAAATAGAATACATGGGGTCGATTCTGGTTCTGTGAAACTGTGAAATGAAAACTTTTTTCACATTTTCATAGAGTTTCTGATTCTCGTTTAGTGAAAAAATGATAAATAAATTCGAACGTTTTCATATGAGAAGAACAAATGGAATGAAACAAATTGTTTTCACATTTTCACAGTAATGTGATTCTTGTTCTGTGTAACAGTGCAAAGAAGTGTCGCAAACTTTTCATTTATGCCATATTTTTACACTTTCATTTTAACGGTGAAAAATAATTTTAATTAAATTATTTAGAGAAAAATATGGACATTGCTAAAGATAAATAATAATTTAAAAAAATAAAAATTATAATCTTCTAAAAAGATTCGTATTTACAGATTTTTAACTTATTATATTCATATAAAATTCCAATTTTTTATTATGTATATGTATAACTACAAAACATTACTGACGAAAAACGTTAATAATGTTTTCTTACATTGTAACATTCCGAATTTATTTCGATAATTCCATTAAAACTAATAATCCTAACATTTTTTAAATTAATTATATTTTTTGTGTATTTGTATAATTTTACACTTGATTAAATGACAAAGTAGATATGTAATTACCATCGGCGGTGAAGAATTTAGGTTTAGCGACGGCTTAAAGTAAATTTAAAGCCGCCTTCAACATGTTTATGATTTATATTTAATAACATATTTCCAAATAAATCTTTATTTGGCCTTTTATTTGTTAATGATTTCACAATTTTTTGGGCTTATGGTCGTTTTTAAAGCTTTTGTTTAACTTGCAATGAATGTATGTTTGGGTGGAACCTTGCAACTCAATTTGAAGCAGATATGTTCAATTGACTGAGCTGAAATTATGTATACACGTTCAGTTTGGATGACAAAGCATTGTAAGCCATGGTGGAATAAGTAGGTGGCATCGTTTCGGCAACAAATACAACATTACAACAAAATTGGAAATTACATCACCGTTTACGTCAAAAAATACTTTTAACAAAAATCAAAGCGTGCCGCTGAACGTGATGAAATAAATACATTTTTAGCCAATTTTTATGTGCAATTCTCAAATTGCACATCGCATATCGTGGAAAACACTTGACTCTTTATACGGCAGCGATCACCTACCTATATTGCTTACCTTCGGATGCGACTCCAACACTACTCAGTACAAACCAATTAATAAATTTAAAATTGATATGGCCGACTGGGTCAGGTTTCAAAATCACTGTAAAACACATAACGCTATTTCTAATGTATCCCATAATGTCAATGCCGAAGCAGCGAAAATTCACAAAATTATTAATTTTGCAGCAAATTCTTCTATCCCGCAAACGTCATCCATTTTACAAAAAAGACAAGTTCCCTGGTGGAACTCTACCTTAAAAAGGCTAAGAATAGAAAAACAAGAAAAGTGGCACACTTTTGTTCGTTTTAGATCCCAAGCCAATTTAATTGCATATAAAAAAGCAAATGCTCTTTTTAAAAGAAGTGTAAAGAAATCAAAAGAGGAATCTTTTGCAAAATTTACTGCGGCTATCAACCCCTACACCAACACCAAAATGATATGGAATGATATAAAAACTCTCACAGGCAATAAACAATACAACTCTTTCCGATTCATAAAACTGAACCAAAACTTTTTTACAACATCAATCGACATCGCAAATAACTTTGGGAAACACTGGTCCGACTTATCGCATGACAATCAATTCCACTCGGATTTTGTATCTAAAAAATTGGAAATACTAAATCTCTCATACGGCAACATACATTTAACTAAGGCCGCAAAACAGTTGGAAAACAAAATTAACATTTTAGAACTTGAACATGTGCTATCAACCGCAAAAGGCAAAACTCCCGGTTATGACAAAATATCATACCCGATGTTAAAAAACCTGCCAACTTGTTTAAAATATAGAATAATCAACCTATATAACAATATATTTAATTCTGGAATTTATCCACAAAACTGGCGTAATGCGATCATTCTACCTATACTAAAACCTAATAAAGCGGTAGAAAACATGTGTAGCTACAGGCCTATATCTCTATTACCTTGTATAGGCAAGGTATTAGAAAAAATCATAGCGGAGAGGCTCTCATGGTATTTATCCAAAACTAACCTTATCAACTCCAACCAAGTCGCTTTCAAAAAAAAACAAAACACGTTAGATGCCCTTCTTCACATTAACCATTTTATTTCACAAGGTCTTTCACATAAGAACCATATCTCCATATTATCCACAGACTTTGAGAGAGCGTTTGATCGCATTGGTGTACATATTGTGCTGCAAGAACTAATAAATTGGAAAGTAGGAACCAAAATATATAACAGTAAAATCATTCCTAACAAATCGCAAGTTTAAAGTCCGTATCAACTCAACTCTCTCAAGTAATTTCTCTCTCTGCAACGGCATCCCTCAAGGGTCACCTCTATCAGTGGTGCTTTTTTTAATTGCCTTCAACGCCATTAGTAAAATAGCCTCTAAATACAATATTATTGAGCATTCATTATATGCTGATGACGCTGTATTTTTTTCAAAAAATAATAATAATGACAGAGTCAAATTGGCCTTTACAAACCTCCTTAATGATATCAGAGATTGGTCCAAAACCTCCGGCGCAGCACTCTCTCTAAGCAAATGTAAAATTCTCCATATATGCAACAAACAATATTGTAGCCCCCCAATCATCTCATACAACAACATCAATATCGAACATGTCTCCGATTTGAAAATATTGGGTATAACTTTTGATAATAAATTCAATTTTGGCCAACATTGCAGCAACCTGAGGAAGAAACTTATACTAGGACTGAACATAATCAAATACCTTTCATCCAAAAAAAGTTCTATTCACACAAATACACTTCTTATCGTAACTAAATCCCTCATACTTTCCAAAATTGATTATGGTATACAAATTTATGGAAACTGCCCTAAAAAGTTTTTAAATATGCTTAATTCGCCTTATCATGCAGCCATCAGATGTTCAATTGGAGCTTTTCCGACAACAAACATTAAAAATTTACTTGTTGAATCCGGATTCCCATCTATTATCGAAAGAATATACGAAAAAGACTTAAAACTTATACCTAAATTATATGTTTGTAATAATCGTAATCTTCATAAACTTGTAAAAAATACCACATATCTTAGACGTTCCGTTAAAAAACAATCTCCAATACACAGGATTGTTGACTACATTAGAAAATTTTTCCCAACAATACAACCAGTACAAATTTACTCGAAACATGAACCCTGGTGGCTTTTAAAAAACAGTTCATTTATACTTGACTTGCAAAAATATGACAAACAATCAACCCCTCCAGTAATATATCAGCAAGAGTTCAATTCCATTCGTTTTTCTCCCACCTATAATACCTGGAAGTTTATATTCACAGATGGCTCTAAAACTCATTTATATACTTCTTTTGGCATAGTGAATGAAAATGAAACACCAATACTCAAGGGCCTTCTAGAACCACATTGTAGTATCTTTACGGCTGAAGCACTAGCAATCAAACTTGCTACTGAATATTTCTCAAACCAAAAAGGTCGTTACGTTATATGCACAGACAGCTATTCCACAATCTCAGCTATCTTAAATACCAAATATTCGGAACCATCTGTTACATTTATACGTAACTTCTTAATAAAATACCCAAATAAATTGCGCATAATGTGGGTACCAGGTCACGCTGGCATTTCAGGTAATGAAGCAGCCGACAAAACTGCATGCCTTGCCACAAAATCTCCAACATATACCTTCACCACTCATGTTGTAAAAGATCTAAATAGACTTATATCCGAACACCTTAAAGAACACTAATTAAATCTATGGGTAAACTACAACCATCGTTACAAACTTATTAATCCAAATGGAGTCACCCCCACCTTCCCAAAATCGAACACCAGACTAGAACTAGGGGTTTTTACTAGATTAAGGTTGGGTCATACCAAAATTACTCACCAACACTTGCTGAAAAATGAAGCTAGCCCCATCTGCCGTAGATGCAACTTACATCAGTCGACAAACCACATACTTGATCAATGCCAAGAATATTCCACAGAAAGAGTTCAAATTTTTGACACGACGCTTCCCAGCTCATGTCTGAAGGATCCATGCCCAAATAACATTTCAAAAATGTTTAACTTTATTAAAAAATGTAATTTATTGAACCAAATGTAAATAAGTATCTATATAGCCTATAACCATTGGAGTCGAAGGCCATAGTAGCTAGCACTCCAAACTCATATTATATAGTGTCATTTATTGTATTACATAATATTAATAAAAATAAAAATAAAATAAAAATAAAATACATTTTTGGCCAATTTTTATATTATTGTAGTCAATATCTTATTTATTTTAATTAAAAGTTATCAAAAACTTCATTAAAATACAATAATCTCAGCACAAAACTTGGACTTTTTGTAAACATAAACAAAACTTTGACATAAACCTAGACAAACAATGCAGGAGAAAAAAATCGTCATCTGGTGATGCCACCTGTTTATTTCACCATGTTGTAAACTATGAAACGTCATTCTAAATCAAACATAGCAGCACAGCCAAAATGGCGGTCTAGCTATTTTTAATGCAATCATATCATATAGGTATCAAATGAAAAGGCTTGCTAAGAATAACTCGAAAGCTTAAACGAAAGAAATTAAGGCTCAGGCCCTCGATGTCGACAAGAACATTTCTTTCGTATATTTGTTTTAAAAACAACAACAAATTTTAGTTTTTTACCTGGCCTGGCAGTAACTTTTACTTGAAAATTTTACTAGCAACTAATAGAGGCATTAACTTATTTATATTTCATTGTCCAAATTTGGAATTTTTGTTGCAGAAATTCATGATTTTGTTGGTGAAATGAGTTCCGCTCCCAAATTTTCTCACCACTCTCACAAATAAACTCAAGAATTGCTGCAACAAAAATTGCAAGTCTGGACCAGCACTATGATATTAAATCTTGCCAATTGTAATTACACAATTTACACGATGTAAAAAATTGTCGCGAAATTTACTTGTGTAGAAAAACAAGTAAATTAAATAACTTGATGTGATTGATTTTAACTATTAAAAAATAAATTAAAAGTAAAAAACCTTTTTCAAAAACAAGCTTTTATTTTAATACCCTAAAAAGAAACTTTCACTATAGTCAATAACATTATTTTCGTAGATGTCAGTTTTATGCCAAAATTATTTACTGCAATAAATATTTTGGGGCAATCAACCCAAAAAACTCATTTGTCAACTCATTGATTGATCGATTTTACATTCAAACTGCTCTTGTTTTTTGAATAAAAATTTGTTTCCGTTAAAAAATTGCTGTTGTTTTTATATATTAACACATTTTATGTAAAATTTTTTCCTTTCCTATTTCTTGCGCGCACTTGGGCAGGACATTGGGGCCAACCTCTTTTAGATGCAATATAGTTCATGAAAGAAACCCAAATGCAACAAAATCGGAATTTTCGGTTTACTCATTATTTATTTTAAGTTAAAAATATTTACCATGTATATATGTATGAGAATAAAAAACAACAAAAACTCTTTTACTAAAAAAATGTATACTGTATAAAACAAGAGGAGCCATAAAAATTTATTTTTTCCTCTCTTCAAAAAAACTCTTTTAGCAAAAATAAATGCTTGCAGCTCAAGCATTAAAAAAACTCGTTTGCGGCTTAGCGCCGTTTCAAAATCCTAAGCTTCGATATCTGCATTTGACTTTTACATTTTATTAATATAGTTACAAAAGTTTCACAGCTACAATGGAATGAAACACTTTTTCATTAAAAGAACGGGAATCGCATTTTGTGTAAATGTGAAGTGCTATTGTGAAAAGTGCTCTTGAAAACGAAAATGAAAAGTTTTTTTCATTTCACAGAACCAGAATCGACCCCCATGTGTGTATATGGAAATTATTATTTTCACGACGACACGGCTACATGGCTGCAGGTTGTTGTCTGTGCTTGACCGAATGTGACCGTAAACTTGATTTCGGTCATTTTAGTAGGGTACCCTACAAGAAATTAATGAGCAAGTATTCACATTTTTCATTTTGGTGTTAAGAAAATGATAGAAAGAAATGACCATATGTGACCGAAAACTTGATTTCGGTCATTTCTTTCTATCATTTTCTTAACACCAAAATGAAAAATGTGATTTCTCGCTCATTCATTTCTTGTAGGGTAATTTCTATTTTTGTCCACTACAAAACTGAAAAAGTGTTGCTAATATTAAAAAGTATTTAAGAAGTTAACGAACTGCCAACTGTTTGACAACTTGTAAAAAACAGCTGTTTGATGTCAAATAATTTTTATAAGCAACAGAAAAATCAAAAAATGTTGTGCGCAAATTAAATAAAAGTATAAGTATGTACTTACTTTTTCACCCTGATTCCAATTTGGAGATCTTTTTATTGTGTCTGCTAGTTAGCAGTTCGCTGCCTGTGATGTATAAGTAGTTGCTAAATTTTTGTTATAAATACGGTCGTAAGTATAATATAGAGCCCAGTAGTGCGATTCACTATGCTTTTTAAACCACAATTGTTTCGTTTAAGAATGATAACCACAAAATTAACCATTTTGCTATTCACTGACACTTTAAACGACATCTACTGGCGTTTAAAGCCAGCTGTTATTTTTAGCAAAGCAAATTGTGGTTTATTAACAGCAGCATTTTTTGTGTGATTTAATCGGTTAGAAAAGTGTTTGTTTATTGTATATCTAATAATCGTTGAATATAATGGCCTTGGAGTATTTAGGCTACAATTCATTGGAGAATGCGCCATTTGATAATGCTCCTTTAGTCAACCGGCGTGATCTTCGTGATACAGATAATCCTTTTGAGTTGGCATCAACAGAATTTAAAAAACTCTACCGTTTAAGTCCGGAATTGGCTGAAGAAATTGTGTCACAACTTGATGGCCTTTTCAAAAGCTCAAGGATTACTGGAATATCGTCTGAAAAACAGGTATATATATATATATATGTATAAATTAAAATGACTTGACTCGTTAAGTTCCAAAATACAAGTGTTTGTTTTTATTAATTCCAAAACTTACAAACTATTTGTTTAATGTTAACTTATGGACATGGAATCTGCCTACTCAGCAGATTCCCACGTTTGCTACTTAAAGTAAGAAATAAACATAAAAGAGTTTACATCTCATATGTCTGCTTCCACACAGCCATAGGGGATGTGTTTTAAACAAATCAGCAGTGTTGCCAAAACTTGAAGACCAAAAAGGGCTAAATTTACGGGAAAAATGGCTAAAAAATGGCTAAAAGTGGGCTAAAAAATGGCTACACACAGAAAAAAATCAAGTTAAAAACGTCGAAAACAAGGTTGATTTAAAATTTTTCGGTGTTGATTTTGCTTCATACGTGTTTCTTGTTAATTCAACCTGATTTTATAATTGCTTGCGAACAACATTTTTTTCTTTTGAAATAACTATTATTCATGTTAATTTAACATTGCAGTAAAGTTAGAGCAAAATGTCATTTATATTGAAATCAAAATCCGAATCACGTTGAATGAAAGTTATTTCAAGTTGAAACAACGTGAATTTCATGTAGAATCAAATTAGTTTGAGTGTGTTATAACAGTGTGAAGAAGCTTCACAGACAACATATACATTTATTTAAGAATAATTCAATACACTTACCCCTGTAACACATGTTTGTCAACAGAAGCATCAGCAGAATCGACCGATATGGTTTTTGTCATCATTATACTTTGAAAACTTGATGTACTATTTAACTAAATATTTTTAATTCAAAGAATACGGGAATTGTCTTCATTGTATAACATATTTTAAGAATGAAAATTAAAAAATTAACATACTTAACTATGTATGCATGTTAATTTTACAAGATAAACTTTTGATTTTAATATAAAACAGGTTTTTTAATGGATTCAATATCGAATCCATATTTATTTAAATTTTAATATTTTTTTTATTTATTTTAATAGTGAATAATATTAAATAAGCGTGATTTAGGATTATTTTAATATTTTTAATTTAAAATAAATATGAAAAAATGATAAATTTAAATAATGGGCATACTTTTGCAGAAATTTATTATGATGCTCAATCAACATTTTTCCATGTTAATTTTACATTGGTATTTTTTTCTGTGTGTAAAAGCTTTTTTAAATAAAAACACATAAATATTCAATAACACAACAGAAATAATTCATTTAAAGTTGTTTACGATGAAATTTTTAGTTAAGATCAATTTCTTAAATAAGAATAAACGTTATTTAATATTCTGAAAGATATTTAAAAAATAAAATCATAGATAAATTTTATGTCGTTATTGTTCATCTCATAGGAATCACTCGTGCCTATTAGTTTTAAATAATTTAAAGGCAAATAGTAATCACGACAACATTTATCCAACCTTTTGATTCCAGATCTACAATAAAATACAAGAAAGAAAATATAGTCGGTTAACCCCGTCTATATGATACCCTACACCTCATTAGAACCTGTGTACCAAATTGTATTAAAAGATCTGCAAATTTGCGATCTGTACTTTACGCACAAGGTTTACATGGACGGCCAGCCAGCCGGACAAACATCGTTAATTCGACTCAGAAAGTGGTTCTGAGTCAATCGGTTTACGAAAAGGTGGGGTTAGGACCAATATTTTAAGGTGTTACAAACATCAGCACAAACGCATAGTACCCTCTCCACTATTGTGGTGTTGGTATAAATATTTCATTGATAAAATCGAATTAGCGGTTGCTAAATGTAACCTTTTTCTGAAATTTCTCTTAACTACAGCATTAGACCACGGAAGTGAGAGCAACTTTATAGTAAATTCTAAAATTTCTAAAAAAAATTGTTGCCGCCAGCATCTCTTTATTGAAATACTTGCAACCAGAAAGAAACACCGATGTTTGTGTTGATCCGTTTTATAAATTTAATATTGGAATACTGTTCCTTTATTTTGAAAGATGTTTCATCATTATCGTTTATACCGATTTTCAACATTTGTGAAAGTTGTGATTTAAATTGAAGCCGTTTTAATTACTTAAAATGTTTATTTTGCTTTTATATATTTTTATAATAAAATAAAAATTATTCTTTTAAAAGAAACACGGCAAGAAAAATTTTATGGCTAAACCAGTTGAAAAATGGCTAAAAAAATGGCTGATGGCTAAATGCATTTGTTAATGGCTAAACAGGGAGAAAAATGGCTAAATCTAGCCACTAAATGGCTAAATTGGCAACACTGCAAATCAGTACCCTTGTTCTGTAACTTTAGTGAGAACTTCTCGCATCGAAAAGATGTGAAACAAAATATTCTATCGTTTCTCGAAAAGTGAGAAAAAACTGTGTCTGTAACTCATGTCGAAAACTATCAAAAGAGATTACGGCGTAACATTATTACTGTCATAACATTGCTCCCGAAGCCGCTGTGACATTGCAGACGTTGAGAACGTCAGTAACACATGTCGTTGACGGTGACAAAAATTTACTAAAATTGAAAATTTTTCAACGACTGCGGCGAAAATACAACCATCGGCTATACCAAATAATGTAAAGTGCGCTTTAATGTTTGTTGTTTGCAAACGAGCTTTGAAAAATTCGTTTATTTTGTAAAAATGTTAAAAGCAAAATAATTAAACAATAAAAAAATGTGCCAAGAACAAAATGTTATTATTATTATTCGCCCCATTTTTATTCGTGAGTCTTTTGACAGTTCAAAGCGGGACTTTTTCTCACAAAAATGTTACAGACACACTTTTTCTGTAAATTGGCGAGTAATTTCCATACGTGACAGCTAGTACTCGCCAAAAAAGTAACAGACACAGTTTAGTAAGAAAAACAGCTGTTTGTTTCAATTTATGGCATTTTTGTTTCATTTCACATATTTAAATCGAAAAGTTTCTCGACGCGAGAGTTACAGAACATGGGCACAGGGCTGGTAAGGAATGAAGTCATTTGACTAAATTAGTGGTAATCGTTTTATGCGGTGCTTGTGTTAACTTATATATATATGTATATACATTGTCAAATATTATTATATAGAGAAATATTTTTTTTTCAGGTGCTAGCGACTTTAGGTTTCTATGCAACTGGATGTTTCCAACGGCCTGTAGGAGAGCAATGGGGTTTATCCATGAGCCAGTCATCAGTAAGCCGTTGCATACATCGAGTAACTGATGCAATTAACAATGCGATGTTTATTGCAAATATAAAGTTCCCAATGACTCAAGAAGAACGTCAAAATGCAAAAGCAATTTTAGCATCTGCTTCTGCGCCGTTTGTTGAGGGTACAATCGGTGCAATTGATTGCACACATGTTGCAATATTAGCTCCAAAAAGCCATGAAGAAGCTTACGTCAATCACCATGGCTACCACTCAATTAATGTCCAAATGGTAAGTACAGCTTTAAAAACAACAGCAGCAATAAAATTGTTTTTTTACGTACGTGCAGATATGTGATCCCTATTTCAAAATTTTAAATGTAAATGCTTAATACCCAGGAGCACGACACGTTTCTTACATATGGAGCTCCTCTGCAGTTCGAAGAGTCATGCAGCGAAGTTTCGAAAACGGAAACTAGAATATGTTTTTAATTGGTATGTACAATTTAGATTTTTACATAAAAACTAAAACTATTAATTCATAAGAAACACATACAAATCTACAGGAGATTCTGGATACCCTTTGGAGACATGGTTAATGGCTCCTCTACCAAACCAATTAGAAGGAAGTTCTCAATTCCGTTACAATGAGGCCTTGTGTAAGGCTCGTAATCCGGTTGAACGACTGTTTAGCGACCTAAAAGGAATTTGGCGATGCTTATCTAAGCAAATAGTCCTTTTATACGATCCTGCCTTTGCCGGAAAAGTTGTAAACGCCTGCGCAACGTTGCATAATATAAATTTACACCACCAAAGCAATGAAACAGAGTTTGGGACTTCAGCGAATCTTACAAGTAGCGATTTGGTAAATCAAAACCTACCATCTTCAATAGCGAAACGTGTCCAAGATCACTTAATTACAAATTATTTAACATAGGCAATAGAAAAAAGTATCACCTTGCACTTTCTTTTTAAGAACTACATATGTATTGCCTAATCATATTAATACACATGCATAGGGCCATAACAAAATTATTCCATTCTGATTTGTCTGAAGCAAGTGTTTTTATTTCGTTCCAGCTATTTATATTTATAGTTTTTGTGTATATGTTTCCCTATTTTATAAAATAAAACTCTTTTTTTAATATTATTTTTAAGTAAAACGACTTTATTCATATATTTATATATTTATTAGGCACAAGGAAGCGCTGGATACTGTTAATAAATAAATAAAAAGATAAAGTAAACATTCAATGAAATAAAAAAAAATTCAAAATAATAAAGTACAAAACAAAACAATTCAAGTACATTAGTTAATATATAACAAAAATAAAAAATATATGTATAAAATAGAAAGTAAATAAAAAATTGAACTATTGGCGCATAGGCAGTGGGTACTGTTAAGTAAGATGTGAAATAAAAATAAATAAAAAGATAAACTGAACACCATTCAAAGAAATTAAACAAACATTTGATAAAAAGAAATTAAAAAAATATATAAAGCGAACAATTCAAGAGTCAAAAAATTACAAAGAATGAAAAGCCATTAAAAATAAAAAAACAAAAAATAAATATATTGCATAACGAATAGGACATACATATTTGCCAATCGATAATGGCATTATTACATTAACATTTTTCTTGTTTATTGTAATTAAAAAATTTAAGCCTTAATCGTAATAGTTTTTAAAAACGTTTATAAAAGGCTTAAGATAAAAAAATTTTAAATGTAAAGGACTACATACATTTTACATATGACTTTGCCTAAATTGCTAATCGCAGTGGCAGTTTCCTTAAGCACTTCCCCCATCGTTTTGATGGCATCGGCCATAATTTTATTAATATCTACGTTGGAAGCGCTGTATTCGGATAGCATCTTTAAAAAAACAAGGCAAAATCAAATAAAGATTCATTATTAATGATAATTTATACCACGTTAATAATTACCTTTAAAGCATTGCTGTGCAAAAGAAAAAATGTAGTTGTGTTGGTGAGAGAATGAGAATTGCACTGTAAGAAATATTTAATGGGTTAATACCAGTTTTAGTATCTACATGAAATTACTTTTTATTAAAAATATTAATGTTTTGTGTTCTGTTTTAAGGAAAGAAAAATTAAAGAAAAATAAAAAAATAAATTTATTCAATATGAAAAAAAAGGTTGTAAATTTTTTTGAATCAATATTAATGATTTGGTTTTACGTATTTATAAATTATATTTATGGCCTGTTCAACGATTTCGAAAGAACGACTTCGATCGCATTCTAAGCGATCGAAAACTATTTTGGGTTCAACTAACTTTATTCTATACGAACATTCGTTTAGACGACAACTCGAAAGAAAACGTAAGTACTATCATACAAAAAGCGGTTTATTAATATCGAAGGTATTGTCGATATTACGAAAACAAATGTCAAAACCACTCACTTGTTGTTTTGTTGTCGAATCATGGTATTTATAACAAACAAGAAATATTTAAGGGTATTTTAAATAAATTATAAATAAAAATAGAGAACAATTGGTAATTTTTTTTTGATTACAATACGCCACAACAAATTAGACTTAAAAATTAGATTTTGTTTAAGCTTGATGGGGTGGGTAAACTCAAAATTGCACTCATTTATTTCTCTCATAATCGTTTTCGAATTATTCGCGAAAATCGTGTTTGTCTGGATTAATATTATATTTCCAAAATTTCGAATAAATATGTTTATCCTCCTTTCTTTATAGTGTATTGATCGGATAAAAATTCACTGAATTACAAGCCTTTTAATTTGAAAAAAATGCCTTAATGCAGAGTTCAGTCTCAGTTTAATATTGAAAAACATAAAAAAATAATTTTTTTTAAATCGAATGGCCTGTAACACAGTAAATTTTTATCCGATCAACACAGTATAATAAATATGTGCTGAAAGAGGAAAACATTTTTATTCAATAGTTTTTACAATTCAGATGAACAATTCAATTTTCAAAATAACGAGCTAAAACAACTGCAGAAAAACATGATTTTCGCGACTATCTCGAAAACGCTTCTTGAGAGAAATAAATGAGTGACATATTGCTAACATTAGGCGAATAAATGGAGGAACATCCTAAGATGGCGAAAGGTGCACCAGTGTTTGGAGCAAATAAATTTTCAATGGGCGAGTAATGGAAAATAATAGGCCTAAAACTAAGCGTCATTGGTCCATCCATTCTATTCAAGGCGGGAAATTTTATCCCACATTATAATTAAAGGCAGAAAACAACCATGGCTTGAATTGGTTTTGAAAATATTACATATTTTTACAGACATGGGAAGATTTGAAATGTAGGACAAAAATAAATTTCAGAAAACAACAAAAGCCTGCAAGAAAGCGGTGGTGGTACCTATAAACAAAACTATTTAACTTTCCTAGATCACATAAATGATCGGACGCTGCTTTGGTCTTCGGCTGCAGCACCTTGTTGTAGAGTGTTGGCGGGTAAAGTTAAAAGTGCTGAAACTCAGGCAGCAGATATCAGAATCACCGCCAAGAGTTTCTAAAGCTGCGACGGTGGTTGCACAAGAAAGCAAAATTGAAGAGACAGGCCCCTTAATATTATGTGAAACACTACAAATTCTAAAGGAAAACATTAAAAATTTTAAAACTTAATCCAAACGAAGAAGGATAGAGTAAGAAATAAAATACAATCTGCTCTTCAGGTAAAAAAGAGGAATATGGTTGTTGAGGAACAACTGTCGTTAATTTGTCGTCAAATGAAACAAATGCAACCTACTTCTAAGGAGCAAGCTGATGCTAGCAAAATATTTACTTGTTACTTATTTAACTTTCTTTTACGTATGGTTTCATTAACTTATTTATTTATTTCTTTGTATCATTAATTTTTTTTGCTTGAATAATTTGTTTTTGATTAAATTCAATTTCTGTTTACACTTTTCTTTATTTGTGGTTTCAACAAAAAAGGGTTTTTTTTATTTTTTGACATTTTTATACAGCTGAAAAAATTTCAAACGCGGTTGTATTTGTCAACAAGCAATTTAGTATTATTTTTGATAATTTTGAACAAAAAAGCAACAAAATATAGAAATATCTAATATGGCAATACTTAATTATTTTAATACGTAAGTAACAAATATTTACAAACGTAAGAGCAAGCGATCGAAAGCTGTCGAAATTGTTGAACCCAATCTGATTCGAAATCGAGCGAATAGATGGCGATCGCTTCGTTTTGCTGTCGAGATAGTTGAACAGGCCATTAATCTACTCCATTAAAAATATTACAGTGTTTTAAAGAAAGGAAAATTAAACATAAATTCATTTTTAAAGTTTTTTCTTTTTACCAACAAATTTACAGACAAATCTCTCTATAAAAAATAAAAAGTTTTCAGTTTTTTCAATCAATGGTAATGCTTTCATTGAAATAAATACGTACTAATAATATATTTTTAATAGAATTAATTAATTATTTCTTACTATTAAAAAAAATCAATTTTTAAAGCAAAAAAAAAATAATTCATGTATATCTAATACAGGAAATAAGCTGTGAGCCACTGTACATTAGCGGGGCTTTTTCATTCAATTATACTTTGTATTAAAAAATTTTCAATATTTATACTTTCGTGACAATTGCGGATTAGTAAAATATTTTTTAAATTTTGAGAACTTAATTCGTTGCGTTGTTTAGAACAAATAAATTTTAAATCTGAAAATATTTGTTCACAAAAGTAGGTTGTTGCGAAAAACGATAACACTTTTAGTGAAATTGTTTTCAATTCAGGATATATAACGGGATCTAAGTTTTTCCAAAATCATTCATATCCATTCTGCTTGGTTCTTGCACTTCACTTCGAAGTATTACCAGTTCTACTTGTACTTGAAACTCGTAGCTGGTAACTTCACATGAAAACGGATTCTCGAAGAGATCAAGTAATGGTTTTATATCTTGAAGATCTTTAAACCTATCCTCAAAATTATTAAGGAGGGTTTCAAATATAACTAAATGTTCATTTTTTCTAAAGTTAGTTTTATTGCCACATATTTGACGAGTTTTAGGAAAATTTGAAAAATCATTGGACTGAATTTCGAGTAATAGCAAATATAACTTTGTTTTAAAATTGAAAACAGTTTTATATAATTCATATATATTTTTCCCCTTTCCTTGAAGTTGTAAGTTAAATTCATTTAAAAATAAAGTTGTGTCTGCTAAAAATGCAAGATCTAAAATAAAGGTTTGGTCTTTAAAGAAATGATATTCTTCCATGTCTTCAATTTCTAAAAACTCTGAAATTTCCACTTTTAATTCAAAGAGCCTGTTAAGGCAATAACCACGGCTTAACCACCGGACTTCGGTAAACATTTTTAAATTAAAAAATTTAAATTAAATTAAATTTAAAAATTGTTTTAACTTCCTGTGGGTAAGTGAGTGATGTCCACCACGTATCTTATTGATTATTTGCTCCGCAATTTTCACGGCAGCGCAGTCAGCAATAAATTTGGACGCGAGGGCGGCTTGATGGATTATACAGTGAAAATTTTTAACTGCAAAGCCATGTCGTTTTAATTGTCCAACCAATCCTGAGTTTTTCCCTATCATGACGTTTGCCCCGTCCGTGAAGACACCAGTTAGTTTTGAAGGATCTGCAATAGATAATAACTTTTCGCAGACAACATCGAACAACAATTTTCCTGTCACGTTTGCGTAAAACGTTTCAAGAGTAAATATTGTTTCGAAAACCTTTGAGTTTGCATCAACGCAACGAATGCATATGACTAGTTGGCACAGATCGTTTATGTCAGTACTTCCGTCCAAGCAAAAAGAAAAAAAAACACAGTTTTCAAGAGTTTGTCTAATGACAGAATCGACATAAACCCCCATTTGCATAGTACGTCTAACTAAAGTCCAACGGGACAAGGGAATGGACTTTATTAAACTTAAATTGCAATTAAGCTTTTCAAAAACTTTTTCGAAAATTTGTTTTATAAATTTTCCATCAGTAAACGGTCTGCCTTGTTTAACTATATCCAAACTTATTATGCTTGATATGTCCTTTTTTATTTTTTTATTAATAAATTTTGGTTTATTGGTCTCCAAATTAGTCAACCATTCTCTTAACTTATTAACAAAAATTTGTTTGTTTAAATTAAATAGCTTTTCTTTTACATTTGCATTTAAAGTAATTATGTTGTAATGAAAAGAATAAAAATGCCGTTTACAAACCATTAAATTATTTCCCTTAAATGTTTTATAACAAATAAGACATTGTAGATTACCAAACGCATTTGTAATTATAAAATATTTGTCATACATTGCTACCAATTTCTCTCAGTGCATAAAAAATAAACGGCATACATCCGCTACACATGTTCATTCGTCGCTGTTTCAGTGACGACTAAAAGCAAGAGCGTAAGAAAACATGTGAATTGAGCTTTTACAATTGTTCTATGAAATGCACAGCAATGCTTTAAAGCATCAGCCTGTTTGCTTGCGATCTCTAAAAATTGTTTTTTAGTTTCGTTATCGTCCTCGGCTCGTTTTCTTTTAAGCCTCTTCGAGGTGTCCTCTTGGAAGTGCTAGGCGCATCATATCGCATATCAAATCGTTCTTCTGCATTTGATGGCGATGGAAATACAATCTCGTCGCCATCTTCAAGAATAACTTGCAGATCCTAATGGAAAAAGGAATTAACTGGACCTAATCATACACACATATTAACTTCACTTTAACTTACCTCTTCCATTAAAACATTTGCGGCAACGGATCCGTGGCCCTCAATATAGTCGTTCCCGATAACAGCAACTACCCGCCCTTCCACATCACTTAAGACCTCTTGAGTCACCGGCTTATTCCCAGTAAGCGCTTGTTGCCTTTTCCGGTCGCGTACTTTGGTACTGGTTCGGCTTTTTAATTTTTCCAAACCTTTGTGTGAAAGAACAATTTTACATTTTTTTATATTTATTAAACTGTATTTACTTACCGCTTGCCACTGGTTGACCGATTTAACCGCTCCGCCAAGACAATTAAGGTTTTCGGATAATTCGCTCCACTTCTTGTCGCACTCAATTTTTCCGTGTAGCTTCTTAAATTTCCCACCAGCAAGTCCCGGGTTATTTAGCATTAAGTCAACCATCTGACTTAGCTGCTATAAAATAATTAAAACTTGTTATGTTTTACTTACTTTGAAGAGAATTTTACAAACAAAGGTTTTTTTGTTTGTTTTTTTTAATTCTTCTTTGTTATTTTCTTCATTTTGACATTTCGTTTGGCAGAGTTGCCACATAAAATCAATTTAAAAACATAGGAACATAAAACTGTTTACCGTGGTTATAAATAAGTTAGTGAATCACATACTGGTAAGTGCAAACATCAAAATGTGTGGCTAAAATTTACACTTTTTTAAGTGTTAAAAGTTAGTGAATTGCACTACAGGTTGCTGCCTTGTGGAACTCCAGCGCCAATTGGCTGAAGTGAACTAAAGAAAGTTCCTTCTTTAATAATAAATTGACGGCCGACTAAGTAGCTTCCTAACAGCTTGTGTGTGTTTGCTGGTAAATTTTGCTTCAATTTATGCAGTAAGCCTTCATGCCAGACTTTATCAAAAGCTAGCGAAACATCAATGAAGAGTGGTGAGCAATATTTTTTTCTTCAAATGCTTTTCTTATGACATTTACTTTTCGATGAGTTTGTTCAATTGTGCTGTGTTTTCTTCTAAATCCAAACTGATGGTTTGGAATACACCTATTGCCACTTAAAATGGGTGGTAATTTTGAAACTAATAATTTCTCAAACAGCTTTGACATATTTGATAATAAGCTAATAGGCCTATATGACTCAACTTTTGTATGAACTTTACCTGGCTTTGGTATCATGGTAACTAAGGAAACCTTCCATTTTTGAGGATAGTATTAGAGTATCCAATTATTCGACATTTGGTTTTGTTCGAGTAAGGATTAATCGATTTTCGAATTCTTAAATTGCTCCATTAATCAAATAAAGGATTTAAATTGTTCGAATTGCTCGAATAATTCAAATACATTATTTTATCCAATGGGGGAAAATGCATCTCTATTTGAATTCATTCTTTTATTTTATTAAATAACAGAGTTGAGAGGTGGCAGCAAGTTATGAAAAACATTTTAAACCAATTTATTATTTCTGGAAATTGAATTGAAGTCGATTAAGATTCTCAGTTGATTTTTTTTTTTAATAATCACCGTAGTTCGTCCTGATTTTAAGAGAAGTTCTGGTAAAGATAAGAATTTAATGTATGCACTATTATAAGGGGTTTTTTAAACAGGATCGTTTTTTTTCAATTAGATTGATTTTAATTTCACTCATGTGTATTCGGTTTACAGAACTTGGCTGATAACTAGAGTTTTTTTCCCGCTCCATATAAATAATCAAAGTAAATGTTGTTTTTAATTAATGAAAAAAACTTGTATAAAAATACGTAAGGGAACTAGTTTACATAGAAAGTAAAAGAAATGGTTCAATACTAAAAAATGAATTGAAGATTGAAATAGGAATTTGATTATTATTACCTCACGCTTTTATTACCTATTACTATGCTTTTATTCCGTACTAGCATTTAGCCCGCTACTTCGTTAGCGTCTTATTTTCCTTCGTGGACATATTTTTATGCCAAAGTTTATTTTTCTAGATTTTAACTTGCATTTTCTTTCATGAACATATTTATATGCCAAAGTTTATGTTCATAGGTTTTAACAAAAAAGTTCCAAAATGTTTCATCTCATATGTTGATATTTACACAGGACTTTGCACTTATAATTTTGAGTTTCTAAGTTCAATATTATTGAAAATTCAAAAAGTACCAATCGTAGAACACAAAAGCAAATGAAAGAAAGTTAATTTCCCGTATTATTCTTTTCGATAATTTTATCACAACATTTATGTATCACAGTAACTTTACAGATTGAGATAAATTTTGTGAAAAAGTAACAAAATTAGGAACGATTTTTACACCTTTAACGTTTGAATTTAAAAAAAGGTCCAAATTAGTTTTGTATTTTTTATATAAGCTACGAATGTGATATCATTTTTATATGTCAAAAGAGTACCATACACCTGTTCGTTTATTTTTTTAATAAACAATATTAAGTATTACATTTTTTGTATCTCTTTTAGTTTAGGAAATATGAAGCTAACGAATTTTTCTACTGAGCAACAATAAGTGTTAATGTTTTTTAACTTTTAGTTTAGGAGGTATGAGGTTAGCAGGATCGATTTGGCGAGAGGCCAGCCTTCGGTCCAAATGTTAACCTTTTAGCTTCATACGTTAATGCTCTGCGGTGAAAGATAAATAGATGGAGAAAAAATCTTTTGAAAAAAGTAACAAACATATGTACAATTTGCATCCTTAATAAGTTCGAATTTCGAAAAAGTAACATATATGCATTTGTATTTTTTAGATAAGTTACAAATGTAATATAACTTTTTTTCTATGCGTTTTGGTTTAAAAGCTAGATGGTGAACAAAAAAAGTTCCAAAATACAGGTTTTCCCCGTTTACGACCTAAAACGGCTGAATTTCGTAAAAGTACCAGATACCTATTTAAAAAACAAAGAAGTACCAAGAAGCGCTTTTAAAGATTCTTCTTCACTCAGGACGTTGAAAGTTAAATTGTATGTTCATAAGACCAATATTAACGAAAATTAAAAAAAGTACCAGTTAATGAACAAAAAATACCAAAAATTTTCCTCTTATAGATTCTTATCCACTCAGGACATTACATCGTGATTTTTATTTTTCTAGGTACAATACTAACGGAATTCAAAAATACCAGTTAAAGAACAAAAAAGTACCAAAAGTTCCCTCATAGATTTTAGTCCACTCAGGACATTGCATGTTAAATTTAATGTAGGTCCAATAATAACGAAAATTCAAAAAGTACCAGTTAAAGAACAAAAAAGTTGCCAAAAATCCTTCACTCAAACCTTGCATGTTTAATTTTATCTTTCTAGGTCCAATATTAACGGAAATTCAAAAAGTACCAGTCTAAGAAAAAAAAAGTAATAAAAAGTATAAAGAATAAAAAAGTACCAAAAAGTTCACTCTTATAGATTCTCATCAACCCAGGACATTGCATATTGAATTTTATGTTTCTAGGTCCAATACTAACGGAAATTCAAAAAGTACCAGTCAATGAACAAAAAGTACCACAAACTTCCCTCTTATAGATTCTTATCCACTCAGGGCAGTGCATCTTGAATTTTATGTTTCAAAGTTAAATAATAACGGATATTCAAAAAGTACCAGTTTAAAAACCAAAAAGTTCCAATAAGCTCTTTTAGGGATTCTCATTCATTCAGGGCCTTGCAGGTTAAATTTTATGTTCGTAAGACCAATATTTGCGAAAATTTAAAAGAAGTACCAGTTAAAATAGAAAAAGTACCAAAAATATCCCTCTAACAGATTGTCATTCACTCAAGACCCTGCTTGTTTAATTTCATGTTTCTAGGTAAAATACTAATGGAAAATCAAAAAGTATCAGTTAATGAACAAAAAAGTACCAAAAAGCCCTCTTACAGATTCTTATCCACTCGGAGCATTGCATCTTGAATTTTATGTATCTAAGTCCAATAATAACGGATGTTCAAAAAGTACCAGTTAATGAATAAAAAAAGTACCAAAAATTTCCCTATTAAATATTCTCATCCACTCAGGACATTGCATGTTTAATTTTATGTTTATAGGTCCAATACTAACGGATATTCAAAAAGTACCAGTTGTAGAACCAAAAAGCTAAACAAAAATATCAAATTTCCCGTATTTCCATTTGTGGTACTATTTTTTCCCCCATTAAAGTATCAAAAATTTCAGTATTGTAGTGGGAGCCCATAATTGATTACGATTATGTCAAAGAATGGAGAAAAATGTTTTGTAAAAAAGTACCAAAATTAGTTACGATTTTCACCCCTTAAATGTTCAAATTTCGAAAAAGTACCAAATTCGTATTTTTTTGATAAGTTTCGAATGTGGTATAAACTTTGGGTCTATGTTTATTGGTTCAAAAGATAGATGGGGTGTCAAAAAAGTACCAAAATTCAGGTTTTTCCCGTTTACTCCCTAAAAGGGTAGAATTTCAAAAAAGTACCAGACACCTGTCCGCTTATTTTTCTAAAGAACAACGATAAGTATTACATTTTTTTTTATCTCTTTTATTTTTGGAGATATAAGGTTACCGTATTTTCCTGTTTTTACCCTTTTTTTACCCCCTAAACATTTGAATTTCCAAAAATCCCGTCTTAGTGGATCGATTTGGAGAGTGACCAATCTCTGGTCCAAATTTCAAGTCGTTAGCTTCAGGCGTTTAGGCTGTGCGATGATGAATCAGTGAGTCAGTCAGTAACGTTACAATTTTATATATATAGATTATTATGCTCTAGATACAAGATAAAAAGTTAACATAAACATGACAATTTAATTCATAAAACAATAATAAAAACAAAATAAAAATTGAGGTACTCAAGATATGAGATCAAAAAGCTAATTAATAAAATAGATTAAATATTTTAAAATAATATATACATAACATTTTAAGGGCTTAGGAAATAACTTTCTGACACACTCAAAGCGCTTAGTAAGTCGTCAAAAAGTATATTTCTGATTTTATTTACGAATTATCAATTTACCGAAAAATTTCGTTCATTTTTTTACCGAGGTTGGACAAATAGTTAAAAGTGCACCATTGTAGCATGCTTCGGATTCACAATCAGAAGCAATTTTTCCTTTTTTTTAAACAACGTCTATATCAGTCAAATGCATGTTAAGGTTTTTTACACGAGTCTCCAAAATGTTATTTTATTTCGGTTTCCCCGCACTTCACTGTGATATAACCCAACACAAATTTAAACAATTTGTAATTTTAAGTATTTATCGACCTTTTTTGATTACTTTAAATAGTTTTTATAGTTTTCTATATACAGGCTTTCAAGGTCATTAATTTAATGTAAATAAAATTATTTATTTCATTATCAATAAAATCCGACGTTTCGTTGGTATTCTTTCCAACTTCTTCAGGGATTGAGTTTTATTAAAATCTGGCAACATTGTAAAAATACAAAGTAAAAAATTAGTCAATAATAACAATATTTGTAATCTTAATTTTTGACAAATCAACTTACAATAATCTTTTTCGTCAGTTTACATCATTTATAAAATATATCACAGTATTTTGTATAGGTGGACAACACAACACAAAACTTAAAATATTAAAATAAATATATGTAAATTTAAAAATTATCACAGAAAATTTGTCCTTTTTAGATCACAGTTGTTATTATTACTAAAGTATTGCAATGGTGTAGTTTGCATTTGTATTGTCTTTGTCTTCTTTTGTGTTTATTGCACTTGTCGATTTTTGTTGTATTCTTAAGCTGTCCAACGTGTATCTCTTATTTTCCCTTTTCTCTTTATCTAAAATTCTCACTTTTTCAAAGTTTGGCTTGTGTCCGTTTTCAATGCAGTGTTGTGCAAGTGCAGTTGAATGTTTTCCTCTTTTTATGTCAGCTTTATGTTCGTCTATTCTCACGCCTAAATTTCTTTTCGTTGTACCAATGTAGATTTTTCCACACTCCTCATTATCACCGCCGTCACATTCAATTTGATAAACCACATCACTTTGATCACTTTGCACTCAATCTTTGTTTTTGTTTGTGTAAATAAATTATGTATTGTCTTGTTTGATTTATGCGCGAGTATTATTTGTTGGTCTTTTATTATCTCTCTCAGGTTTTTGTTCTCAGTTAGCCTTGGAATAAAAGGTAGACTATATTATTTGGCGTTACCAGATGTGTCATTTCTGTTTTTTGAAGAAATATTATTTTTAACTTTTGCCAATAATGAATTAATCAACCCCTTTGGAAAATTGTTTTTCATTAAGATATCTTTTATTCTTGTCATATTCTTAGATTGAAATTTTACGTTGCTTATTTTTATAACTTTGTCAATTAGATTCATTGCCGTATTTATCTTCTGTTTCATGGGTTGTGTTGAGTGGAAATTCATCAAGCGTCCAGAAGCAATTGGTTTCATATACCAATCTGTTATTATTTTGCCATTTTGTCGGAGTATCCTCATATCCAGATATGGTATTGCATTGTCCTTCTCCCTCTCTAGAGTAAATTTCAATTTGTTAAGATATGAGTTAAATGTTTTCAATATTATGTCTTCGTCTTTATATTTTATTATGGCAAATAAATCATCTACATATTTTGTGATCAGTCTTATTTGTATATTGTTCATCTGCAGTTCTTCGATACATTGTTCCATTAGGTGGTCCAATATAATGTCGGCTACAGTCGGTGACAATGGGTTGCCCATTGGCATCCCGTATGTCTGTTGGTATAATTTGCTATCATGCATAAAATAATTATTTTCATTTAAGCAAAATTGAAGTATTTTCAAAAATTGTGTTCTCGGTATTTTAGTGTGATTTTGTAGCACATTCCATTTGGTCATAATTTGTGTTTATCACCTAATAAACATATCGCTCCTTCATTGCATCATAGTCATATCTCAAAAAATTAAAAATTTCAAGTAACTTTAGCAAAGTTTTCCTTCACACCTTCTCGTATTATATCTCAAACTGAATCGAAGTTATAGCAAAATATATCTTTAAATCGGTAATTTTTTTTTTTTTTTTTTTTTGTAATTATTTTTATTTATTTCATTTTAGTTACATTTAATTAAATATTGACCTTGCGAAGCCATGTTGGCTTGTCTGCAGGTACAGTATTCAAAAATTAAATTTCTATACAATTATATTAATTATTAATTTCAAAATAGTATTAAGTATCGTAGGTAGTACGACGGCTAGTGTATTTTTTCCGTAATTGTTTTTGTATTTCGGAATTTTGAATCTTCCTTCCTGATTTCGCCGAGAATTCAATTACTAGTGTTATATGGTATATACTTGTTATATTTAAGATTTGTATGTCCTTGAGAGTTGTACTTCCTACATTTCCGTTGATATTGTTGTTGGTTGTATTGTTGTTGATATTAGTAGTGGTATTGGTGTTGTTGGCTATGTTATTGTTGGTTAATGAAATGTTGTTATTTGGGTCATTCTTAAAAAACATGACCAATTGGTGTCCCCAGACTTTACTATTTTATATTTTGTTTCTCTAAAAAGAAAATAGAAAAATTTCTGCATTTTTATAAATTACACGCTGCTACAAAAAAAACACTTTTTGTCAGAACTTGAAAACCGACCTAGTGGGGGTTGTAGGCCTAGGTGAGGACATACAAAAACCGTTTTCAAAAATTTTGAAACACCCTCAAAATTTTGAGTTATTTTCAAAAAACTGTTTTAGGGTAGGTCGTAGCACTTTAGTACCTCTAACTCATACATTTTTTGATCGATTTCAAAATTTTAAACAGTTTTGAAAAGGCAAAGAAGTAAGCTTTTATGAAATGTATTCATAAAAAATATATTCCAAGAAATTAGGTGAGTGTTTATCAAAAGTTTCTAATTTTTTTTATTTTTTTTCATAATTTTTCAAATTCAACAAGAGTTATTTTAATTTATTTCTATGAAAACCTATCTTTGTTTGCACTGTATTTTAAAGATAATTTTGTGTAGAAAAAAACGGGATATCATTTGTTAAAATCGGCTTATATTTACAAAAGTTACTAAAGTTTTAAATCACGCAGAAGATCGCAAAAATATGCATGTGTCACAAAATGTGGCTCAGCCGATTTTGGTAAATATTCCAGATTCATCATCACTTTGTTTATGTTAAGTTTCATTACATTTAATTGAACTTAATACTGGCTTAGTAACAGTTAACACATTAGCATACTTAATGCTATCACGATTTTTATATTGATAACCAGTGATGTTTGTTTGGCAAAAATAACAGTCTTGTGGCTTATGGAATATTTGATGATGCCAAATCATTGGGAAAGATAATGGTAATGGCTGGCTTATAACCTTTTCGTACTTAGTTTTCTTAAGCATACTGGAACAGCTTGTACAAATACTTTCGGGTTCATAACATTTGCTAGAACAGTATGAGCAGTTAAAAACTGTATTGAAGGCATTTACCAAGGCTTTATTTTTCTTCAGATCAAAGCGATGTTTTTTTGTCAGCGAATAAACCGCAAACATATGTCTGTCTGTCCGTCTGTTCGTATGTTGAAAACACGCTCACTTTCGAACAACTCAAAAGAAATGAACAAACTTGGTGCCAAATTGCTTGCAGTTATCCTAAGCAGTTTGCAATTCAGCAAAATCGGTGCAGTTGGACCAGAGCTATGAATCAAAATGTGGAACCATCACCTAAAAAAAACGATAACTTTGTTATAAAAAATAACATAAATGGTGGAACAAGGCACGGAATGAGATAAGATTTTGCAAAAATTTGTTTTATTCGACTGGAAATCACGTTGTAAAATTTCGTGAAGATCCGTCCATAATTTACCCTAGGCCCCATATAAACACTACTCCCGGAAAATAGTTTAGTACGCCTAAAACCGATAAAAAATAATGCTATCATAACAAAATTTGAATTGAAACTGTTACTCAAGCTAGTTTAAATTGCTAAATAATTTAATATAGATCTAAACCTCAAACCAACCAATTTTAATGCTGATGTCTGTTTTTATAAAGATAAATTAATAATAAATAGACATCATATAGATATCCCTCCTGAAATATTCGAACAGTCGGTGGAGGGTATTAAAAATTCGGCACAGCTGAATATAGCACTCTAACTTGTTGTTATTCATATTTTTTGCGCGGAGGGAGAAAATACTAAAAATAGGTGTTAATGAAAAGTTGAATAACTTATACAATTTGTATCCGATTTGAAAAATTAACACCATGTTTTGTTAAGAACTAAATTTTCTTCATACGCTAATATAAATTTTTATAAGCTTTCATATTAAAATAAGCAATGAAAAGCTACTAAAATCAAAAAAGTTTATAATTTTCGTTTTTTTTGTAGATATTCTTAACAAAAACAATACTTATAATTTACAAATGTATAAAAAAATGCACGTTATTTTAAAGCGTAAACAGTTTTCTTTCCAAACCTGTTAAGAAAATTAAAATCGGACAAGAACTAACTGAGTTACAGGTCGATAAGTTGACGAACATCACTGAAAACGGTTTTTTTAAATAACTTCTGAATTTGAGGGTGTTTCTGAAATTTTTTGACACAATTTTTAATGTACTCAACAAGACCAATAACCCACGCTAGGTCGTTTTCCAAGTTTTTTTACACTGTAGCACCGTGTTATTATCGATTCTACGTAACTATATTATAAAACAAAAATAATTAGTTATCTGAAAATAACTTAAAAAATATTTTTAATGTCAAATGTTTAGCAAAAACCTGTGTCCCGAGCCAATTTATTAAAATTTAGTAGTTATTTTCAGTTAAAATAAAATTGAAAAAAAATAATATTTTCAATTTTTGTTATTCAGTTTGTATATATTAATACCATATATAGAAAAGAATGATGAAAAATTATTTTTTTGTATAACTTTTTTGAAGAAAAATCTTGTCCCCAGGTTTTGGTCCCCTCTGTTACGGCCACTCATTTTATTGAAAAATTTTTGTTAAACGTTATAACGCGTATATTTCTCTTATGCGTTTCCGTCATAACTTAGCTTAAATCAACAAAATGTGTTTTTAACTGTTCAGTCTTGTTTAGTGCGTGGTTGAGTAAGTAACTTAATTGTAGGCCGGGTGCGTACCCTTATTCAGTGTTTACTCTGTTACTGTTGAAAAACAGTAAGTAAAGTGATTTTTTATTTATTTTATAATTTTTTTATAAATATTTTGTGTACACTAACTAAGTGGACAAATAAATTCTACAAAATTCTAATAAAAAGCTAAAATATGGTATTTTTGAGCTAATTTGTCCCCTCTGTTACCGGTCCACTCTGTGACTTATTATATGTAAAAACTCCAAAAATTTAAAAAAATACTGCTGGTTATGGATTCCTATTGTTGATAAGATCCGTAACCACATGAGGCCAATTATAAACATATTTGGTCAACTTAATTTTTTAAAATTAAAAAATTCAGAATGGTCATGTTTTTTAAGAACGACCCATTTACCGTATTGTTCGTAATGTTGTTGTTGTTGGTGCTAGTGTTGTAGGAGTTGGTGTTAATCGTTAATGTATTATCTTGGTGATAAGTTCGTGCGTAAGTGTTTGCATCCAGTATTTTTATTAACTGGCTTGAGTTCCCCCAGGCTGTGATGCAATGTCTAATGTTAGACTCTACTAACGCAAAGTATGCCTGCCTCAATACCATTTTGTTTGAGTGGAATCTTAGGTGGTATAGCATGTATGAGGCTTTCCTTAGCTTTTTTCTAAGATATTCTATGTGTTCACGCCACTTAAAGTTATGATCTACTATTACCCCCAAGTATTTGTAAGAGTTTACAATATCAACTGTTGTGTTACACTGGTCTCGTTCGCAGTTGAGGTTTGTTCTACCTGTATCGTGTAGACATTCTGGACAGTGAAATTTGAGCTTTAAGTCTGTATATAGAAAGTGCGGGGGTTTTATGTGCATTAGTTTGGTTTTTGATATATTTATTATCAAACCGTGATCATGACACCATCTTGGCGCTTTTTCTAATTCAATTTGCATAATTTTTAGGGCAGCTTCAACGTTTTTATGCGCTACTACAATAGTTGTATCGTCTGCATATGCAAATGCTTTGCTATTACTAAGGTTGCATAACAGTTCATTTGAATATATAATAAATAATATTGGGCCCAATTTTGAACCTTGTGGCACACCATAATTCATAACAACTTCTTGGCTAACACTATCTGATATTTTCACAAAAAATTTTCTACATTTAAGGTAGTTTTCGAAAAATTTCAGGCTACTACCACGTATTCCTATTTTTTCCAGTGATTGTAAGAGCTTGACGTGAGGGATTGTGTCAAATGCTTTACTGAAGTCAATGAATAACGCAAGACAGTGGTTATTTTTGCTCAGATGTTCGTTAATATGATTGGCAAAGTTTCCTAGCAGTTTGTTTATATTTTTTTCGCTTTGGAACCCATATTGGTTTTGGTTGATTATTTGATATATTTTTTTATAAATTTGGTTAGACGCCGAACTATAATTTCTTCCATAATTTTTTCGATAACAGGTAGAATTGCTATTGGCCGATAATTATTAAAATCTGCTTTACATCCACTTTTATATACAGGTCGGATACGGGAAATTTTGAAAATATCAGGAATTATTGAGGTATCAATAATTTGGTTTATTAATTTCGTGATAACTGAAACCATCACATAAGAATTATTTTTGATATCGATGGGCCTTATGTTATCAACACCTGCAGCTTTGTTTATATTGATCGAATTAATAATTGCATAAACTTCCTCTTCGCATGTTTCGGCAAGGTAGAAAGAATTTGCAAGACTTTGAGTAGCGTGAAATGAGACGCCTATATTACATTTATGAATTATTTTTTTTACATTATCCTTAAAATTTACAGCAAATGAGTGACATAATTCGAGTATATTATTTGATTTGAAATTTCTTACAATTACTTTATCAATGTCATTGGATTTTTTGCCTAATATTTCATTTATGTATTAGTTGCCATGTTTTTCGAATATTATTTCTGTTTTCAAAAAATTTATTTTTGTCAAAAGTTTTTGTTATTCGTGCTCAATTCCCAGTTTTTATTCTTGATAAAAACACTTGAAATTTATTGTTGATGGGATAAGCTATTCCTATGCGCATTTCACTGGTTGCTTAGGCCAGATCATCAGGAAACTTCATCCATAAAGATTTTAGAAAAACTAAAGATATTAAACCAAATAAAAATGTTAAACGTATAAGACTTATAGCAACAGTTCTACTTGTAATAATATCAAAGCTTAAACAAAACAACATCAACAATAAACAGTGGCTTTATCTCATCTTACATTCCCCGCTGTTTATTGTTGATGTTGTTTTGTTTAAGCTTTGATATTATTACAAGTAGAACTGTTGCTATAAGTCTTATACGTTTAACATTTTTATTTGGTTTAATATCTTTAGTTTTTCTAAAATCTTTATGGATGAAGTTTCCTGATGATCTGGCCTAAGCAACCAGTGAAATGCGCATAGGAATAGCTTATCCCATCAACAATAAATTTCAAGTGTTTTTATCAAGAATAAAAACTGGGAATTGAGCACGAATAACAAAAACTTTTGACATTAAAAATTTTGTATTCCCAAAAATTGAAATTACTTTTTGATAATAAACAGGCGGGTGCACGGCCTAAAAAACACTTAATTGACAACATCTTCTGTAAGTTGTTGTTTGTTTTTTATTTTGTTTTTCTTAACCTACTTACAACTACAATTAATGTTGAGAGAATTTCAACTAATTGTAGCGGGGAATGTAAGATGAGATAAAGCCACTGTTTATTGTTGATGTTGTTTTGTTTAAGCTTTGATATTATTACAAGTAGAACTGTTGCTATAAGTCTTATACGTTTAACATTTTTATTTGGTTTAATATCTTTAGTTTTTCTAAAATCTTTATGGATGAAGTTTCCTGATGATCTGGCCTAAGCAACCAGTGAAATGCGCATAGGAATAGCTTATCCCATCAACAATAAATTTCAAGTGTTTTTATCAAGAATAAAAACTGGGAATTGAGCACGAATAACAAAAACTTTTGACATTAAAAATTTTGTATTCCCAAAAATTTAAATTACTTTTTGAAAATTTATTTTTGTAATAGTTGCTTTTGGCAAAGTTAAGTTTTTTGTTTATGGTATTTCTGTATTTTTTGTATTGGATTTCATATGTTTTATTATTTTTATTCAATAACCACTTTTTATAAAGTTTATCCCTATTTTCACAACATTTTATTAAATTTTCGTTTATCCACGGATTTGGTATTCTATTTTTGGGTTTCTTAGTTTTAATCATGGAGTTTTTATATATGTCTTTAAATTTTTTATTTAAGATATTAAACATTATATTTGGGTTATCTTTATAATTTCATCCCAATTGCTTGTGCGTATTTCATGGTTAATTTTGTATTTACATATTATTATTTTCAGAGAAACCGTAAGCAATGGTGTAATGATCCGAGGTGTTTGTTTTTATTATTGCGGCGTATTCTTGTTTGTTTAATTGTTTGTACCTTACAAAGAGATGATCAATGCATGTTTTTGTATTTTTGTTTATGTCCTCTCTTGTGTAATTGTTTATTAAACTTTTCATCCCATTAGATGCCAGCATGTCTAGATATATTGTTTCTATGTAATTTCTTTCATTTTGAAAACTTTAATCGCATTTTGCCAAGATCGTTTGTTTTTGTAGATATGACTATGACGCAATAAAGGAGCGATTTGTTTAGGTATCTTCTATTCTTAAAGGTCACTACACACTATCCTATTTAGTCGTACGATATGTCAAAAAAATCGTGTGTGTTCATAAAGTATGATAGTTCGGCCTAAAAATTTAACTAAATGACAGTTTTGTTTGACAAGTCTGACTGACTTGCAAAAGGTTTTAAAAATTTTGATAAAATGATAGTTTCTATTCGATCAGAGTTGTATTTTCTAATACAGCTGATAAGAAAACAACAATGTCAGCTTCATTGATTTAAAGAATCTTTTTTGTGTAATAGTGTGGCACCTGTAACAGACTTTTGTTGCGATTTTTTATGAGTGTGATAGAAATTTGTCAGATTTTCCAGTGAATGAATCGTACGATTGTGTAGGGTAGTGTATCACGACCTTAAGACTTGTTCAAGGATAATGAAACTTAACTGCCTGCATCTTTTTTTGAATTAATGTAATGTATTAACTCTTCACTCCACAAAATGTAATAATTATCAACTGTTGCACTGCTCATTTTGCTTTCAGTAGATTTATTGCATCAGGAGATGCATTATAGAGCTCAATTATCCATACAAAATTGCAATTTAGTTATTGCTTCATTAATACGAAATTGTTACAAATATTGAGTAAAATTAAAATGCGACACTGTCACAAGCAGGGCTGCCGTTTTTAGTTATTTCTAACCAAAATTGGTTATATTTTTTTTCAATGTGGAGATGTGAATATTTTTTTCATTTTGGTTACTTTTTTCTAAAATAATAATGCGTATAAATATTTCTTTCCTTGATACAATTATTTACGAGCCGGAATAATTTGTACTGTGAAGTACGATTTTTTCATTATTTGTTACCAATGAACTGAAGTTTTTTATATTTTATCGAAAACAAAAAACCCTTTTGTTGAGAAAATATTTTTATTTGTGATTTTTATATTAAAATGCCATGTTCTGAAATCGAAAACAAATGAAGTTTTAATCAACGGAAATTTTTAACTATAATAAAGGAGCGTAAATTTACTTGATTTTAAGAGTAGTGAAGATAGGTAGTACTTATGCCCGTAATTTCTACAAAAGAAATCTAGCTGTGTATAGAAATCTATGGTGTAAAAGCTGCCATATTTTAAAATAAACCTGAAGGTAAAAACATGCGGTCTAAATAAACATTGAAAAAGGTAAACTGTGAGGTACGAACACGACCAGCTTTCTTTTTGTAGAAATTACGGGCATTAATGTAGGAAGTGCATAAAATCATGCGGAATCTATTTCAGAAAATTACTGAAAAATTACACAAAATTCGTTTTAGGGTTTCTTAAAACTTGAAAAAAAGTTTAATGTTCCGAATTAAGGTTATTTCCAGAAGTATATTTACATACATACATGTTTGAAAATACACATAGGAATTTTAAAGATATTTAAAAATTACATAGATTTATCAATATAATTTTAAAATTTATGGAATTTTCTTTAAGAAATTGCTGTAAGTTTTAAGAAATTTGAAATTTTACTGTTTATAACTTGTCGGTATGCATATTTATTTAATGTTTTTACTTTTAAATCACCCTTGTATGAAAAACCACACAAAAGGAATCATTTGTACATGATAAACAAAAAAATTGTTGGGGTACACTACGGAAAATCTAATAAGTACAAAAAACACATGTTTTGACTAAAAATATTTTTTAGTAACAAATATTCAACATTTTTTTTATTTTTTCGAATTTATTCTATGAGCTAAATTTCAGTTATGTATTTTATAAAGCTTTTTTGTAATAGTCATATTCCTTCAATTTTTCAGAAATGACTTTATACACTATCAAAGAATGCTGACGAAGGCCGTAGCGGGCCAGAAAATGCATTACATTCTGCTGGTGTCTAATAATTGTAAATTTTTTCTGTACATACAATATACCTCATTGCTTTCCAACGGAAAGCTAAGGTAAAATGTAACAAGAAGATAAAATATAATAGTCTGGTAGTGTATAAAAAAGTAATTTCTGAAAAATTGAAGGAATATGAGTATTACAAAAAAGCTTTATAAAATACATAACTGAAATTTAGCTCATAGAATAAATTCGAAAAAATAAAAAAAATGTTGAATATAATAAATTAACCTATGAAAGTAAATAATTTCCAGTTTCTATTAGTAACAAATATTTCAGAACTTACGTAAGCTATCCTCGTTTGAGTTTTCCACACACATGTAGTTACTACGTATTTTACACTAGAGGCTAAATTTTCTGTCGGAAAAGTGTGATTATTTTTGATATTGTTGCGAACTGCATGCAATGTATGTTTTATAAATTGAGCGCTAATATAAAATACACAACAGTTTTGTAGGGTTTGCTGTTGATTACAAATCGGATAAGTACATCATTAATGTAATGGAGACGCACCAAAGTATACAGACATTGCATATGTGTAAAAAACCACACACGAGGGTAACTAACGTAAGTTTTTTGAGCTTGATTTGAGGGTTAAGATTATTATTTGGTAAAAAAAAAATTTGACTGTCAGTCATTTACTTTTTCCCCATTGAATGTACATACGTCACGAAAGGCGAATTTGTTTATATTCGCCATAATATTTTACAATGATTCACAAAATATATCAAATATAACCATTATGAATCAGTTATTCTTATTATAGAATTATAAATTTGAAATAAAATGATCAAACAAGAGAAAAAAGTTTTTGTAATATTTTATATATGTATATGTAAATTAGAAAATATTTACATAAAATGCATTTTGCATATCGCCAAATACAAAATGATTAAGAAATCGATACATTTGACAGTCCTGCCAATAACATCTACAAAGCGAAAAACAATTTTCCATTTTTGGCATTTTAAAAAATATTCAATATATGAACTTTCAATATAACTCTAGTAAAATAAAAAAATCTCAAATAAATAAATACTTTTAATTAAGCATCTCGTTATTTTTTTAATATGTAAAAGAATTCTCAATAAATTAAAGTCATTTTAAATTTGGTTATATTTTTTTACATTTAATAACTTTTTCAAAAATTTTGGTTGTAAAAATTGTATTGGTTGTGGCAGCACTGGTTACAAGTGTGTTTGGCAACTGAAATTAAAAAGTTTATGTAAATGTACAGTAGTCGCTCGTTTATATGAACTAATTCAAAAAGAGCCTGTTCACTAAATTGAGAAGTTTAAATAATCGAGAGAATATAAAATAAGTAATTCAAATGATTTTTATTACATTAAGTTTTTATTTTTAAAATGTTTTTTATGTGCTGTTTTCACAACACAAGTGACTAAACGTGTAGTAAAATTTATATGGAAAACACTCAAGAAACTTTTCATATAAATTTTACTACACGTTCAGTCACTTGTGTTGTGAAAACAGCACATTCATAATTTTTGTATACTTTTTTTGATTCAAGGGATATCTGTAGTGCCTTGTGCCTGCATTTTCGCAATGGCAAAATATGATCCATATCAGATATATTATTTTTACTTCAAGCAACAAGCGGTTTCCAAAATAGGTCAGTTTTATCCGCATTGTAAATTTCCAGAATGTGTTAAATTGTGTTCTGCTATTTAGGAAAGGGGGTTTTTTTAAAAGGTTCTACAAACTCAGTATTGGCTGATACTTTTTCACCGTATACCGTATCGTCGCTTGAATTTCTGCAGACACCCATAACTTGCACTGAAATAACTTTCTTCTATCAATTGGTCGTTAAAATATTTCTTTTTGGCTTTATTTATTCACTTGTAATGTGTAAATGTTTAAGTCTTTGTTGATTGAACGCCTTCACCAACGGCATTTCTCCTTTTCTCAATGTTTTCCTTTTAACTTTGCCTTCACATTTTGCAGTCACTTCCATTCACAGCATTTTCCATAATATTTTGAGTATCTGATTTTATGTTTTTTGTAGCGTGCTGCTATATTTAACGTTTCCCCATGCGGCTATTCCCTGTCTAATATATGATTCAGCCAGCGATGCCAACTTAGTGCTTTTGGCACTATTTATGGTGCTTTTTGATGACTTAAAACGCCAAAATTTTATCTGTAGTGCTAAACCTAGAAAAAGCACTAACTTGGTGCTTTTTCAATTTTTCGTTAGTGCATTTAGTGCTTTTTTAATTTTAATTTTTTTTCTACCGTTTTTTAAAAATACGATTATAGGAATAGAGGATTAAGATGAGCTTTGCTATTTGGATTACAATTTTGAGAAAGCCTGTAAAGATTTTAAGATTTCAAATGATAAAAAAAGAGATAAAGAAAAGTGGCATTCGTTTTGCCAAAAACTTTATTTACGATGTTAGAGCTAGGCTTCCTAGCAATTTGGAAATTTTACAAAAGGTTTCACTTTTTAGCGATGGCAACATATTTAGTAATCGTAATAACAACGATGTATTTGTTGGCGATAAACATTTTTTTAAAGATGTAGACACTGTGTCAAAAATAGAAAATGACTTGGAAAACATTAGGAATTGTGAATGGAAAAATAAACAACGATTTTGAGTCATGTAGAAAAGTTAAAAAACATGCAGTTGGAAACCGTACAAAAGAACGCAAAGACTTTAAAAACATATAAAAAGTTGAAACTTAGTATAACCAAAGTGTTAAATAAATTAAAAAAAAGTTGACAGAAAATGCTTTTATAACAAGCGTTATGTAACCCGCCATTTTTCATGAGTTTTAGTTTTCAAACGCACAACACTCGTCACCAAATATCCGCGTGTTGTGCACTTCTGCCTCTAGTCCTACTGCAAAAAGGTTTGACTAAGTATCAGAATGCAAACATACATGATTTTCTATATAACACCTTATGTGTGTTTTTTATTTTGAAGCGTACATAGGTTTAAATAATTGGATAATATCATACGCCAATTCTTTTATTAAACTTTGCACGATTTTAATTCAGATTTATTTAAACAATATAAATATGAAGTCATTGGTCGGTCATTGCAAATTTTCGGTAATTGCAACAGGCAAGATTTTTATCGAGTTACAAAAATCGAGCTCGCACTGTATTACTTTAAAACGATCTTATGGCCAATTCAAACATAGCTGATGGATCATCATGATTTGGATGATATTATTTTTATTGAAGATAATAATAATACAAATAAAAATGTTTTAATTCAAATGTAAATATATGTATTTATTATTTAATCTTAAAAAATAGTCCCCATAAACGCCATCGCCTTTTTTTTAAATTTTGAAGGTATATAATATTCGTCATAGCCGAAAGCAACTTGTTTTGTGTTTAATAAAATTGAAAAAATGGCTAAGTGCTTTTTTACGCTTTTTTTTGCTCGAAATAGCGCTTTTTTTAAATTTTAAAGTGCGTTTTGCTCTCAAAAAGTTGGCATCACTGGATTTAGCCAAAGAGAAATATGCTTGACGTAATACATTATAAGTCGAACAATTACTAAGGTGATATAACATATATGAGGATTGACGTAGTTTTTTTTGTAATTTCTCAATATGCGTTTTCCATTTGAATTTGTGATCAATATATACTCCAAGATATTTGTAAGAATAAACCATTTCTATAGTAGTTGAACAATTGTCATTATAGTTTATATTATGCGTTGCTTGTTTATGTAGACATTCTGTATTATGAAATTTTAATTCTATTTGTGAGTGAACTAGATGAGTAGGTTTGATGTGCATTACTTTTGTCTTGCTTACGTTAATGATAAGGCCATTGTCGTGGCTCCATTTCGCAACAGCATCTAATTTTCTTTGCATCGTTTCTAAAGCATTTTCTACATTTTTGTTAGCAACAATAATGGCAGTATCATCTGCATATCGAGGGTTATTTTTCAAATAGTGCTATCTGAAAAATCACAATTTTACAGGAGAGCGAAAAAACTGAGTTTTCCGATAACTCTACGAGTAATAACTAAACTTTATTTTACAATGTTATTAAAAATAAACGTCCAAATCATACATATATTAATTTTTTTTTAAATTCCAGATATTCGCGCTTATATGTCTGATAGCACTATTTACACATTAAAATTTTATCGACTTGAACATTGAAATAAGCAGATAGCACTATTTGAACAAAAATAAAATGAGCTGTAATGAATACTTTTTGAGACTTTAATTAAGTTACACGAATGTTTATTAAAATAATTAGTTTTTAATAACAAAATAATATTTAATGAAAAAGTAAATTATTAAGAAACGCGTGATCATACTAATATAACTCGAATTTATAGTTTATTAATTTTACATGATCCTATATTCGAAAGCAATAAAAAATTAATCCTTATCCGCATGTTTTAAATTATCATAAAAAGAATGATATTCTTGCGGAATAACAGGCTTCAATGCTTGTTAATGCTTCCATTTGCTTAGTTGAATACGACGCACAGTGCTTTGTCCCCATATAACGAATGGACAAAACTAGAAGTAGTTGTCAGAAATTTTTGAAATTTGGTATACTAGCATAAAATAGCTTAATTAAGAAAAATATGAATTTTTGGAGAAATCGGTCCAAGAACACGCCTACCTCCCATGTGTCCTGAAATGGAAAAATGTAATTTAAGCTTCAAAAATGCCCACAAAACTACAAAAAATGGTCATGCTGATACACACACAACTAGCAACGTGTGTGTATATTTTGATTTAAATCTGAACAAGGACTCAAGGTCCTGCCATATATCCTTTTTCTTAAAAATGCTATAACACTTACAAAAATTGTCCAATCGTAATAAAATTGTGTGATAATTGATATTTGTTAGATATATATATATGCCAAATTTTGGTAGAATCCGATTATTAATGTAAAAAATACAAAAACATCATTTAATGAAAAATGAGTTAAAAACGCATAAAATGCTCTTGCAAAAATAACAAGTAAAAAAGTATAATCGGTCAAGCCCGACCATACCCTAAAGCATAGTATTTAAAAACAAAGTTCCTAGAGTGTAATCTATTTGGGACCCATGGGCAATCATGGACCCGCCAGAACAAAATTAATTTTCTTTTAAATTGAAAACCCTGTATGCAATATTTTCGAACACTCCACAATAGAATTGCTCTTACTACAAACAAAGGCTATTGCAAAAAAAAAACTTCTGTCACGTACCCATCTTCAATTTAAATAAAAAATAACGGCACTAAGTCACATTTTGAAAACATTCTTTAAACGATGAAAAACCAACGTCATCTGTGAATTTAGCGACAAAAAGAAACAGACACAACTGTTATACTAATTTTTTTAATTTATCTTGTCAATTTATCTAATTCAATAGTATATATATTTATTATGTTCCTAGTTTATTTTTTCTAAAACTAATTTAATCTATGAAAACTTTAGCAACAATCACGAAAATAGCATTTTTTTAAATAAATTTTTTTTTCAAGTTGTGGTAAAAATTTTTGAATTGTTTTTCTTGTAGACGATATTTTTCTTTTTTTTTAATAGTCCATCAAAGTTAAGAAATTTTTAGAGCTTAAGTAAATAATAAGCATTTTTCAAATCAATAAAAAAACACGTTTGAGCAAATAATTCAATAAAATTTGTTTACAGTTAGCTCTAAATATAGTTAACTACTACAGAAAAAAATTTCAATCCCGTGCTTTAAAAAACAACAGTTTAAAGACAGTTTTCCTGAAGCATGTAAAAGTCAAGTAGTTGTTTAGCCATTTTTACTATAAATTCTCAAACGTTGGCGCCCTCTAGCGCCGCCAAAAAGAGTTAAATCTTAAAAATTCTGCAAAATTCATTTGAATTATTTTGTTATCTATCGATCTGTACATTTTTAAGTACAATATAAGACTTGTTTTTTTTTTTATTTATGTCTATGGGCCACAGCACTGTGCGACGTGGGCCAGATTGTATTCGGCATCAAAACTTACTTAATACATAAAGTCATCACTTGGTAGGTAGATGAGAGATTTTATTTGTAATACGGTGGGATCACTTTTTTGTCGACCAGGTCTAATGGATGTAAAACGAATAAGTTTTTTGTTTATATAGTCTTTAAAGAAATCATAATTCAGATAAAGAGTATCAAAAGGCATTTTAACAATTTTATTATCAATTTTGATCGTCTTTCTGGCATCTTTTGTTATTTTAGCATAATCGTTGGGTAAATAAATTGCCTGATTTATCAGCTTCATCTCAATCTTAGCATGTGTACTTCATTTGAGTATGCCCCTTCTCTAAGTAATTCTGCTCAATTTTCTTATTATTTTCTATAGAAAAAACTGACAGTGCATTCGATAAATAGTGGTTACGATTTTGATAGCCACAACCATCGGAATATATTATTATTGGTGACGTATCTGACACACAATAGATCTTTAAATAATGTAAAACTTACTTTGTGATACAGGCCGAACCTTATTCTCCAAACATTTGGAATTATAGTTATTATAAATATCGGCTTTATTTTTGAACGTTACTGCTATGTATATCTTACAACTATCTTTGCGGCAATAATGACTTTCCATTTTGTCCAGTTTTTCAAAATATTTCTTTAAGTATGTTGTACAGCCTGTGTTCAAAAAAATTTTTAGTACTCTGTTTTTTATCAGGAGTCGAAGAAACTGGGATTTTTTTGACCAATCAATATCTTAACATGCCTCTTTTTGAAGCAAGAGTGGTTGTAAGGAAGTTTATAGATAAAGATATTCAATTTTCTAGAATTTTCCACAGAACGTGTTTTTATGGGAAGCTGTGCTACAAGGGTCTTTACAAAAACTTGCTTACTTTCCCAAGACTTACTCCAAAACTTTTTAAAAATTTCTTTTCTAGTAGCGTCATCAAATTTTTGGCAGTGTCTTATAAAACTTTTTATGCATGTTTTTGATAAACATGTGGTTCCAATTTCTGTATGTCTTCTTATTATATTTTGTTTGACAACTTTATCGGAAGTCGAAAATCCTAAATATTGCTGCCCCTCCACAAGTTTATTTTTATTTTCTAGCCTATTTTTTGAAGCCGAAAAACGGACTCGTTTTTTTCTACGCCAAGAGACTACATTATGGTTAATGATGTCATTCTCTGAATCTAGAATAAATTTTTGGTTGAAATTATAGCTATGACGAATTTTGAACGACAAACCTGTTATAAGATCGCCCTCATCTTCTTTATATGAAGTATAATCGATTGCAATGCGCTGTAGGGAGTTCATTATGTTGATTGATCACAAATTTCAATTTATATTCAAACAAACACAGTTTTTATTATATTATATACTCAAATATTTTTTATGTAGATACACTGAACCAAAAATTTACCTAAATAAGGTTGAATGGGGTGTATAGTTGAAGAAAAGTAGGTTATTATACAGCCAACGAAAAAATTAATCAAGACTACGGTTGCTTTTCGTATATTTAGTACATTAGTTATTGTGAAGAAATTTCTTCAAATTGATTAATGTGTTTCGTTATTTAACGGGATGTAAATATGAAGAAATTTTAGTAAATTTGAATAAAGAAATTAGTCAAATTTAATCATTATTTTAGTAATTTCTGACTCATATTGAAGATTATTATTTAACTTAACTAATAAATTTAGTAAATTTTAGTGTATTTTTTATTTATATTGAAGAAATTTTATTCAAATTAAGTCTTTAGTTTAGTTAATTTCAATAATTCTATTATTTATATTGAAGAATTGTTCTTCAATTTAACTACTTCATTTTACTCAAATAGCAAACCCCAGTAGGAATTACTTTTATGATCCTTTATAGAAATTTAACACGAATTTTTGCAATAAATACATATAATAATTCTGTATGGGATTACAAAATATTACTTTATGTTAATTAACATATTTATATTGCCTTAAAAATCTGTTTAATTAAGCAATACAGTACATAGTAAATAACGTGAGACATATTATTTATAACCAGTAATAAAAAACGTCAACAATTTTCGCTGAGACACATTTTTTGATTGAAAAAATATGTATACAGTAAATGTTCATGTATAGTATATGTACAAACGTTTATACACCAAATGCATATGCAATATATAATCAATTGTTTAATAAAATAATGAATTTTTTATTTAAATTTTATTTAAATCAACTAATCCTTATTTTGCTTATTTAAAATCTTGATTAATTGATTTATCATAGTTTTTAATAATTTATATTTTAAAAAACTAAATAATTTAATTTTATGTATTTTGTACAAGAAACCTAAAATTACTTATTTCACAAAACAAATAATTTACGAGTTTTCAGTAAAAAAGAGATAACATTTTTTACAAAATAATGCTAATAAAGGCAATTTCGTGCAAATGTATACATATATGTAAATGTATAATTTCGAAATAAAACTTATTATTACACATATAATTCAAATTTGTAATTTACGTACATATATGTACGAGTATATAACTTAACATAAACACAAATTCGTTTGTTTTAATAAAATTAAAAGGAATTTAAACTGGCAATTAACTGCATAGAACTTTACATTTAAAACAAAAACATATTTTAAAATTTTGTGGTTGTTTTAAATGCTGTTTTCTATGCGAACGTTATCTTTTGAAACCGACGAACAGGCAACAAATTGCCCAATAAAATTATTTCAAATTTGAAATAAGGGAATTTATTTGGGGACTGCTTTAGTCAGTATTTGTTGTTATATTATAAAAATGCTTCTGAATAAAGGACCAAACTAAAATAGATTCTTTTGGATATTCTAAGTTAAATACGAAAAATATTTTAACCCTTCGTCTTACTCATGAGTCTGGCCAGATCTTTTTCGATTTTAAATGTTATTTTAGTATATTTAAAACACAGGTAGGGACTTGAAGTTTCAGGTACCCTTCTAAAATTTAGTTTACTATAAAAAGCTGAAAAATATAACCTGGAAAGGATATATAAGGAAACTTATTCGATTATTTTACTGCACACATCACATTCGTAACACATGTGGTCTGGCCAGACCCATATATATTTTGTGTAGAAGATGCCGTATTTTTAACTTCCTTTCTTGCTGTTTTTAATTATTTTTTTGCTAAATTATCTATTATTTATTTATTTTTATTAAACACACAAACTATTAGCTCCATCTAGTTCTCAATTTAACCCTCCCTATTACACATGTTTTTTAATTTCACATTCGTAACGCATGAGTCTAGCCAGACCCAACAAACTTTTGAATAAATAAAACTAAATTTTTTTAACTAAATGTTATATTATACACATTTATAATTAAAATAAAATATGAAAATATGTATTTAAATTATAAATATTTATAATATAACATTTAGTTAAAAAAAATTGGTTTTATTTATTCGAAAGTTTGTTGGGTCTAGCTAGACTCATGCGTTACGAATGTGAAAATAAAAACATGTGTAAGACGAAGGGTTAAAGCAAGTGTCTATAGCATTTAACGCAGAGTTCATGATATATTTTATGCCTTCATAATAAATTACAATTTCTTTTGGTTCTAAAATTGAACCCGATTTTTTATAACTCTTTTTAATAACTCTTGCTCGCAATCAGCGACCGAGTTGCCATCGATAATAAAACTTCTTTGTGAATCTCTAATAGAAAAGCGTGTACATAATTTTTTCCCGTTGTCAACTTTAAAGACTTTTGTTGATGGAACCAAAATACTGTGAAGAAGTTGAAATATGCCAACGCAATGACCATCTGAAATGATTAAAATATTGAGATAATACAATTTTAAAATAAATAATGTACCTATAAGAAATAAGATAAAACCTACTTTCGCTTAAGCTTTCCATTTTCGAAATAGTTTGAAATAAAACTTTGCTCGATGGGTCTTTGATACGATCTTCAAAGACGTAGTCGATTTTTGAACAAAAATTCTGAAATGTTTGAAATCTATGTCAATCTACAAAAAAATACAGATTAGTTTAAAAAAGAATAAGTCAAAACCTAAACGTACTAGCTTGAAACCCAATGGTTTTTTATACTGCGGCCATTTACTTATTATATCATGTGTACTTTTTAAAGTAAATATTTCATTCATCCGATGGTTTTTGGTTGCAGCCCAATGACTTTCAATTTCAACACTGGAAGGTGCTATTTGAGGAAAGCGAATGGTAAATCTTTAAGTGCAGCGTTAAGGCTTCTATTGAACAAAACTTTTTTTCACATATAAAACACTTAATTTTCACAAACTTTGTTAAATTCTTACGTTTGTTATTTTATTTATTTTTTAATTTGTTTTATTAAGTAATCACGGTTTTTATTTTCATTCTCCAAAACTTAAAAAAATTCTTCAGTTCTACATGCCTTAATTTATATTTACTAAATCAAAATAGTTAATTTGAAGATTACTCTTCAACTTTACTAAAGCAATTTAGTTAATTTACTAAATTTCTTCAATTCTACTGGCATTTAGTCGATTTGAAGAATGTCAATTAACCAGTTTAGTTACATTTTACGAAATTTCTTCAATTTAACTGGCCTTTTTTGAATTATTTTTGAAGAATTTTCTTCATATTTACTAAAATAAATTGCTTTTCCAAAACTTTAACGAAATTTTATTTAACTCAACTCCTTAATTGCTTATTATTCTTCTTCTTCTTCATTACGTAAGAAAAAATTAAGAAACATATTCAAATAAACTAAAATTTTATTCAAATTTACTTCCATTAGGGGGGTAAAGTTAACTAATATTGTGCGTTTTTTCGTTTACGATGCGTAACTACTACTTTTACTAAATTTTTGTTGTTCTAGTAGAATTTTTATTAACTTTTGAACAAAATTTTATTTAAATAAACTATTTTTACTAAAATATATTTTTTGCTAAAAAAAATTATGTATATTTGAAGAAAATATGTCAATATGGATAAACCGTCAGTTAATTTGAAAAAAAATTTAGTTTATTTGACTATTTTTTTCGTTAAAGGTTTACTAAATTTTTTCGTTATTATTACCTGCGATATTTTTTTGAGTGTAGGACTTTTTAACCATAAAAAGCGTCTGCACAATACAATTTTTGTGAAAAAATGATGTTTTGCAAATACTCATCGACAAATTGTTTGCAGTTTGTTTTGCAAAATTTCTACAACGAATTTTAAAATTATATTAGTTTAAGAAATCTAGACACAATTCCCAACCCTTTGATGTATAATATGTCTACTTTGTTATAACACTTTTTATCATTTTATTATATGAAGTAATATTTTTTATGTAGATAGCACTTATTTACCAAACAAAACAAACGTCTGTGTTAGATAG
The DNA here is from genome assembly GCA_949318255.1 of Pollenia labialis. NCBI lineage: Eukaryota > Metazoa > Arthropoda > Insecta > Diptera > Polleniidae > Pollenia > Pollenia labialis. The sequence continues at coordinate 60,903,888 of OX439141.1, forward strand.
CACAAAACAATATTAATGAAAAAAACGTTTTGGGAATTTTTTTTTTCAAATTTAAATGACAGATGACCCTTCCGTCAGTGAACTCGTTTCTATAAAAAACACTTTTTTGAAAAATTTTAGATAGCACTATTTGAAAAATAACCCTCGATATGCAAAAGTTGCTCCTTCCTTCAGGCATTTCATCATTTCGTTTGCATAAATTATGTAAAGAATTGGTCCAAGTTTAGATCCTTGTGGCACTCCGCAATCATATAATACTTTGCTACTTAAAGTGTTGTTAATTTTAACACAATATGACCTACACTTTAGGAAGTTTTCGAACCATTTTAATGTGCTTCCTCTGATACCATTTCTTTCGAGGGTTTGAATCATCTTGCTATGCGATAATGTGTCAAGTGCCTTGCTAAAATCAATGTATAGAACAAGAACATGCATATTTTTTCTTAAGCACTCATTTATGTAAGAAGAGAAGTTTCCTAAAAGCTTATTTATATTTTTTTCCTTTTGGAATCCATACCCAAGCCTCTTGAAGTTACAAACGAAAGGGATTTCAATGAATGAAAGCTTTGGCTTAATTGACAGTGCTAAAAAAATAATACAAGATGTCAGTAAAAAAAATTTTGTTGAAAAGTTTAAAAAGCGTTTTAGATACGTAATACGTGTGGTAAATTATTCAATACTCCTGAAAAATCTATATGGCTTGGCATTTCAATTTTAAAAAAGTGTTTTAATCGATTTTCTCACAATTTTCTTTTAATGAAAGTGAGACGGATGAATTTGTTGACAACCTTTCTCCATCTGAACTTTTAGTGTTCAAATATGCTCCAGTTACATCTTGCGATGTTGAAAGAGAGTTTTTCATTTGTAGAACTATTGTATGTGGTAACAGGAGATTATTAGGAGTATTCTAGACATCGAAGACGCAAAACGCAAGAATTTTAATAAGATTTCCCTGAATAAAAAATTTTATGACAAATATTATAAAAATATTACTTTATTAAACAGAATTTTATAACAAAAATTTGATTAAAAGTTTATTAAAATCAACTTCCAAATTCTTGGGTTTTCCCCCCAGTATTTTTTTTTTTTTTTTTTGACAATTTGAAGAAACATACTATTGTAAAAACTTAATAAAATAAATGTTTCTTAAATAACAGGTTTATTTTTTGCCATTTTTCGTGCCATTTTTTATACTTTTTTGTGCCATTTTTCCAGCTTTCCTAACAACTTTTTGCTATATGTTGAAATATCTTTAAGATAAGGAAATCTGGGTTTTCCCCGACAAATCTGTGTTTTCGTCAAAAATTATCGAATAGAATTTTGATTCATATAACACATATAAAGATAAATATTGCATATACTAAGGCTTAAAAAAAAGACCGCACGCATTTTCAAGTAAAACGTTTATTCTTTGGATATAGATGGCACCTGCTGGGAGTAAACTGGATGTTTCATTGGAAATATCTAACAAATAACTATTAGAATTAAGATTTGGATATTTATTGAAAACTTCGTTAATTTCAATAAAAAAAACCTTGCTGGGATTTCCTAAAATTTTGTGGTGCATATAAAAAAAATATTATTATTGGGAATTCTTGTATTATCCAGATAACCCAAACATATTTTTAAAATTTAGGGGGGGGGGGGGGGTAAATAAGAAAATGAATCCGCGCCTGCCCACTTTAGTACACATATCTCAAATATTAAGGGTTTTATGATATCGCTTGAAAGTATCGCAATTTAATGAGACTACAGAAGCCGCTCGGTTATATGAATATACAGTAATGTAAACTTCCAGAAGAGTAAACAACAAAATTTAAACACAGGAGGTTCTAAAGAGTGAACACAGCCATTCTCTATTATGTGAACAGCTTTTAACCGCTGATTTTTTTAAATGTTTGACTCATTAGAAGTTCGTTTTTCCCCGAAATAATAAAGAACCTGCAACCGTTGATTTTTTAATGTTTTGAGTGTTGAGTTATGAGTGATTCCATTTTGTCTTTTGAGATCATTAGTGTTTGTTACATAGAGCATCGAAGATAAAGCGCAAGGTGTTAACGATATCTGAAAAAAGTGAAATTTTGGCGAGCTTGGACAAAGGCGCAAGCGTTACTTCTCTTGCATATAGATATGAAGTGGCCAAGTCAACAATTGCTATTAAGAAAAATAAAAAGTCGATTTGGAAGTGACTGCAAAATGTGAAGGCAAAGTTAAAAGGAAAACATTGAGAAAAGGAGAAATGCCGTTGGTGAAGGCGTTCAATCAACAAAGACTTAAACATTTACACATTACAATTGAATAAATAAAGCCAAAAAGAAATATTTTAACGACCAATTGATAGAAGAAAGTTATTTCAGTGCAAGTGATGGGTGTCTGCAGAAATTCAAGCGACGATACGGTATACGGTGAAAAAGTATCAGCCAATACTGAGTTTGTAGAACCTTTAAAAAAAACCCCATTTCCTAAATAGCAGAACACAATTTAACACATTCTGGAAATTTACAATGCGGATAAAACTGACCTATTTTGGAAACCGCTTGTTGCTTGAATTAAAAATAATATATCTGATATGGATCATATTTTGCCATTGCGAAAATGCAGGCACAAGGCACTACAGATATCCCTTGAATCAAAAAAAAGTATACAAAAATTATGAATGTGCTGTTTTCACAACACAAGTGACTGAACGTGTAGTAAAATTTATATGAAAAATTCTTGAGTGTTTTCCATATAAATTTTACTACACGTTTAGTCACTTGTGTTGTGAAAACAGCACATAAAAAACATTTTAAAAATAAAAACTTAATGTAATAAAAATCATTTGAATTACTTATTTTATATTCTCTCGATTATTTAAACTTCTCAATTTAGTGAACAGGCTCTTTTTGAATTAGTTCATATAAACGAGCGACTACTGTACATTTACATAAACTTTTTAATTTCAGTTGCCAAACACACTTGTAACCAGTGCTGCCACAACCAATACAATTTTTACAACCAAAATTTTTGAAAAAGTTATTAAATGTAAAAAAATATAACCAAATTTAAAATGACTTTAATTTATTGAGAATTCTTTTACATATTAAAAAAAATAACGAGATGCTTAATTAAAAGTATTTATTTATTTGAGATTTTTTTCCGTAAAAAAATTTTTTTATTTTACTAGAGTTAAGCCCGTAAAATATCCATACAAAATTCAATATATTGAAAGTTCATATATTGAATATTTTTTAAAGCGAAAAACAATTTTCCATTTTTGGCATTTTAAAAAATATTCAATATATGAACTTTCAATATATTGAATTTTGTATGGATATTTTACGGGCTTAACTCTAGTAAAATAAAAAAATTTTTTTACGGAAAAAAATCTCAAATCGACTAAATGCCAGTAGAATTGAAGAAATTTAGTAAATTAACTAAATTGCTTTAGTAAAGTTGAAGAAAAATCTTCAAATTAACTATTTTGATTTAGTAAATATGAATAAAGGCATGTAGAACTGAAGAATTTTTTTAAGTTTTGGAGAATGAAAATAAAAACCGTGATTACTTAATAAAACACGCTTCTAAATAAGTGAAGAAAAAATAATAAGTGAAACAAATTAAAAAATAAATAAAATAACAAACGTAAGAATTTAACAAAGTTTGTGAAAATGAAGTGTTTTATATGTATGTGAAAAAAAGTTTTGTTCAATAGAAGCCTTAACGCTGCACTTAAAGATTTACCATTCGCTTTCCTCAAATAGCACCTTCCAGTGTTGAAATTGAAAGTCATTGGGCTGCAACCAAAAACCATCGGATGAATGAAATATTTACTTTAAAAAGTACACATGATATAATAAGTAAATGGCCGCAGTATAAAAAACCATTGGGTTTCAAGCTAGTACGTTTAGGTTTTGACTTATTCTTTTTTAAACTAATCTGTATTTTTTTGTAGATTGACATAGATTTCAAACATTTGTACCCAAAAGCAGAGAGCTTGCATGTTAATTTTCAGAATTTTTGTTCAAAAATCGACTACGTCTTTGAAGATCGTATCAAAGACCCATCGAGCAAAGTTTTATTTCAAACTATGTCGAAAATGGAAAGCTTAAGCGAAAGTAGGTTTTATCTTATTTCTTATAGGTACATTATTTATTTTAAAATTGTATTATCTCAATATTTTAATCATTTCAGATGGTCATTGCGTTGGCATATTTCAACTTCTTCACAGTATTTTGGTTCCATCAACAAAAGTCTTTAAAGTTGACAACGGGAAAAAATTATGTACACGCTTTTCTATTAGAGATTCACAAAGAAGTTTTATTATCGATGGCAACTCGGTCGCTGATTGCGAGCAAGAGTTATTAAAAAGAGTTATAAAAAATCGGGTTCAATTTTAGAACCAAAAGAAATTGTAATTTATTATGAAGGCATAAAATATATCATGAACTCTGCGTTAAATGCTATAGACACTTGCTTTAACCCTTCGTCTTACACATGTTTTTATTTTCACATTCGTAACGCATGAGTCTAGCTAGACCCAACAAACTTTCGAATAAATAAAACCAATTTTTTTTAACTAAATGTTATATTATAAATATTTATAATTTAAATACATATTTTCATATTTTATTTTAATTATAAATGTGTATAATATAACATTTAGTTAAAAAAATTTAGTTTTATTTATTCAAAAGTTTGTTGGGTCTGGCTAGACTCATGCGTTACGAATGTGAAATTAAAAAACATGTGTAATAGGGAGGGTTAAATTGAGAACTAGATGGAGCTAATAGTTTGTGTGTTTAATAAAAATAAATAAATAATAGATAATTTAGCAAAAAAATAATTAAAAACAGCAAGAAAGGAAGTTAAAAATACGGCATCTTCTACACAAAATATATATGGGTCTGGCCAGACCACATGTGTTACGAATGTGATGTGTGCAGTAAAATAATCGAATAAGTTTCCTTATATATCCTTTCCAGGTTATATTTTTCAGCTTTTTATAGTAAACTAAATTTTAGAAGGGTACCTGAAACTTCAAGTCCCTACCTGTGTTTTAAATATACTAAAATAACATTTAAAATCGAAAAAGATCTGGCCAGACTCATGAGTAAGACGAAGGGTTAAAATATTTTTCGTATTTAACTTAGAATATCCAAAAGAATCTATTTTAGTTTGGTCCTTTATTCAGAAGCATTTTTATAATATAACAACAAATACTGACTAAAGCAGTCCCCAAATAAATTCCCTTATTTCAAATTTGAAATAATTTTATTGGGCAATTTGTTGCCTGTTCGTCGGTTTCAAAAGATAACGTTCGCATAGAAAACAGCATTTAAAACAACCACAAAATTTTAAAATATGTTTTTGTTTTAAATGTAAAGTTCTATGTGAACGTTAACGTTCGAAATCGATAAGCAGGCAGTTAATTGCCAGTTTAAATTCCTTTTAATTTTATTAAAACAAACGAATTTGTGTTTATGTTAAGTTATATACTCGTACATATATGTACGTAAATTACAAATTTGAATTATATGTGTAAATATAAGTTTTATTTCGAAATTATACATTTACATATATGTATACATTTGCACGAAATTGCCTTTATTAGCATTATTTTGTAAAAAATGTTATCTCTTTTTTACTGAAAACTCGTAAATTATTTGTTTTGTGAAATAAGTAATTTTAGGTTTCTTGTACAAAATACATAAAATTAAATTATTTAGTTTTTTAAAATATAAATTATTAAAAACTATGATAAATCAATTAATCAAGATTTTAAATAAGCAAAATAAGGATTAGTTGATTTAAATAAAATTTAAATAAAAAATTCATTATTTTATTAAACAATTGATTATATATTGCATATGCATTTGGTGTATAAACGTTTGTACATATACTATACATGAACATTTACTGTATACATATTTTTTCAATCAAAAAATGTGTCTCAGCGAAAATTGTTGACGTTTTTTATTACTGGTTATAAATAATATGTCTCACGTTATTTACTATGTACTGTATTGCTTAATTAAACAGATTTTTAAGGCAATATAAATATGTTAATTAACATAAAGTAATATTTTGTAATCCCATACAGAATTATTATATGTATTTATTGCAAAAATTCGTGTTAAATTTCTATAAAGGATCATAAAAGTAATTCCTACTGGGGTTTGCTATTTGAGTAAAATGAAGTAGTTAAATTGAAGAACAATTCTTCAATATAAATAATAGAATTATTGAAATTAACTAAACTAAAGACTTAATTTGAATAAAATTTCTTCAATATAAATAAAAAATACACTAAAATTTACTAAATTTATTAGTTAAGTTAAATAATAATCTTCAATATGAGTCAGAAATTACTAAAATAATGATTAAATTTTACTAATTTCTTTATTCAAATTTACTAAAATTTCTTCATATTTACATCCCGTTAAATAACGAAACACATTAATCAATTTGAAGAAATTTCTTCACAATAACTAATCTACTAAATATACGAAAAGCAACCGTAGTCTTGATTAATTTTTTCGTTGGCTGTATAATAACCTACTTTTCTTCAACTATACACCCCATTCAACCTTATTTAGGTAAATTTTTGGTTCAGTGTATCTACATAAAAAATATTTGAGTATATAATATAATAAAAACTGTGTTTGTTTGAATATAAATTGAAATTTGTGATCAATCAACATAATGAACTCCCTACAGCGCATTGCAATCGATTATACTTCATATAAAGAAGATGAGGGCGATCTTATAACAGGTTTGTCGTTCAAAATTCGTCATAGCTATAATTTCAACCAAAAATTTATTCTAGATTCAGAGAATGACATCATTAACCATAATGTAGTCTCTTGGCGTAGAAAAAAACGAGTCCGTTTTTCGGCTTCAAAAAATAGGCTAGAAAATAAAAATAAACTTGTGGAGGGGCAGCAATATTTAGGATTTTCGACTTCCGATAAAGTTGTCAAACAAAATATAATAAGAAGACATACAGAAATTGGAACCACATGTTTATCAAAAACATGCATAAAAAGTTCTATAAGACACTGCCAAAAATTTGATGACGCTACTAGAAAAGAAATTTTTAAAAAGTTTTGGAGTAAGTCTTGGGAAAGTAAGCAAGTTTTTGTAAAGACCCTTGTAGCACAGCTTCCCATAAAAACACGTTCTGTGGAAAATTCTAGAAAATTGAATATCTTTATCTATAAACTTCCTTACAACCACTCTTGCTTCAAAAAGAGGCATGTTAAGATATTGATTGGTCAAAAAAATCCCAGTTTCTTCGACTCCTGATAAAAAACAGAGTACTAAAAATTTTTTTGAACACAGGCTGTACAACATACTTAAAGAAATATTTTGAAAAACTGGACAAAATGGAAAGTCATTATTGCCGCAAAGATAGTTGTAAGATATACATAGCAGTAACGTTCAAAAATAAAGCCGATATTTATAATAACTATAATTCCAAATGTTTGGAGAATAAGGTTCGGCCTGTATCACAAAGTAAGTTTTACATTATTTAAAGATCTATTGTGTGTCAGATACGTCACCAATAATAATATATTCCGATGGTTGTGGCTATCAAAATCGTAACCACTATTTATCGAATGCACTGTCAGTTTTTTCTATAGAAAATAATAAGAAAATTGAGCAGAATTACTTAGAGAAGGGGCATACTCAAATGAAGTACACATGCTAAGATTGAGATGAAGCTGATAAATCAGGCAATTTATTTACCCAACGATTATGCTAAAATAACAAAAGATGCCAGAAAGACGATCAAAATTGATAATAAAATTGTTAAAATGCCTTTTGATACTCTTTATCTGAATTATGATTTCTTTAAAGACTATATAAACAAAAAACTTATTCGTTTTACATCCATTAGACCTGGTCGACAAAAAAGTGATCCCACCGTATTACAAATAAAATCTCTCATCTACCTACCAAGTGATGACTTTATGTATTAAGTTAGTTTTGATGCCGAATACAATCTGGCCCACGTCGCACAGTGCTGTGGCCCATAGACATAAATAAAAAAAAAACAAGTCTTATATTGTACTTAAAAATGTACAGATCGATAGATAACAAAATAATTCAAATGAATTTTGCAGAATTTTTAAGATTTAACTCTTTTTGGCGGCGCTAGAGGGCGCCAACGTTTGAGAATTTATAGTAAAAATGGCTAAACAACTACTTGACTTTTACATGCTTCAGGAAAACTGTCTTTAAACTGTTGTTTTTTAAAGCACGGGATTGAAATTTTTTTCTGTAGTAGTTAACTATATTTAGAGCTAACTGTAAACAAATTTTATTGAATTATTTGCTCAAACGTGTTTTTTTATTGATTTGAAAAATGCTTATTATTTACTTAAGCTCTAAAAATTTCTTAACTTTGATGGACTATTAAAAAAAAAGAAAAATATCGTCTACAAGAAAAACAATTCAAAAATTTTTACCACAACTTGAAAAAAAAATTTATTTAAAAAAATGCTATTTTCGTGATTGTTGCTAAAGTTTTCATAGATTAAATTAGTTTTAGAAAAAATAAACTAGGAACATAATAAATATATATACTATTGAATTAGATAAATTGACAAGATAAATTAAAAAAATTAGTATAACAGTTGTGTCTGTTTCTTTTTGTCGCTAAATTCACAGATGACGTTGGTTTTTCATCGTTTAAAGAATGTTTTCAAAATGTGACTTAGTGCCGTTATTTTTTATTTAAATTGAAGATGGGTACGTGACAGAAGTTTTTTTTTTTGCAATAGCCTTTGTTTGTAGTAAGAGCAATTCTATTGTGGAGTGTTCGAAAATATTGCATACAGGGTTTTCAATTTAAAAGAAAATTAATTTTGTTCTGGCGGGTCCATGATTGCCCATGGGTCCCAAATAGATTACACTCTAGGAACTTTGTTTTTAAATACTATGCTTAAGGGTATGGTCGGGCTTGACCGATTATACTTTTTTACTTGTTATTTTTGCAAGAGCATTTTATGCGTTTTTAACTCATTTTTCATTAAATGATGTTTTTGTATTTTTTACATTAATAATCGGATTCTACCAAAATTTGGCATACATATATATCTAACAAATATCAATTTTCACACGAAATTTTATTACGATTGGACAATTTTTGTAAGTGTTATAGCATTTTTAAGAAAAAGGATATATGGCAGGACCTTGAGTCCTTGCTCAGATTTAAATCAAAATATACACACACGTTGCTAGTTGTGTGTGTATCAGCATGACCATTTTTTGTAGTTTTGTGGGCATTTTTGAAGCTTAAATTACATTTTTCCATTTCAGGACACATGGGAGGTAGGCGTGTTCTTGGACCGATTTCTCCAAAAATTCATATTTTTCTTAATTAAGCTATTTTATGCTAGTATACCAAATTTCAAAAATTTCTGACAACTACTTCTAGTTTTGTCCCTTCGTTATATGGGGACAAAGCACTGTGCGTCGTATTCAACTAAGCAAATGCTTACCTGTTATCTACAATAAAATTCACTTTTTATAAAATTTTTTTGCAGTATATAGTTTTTATTTGAATTTTTTTAAAACCACTATTTTCACTTTTTTTGCACACGTCAGAACACCACTTTAACTAGCTTGCAAATGCACACGTGCTAACTTTTAAAAATGCAACTTCGTAAACGAAAGCTCACGCACATTAACTTCTGTTGGAAAAAAACCGTTAGCAAAAATAACAAGTAAGAGTGCTATATTCGGCTGTGCCGAATCTTATATACTCTTCACCATTGTGCGAGCTGAATACAGAGCAACTAGACAAAAACTAAATAATTTTTACATATACATACATATTCACATTTCTAAAAACTTCATTATAAATTAAATTTAAAAATCTAAAACTGGTAAATATTTTTTTACAATCGTTTTTAGAACATAAAAATTAAAAAAAAATTCTCTTTGAAAAACCAAGATTTGAACCAGAGGACTCAAGTTTCTAAACTCAACCCCCTAGACGACTGAACCATAAACGAACAAAACTTCTTTGGACAGTTACCGACCCGTTTCTCTAAATTCTTGTTTAGCTAAAATATTAGATAAAATTATAGCAAACAGGCTTTGGTGGTTTATATCTACATATAAGCTACTTAACAGCCGACAATTTGGATTCATAAAAGGTATATCAACAATGGACTCCCTTCTTTATCTGGACTACCATATTACGAATAGTCTATCAAAAAGAAAACAAACAACCATAATATCATTAGATTTCGAAAAAGCTTTCGACAAAATCGGTATTCACTCCATTGTAATTCAACTAAAAGTATGGAAGCTTGGTCCACGTATCATTAACTATATAATTAACTTAATGGTCAACCGTAAAATTTCAGTAAGATTACGTAATCATTTCTCTCCTCTATTCCCAATACATAATGGGATACCACAGGGTTCGCCGCTATCGGTGATTCTTTTCCTGATAGCTTAATTGAATTACACAAAGAAATTGATTTTACAGCATACGCCGACGATTTCAATTTAATAATTAACTTAAGCAAGGGAAAAAACCCTTCTATTAATTTAGATAATTTATTCAATAGTATAAACCAATGGTGTGACTCTTCGGTAGCAATTCTATCCACGGTCAAGTGCAAATATATACACATATGCAGAAAAAAACAATGTAAATGTACTGTTACTACTGGAAACTCCCGGCTCGTGGAAGTAGAAACACTAAAAATTCTCGGATTGTACATAAACAAAAGGTCCTCCTGGAATACACACATTGACCAAATTGCAAAATCTTTAAATAAATCTTTAAACGTGATAAAATGTTTATCCAATAACAAATATAATTGTAGTCCACTCAATTTAATAACAACCACCAATGCTTTAATTATTTCAAAAATAAGATACTCTTTACCATTTTATGGTTTCTCCCCAAAATCAAAACTAAGAAAAATTACCACATTAGTAAACGAGGCCGTCAGAAACTCCCTGGGATCCTTTCGTACAACACCATGCAAAAACATGAGGTGTGAGGCAAACATTCTATCTCTAGAATCACAACTAAAAATAGATGTTTCTAAAATGGTACGCATCTTTTGGGATAACCCTTACAAAATTTTACGATCTCTTATGTTCAAAATAACAAAATCCAAAAAACCTCCAAAAATTGCCTCCATTATGTACAAAATAAAGGAAAAATGCGATAGTCTGCAAATTGACTTAAAACCTATCTTGACTAGCTGTAGACAGTATCCACCCTGGTTACTAAGCGAAGATAGCGTAAATATTAGTCTTCACAAATTCCATAATAGCCAACACAACCCCAGCCAATTCAAAACTTTATTTCAAGATATTCAAGAAAAAATGCCTCAACACCGATTTTTATTTACTAACGGTTCAAAGAAAGATGAGGTCGTAAGCTATGGTATTACTACTGAGCAAAAAGTTATTAAGACATCTATCTTACCCACATACAGCTCGATCCTTTCGGCTGAACTAATTGCCATCTACGAAGCTATAAAATCTATTGTCTACGATCGAGCGAAACACGCCATTTGTTCTGACTCATTAGCAGCATTAAAAATGATAATGAATACCTGTAATAATTACGCTTATATAACATATATAAGGAACATTCTTATTCGGGAAAGTGGTCGGATAGTTCTTATATGGTCTCCAGGACACTGCAGAATTAAGGGCAATGAATTTGCGGATCGAACCGCCAAGGACGCTCTTAATTCACCTTTGATATGTACCGAGAACTTAATCTACAGGGACATCTCTAGGTATATAAGGGATCACTTCGTAGAACAAGATGACACGTTTCTAGGGACATCTAACTGGTATAGGAATATTAACCGTAATAGAACCAATCTTTATCGATATACTGATATTAGGGAGAACAGACTCGACCGAATCGAAATTGTAAAATTTTTAAGACTCCGCCTTGGACATACCCGATTGACTCATGGTTCCCTTCATAAGTTACAAAATATTCCAATCTGTGAATGCAATATTGCTTATCCTACCTCTCCAGAACACCTCTTAAGTGCTGTTTTCACAACACAAGTGACTGAACGAGTAGTAAAATTTATATGAAAAGCACTCAGTTTTTTGAGAGTTTTCCATATAAATTTTACTACACGTTCAGTCACTTGTGTTGTGAAAACAGCACATTAAACTGCTGTCCTAGATACCACAAGGCCAGACAAAAAATATTTAAGAATAATAACCCTTAACCCGTAAATGAGCTGAAAGTCCTAGTAGCTATGGCTCTTTATTCTTACAATTAGCTTATATTTTCTACTTATAAGTTAATTTTATAAATAAATAAATAAATCTGAATAATTAGTTAAGCTCAAGGTCAGTTTTTTTATTTTTTTATTTATTTAAAAAATGTTTCCAATATTTCGAAATCCACTGGATCTCATCTTCAGGGTATGTACTACAATTATAGTTAACAAAAAGAAAAACATAATTTTAACATTTAATTAATACATATTGTCCCACTGTGTCATAAAACATATAAACAGAAATAAGCGCACAAAAATAAAAACTTACAAGAGGAACAATAATAAAAAACACGTCACAAACGGTTTTACATTTAAAATTGCACTAATTCCTTATTCTGAGCTGAGCTCGTCTCTAAATCGCTCTTAACAAAAAACAAACTTAAGACAAGATTAGCAGGACATAAATCTGACCTGAAAAATAAAAATAAAACTTCAACACAAAAAACCGCACTTCTAGCCCATTGTGCGGAAAAAGGGCACACACCAAACTTCGACAATGTGGAGATATTGCAAAGAGAGGAAAAATACCATAGACGCTATACACTAGAAATGTTAAATATAATAAACACAAGCAAAGAGTACCGAATGAACTTTAAGAGCGATTTAGAGACGAGCTCAGCAAAACAATATAGACATATAATAAACAAAAATAGAATAAGGAATTAGTGCAATTTTAAATGTAAAACCGTTTGTGACGTGTATTTTATTATTGTTCCTCTTGTAAGTTTTTATTTTTGTGCGCTTATTTCTGTTTATATGTTTTATGACACAGTGGGACAATATGTATTAATTTAATGTTAAAATTATGTTTTTCTTTTTGTTAACTATAATTGTAGTACATACCCTGAAGATGAGATCCAGTGGATTTTGAAATATTGGAAACATTTTTTAAATAAATAAAAAAATAAAAAAACTGACCTTGAGCTTAACTAGTTATTCAGATTAATATTATAACAAAAGGTCGAACAACACACATATTGAATAAATAAATAAATATAACCAAAATACTGAAATCCCAAAAAAAACTCTTTTTATACCCTTCACCGAAGGTAAAAGGATATATATAAGTTTTTCATTCCGTTTGTAATTTCTACAATATTGATCCTACACCCTATAAAGTATATATATTCTGGGTCCTTATGAAAAGCGTAGTTCAAATCCATTTGTCTCTTATTAGTTAATAAAAGGCTACGTCAATAACCAAAAATGCTGTATTTGGTGCGAGAACAATTTCAGGAAGTTGTTCTGTCACTGGCCCCTCGTTCGTGCGATTTAACGCATCTGGATAACATTGTATGGAGCTATGTAATACTACATTTACAAACACAAAAAGAAATATACATTTACAAATTTGCATTGCCTTTTATTAATAATCAACGATATTTATTTTAACAATATTATTCGTCTTTTTTATTTTTTTACACTTTTTTATTTATTTATTTTATAAAACTTTTTAATTTTTTTTAAAAATTTTGGTTTTGTTTTTTTTTAAATGTCATTTTTTCTTGTGCAGGGAAGTATTTTTTAGTGCTTTGTTGAAAAAACCATAGTTGCATCATTAAGTACTACTAGATTTTGAGTAGATTTCGTCGAAATCTAGTCACGAAGTAGATTTTGTTTTGTATGGGAAATCTAGTCAAAAACAACTAGATTTGGCTCGAAATCTCGTAAGTACTAGATTTTGCGTAGGTGTAAATGTAGTATAAGGTCATTTGTTTATTGGAATCCAATATTCAAGCCAACACTTACGCCACATGGCCAGATTTTTTAGAAAAAGTGGTTCAAAATTGAACAGAATGGACCGTGTAACTTGTAGCGCGGTAGACATATGTCTGAAATCATATTTTAAAAATAAATGTCATGAAATTATTTACCAGATTATAATAAAAAATTTCATTCCAACAATAGCTTGTCTTGTGTTATCATTTTAAGTTCACGTGCAACTAAAAAAAAACATCATATGCATTAAAATTCACTTTAATACTTATTTGAAATTTATATTTGGCAATGAACAAAAAAAAAATATGTAAAAAGGAGTTTAGACGAAGATTTTTTATCTGGAAACATTAGTACATTTATTTAATTTTTCAATTATCCAACCTTTGACCAAAATGTTTATATTTTAAAGCATTTGAAATTTGTAAATTGTACAAAAATGTCATTGGAGTACTTCAGTACTTTTGCAATGCTAATAGTACTGAAAAAATTACAATTGTACCGACTTTATCATCCCTGTTACATGGTACAAACCATTTTGGTGAATATATTGCATATATGTTCATACGTTCTTGAACAAATAAACTTTGTTTAAATTAAAAATATTTTAAACAATCTGTTATTTTACTCTTTTATGGGTCCATTATTTTTATTTATTTGAAGTCAAACGTATCTTAACTAACATGTACATATGTAGGTATCTTATAATTGATTTGAATTATGAATGCTGATTGTTAAGACATTAGTTAGAGTAATGACTATTTTGTTAATCGTTACATGAAACTGTTATGAATTATTTATAATGGCTAAAATGCCTAAAATTCGAAACCATTATTTTTTTTTGTTGAAGCCAAGTTTCCTGTTAGCGAGAATCTTTTTTATATTTTACTAACAAGCTAGCTTTCAAAGCAAACCAACCTAAACTTAAACTCTCTAACTCATTATAAAACTTACATAAAACTCCTACGGTGAGCTGAAATAAAATTGTATACTGAATTTAAACAAGCACTTATTCTTTTGTTTCTCTTTGTCTCAACATTACGCTGATTCCTTTATAATATTTCCAAGCAAAAGCTTACAAATTATAAAGTATTGAGTAGCAAAGTTGGTTAAGCGAGCACCCTATACTCGCCTTATATTTACCTGTTGTGGCTATTGCCTACCGTCCACTTAATCTCCTCACATCCACATTGAACTACCTAACTCCTATTAAACTAAGCTACAGCAGCAACTTTGTTCAAACTTTGAATTTTAAAAGGTAATATGTATGTAGGTACCAATAAAATAGAAGAGAGAACAAAAGGAACAGCAAAATTTTTCGTTATTGCATTTAAATTTTAAAAAGCGCTATTGCCCGCCCACACAAACAGTTAAATATCTATCATAAGTTTGTGTATGTAACAAAAAACGAAAAGAACAACTTAGCAAGTATCTGTCACTTGACAAATTTGGTCACAACTGTGATTCGTGATTTTTCATTAACAGTGATTAAGTCACAGGTACAGAAATATCGCTCATCTCTACATACTATGTTCATACATCCATTCAACATAGCAACACCTACATAAAAAAACGAAACACAAATTTGTTGCATGACTACAATATAAACGTTGCTAGAAAAATATAAAACTGTTCAGAAATCGTTTTATTTAATTATACCCACGCCATTGTACTTAGTGGAAGTTATTATGTGTTTGTGCTGATGTGTGTTACACCTTAAAATATGAGATGTAGACCAATATGAGTCGATCTTACGATGTCCGTCCGGCAATATTTTTTGAATTAATTTTGCATTATGATTTCATATTAAAAATACAGTAGAATCGTAAATTGTAGTTTAAAGCTAAGATCCCACTTACGGTTCAAATAGCACAATCTGTGACGATTTTTATCGTGCACAATTTATTCTTGGGTGGTCCCATTATCATCGCACATTGTGACAATTTTTTTCGGTTCATATTGGCCAAAACTCAATTGCGACAATAATCGGTACAATGCGGTCACACTGTCCTGCTATTTGGGCAAATTAAATCATATGCTTTTGTTTATTTGCTTGTTTAAAAAAGTAATGGTCGTTACAATATATAAATGGGCTGTTTTCAAATGTCGGAAACAAACATCATCATGTATGGATGTGTCAAGTAAAATATCTGTTTAACCAATTTGGGGCTGCAGTACTCGTTTGAGTACAGCTCAACTTTTATCAACAATATTAAGATTTTAAATGTTTTAGGAATTTTTTACGTTTTTAGCTAAAAACAAACGTGCATTTTATTAAAATAAAATTAAAAAAATGACTTTATAAAAAAATTATGTTCAACAAAATGGACCATAATTTATATAAAATAGATGTGTTGAGATAACCAAAGATATTTCTATTTTTTTATCCTTATTTGTCAGGCTGGTTTCTTTTTTATTTATTTTTTTAAAAGTGAGCAGTCGTATTTATAAAATAAATGAAAATTAATTGGTCTGCAGTGTATTTTAAAAAAGTTATCGTAATAAAAATACAACTGTACTCAACTGAGTACAGCGGCGGAATCCATAAACAAATTGTGGCATAATGTAGTTGTAAAAATTGCACAAAAATTAAATCGTACTTCCATATTCGATGAGTTTTAAACGTTTTAACGCTTGTAGTTTGTGTTGATAGCGATTCTTTGTATGATTTTTGTTTTATGTTAGCAGTTAAAGAAGAAGATGCCATGGAAAACATGGTTACAAACAATTTGCCGAAAGATAATCTAGATACCATTGAACAGCAGCGAGGATTGAAGATGTAGTAAACAACAACGAAGCAAAATATTTTACAAACGTCCTCTCCTACGACAAGCACAAACATGTCAAGAAGTTTTTTTTTAGTAATTTGAATCTATTACTTGCGTACACAATAAGAGCAGATATTTTACAAAGAACTGATTAGTTTTATCAGTAATACTGTATATTAAAACAATTGACATAACATCCCAAGTGACGCTTGGCGTATTGATATTGTGTGTATATCAGTTATCCAAAAGCGTCTTGATATTGTGTATATGAGTTACCCAAAGGATATTTATATTGGTCTTACTAAAATGTTAGAATAGAAACAGTATCAAAATCAATGTCCAGGCAAAGATATCCAGATATCAAACTGAATCTTCGTCTTGTAATAAATAATGAGTTGCTTGTATGAAATAAGGCAAATTGATATCATGGATCAATTTTTATTCCGACGTTCTATTACAAGGTTCAATTGACGGCATCTTCATCATTGAAACTAAGGTTACCTCAAGATGGTGTAGGTTTCTACCCAAAAAATGAAGAAAGGCAATTCGAATGTGTTTTATAGCATGCAAGATTTCGTTGGCGATGCAAACCTTATGTAATGAAAAACAATGTTCTAAAATTGTCCACCTATATCCCGCCGCTGTACTCAGATGAGTACACCCCTCCAACTCCAACCATACCAAATTTTTAAAATTTTTTTTTTTTACCTTTATGCTACATTAGTGTGCAATGAATATAAAAATAAACTTTTGTTTTAAATATCACTGCTAGTTTTATTTTGGCGGTTAATGGGTTAAATTCTTTGAAATGTTTTGTTTAAGGAATGGATTTATTTTCAAACCAAAGAAATTAGTTACACACAAAAAAATAATCTAGGGTATTTTACAAATGCGTACATAGGTAATTTATTTTTATATAAAAACAAAAAACTAAGTTTAGTTGCCTAAGATAATTGGTAATTTATAGAAAAAGTTTTGCCTAAAATGTTTGTTATTATTACTTATTGGGTTAGGTATCTTCTTCGAATTTTTTAATATATGTATGTATGTAGGTTTATTTGATTATTTCTTTCAATTGGAAATTTTTTGTGAAAAAGTTAAAATTTTTGAATTAAAATAAATTAAAAACTATTCGATAGAGTATAAAGATACAACGTATTTTTGTGAGTATATTATAATCATAAGATCTCCACTGAACTTTGTACAAAAAAGATGTATGTATATAAAAAATAAAAACAATAATTATTTATTACTTTATCACACGAATTTCATTGAAAAGAACCAGGTAAAAAATAGATTTAGAAGCATTAACAGAAGGAAGGACTAATGAAAATTATGAGTTCCACAGAAACACCACTGGATGCGCTTGTTACAACAAAAACAAACAAAAAATCACAAAATTCAAGTTTAAGTGAAAGCAAAGTAAATATGCACTATTTTGACAATTTAATAAATCAAATTTATCGTTAAATTCTAATAGGTTTAAAAAATATATATCGCTCATCCAAAATATGATATTTTGGAGTTAATGATGCAGAATTGTTCGCTATGAGTTTATTTTGTGTGTAAATTTTATCTTTATATTTTTTATACTTTCCCCGTTTGATGAAAATAAATAAAATATTACAATGAAATTAAATTAATTTTATTTAAAGTATGTAACCAAAAAAAAAAAATAGTAAATTTACCTAAAATCTATGGTACAAAATTAAACTTAGATAATTTTCCAAAAATAAAAATATAAAATAACTTTGCTATCATTGGTAAATTTTCAAAGTTTTTAAGTAATTTTAACAAAATAATTAGATACTTTTTCGAACATAGAAATTACCTAAGTTAATAGTTTTATTAACTAAGAAGCTTAGATACTGCCATACTACCCTGGCGCTTAGTTAATTTTATACCATATATTTAGGTAATTTTACCTATGTTTTTTTTGTGTGTACCAAAAAAATATTTTTTTTTAAAGTAACGGTCGTTACATTTTAAAAAGTTGAAAGTTTTTTGTGTTGGAATTCATTTATTATGGGTAAAGCCTGGTACTCTGTTCAACATTTCACGTGAAATGCTGTCAAAACGCATATGAAAAAAACTTGTACGGAATATCTATGAAATAATGTTGATAGAGTTGTTCTCTTTTCATTTTGTGAAAAAGTTTCGAAATGTGTCTGGCAAAATTTTTTTACAACTGCGAAATAATGTAAGCTGCACTTATATCACGTGGAATTTTAAGCAAAAGCAAAAAAGTGTAAACTGATTATTAAATAAGAAATATAAAATTAAAATAACACAACCGGTAACAGTTTTTTATCCATAGTTACTTTTTTTTAATAAAGTTTTTATTAAAAAAAAATATTTTTAGTAAAATGCATGTGGGGTTTGTTTAGTCTGAATTTACACGATTCATCTTTTGATGCTCAACTTCTTTTCAATTCCCTTTTAAAGATGCCAATATATTCACACGCAGCAATCGGTTTCAACTTTTTGCGGTTCGAAACAACAACAATTTTATTAACAGCGAATCAAAGAGAAAAAGAAAAAAAATGCACATGCATTTATCGTTGTGCATATCCTTACGAATGAAAACACAAGCGTACTGACCGAGTACAGGCATCTCCGTACTAACCCCCTTTCTTCTTTCTTCTCTCACCTAAAAACATAAGAGTTGAGCATCAAAAGATGAAACGTGTGAAAGCAGACTTACACTCAATTCACATGAGGGCTTTTACGACGTCGTTTTATCTGGTTTCCCTTTTAAAGCAACTTCCAAAATCTCTTTGCGTTCATACGATGATTTTTGGTTGCATGTCTTTTATTTATTTACAGTATGGCCTCGATTATCCCTCATTCGATTAACCGGCAGCATCAATTAACTGGAAAATAATTTTTTTTGCATTGCTTGAAATCACCTCAATTATCCGAAATATAACACAAATTATTTTTTTTGTTTACTTTTGAACAATCAAAACAAATTTAAATAAACGAAGAAAGAGCATTTCCCAACGTACTGGAAGCATATTCTCCCAATTACCTTTTTCCCCATGTTTACATAATAATACATTACATATTTATATAAAATATGAAACACACCAAAAAAATTAATAATCAAGAATGCTGCCGATCCCGTCTGTTATCGATAATCGAGGACTCACTGTATTTTCAACCACACTTCAAAGTAAGAAAAAGAATAAAATGTAAAAAAGAAAAAGTTAAAAGAGAAATATAAAAAACGACATGAAAAACACAAAACAGTCGTTTTGTTTACCCCTCTTTCTTCTCTACACCGCTCGCCCACAAACCAAAAGAGACGTCGACAAAGCGACATCGTAAAAGCCTCCATATGAATTGCCTGTTACTGTTACAATGTCGCATACTTTGCTGGTATAAAAACGTTAATACAAACTCGCATGATAGGTAACATTGATACCACTGTTGGTATCTGACAATTTTTAAATTGTACCGTCTCAATGGCAATATTGTACCAAATTTACATAAATTGTACCAAAATTTCTTTATAAAATAAAAAATCATACAAAGTATTTACTAACACTTTCTTATTCAATAAAAATTCAAGTCAAAAAGTACAGTTGGTCAAGCCCGACCATTTAATACCCTACACCACGGTATAGAAAGACAAATTTCCGAAAGTGTACCTTATTTGGGAGCCATTCTATGAAATTTCTTTGTGCCGAATATTATTACATATCTTCATCTATATAAGATTTGTTTGCCCTTCAGTGATTTTATGGATAATTTTGGAAGTAACAGTACAACATTTTTCATGATATAGTAGCTATCGTAAAAGTTATTGTAGCCAACTTTTTTGTCAATTCAAAAATTTTTAAGGAACTTAAAAAGGAGCTATTTCCGGGAGTATTATTTGTATGGGAGCTATCGTCAATTATGAACCGATTTAAATAACATTTGGATTGCAATAAATTTACTTTTTCCCAAATTTAATCTTAATTCCAACATAATAAGACGGATTATTGGCACAAACACTATTCCGGAAAAAAATTTGTATATAAAATTATGAACCGATTTTGACCATTTTCCGTAGGCTTCGTTCCTTATGAATTGAAACCAATGTATATAATTTTATCAAATTACCTTCAAAATTGTGACCTGGACTTTTTGCACAATGTTACATGGACAGCCAACCATTCAGCCACCCAGAAACATTGTTAGATCGAATCAGAAAATAATATTAAGTCGATCGGTATATTAATATATTATAGCATTTCACACAGAAGCACAAACACATACAGTAGAATCTCACAAATTAGAACCATTTTGTGCACCGGGCAGTTCGACTTTCTGAAAAGTTAGAATTTCTGGTCATTATTTTATTTGCAGAAAATGATAAAAATATAATGAAATAGTGAAAGATATGAATAGTTGTGTAAGCTTTACTTTAACTCAAAACAGTTTTAATTTAATAACATTTAATTAATTGAACATTATATAGTTAGTTGACCTTCAGTTATCAACTGACCCAAATTTGTACAAGCATATAAAATTTCATACGCATATGATCGAATTATACACACCACCAATAACTCGGTGATTCCCCATTTTATTTTTACTTTAATGAGTGAAAAAAATAATTTGTAGTGAAAATACAAAAAAAAAAATAAAAAAGAAGTTAGAACTTTAGAGCGTTTAATTTGGGGTTTCGCCTATTTAAGCCCGTAATTTCAACAAACAGATATCTGGTCGTGTTCGTACCTAAAAGTTATCTTTACCTATCCGGTAAAAATAGTTTGGTAATTTCAACGTAAATTTTGCATACGTGTTCTTTCCTTTAAGTTTTCTTTTAAAATATGGCAACATTTGTATTTTTATACCCTTCACCGAAGGTAAAAGGATATATATAAGTTTGTCATTCCGTTTGTAATTTCTACAATATTGATCCTACACCCTATAAAGTATATATATTCTGGGTCCTTATGAAAGAGCGAAGTTGATTTAACGATGTCCATCTGTCTGCTGAAATGGGTTTTCCGAAGACCCCATATATAATGGGGGCCAGGTTATTGTACATTTATTTCACATATGGTCCGGAATTGTTTGCTATTGAAATTCAAACAGATCGGTCCACAAATGGCTGAGATAATAGCAAAAAACTACGAATACCTCTAATTTTCCCCAAAAATCCCTTGTGGTTGTGGTATTTTCATTACTTTTTGCTGTATATCTGGGGAACGGCAAGAGCCAAAGTTTCCAAATTAGGTACATACATTTAGGTTGTCAATACACACCATCCTACAAAATGTAGGCGGGATTGGAGAAGTGGGCGTGGTACCTCCCGTACAAAAAAAAAAATTAAAAATTTTATAAAAACCTACATTTAAGGGCTGCCATATGTCCTATTGATATGATTTATATACCAAAATTTTAGTAGAACATATTTTATAAGCAACTCGGAAAAATCGGTTCAGATACGAAAAAGTTATGACCAAAATAAAATTTTTAAATATCCATTTTCGGGAACCAAAGATCTTTCCAAGTCCAAGTTTTATAACCCAAGTAAATGGTAAATTTCTTCTTAAACACGTCAGTAAATAAATCTTTCAAATCGGTTAACAAATGGCTGAGTTATAACCAAAATACTGAAATCCCAAAATTAATCTTTTTGTACCCTTCACCGAAGGTAAAAGGGTATATATAAGTTTGTTCCGTTTGTAATTTCTACAATATTGATCCTACACCCTATAAAGTATATATATTCTGGGTCCTTATGAAAAGCGAAGTTCAAATCCGGTTGTCTGTTATTCCCCCCCCTTTACATTTCTTTACATATATTAGCATAATGCCCAATATGGTTTTCGTTATCACCCTTCTTTATTATTTCATCTATTAACGAAACAATTTTAACAAATAGAAACGGGGAATTTTTGATTATTTTTGCTACTTAAAAACTCGCCAAAAAAGGTAAATCTACGGTAAGACAACACTGCCTATACTAAAAAAACAAACAAACTAACAAACAAACAAACTCACATACATGGTACAAACCATTTTGGTGAATATAGGCCACTATTACGGTTCACAAATCAAATAAGTTGAATTGCAATTTTTGTGTTATGGTTTACAACTTTGTTGAGTTGAGTTGACAAAACTGAGTTGAGTTGTGAAACTAAAACGGGCCATATTTCATTTTAATGATATTAAAACAACGTTCGTTTATGGTTTAAGGCCTCGTTACTCTTACGTAAACGTATACGTTGCTAATCAGCTGTTCCGTTTTCCTTACCAAGCTACTGTGCTAATAGGTACTCTTACGTAAACGTAACGTTGCGTTGCGGATGAACCTGATAAAATTAAAATTTCTCTCCGTTTTTACGTATCAGCTGTTAAGAATTGTATTTTTGTTTTGAAGCAGTATTGTCAACAAAACTTATTAACCAGCGGTTTACTTTTAAATTTTATTAATGAGATTCTCATCAAAACGTTAATTTAAATTTGATGTAATGAAATCCAATGTTATGGGGTTTTTGTTCGAACTGAAATTAATGTTGGCTTTATGTGTCACAGAAACCAAAGTTATCGGATTTTTATTGAAAATAAAAGAAGCAGCTTACAGCTCTTGTTTATTCGTTGGAAATAAATATTGTTGTTAAAAGTTTAATTTTTTGTTTTATTTTATCCAACAGTTAGATTATTTCCATAGATAAATAAAATTGATAAATGTTAAATTAGTATTTTTGCATGTTTCCGGCAGCGGGCTGCTGCAAATTTGCAAAAGCCTTTTTCTCACTTTTTCTATGGTCAATTTATTTATTTATAAGTTTGAAACAAGAAATATTTTCGTATTTTAACTAAATTCGCTTTATATATTTACAAAACAATAAAATTACACAAATAAAAACAACAAATGCAAGTTATATAACGATGGTATTTATTTCATATTGTACATTGGTATGTGTACTGTATTTCCACTTCTTATTTTCTTTTCTATAGTTTTCATTTACATTAACAACAAAAGTTTTAACAATATTTAAACGCAAAAATTATAATTTATAAAATTATTAAATAAAAATTGAATTAATAGCTGCAAACACATGAGCCAAAACATTAAACAGCTGATTCGATTATTGATTTTATTATAAAATAATTATTTATTACTTATTATATTAAATATATATATTATTTATTTTTATTTGACCTTTCTATTTCATAATTATTTCGAATTATTTAAGCTTGAGGTCTTTTTTAAAAGAATATATTATATTTATTTATTTTTCTCATTACTGCGCTAACCTTTGGTTAGCATTTATAGGAAATTAAATTAAGTTTACAATAAAATAATTTTTTTTTTAAATTTTTGGTTAACACATATTGGTTATATCAAGTTTCATTTAAAGAGATATTAATAACGGCTAAATATATTTTAAGGTCCATAACTCTAAAACTTGATTCGCAGGCGCAATAAAAACTAGATAAAAAATCGCTTTAGGGTTTTAATTGTATAATATTTTTGGCCTTTCTAAAATCTTTGGAAAAGGTTTCCTGATGAGCTGGCCTAAGCAACCAGTGAAATGCGCATAGAAGCTAGCTTTCCCTCAACAATAAATTTCAGTGTATTTATCAAATATGAAAAACTGGGAATTTAGCACGTCATACGGAAATCGTATTAATAAAAAATTAAATTTTTCAAAGCAATTTTAGTGCTGGATATGTAAATATACAGTGCCAGCTCGACAAAACATCTTAAGTCAAATTCAAAAAGTTGAAAAAAATGTTGTTAATCATACGAATTTTCATTCAAAAAACATTTTTGCTTGCATTTTTAAAATTTTGTGTTATAAACGAAATTTTTCTTTAAGTTTGGTTTTTTTTATTATTTGATAAAAATTATTTTTTCATCGAGTTTTTTTAAAGCTTTTTGCTATGTTATTAATTGTAATTAATTAAGATTAATTAATTAAGATGTTTTGTCAAAATGCCACAGATATGTATAAAGTATTTTAATTTTTGTACAAAAGCGCCGGTATCGGTATGTATTGGCGATTTTAAACAAGAATGCTAGCAACATGTTTTGGAACAAGACTGTGAGCAAAATCAAAACAAATAATGATTTACACACAAACATACATATATACGAGTACACGCATATACCTCAACAACAACACGTTTTCGTTTTTGTAGTAACCACCCAACAAACACGGAGGTTTGATTTCAAATTGAAAATGATTTGAAATCAAACATTTTCTCAACCGACAAACATTTGATAATGATTTGAAAATCATTTGAAAATCATAGCGTTCTCAACAAAAAGGGGAAATTATTTTCAAATTGAAAAATGCCTTTATTTTCAACTTGCTTTCAAACGTAATTCTCAAATGTTTTCCAAATGTGGATTATAATACAATGTGGAATATAAATAAAACTATTAATTTTTTTTAATTCAAATTTATTATTTATTTAAATAAACTTTGAGATAAACATTCGGTACCATAGCTAAAAGATGAACTAGTGTTCTTTCCGTCCTCTAATTTTTGGAAAGACAAAATACTTGGCTCCCTTTTATTTTGAGGATTGTAGCACCGCCATCGTTCAACAAACTTTCTTCACTTCACAGAATATACAGAACTGTGAAAAGTGACGTGTGAAAAAGGCCCAAATCAGCTGCGAGGGCAGCTTTCGAAGAAAGAGAAAGAAAATGTTTTTTGGTAGTAAAGAGGCAATGTGTTAAAACAGACCGCTACTATCAACACGAATTGCGTAATCAAAACAAAAAATGCAAAAAGGGCAGCTTTCGCAGAAAAAGACAGAAAAAACACAATATTTTCTGTCTCGTGACACCTCTGTATGCTCTGTGCTTCACTTTCCCGTTTTATTATTTTTCTTTTTTTTCGTATTTTTAATCATTGTAATTTCTCACAAATAATTTTTATTTTTCACAAGAAATAAACTGTTAACTTTATATTAAAATATATTTTTAATAGCAAAACACATGTAACCACAAAGTAAAAAATGTAACTTGAATCGCCATTTTTAATGCTTACATTTATTTTTCGCTTTAGTATTGCCAAGTTTATTTTTGATTTGATTTTAACATTTTACAAACATGTGATATCAAATTGAGAAAACATTTGATATCAAATGTTTATTTTCAAACCATTATCAATTTGAATTTAAATGTTAAATCAAACAATTGAAAAACGTTTGAGAATTGCGTTTGATGTCAAATGATAAAGTCATTTAATATCAAAGGTTTGACTTCGTGTTTCTTGGGTACCAACATTTAAAGTCGACCGCAACGTTTACGTATCCGCAACATTTACGTAAGAGTAACGAGGCCTTTAGTCGTCTAGGGGGTAGTGATGGACAAAAAACATCGATGTTTTTAAAACACTCGATGTATTGCGCCGAAACATCGATATAATCCGATGTTTTTTTGCTCCTAAGCAATCGGAAAACATCGATGTTTTCTTTCGATGCATCGAAATGACAAATCTGTATGAACGTGTAGATTGGTATATAGATGTGTATACATATCTATATGTGTTGGCATGACTCCAGTTTGTATATGTAAACGTGGTAAATATTATGCGAACAACTGTCAACACTATTATATGCGGCGAATAAGTTTGGGTTTGGCATCTTTACTCCCAACAAAAAGCTTGATAACCACGCGTAATAAAAATAAAAGCTAACAAATTATGCACAAGTTCAACAAAGGAAAATATTTTGCTGTTTGTTTATTGTTTACAGTATTGAAAAAAATATTGGGAGATGTAAAATAAACTAAAGATTTTTCGAAAATATAATAATAATAATAAATAATTAAAAAAAAATCGATGTATAACAACATCGATGTATTTCATGAAATATCGATGCAACATATGTTTGCGATGCATCGCATCGAAAAAAACATCGATGTTTTTTTACAGTGTCCATCCCTACTAGGGGGTTGAGTTTAGAAACTGTGAGTCCTCTGGTTCAAATCTGGGTTTTTCAAAGAGAATTTTTTTTAATTTGTATGTTCTAAAAACGATTGTAAAAAAATATTTACCAGTTTTATGGCCATTTTCTCAATGTACCGTCAAACTGGCTGTTACTTAATGTCAACATAAATTTATTAGACCGATAAACTGTCTGTTAACAATTTTGGGTTTCTCAATATACCGACAAAAAACATGGTTTTAAGCTGGCAACACCTCACAAAATACATGTAAAAGATGGGAGTCAGCTGATTGAATTTATCTGTACGGCAAATAAAAGGAAAATAAATAATCGGCAGATGAGTGGTGGTTAGCTTTGCGACAGAATATAAGCAAATGAGACATTGAGAAAACCAAATTTCTTTAATGTGCAGTTTTTCGTTGGGAAAAAAGTTAATCGTGTAATGAGAAAACGGCCATTAGATTATTAAATTTAATTTATAATAAAGTTTTTAGAACATATACATATGTATACGTAAAAATTATTTAGTTTTTGTCTAGGTGCTCTGTATTCTGCTCGCACAATGGTGAAGGGTATATAAGATTCGGCACAGCCGAATATAGCACTCTTACTTGTTATTAATATTTTTATTTGACTGTCAAAAATCGATGGTGTAAAATACACTACAGATCAACCAGTAGGTAAGACTAACATGTTAAAATTATCAAAAATTCGTTACACCATAGATTTCTATAAACAGCTAGATACCTGTTTGTCGAAATTACGGGCATAAGTTCAAAATCATAAAAAAAATGTTACCTAGTATAGAGAATAAAAACAAAAAACACTTCCAGAAATTGGAACCACAGGATACGAGTAAAATACATATGTACGTATGTACTTAATATGTTAGTATTACACACATATTAACAATAATGCAACTTCTGGTCAATGCTAGTGATATGTTATTAAATATTTTATTATTGAAAAGAAAAGTGGGTTAATCCACCTCAAAGAAATGATAACATTGTACCAAAAAAGGATGAATTGTACCAGTGTACCAATAAAGTTTCGATTGTACCAAATTTTGTACAATTGTACCACAAATCCCATCAGTGATTGATACATGTCAAAATTTTCGTGTGAAATAATTAATGTAGCTCAACATTTTTCACAAATTTGAACAGAGTACTAGGCTCATATTTTTGTTAGAATAAAGAAAATAAAGTTTATCTTTCGGAAAATGACAGATATATTATCAAGGTTTCGTTTAAATGTGCTAAATTCCCATTTTATTCTATTGATAAACTGAAATTTATTGTTGATGGGATAAGCTATTCCTATGCGAATTTCACTGGTTGCTTAGGTCAGATCGTCAGAAAACTTCATCCAAAGATTTTAGAAAAACTCAAGATATTTCACAAATAAAACTGTTAAGTAATTTAAATAAATTTAGTGTATTATTTTCGAAAAATCTTTTTTCATTTTTGCATTTTTTCAATTAAATATCGCTTATAAAAGTTAATAGTTCGAAAATGTTAACAACCCTTGGAATATTTCGGTTTACTTTTTCGCGATTCTACCAATAGGAATAACATAAACAGCATTATACAATGCTGCCAAAACAAATTTCACTTTTTTTTCGTTGTGCAATATCAATCAAATGTCTTTTGATTGTTGCCAATGTCACCTTCGAATATCACATACACATTGGCGATAGGTATAGGCAATTGTATAATACGTAAAAATTTACAATTTTATTGCAAATGCATGAGCCGCTATAGATTTAATTTTTGCACCCGCTGGTTATGTGCCAATAGTGTGAACGGTCAACATTTTTTTATATGCGACAATCTGTACCAAAACTGTGCTAACTGTGGACAATCAAAATTAACCTTGATGCGCTGATAATGGGAACACTCTTTTGCACAATGTGGAGCAATCAAATCGTTTAATATTAATTTTCATCGGCCACTTGTGCAAGGCATGGCAAAACGAAATTTTTAAATTGTACCAAATGTCTAAAATTTTACTTTATTGAGCTTAATTGTACAAAAATTGCATTTGTTTTTTCTATTATTTATGTATTAAAACGTTAAATTTGTACTGTTAAATGAAAGAAAACAATTTGCTTTAACCAAAACATATAAGTTGTATCGATGTTGCCATCCCTGGTTTGTAAACATCTGTTTACAAAACAACAATTACAATTACAAAAAAAAAAAAACAAGTGCAGTAGGTTTGAATAAAATTGAATACATTTTTTCAGGGACCGTAACGGTTATAAGTGATATCAAAAAAGTTATTTTATAACAGTTATTTATAACAGTTATTTAAAGAATTAAAAAAAAACTCAATCTTTAACAGTTATTTTTCAACGTAAAAATAAAAGGTCGAAACAAAATCTTAAAAATGAAGTTTAATTTTTTCCGTTTAAAATAAAATTCATTTTTGGAGTTTTATTTTTTCCGTCTAAAATAAAACTCATTTTAGGAGTTTTATTTTTTCCGTCAGAAACAAATTTGCATATTATTACAATTTATTTTGCTCTAAGTTCATTGCAAAAATCTGATTTTTTTCAATTAACAAAAATTACAACTGATCACAACAAGTTGTCTTAATAACAACTCAACTCAGTTGAGTTGTAAACCGTAATAGCGGCCAAAATATAAAAAGAAGTGCTTCTAAAAACCCTTATATATAAATGTAAAAAATACCGTGTTAAAACAGGATTGGGTGTACTTTGTGTAAGTGTCAAATCTTTCACCAGAAAATTTGGAATAAATAATATTTGTTAAATTAAACAAATAAAAAAAATCTGTTAAAAAAGAAGAATGCAAAAAATGAATTTTAATTAAGACAAAAAAATTAATCTCTTCAAAAGAGTTTTATTTTATAAAGGCGAAATGAGTTTTGTTTTAGACGAAAAAAATAAAACTCCTAAAATGAGTTTTACTTTAGACGGAAAAAATAAAACTCCTAAAATAAGTTTTATTTTAGACGGAAAAAATAAAACTCCTCAAATGAATTTTACTTTAGACGGAAAAAAAAAACTCCTAAAATGAGTTTTATTTTAGACGGAAAAAATTAAACTCCTAAAATGAGTTTATCTTTAGACGGAAAAAATAAAACTCCTAAAATGAGTTTTATTTTAGACGGAAAAAATAAAACTCCTAAAATGAGTTTTATTTTTGACGGAAAACATAAAACTCTTTTTTTTAAGATCACCACAGATTCTGAAAGAGCTCGTCAGTTCGAATCTATTGATACACGACACTATAAGTCTCCGTTGGCTCCAACATGAAGAGTTTTTATGTTTAAATTTTCCGGATAACTGTTATTTACAGTCCCTGCATTTTTTAGATGAATAAAAAAAATTATTTGTGAAAAAAACCCGTATTATTATAAAGTTTCATAAATAAAAGAACACAAAATTACATATCGCACCCGTTCAACAATACTGTATTAACTCAAAATTTAAAAATTTTCAGTAGAAGCAAAACAATTTTCAATTTAACATTACAGGCATATGAAAAAGAATTTTTAAAGCAGCCGTTTCATTACAAAAAAGTTTACAAAATTGCACAATATTTTTACAGTGGGTAGATATGAATATTACGTATCCATTTTTTCCAAAAAGTGAAAAAATAAAAATTTTGAGTTAATACAGTATTGTTGAACGAGTACGATATGTAAGTATTTGGTACCAAAAGTTACAACTAATTGAACTTAAGAAGCTTTTAGCTTGAAAATTCCAACTTCCATATTTATGATAATTTTTAAACAAAGTATGTATGTGCATATGTACTTAACTATTTCATTAAGAATTCATTAAAAAAAAAATGTATCAAAATATCTTCTATATTACATCGAATCAAAATATATAATATTAAATTAAGAACCATTGAGATTTCATATGACGTATGAGCTTCATAGCTTCCAAACTAAAATCTTCTTGCCCAAAATTCATAAATCACTAATATTAGAATTTAATTACTTTCAATGAAACTTCTTTATTTAGATGGACTTTTTTACGTTCTTATAAATGCATGGGTTCCAAGAATAATGCACTGGTTCTTTTTAGGCGAAAAATGCAAGATTTAAACAAGCGTGTCATTGGAGAGAATGTTAGTCAAACGGCTCGTCATTAAAAGTTCAGGAATGAATTAGGATTTTCATTGATATGAAATATTCATTTGAATAGTGGTCTATATTAATTTTTACATGCATTATCAATTGTATTATAAATTATTTAAAAAGAAACATGAAAATACAAAAAAATAAGTAATTTTGTACATTTTTAAATTGTTTATTAATGTTTTACACTTTTCATTTTTAATAAGTTCAAAAATCAAAATATTAATCCTAATGTGACAAACAGCTTCAAACATTAAAAGATATTGCAATTAATTTTACAATGTGATATTGATACAAAATTATACATAATGTACAAATGAAAAGTTGATTAGTTATACAGGTTTTATTTAAATCTTCGTATAACTAATAAACAGCAAATGCGTCACGGATAATTACCTCGCCAAAAATGCCAACATTTTTGGGTATGTATGCGGGGTAAGTATTTAACCGAATACGCTTAACTACCTCGTTTAGGTAATTAAGCGAATACGTTTAAATACCTATGTAAGTTAATTAAAAGTATTTATTTACAAGATAGCTTAACTTTGATGTATGAAAAAAAGGTGACAGGAATTTTTACATGTACAAATCAGCTAAATCAAAAGAGATAGCAATAAAAAACAATTGGATTCGCTGTCTTCAATTTTATCTGTAATCAGTGTGACCATATTAGCTTTTTTCGAGTTAAATTTAGTATTATTTTTTCATGTTTAGCTTTAGATATTTCATTTAGCTTTAAGCTTTTTTTCGGCTTTTTTTAACAATGCATTTAGCTTTGTTAGCCTTTTTTAATTTTAATTTTGTGTTTATTTATATTTCAAAATAAATAAAACAGTTTATCCAAATAAACTTATTTGTGATTTAGTTGAAAGAGTAATAGTGTGACAGTGCAGAAGTAATCGCTTTTGCAGATTTGAACTACATACATATGGATGTATGAACATAACAGTGCTGCAGGGCAAGAATAAAAAAGTTACGCTATTTTGCAAAAAAGTTAAACATTTTTGTTAAAAGTTACAATTCAAAATATTTCTTGAATAAATAGTACGTTTATATGATTTGTAAAAACCAAATACATATTTCTATTCAATATTTCATTGATAATAGCAAGACTATCAATTATGAATAGAACATAAGCATATCAAAGAGCAAGCATATGCCCACTGCATGAGAAAATAAAAAAATAAAAAAAAGGTTTAACCATACAGTACTTTTCGTTTCTAGTCCCAACTTTAGCGATTCCAATGTATGTACATATATGTTTTGCTGCCGTTGTTAGTAAATTTAATATAAGATTTACATGATAGTCCATTAAGTAAAACGAATAATGTTCATTATAGTCACATTAGCAAAACGTTCGACCATATAAAAGAACTAAAATTAAATCGTTTAATTTTTGTCATTTAGTTTTTGGTTTAGGTATCAGGGCAAAAATATACTTCTCTGTTTTAAATTGTCGTTGTCAGGTTTTGAAATCGACAAAAATTTCAAACGACTACGACTTCGATCACGAAAACGATTCGTCAACTATCTTTTTTTAAAATTTATTGAAAACATCTGATAGTTAAATTTTTACCAGCAAGAATTATTCAATAACATAAAATATTTATTTTCCTAAAATTTAAGAATTATGTTCTTCGGCAAATGGGTTAAAACAATTAAATTAATTACGATATAATCTCTTTTATTACATCTGAATAGTGTCGATATGACCAACTTGCTAGTTTTTGGTGGTAAAGCGTTCATTTACTTTTTTAATTTCAGGTACGAACACGACCTGCTTTCTTTTTCTAAAAATTACGGGCATAAGTCAAAGTTGATATGTAAGGTTTGGAGTTATTCTTAGCTTTAACCACCGTTATTTGAACTTACCGATAGCTAAAGGTATAATACAACTAAACATTAACCTACAAGGTAGGATAAGCCTTCCATTAACTTATCGCTCACTTAAATTAAAGTTAAGTTGTGCCAATGGTGCACGTTTTATACGGCCGATAAATTCCTTCCTTCAGCTATCGGTAAGTTGTGAAAACGGGCCTAAATGGCATTTTTAAGAACAAAGCCAATGATATTATACATATGTATATACTTACATAAACACTATTTAATCTATAAAAAATATTGAAATAAGTAAAAGTTACTACAAGAAGCTATAAAAAAAATGTGGCTTTATTTTTTGGCTTTAAATTTCCTTTTTTAGCTCTTTTTAGCTCTATTTTAAGCATGATTTAGCTTTATATTTTTTACAAATCTGGTCACACTGTCTGTAATGCTTTTTGAGATGTTTTAACGAAAGCATAATACATACAAGCTTATGATCAGGGAAACCGTCAATATGCAATTGCATGGTTTTTCTTGTGCGATCAATGAATGCAGAAACAATATATTTATTAGATTTAAAACTTTTTATAAATTTTGGTATCGATTTGTTTGTGAATAATTTGCATATTTAAGCTATAGCTGCTTTTTTTGCACACATATTTCACATTTTTTAAGGATATTTTAAAACATGCTCAGCAAATAAAAAATGCTTAAAATAATTTGCATCTGCTATGCATTTTCTGTTGGTTTAATTTCGCCATCTACATTAAATTTTCACTCTCCAGTTGTAAGCCAAAGTTTTCGTTGAAGATAAATGTTATTCCAAACTGTAAAGTTTTATACATATATATGTACAAATGAAAAATTAAGAATAAAGTAAATATATAAATTTGTGCGGATACATAGTAATCTAGACGCATCGCTTAGTAAACCGATCGAATCAGAAACAGTTTTTAAAGTGATATTTTCGTGTTCGTCCGTCCATCTGGCTGGTTGTCTTTTCATGTCAACTTTATGCGTAAAGTAAAAGTAGCAGTTTTTAGATCATTTGATCAAATTTGGTAAATACGTTTTTAATGTCAGTGGTAAAAATTGGTCTATAATATCACATGTTCCCCATTAAAACTTCTTTCTTAATGTCCAAAGACCATTTAAAAATATTCGTATTAAGATTAAATTTAGCCCATAATAATTGGGTAATTAAGCGTTAGGAAATTAAACGTGGATTTTTGTTTGAAAAATTGAAGCAAAAAAACGGGAATTTAAAACTCAAGGTAAATAAGCGTAAAAGGCATTTAAACGTGGGGTTATTAACCGGACTGTAACGTACTGTATTTTCTGTAATGCGTAATTATTATTTGACAATTTTTAGTCTTTTGAATAAAAAATTATATTGCACAAATCAATTTTAGAACTGTTTCTAGGTCAAGTAATTATTGGCACATTAGTGGTCTGGGGCATCATTTATTACTAGTTCTAAACCGATTTTTTTTATTTCTTTTTTAAAAACATAATGGTATGTTCATTTCGAATTATTTAAAATTTAGACTAAACCTTTTTCGACATTCAAACAATTTTCCAAAAACTTAAAAAAGTGTTTTGCTTTGTACACACCATTTGACATTTCAATCGGCTTTTTTTACCCAATCGTCACCAAACTTCATATTAAATGTTTTTATATACAAAGGAACCAATAAGCCCATTCATTGGCTTTAGAGTTCACTTTAATTTTTATGAACATCTCTTATACCCATGAAGTTGTCCAGGAAAATGCAAATTTTGGACTTTTTGTACATAATCGAAATATTGATTAACTTCAAAATTATTAGATATTTTTTTTTAATAAAAACGAAACTTTTTTTGCCCGGTGCTCATTGATATCAAGTGATGTTGCAAAAATAGCCACTCTAATGTGTAAGTGACACATACCATGTGTGCATTAAACTAAGATGTCTTTTATAGAAAAATTAAGCTCATATTTTTTATTTCCCCAAAAAATCCTAATTTTTTTTTAATATCCCCAATGCAAACCCCAGACCCCAAATAAAATTTTCTGTCCCTTTTAGCAACAAGAAAACCCCTAAACTGACCACCCTGGCCCGTATTTTTACCAGTAATTAGTCGTGTTCTGCCGACTACCGGTGCCTTCGAATTCCATTCAGTAGCCGACTGAATACAAACCGTATTTAACCGAACCTGATTAAGATATTTTTTGCTATCTATGTAAATACAGGGGTTACGATGTTAAGCATGAACAAGTAAGAGTGCTATATTCGGCTATGCCGAATCCTATATACCCTTCACCATGGTGAGATAGGAACAAGAAGTTATTTGAGTAACGTTCTTTAGATATAAATAAATATTAATTGAGCCACGCCAACTTTTCATTTCGTCATGCCGAAGAATATGACAAAATCAAAACATTTTTATAAAAATTTATTTATAAATCCGTTTCCTCTTTTGCCAAAGTTGATGTTTTAAATTCGTTTTCCATTGCACAAGTTTTATATTAGCGGTTTTTACTCTTGGAAGTAAGGTACCCTTTTAGATTTTTTAATGTAGGTATTTAACGTACTAACATTAACCAAAACACAAAAACAAAATACAATGAACTGTTATTCACTAAGCTGTGTTAAAATAACCAGAATAAAACGTGTGTTTAACCAACCAGAATAAAACAGTTGACGAAAGCCTATCTCTCTTTCTATCTGTTGACAGATTTATTACTTCACTTGAGTGATACACGATCAAGTTTTGCCTCCCTGCAAATTTTATTGGACCACCTGACCCAATTGGATTAAATGGACTTCTCCATGGACTGGTCCGATGTAATGCAAGCATGGACCATGTCATTGTTAAAAAGTGTTTGTAGTGAGACGACATGTCTTCATTTTTTAACGACATGTTTACGTTTTTTAACGAAGTTAAAACTAATCCTCTTGTGTGTACAATGGAGTAGTTTTAAGACTACTTCACAATGGAGTAGTTTTAAGACTACTTCATTGTAACCCAAAGCTGGGTTATATGGTCCTGCCCTAGGACATCGTAATGTTAAATAGACCATGTTTTTTCCATACGTTTGGGTTACTTTTGGACTAGTCCTAATCCCTTGTGGACTACATTTTACACGCGTGTTTGGACTTGTCATATTATTTGCAGGGTTTTGAAAAATAGAAAAAACAAATAAATTATAATAATAATAAAAAAAAACACACAAAATAGGTACGTATTAACTATATTTATTTTTGAATTTATAAAGTTTTCTTGCATTATAATTATCAAAATGACGATAAATCGTCAAATCTGGGGGGTTGCTGCTTATTTCGATTCAAAAGAAATACTTTACGAGTTCGAACAATTTGACTGTGTAAAACGATAAAACTAATATTATTTTTATGAATTTTTATAAACTTACTTT
The DNA here is from genome assembly GCA_949318255.1 of Pollenia labialis. Lineage (NCBI taxonomy): Eukaryota > Metazoa > Arthropoda > Insecta > Diptera > Polleniidae > Pollenia > Pollenia labialis. Next base: position 60,939,908 of record OX439141.1, read on the forward strand.
TACCTAATCAATGATAAATCTTTTTCTATACCTACATATCGTTTCTTTAATATAGAAAAGCCCTAACTAATATTTTCCTTACTTTACAGGAGAAGGAAAAAACTTAATAAAAATTATAGTATTGTAGTCGCGATTTTTTTTAAAACCAGTTTTTTATTAAATTGCTTAGAGAATTGAACAAAAAACATATATATATTAGGCTTTTGCACTAAGTACATTTAAATCCAAATCCATTTGCCTTTTAAAAAAATCTCATAGTAAAGCTAAGTACAAAAGGAAATCAAAGCAAATAAATTAATAACAAAAAAACACAGAGAAAAAAATTATTCTCTTTATACGCTCAGAGTTCTTGTATTTACTTATTCTTACTCACTATAAACAAGTCAAAGTAAATATTTTTTTTTTGCTAATGTTCTGTAAGTATTTTGCAAGATTCTTATTTTACAATGTGGGTATTATAAGCAATAAATGCAAGCAATGGTTATTGCTCTTAAATTTGTCTTATTTGCAGATTATTACTAATGTTTAAAATAAAAACTATTACTTTGTTTAACCGCTATTTATATTTTGTTTTTTTTTATTTTTTGGTCATTTTTATGGTTTTAATACAGTATAGTTGAAACAATTGTATTGTTAAGAAGTTGAAATATAAGAAACTTTAATTTAAATTAAAAATAATAATGGAAAATGATCAAGTAAGTTAAATTATTAAAAATACATATGTGCCATATGTGATAAGTGTCTTAAAGTTTCAATAAAAAGTTTCTTTTTATTTTATAATTAATTAAACTTTTTATTTATTTTAATTTTTTATTTACAAAGAGTTTATTTAATTTTTTTAATGTTAGATAAATATTTGTGATATTAAAGAAAAACTGAAAAATGGTATTTTCAAAATCGTTTTGAAAAGGGGGCATAGTAAGATATGGAACATTATAGGAAAGATTGAAAACGAAAATGGGGAAGAAGTAAAAAGAGTGGTTGGTTGTCGACTTTGTTTTGCCGTTCTTAAGTACGATGCAAGATCTACATCCAATCTTAATAAACACAAGTGTTATATTGAATCTCAGAAAAATTCAGAAAATATTAGTGTAAGTGGAGATACAAAAAAGGAAGCTGTAAAGTTTTGTACAGAGTGGGTTGTTCGAAACTGCAGGCCCTTTAGAATCGTGAACGATGAAGGTTTCAAAAAAGTCTGCCAATTTTGTATATCTGTTGGAGCAAAATATGGCAAAAATATAAATATGGATCATTTACTTCCCCATAACTCAACAATATCAAGAAATGTAAAAAAAAAATACGAAAAATATTTTGTCCATGTAAAAGACATGATATCAACCATGAAGTGCAATGGTTTCGCAATAACAGCGGACTTATGGACTGATAATTTTTTGCGCAAAACATATTTAGGAGTAACAATGCACTCAATACTACAGGGAAAGCTCATCAACATTGTCGTTGGTCTAAAATCAATGAATGGTGACAAATGTACAGGTATATTTAAATGTTTTAAGTCGTTGTATTAGATTGCCTATTTTAAAATTTTATAAGTGCAATTTTATTCACATATTTAAGATTTCAAGAATGTATATTCTTTGCATAGTTGTCTCTAATTTGAATTTTCGTAGCCGGGTGTTATTTGAACATTAAAAGCTGTTGTATTTAGAATTGTATTTGTTGATAAGTTGTAGTTGTTGATACTGTAATTGTTGTAGTTAGAGTTGCGATTTAGAAGTTCGTTAGTTTTAATTATATATAAGTTGCGAATCGTGTCAGATGGCGATGCTTTGTGGAAGCCATATGCTCCCGAGAGGGGAATGAAAAAAAAGTTACAAGCGAAAAATTGCAGGGGATATGCAAAAAAAAGACATTAAAATTTTTGCAGTTTAAGTTATTTTTTAAGTTTTGATTTTAGAGTCTTTTTCTTCTCCTGTAAAATTTTCCCACGCAACTTATGGCTTTTGTAAATTTAAATGACGATATGTATGTAAATATTTTTACAGAAATTCTCTTGGTTTTTATTTTTAGCATTAATTTAGCAGTTAACTTTATGGAATATACATATGTACATACCTATCTAGGTATAGGTATATAACTATTGATATGTTGATAATTTGTTATTTGTTCTTAAAAAAAATACTTAAGTATTTTAGTAAATGGTTTAAGAACTTCTTGTCTTAGCTCTAAACATGTGCATGTGCTGGTTTTTATTTTGCTTACTTCTTACCATGCTTACTTCTTACCATGCTTATTTCTTACCATGCTTAAATATTGCTTTATTTATTTCGTCCAGAAACAATATTTATTGTTTTTGTGTCTTATAATAGAGACAAGAAATTTGCTTTATAAAGAGAAGGTATAATAAAACAAATACACGAAAAAAAGAGAATGTGTTTAAGTATTTGTTTTTTTTACTTTTGCAAAAGCCTAATATATATACAGTAGTTTTGACTTAACTGCCTTTTGTTTACGTGCACTTTTGACTTAACTGCACAAAATTGATAATTTTTGGAATTATTCTTTCTAATTCCATACAAATTCCTTTTTTAAGTGCACTTTCTATACCTGCACATTTAAGATAAATGCACAAAATTTTTGGCATTTTAAAATTATTTTCATACAAAATATCAAAGTTAGCTGCACTTTGACTTAACTGCCCAAAATAAATATTTTCTGGAGTTATTCTTCAAAATCCTTGTTTACGTGCATTTTGTATACCTGCACATTTTTCATATTTTTGGGCAGCTTTAAAATATTTTCATACAAAACATCAAAGTTAGCTGCACACATAAAAATATATGGTGGCCACTTTTTCACATAAATATCCAATTTAAGCTATTTATAAAAATATAAATCGCAATTATTTTGTATTTTATGTTTTATGTTCTTTGTGAATTTTCATTGTTTTTGTTAATGTTTCTTTTATATTAAACTAGCTTAACCCGGTGCGCTTCGCTACACTGCTTTAACCACTTTATCGGTTGAGAGATATTTAATATATGCATCCTATGGAAGGTAGTTCCCCCCTGCGCCTACCCGCTTTATTTTTATTTTCAAAGTGAAGTATACCATAAGAATGACTTCTACAAAGTTTGAACTTTCTCACTATAACAGTTTTTAAGATATCCGATATTAAACATTGGCGTCCTATGGTGGGTAACACTTCCCCCGCTGCTATTTTATTTAAATTTTGGGGCTCAGAAAATCCTACTACCAAAAGTTCAACAAATTTCTATCTATGAGGGGTACTGCTGCTCCCCTGTCTACCCCGCACATTTTTATATTGAAATTTATAGTTTACTATAATAGTGGCTTTAACCACGTTTGAAGACTCTCCCTTTAATAGTTCTTCAGTTGAGCGATATTTAATGTATGCATCCTATGGGAGGTATTTCCCCCCCTGCGCCTACCCGCTTTATTTTTATTTTCAAAAGTGAAGTATACCATAAGAGTGACTTCTAGAAAGTTTGAACATTCTCACTATTACAGTTCTTAAGATATGCGATGGTAAACATTGGCGTCCTATGGGTAAAACCACTTCCCCCGCTGCTACTTTATTTCAATTTCGGGGCTCAGAAGATCCTACTACCAAAAGTTCAACAAAATGCGTGCAGTGGCTCTTATTTATATTTCTATCTATGAGGGGTACTGCTCCTCCCCTGTTTACCCCGCCCATTTTTATACTGAAATTTATAGTTTGCCATAGTAGTAGCTTTAACCACGTTTGAAGACTCCCCCTTTAATAGTTCTTCAGTTAAGCGATATTTAATATATGCATCCTATGGGAGGTTTCCCCCCCCTCCCCTACCCGCTTTATTTTTATTTTCAAAAGTTTAGTATACCATAAGAGTGACTTCCACAAAGTTTGAACATTCTCACTATAACAGTTCATAAGATATGCGATATTAAGCATTGGCGTCCTATGGGGGGAACCACTTCCCCCGCTGCTATTTTATTTCAATTTTGGGGCTCAGAAGATCCTACTACAAAAAGTTCAGCAAAATGCGTCCAGCGGCTCTTAAGATATGCGATAATTAATATTGGCATCCTTTGGGGGTACCAATTCCCCTGCCCCTATCGAAAAAATAAGTAGCCTATTTTATTTTTAGGGCTCACGTGATGTTACTGTAAAAATTTCAGGAAAATCGGTTCAGTAGTTTTGGAGTCTATAAGCCAACAAACAAACACACAAACAAACAAACAAACTGACAAACAAACATACAAACATTTTTCATTTTTATATATATACTAGCTTAACCCGGTGCGCTTCGCTACACTGCTTTAACCACTTTATCGGTTGAGAGATATTTAATATATGCATCCTATGGAAGGTAGTTCCCCCCTGCGCCTACCCGCTTTATTTTTATTTTCAAAGTGAAGTATACCATAAGAGTGACTTCTACAAAGTTTGAACTTTCTCACTATAACAGTTTTTAAGATATCCGATATTAAACATTGGCGTCCTATGGTGGGTAACACTTCCCCCGCTGCTATTTTATTTAAATTTTGGGGCTCAGAAAGTCCTACTACCAAAAGTTCAACAAATTGCTTGCAGCGGCTCTTATTAATATTTCTATCTATGAGGGGTACTGCTGCTCCTCTGGCTACCCCGCCCATTTCTATATTTAAATTTATAGTTTACTATAATAGTGGCTTTAACCACGTTTGAAGACTCTCCCTTTAATAGTTCTTCAGTTGAGCGATATTTAATGTATGCATCCTATGGGAGGTATTTCCCCCCCTGCGCCTACCCGCTTTATTTTTATTTTCAAAAGTGAAGTATACCATAAGAGTAACTTCTAGAAAGTTTGAACATTCTCACTATTACAGTTCTTAAGATATGCGATGGTAAACATTGGCGTCCTATGGGGAAAACCACTTCCCCCGCTGCTACTTTATTTCAATTTCGGGGCTCAGAAGATCCTACTACCAAAAGTTCAACAAAATGCGTGCAGTGGCTCTTATTTATATTTCTATCTATGAGGGGTACTGCTCCTCCCCTGTTTACCCCGCCCATTTTTATACTGAAATTTATAGTTTGCCATAGTAGTAGCTTTAACCACGTTTGAAGACTCCCCCTTTAATAGTTCTTCAGTTGAGCGATATTTAATGTATGCATCCTAAGGGAGGTATTTCCCCCCCTGCGCCTACCCGCTTTATTTTTATTTTCAAAAGTGTAGTATACCATAAGAGTGACTTCTAGAAAGTTTGAACATTCTCACTATAACAGTTTCTTAAGATATGCGATGTTAAACATTGGCGTCCTATGGGGGATTCAAATACCCCCGCTGCTATTTTATTTTAATTTCGGGGCTCAGTAGATCCTACTACAAAAAGTTCAGCAAAATGCCGCCAGCGGCTCTTAAGATATGCGATAATAAATATTGGCATCCTATGGGGGGTACCAATTCCCCTGCCCCTATCGAAAAAATAAGTAGCCTATTTTATTTTTAGGGCTCACGTGATGTTACTGTAAAAATTTCAAGAAAATCGGTTCAGTAGTTTCGGAGTCTATAAGCCAACAAACAAACACACAAACACACAAACATACAAACATTTTTCATTTTTATATATATAGATAAACATACATTCATGTATAAAAGGATCTGAGGTCTAATCACCGCATTCGATACTATCGTATCGAATTAACTATCGAATGTGTTTAAATACGATAAACACTGACGTATCGAATGAAAACTCGAGAAATGTAATGTCGAATGCTATTATTTTAAATTCAATAAATTTCATTCTATATCGAGATTCATGATACCAAAATAAATAATTTCGATCAATTTTGCTCGATATCGTATGCGGTGATTAGACCCCTGTTATTTCCCAGCTAGCATAGGCTGTTTGTTAGACGATTTTGTTTAATATACAACTCCTTAAATAATCTTCTGGTGATTATCTTACGAGTAACAAAAACATCTAAATCTTTTTTTAATTTATTTATTTTTTGACACGCTCGTCTTTAAATCTTGAAATGAACCTTTTGGGACTCTCTGTAAGAGTCGTATAAATATTACTGAGCTACCTAAATAAGACAGTTTTTGAAGTATGAAAATGCTATTGCCAATACAATTTTAATAAAACAAACCGGTCTAAGGATCTGCAAAAAAAGATTTTCCGACAGGATGGTATTGATTTCGCGACCTTAAGGTTTTTTTTATAGAAATTGTATGAAAATTAGAAGTTTTGGCATGAAAACTACGCCTGATGCCCTTATTTAGGTAGCTTAGTCATACGGCTGAGTATTTCACGAGTTGTAAAATAATACCTACATGAGTCTCATACGACTCTTAGCATGCTTTTTGAAAGACTCGTGAGATAATCTCAACAAACATCATAAACGATTCCCTTTACGATTAATATAAGCGTTTTCGCTGCGTTATGGAAGAATCTCTCTTACAAATCAGCACGTGTAACAGTTTCTCCCGTGCTAGTAATCGTCTACAATTAAAAAATGAGCTCGTCGACGATCAAAAAGACTCTTTGTGAGATTCCCAGTAAGCTCCTGGATTGAAATAAAATTTTAATAAAATATAAATTTATGTATTAAAAAAATTATTTTTTTATTCTTCTTTCAAATCAAACACTTTACTTTAGCTGCACTTTTGTGCAGGTAACCACAATTGTGTACCTGCACATTAAGGCAGGTAAATGCATTTAAGATAACTGCATTTTTGATTTACCTGCACAAAAAATCGTGCAAAGGAGATTGTGCAGCTAAGTCAAAACTACTGTATATATATATATATATATACATATATATATATATGTATATTAGACTGGTCGCAATTTTTTTTTTTTTAAATTTAATTGTTTCCGCTACTTAAAATATGAGGTTTGGTGTAAGAAATCATGTCCTAATTTTTCAGCTCGATGCGACGGTGCCTAGTCGTGCCAAGTGGGGGCCAAAGTTCCCCATATGATGAAAAAAACATCTATTCAATCAGATACTAGTTGAAAAGCCGGTCCCAAAGACAGAAAATCAAAAATCTGGCTTCGTTACGATCTTCCGCAGAGAAAGTACTTTAAGTATGCCAAATTTCAGCCTCATATGTCATCCGATGGCTTCAGAAAGTTGCGGAAATAATAGGACATACATACAAACATCCGCAAATACTAAGAAATTATATATTGTATAGATAGATTAAAGTATCTGCTAATTAATATTTTAGTATGATACGAACGAACGATTTTTAAACTAATTCAGGTACGCTGAATCCAGTGGTGCTAGCGGTTTTTTTTTTAAATTAGCTCTGGTTTTCGTGATATACCGTTATTTCAAAAATGAAGGAGGCTGCACAACATATGTTCGGGTTACTCAAAAACGGTTTAGCTTATTGAAAAAAATTAAAAAAATCCGAAATTCCGCAATAAAATTTACTTTTAGAAAGGTAAAACTATTTTCTTATATGCGCAGTCGTTTTAGAAACATAATTTTTTTTTGAAAAAAAAAATAATTTTTTTTATAATCATCCCTCTGCTGCCATTGAGAAGGTTCCGATTCTAAAAATTTTGGATCTATGGCTAATCGTGAAAAAAATTTCTTTGTCAGTGGAGAAACAAAATCGGATATATCTCTTGACACGTAAGAGAAAATTTCATCCATATTGACAACATTCCTTTTCGAAATTTTTTCATAATTTCGATGTATGTCATTGCCGATGTCGAGTTTTTGGACCATCATCTTTTTTATTTCCAACGGCACGCTTTCATCAAAAAATGCAAGGCCAACTGTTTCTTCTGTCAAATACCACAAATGCTTTCTTATTTTTTGCAACAATGCAGTCGAAACTTCTTTATCAAAATAAGATACAACGTTTTGAATGAAATCAAGATCCAGTTTTGGCGCTTCTATAGCGTTCACACATCGGAACAAATAAGGTACATATATGATAGTCAAAAACAAGCAAATGCTCCGAAGACTTTTCAATTCTGCTGCTGTCAATTTGAACTGTTCGCGAAATAGAAATATTTTGTAACAATAAATACACTTTGACATGAATCGTGCATGCGATGTTGCACCAGGCAAACGAAATTGTGAAAAATCTGGTACCCGCTCCCCAATAAAATGGAGTGTTAACTCAAGCAACTCTTTATAATCTGCACGCACGTAATGTAATTTTAACGCATTTATACAAAAATTTTTTAAAAAATCTAAGTGCGATGTTGTTAAAATTCGTACCACTTCTTCGTCCAAAATTCCACTTTTGAAGGTGCTAGCTTCAATGTGTTTCCAATTTTTGGCAAATCTGTTGAAGCGCTTATTTTTTAAATGTACCTTTAGTGCTTCGCAAAATGATAAAATTTTTTATTGGGTAAAGTAAATTTTATTGCGGAATTTCGGATTTTTTTATTTTTTTCAATAAGCTAAACCGTTTTTGAGTAACCCGAACATATGTTGTGCAGCCTCCTTCATTTTTGAAATAACGGTATATCACGAAAACCAGAGCTAATTTAAAAAAAAAACCGCTAGCACCACTGGATTCAGCGTACCTGTATTAGTTTAAAAATCGTTCGTTCGTATCATACTAAAATATTAATTAGCAGATACTTTAATCTATCTATACAATATATAATTTCTTAGTATTTGCGGATGTTTGTATGGATGTCCTATTATTTCCGCAACTTTCTGAAGCCATCGGATGACATATGAAGCTGAAATTTGGCATACTTAAAGTACTTTCTCTGCGGAAGATCGTAACGAAGCCAGATTTTTGATTTTCTGTCTTTGGGACCGGCTTTTCAACTAGTATCTGATTGAATAGATGTTTTTTTCATCATATGGGGAACTTTGGCCCCCACTTGGCACGACTAGGCACCGTCGGATTGAGCTGAAAAATTAGGACTTGATTTCTTACACCAAACCTCATATTTATAGCAGCGCAAACATTTAAATTAAAAAAAAAAAAAAATCCCATACAAGCAAGATGCGACCAGTCTAATGTATATATATATATACATTAATATACACTTGTTTATATTTTAACAAACTTAATTATAAAAAAAGAGTAATTTTTTGGAATTCAGTATTTCGGTTATAACTCAGCCATTTTTTAACCGATTTGACAGATTTATATACCGGCGTGTTTAAGAAGAAATTTACCATTAACTTGAATTATAAAGCTTGATTCGGAGGGATCTATGGTTCCCGAAAGTGGGCATTTAAAAAAAATGTAATTTTGGTCAAAACTTTTTTGTATCTGAACCGATTTTTCCGAGTTTTTAATAAAATATGTTCTACTAAAAATGTTCGACATTTTGACAATTTTTAATATTTTTTGTACGGGAGGTACCTTGCCCACTTCTCCAATCCCGCCCACATTTTGTAGGATGGTGTGTATTGACAACCTTAGTATGTGTATCTAATTTGGAAACGTTGGCTTTGGCCAAATACAACAACAAGGGTTTTTGGAAAAAATTAGAGGTAGTCGTGGTTTTTTGCTCATATCTCAGCCATTTTTAGACCGATCTGGCTGAATTTCAATAGCAAGCAATGGTAGGCTATATGTGACATAAATGTAGACAAAACTGGAGTCTCCGGAAAACACATTTCAAGCGTAAGACGGACAGACTGACATCGTTAAATCAACTTCTCTCGTCATAAGGACCCAAAATATATATACATACTTTATAGGGTCTTAGATCAATATTGTAGAAATTACAAACGGAATGACAAACTTATATGTATATATGTACCCTTTTCCACCTGTGGTGAAGGGTATAATAAAGAGCGAAGCACGAACCGTGGAAATACTCAAAGCATTTATTTTTGAATAGTTATAACTCAGCCATTTTTTAACCGATTTGACAGACTTATATACCGACGTGTTTACCATTTACTTGGGGTATAAAGCTTGGAATCGGGAAAAAGAGTTGAAAACTTGGTGACCAAAAATGGCTAAAAAATGGCTAAAAGCTTTTTTAAATAAAAACATATTTAAATTCAATAACAAAACAGAAAAACATAATTCATTTAAAGTTGTTAACGATGAAATTGTAAGTTAAGATCAATTTGTTAAATAAGAACAAACGTAAATTAATATTTTGATAGATATTTTAAAAATTAAACCACCGAAAAATTCGATGTCGTTATTATTAAAGTGCCTACTTAATGTTGCACACATTTTAGATGTGTGCCCTGTTTATAGCTCTTCCAAAACAAAATTATTCGGATTAACTTCACCAACTAAACTCTTAACAAATGTCTGCGATAGTAGTAACATTAAACTAATTTGTAAATTCTTGTCAGTAAACTGACTACTTACTCAAATTTTAATAAACTAGTCTTCGCATAATGGTCAAAATTCGACCATAAATTTTGATGTAGATATGAAAAAAACCAGTATCAAGATGGTGGACAGATGAGTTGAGGACTCTAAGGTCCACTGTCAGAGGGCTGTTCAATAGAGCGAAGTACACGCGTAGGGAAGAAGATTGGGGTAACTTTAGATTGAGTTACAGGAAGTATAAGAGGGATATAAGAAGGGCGAAAAGGGACTCGTGGATCAGGTTTAGCGAGTCAGTTGAGTCTGTCAATGAGATGTCTAGGTTCAGGAGAATTTTATCCAAGGACCCAGTAGTCCCTGGATATATTCAGAGACCGGACAACTCATGGACAGAATCGGGCTCTGAATCTCTCTGTCTGCTTATGGAGACTCACTTTCCGGGGTGTGTGGACCCTGGGCTGGGGAAACGTGATGCGGGTGGAGACCCCTTCCCTGGGTTGGGCTCAGGCAGTGAGGAAATTGGAACGGTGGGGGATATGATCACCTTGGATAGGGTAACATGGGCGGTAAATACCTTTGGGTCCTACAAATCGGCGGGACCAGATGGTATCTTTCCGGCGGTGCTACAAAATATCGGGAAATCATCGCTCCTGTTGTTGGTGGAACTGTTTAGGGTATGTGTGCTGAATGGGTACATTCCTAGAGGGTGGAGAGAGGTCAGGGTAGTTTTTATACCCAAGGCGGGTAAAACCGGTCACTCTAAACCCAAGGACTTTAGACCAATCAGCTTATCGTCTTTTCTTCTGAAGACGCTGGAAAGACTGATTGATCTATATCTGAGGACGAAGATTGACGCCGGCATCATCAGCGGCGCTCAACACGCCTATCTTAAGGGTAGATCAGTTGAGAGTGCGCTTCATGATGTGGTGGGTTATGTGGAGCGAGGATTGCGAAACAAGGAATACACCTTGGCGGCATTCCTGGATATAGAGGGCGCCTTTAACAATTTGAGGATAGAGGCTATTAGGCAGGCACTGGTTGATCTGGGGGTTCCGCTGTTCCTGGTCGAATGGATAACTAGGATGCTTGGTAGTAGGGTTATTCACTCGGACTGGGGAAGGGAACGCGTGAAGAGACTGGTGACTAGGGGGAACCCACAGGGGGGAGTTCTCTCTCCCTTATTGTGGCTCTTGGCCGTCAATGTCGTTCTGGGACTTTTTGACAGAATGGGTCGGAAAGTCGTGGCCTACGCGGATGATGTAGTTTTATTGGTGTCGGGCAAGTTTCTGCCGACAATAAGCGAAGTCATGCAAGGGGCGCTGGGCGAACTGTCGGCATGGGCGAGCGATAAGGGACTGGGAGTTAATCCGGAGAAGACGGAGCTTGTTCTTTTTACTAGGAGGTACAAGGTGGAGAATTTTAGGCTACCGGTACTGGGAGGTGTGGAGCTTGGACTATCGGATAGTGCTAAGTATCTGGGAGTTTTTCTGGACAGCAAGCTGTCTTGGGGAAGGAATGCTCAGGAGAGACTAAAGAGGGGTCTCAATGCCTACTATGCTTGCAGATCATCAATAGGTAAGAGTTGGGGCTCCGGCCGTCAGTAGTGGGATGGCTGTACACTTCGGTGGTTAGACCCATTCTTACGTATGGATGCTGTGTTTGGTGGGAGTCATTGAGATTGGCTAGTCGAAGGAACCTTTTGTCTAAGGCTCAGAGGTGTGCTTCAATTGGCATGACAGGTGCCATGAGAAGTACTCCTCAGGCGGCCCTGGATGTCATTCTACATCTTCTGCCTATTGAGCAGTATGTGATGGGAATGGCAGCCAGGAGCCTTCTTAGGCTGAGGGAGTTAGGATTGATGGGAAATGTCACTCAGGGTCACGCACGGATCCTTGGTGAGATTGAGGCTGGGGGCTACTGCCTGGGATTGCCCGGCTCTACTGATTACGTGAGCACCAGGGTGGATTTTGGGCGGGTGCCGGAGGTAATAATGCCTACTAGGGAGAGCTGGTCGGGTAGGAGCAGATTATTTGATGGATTTGCTATATTCACTGATGGCTCGAAGATGAGGGGCACGGGTGCGGGGGTCTACATCGAGGATCTGAACATCAGAATGTCATATAGGCTTCCCGACGACTGCAGTGTTTTTCAGGCGGAGGTTCTTGGGGTCTTGAGGGCCGTGGGACTGATGAGGGACAACATTGATAGGGGCTCGGAGGTCACTATATATGTGGACAGCCAGGCAGCTCTTATGGCTGTGAGGGGCTGTTATGTGAAATCCAGGCTGGTTGATGATTGTAGGAGGGCTCTAGGGGGAGCCTTAGGGGAATATGCGTTGAGGCTATGCTGGGTGCCGGGTCACTCCAACATAATCGGCAATGAGGTGGCTGATGAGTTGGCGAGACAGGGCTCGGAGATGGATGATCCTGACCGGGTGGAGGCAGTTAGGCCTCCAATTGGCTGTATTTTTGGAAGGATCACGGAATGGATTCTGGATGCGACCAACCGGGCCTGGGGGAGCCGAATGGACTGCCGTGTATCAAGGACACTGTGGCCGGTACTTAGGAGGTCCGATTCGAAATCGCTGCTGGGCAAGAGTAGGGTCTGTGTCAGGACCTTGATAGGGATTATCACGGGCCACTGTATGATAGGCAGGATGGCGGTGAGAATGGGATCCGACTTATCGGATGTGTGCGGGTTGTGTGAGGACCCGGAGGAGCTGGAGACGGTTGAGCATATTCTGTGCCACTGTCCCAGGCTGAGGTGGCTGGGCAGTCGATTCCTGGGCGAGTTAGGGGACGTCTCGGGGTGTGGACTCGAGGGTCTTATAGGATTCCTAATGGGGATGACCTGGCTGCGCGAGAGGAGACGGGGCGCTGTCCGCGTGTAGTGTGAATTTTGGTTTGGTCTTTGCTTTATTTCTATATCTATGTTCTTATTCTCGGGCTATCATTCTCTTTTTCATCTACCTTTTCCTTTTCACCTTATCTATCCTAATTAAGGCATCGCAATGGACCATATTGGTCTCTGGGTGAAGGTGTGGAGGAAACTTCACACCAGCCTTTCTACCTACCTACCTACCTATGAAAAAAACATAGTACATCTAAGTATATATGAATTTATATGTTCGAGCATTTATTTTTTTCGTCTTAGTGGATCGATTTTGCGAAGGACCAACCTCCGGTTCATATTTTATCTTCCACGTGAGTTTATTTAATTCAGGGACCCTAACAATTATAAGAGAAACTAAAAAAAATCATATGTATCCATTAACAAGGCCCGGATTTTTATGCAAATGCATATTTGTTGTCCTCGATTTGTTAGTGCATATTTTGAAAAACAAATCTTATTTTAATTGCTGTATTTTTCCATGCCCCATGTTGCAGAAGAGATAAGATTTAACTTTGATGATAATTTTTTGATTTCTTGGGGGAAAAAATATTTTGTAAAGCGGTATATTAAGAGAAGTATCCCGATGTATGTCTTCCTACACTGCCTATAAAAGCTAGGTGGGAAACGTGGTTAAAAGCAATTATGTTTTATGCTGAAAACTTTTACCAATTCAAAAATGGGGTGGAAGGATTCAGCAATGATGATGCAATGTCTATACAAAATATATAAGTATATGAAAAAGATCCGATAATATTTGTGTCTTCAAATTATGAAAACTTTTGTGAAATTAAGGTAATCTCATCCATTGAGAAAGCAAATTAAGTTAAAAATTATTTCTATAAATAAGATGTATACTGTGGAGGGTAACTTTTGTTAACAAATTCGTATCAAGCTTGATAAAGTAAAAAAAGGCGGACAATAAAACAAACTGCAGGCATATTTAATTTGAATTTTTACGAAAACAGCGAAAATTAATTAATATATTAATATAAATGAAAATTAATATCCCACAAAGGAACTATCAGCATTTAATCATGCGCCTATCACTGCCAGGGCGATATGTATTAAAACATTCAAACAAAAACATAATTACTTCAGCTAGAATTTTCAATCGTGTAAGAGCGATAGGAAAATATCGATATTATTATTATTTAAAATGCATCTATGAAGACATTTAACAGCAGCTATACACATACAGTTTTTACTTGCTATTATTAATTTGCGATGAATTACAGCAATGAATACAAACAACAACAATGGCAGGTGGTATGAATGGACTTAGATGTGCCTTTTTACTGGTAACTAAACCCCTTTACGTGCCAATTTGTATAGGGACTAAAATGTCAAATATTTTTGTAATGTTGTAAAAAAATTTCAAATACAAATGCAATTGCAATTGCGAGTATAGAATAAAACAATGAGCGACCATTAGAGGAAAAGTCCGCTAGATTGAATACCTTTTGGGTTGAGAATCAAATCCAATTTAAAACGTTATCTTAAGTTGCAATAAAATATCTTATAGTCCTTGCTACTTCGGATCCTTCAGAAAGGTGCTTTTCAGCACCACAATTTTTAAAAACTGTCATCAAAAATAACGTGCGTACATATATTCGTCTCACACGTTCAATAAAGTGATAAAAACAACGAACTGTAGAATTATAAAGACTTTGGAGACTGAAAATATCGTCACTTTTTAGAAAAAAATGAATAGCAGGGAGTTAACTTTGCTCCTCCAAAAATATTTAAAACAATTCTAACCACAATTCTAATTAATTTAAAACAATTTGTGTTCTTACTTCATTTTATATTTGGAATTATCTTTCTAGCATGTAACTTAATTTACATGATTGTATTACTCTTGGGTTTTCTTTATATTTTGTGTTTTACTGTATTTTCTACTTTTATGGTTTTGTGCCTTTCTTACGTTACCGACACTGCATTTTTACGTTTTTTTTTTTGTTATTTTTACGTTTTTTTTTATCACTAATAATTTTAAATTCATATTTTTTAAATTTTTAGCGCATATATTTCTTTTTTTTAAAGCATTATTAAGCGCATAAAACGAAATTTTAGCTGCATAAAAGTCCGGACCCTAATCATTAATATTGTTGAATAATATGTAAAGGTTTTAAATAATAATTATTATTTAATATATTTTATTTTGGTTATCGTAACCAATTAAAGTAAAAAATATTTTTTTTACTTTAATTTTGTAAGTTCAATATAAAAAATATATTGAAAACCACAAAAGTATCTAAAAATATCTTTTATACAGGGTGGCGTAGAATGAGCTATATGGTTTATAACTTTTTTATTTATGCGATTATTATAATTTTTTTTTAAAAAATAACGTACACCAATACCATACTTTGCGTCGTTGTTACGTTAAAAAAAAAACGCGACGCAAATTGAAACAACGCAAAGTGAATTATGATTTTCCATAGCAAAACATGTAAAGATTGAAGATACATAAAAAGAAAATTAAGCAAAGTAAACATTTAAAAGATAAAAATTATATTAAATTTTATTACATACATGGGTAATTCCATGTCAAATCGACCAAGATTGGGAAACGACCCTATTCGATTTTAATGAAATTTGGTGAGAAGGTTCTTTTTATCCTATTAGGAATATATACATATGAACAAAAAAAAATTTTAAATTAATCAAAATGTCATAATTTCGCCAAATTATCCAATTGTGTTGAATTTATTTCTTTATTATCTCGAAAACCACTTTACATACGAAGATGACTTTAATGTCATTTTAAAGAGAATACTAAACCTTCTTACCAAATTTCATTAAAATCGAAAGGGATCGTGTCCCACTCTTGGTCGATTTGACATGGAATTACCCACATACAAAAAACAAACAAAAAAAACCCCCAATTCAATTAAAGAAAAATAAAATATTATCAAAGTTATATTCAATTAATTTTTTTTAAAACAAAATAAAAATTGATCACTGTTTGATGAGTCTATAGTGGCTGTTGTCGTACGTCGACTTTTCTTCTTTCACAAAAAAATGGTTCAATGTTTGCTGAACAGCTTTTTTTTAACGTAAAATAATCTCTTTAAAAAGTACAGCACACTAATTGAAACTGAACTTTAAAATTAGCAAAACAAAGTAAAAATTAAACTATTAAAATTGCGCTGATTTTGAGTTGGAAAGGGAATCCCCGAGTTTTGATGGTATGGCGCAATTATGTATGATGTAGAAACAAAAGTCGTTGCCGTATTTTAGAAAAAAAAGAAAATTTAAAAAAAAAATTAAGACTCAAACCCAAAACAACGAAACTTCGATAATCATACGACGCACAGTGACAATTAGTACTAATTCGGCAGCGACCCAATTCGAAACGATATAAAGCGAGGTATAGGTGCATATTATTGGGGAATTTCTGCAATTAGCTTTTAAAAATTATATCCTGTAAGTTATGCCCATTTTCTGCTTCGCATATTTTTAGCATATTTTTCATCATTTTTTGCAAAATTTCGGGTGTAATGACCATGATTTCAATATTTTTCAATATTTTTACCAGTGAGCACGGTATGTGTTCTTCCGGAACCAGGAAGGGTTCTTACACACCCATGTTGACGAAAATTTCCACAGCAATACACAAAAGACTGTTGGTTTGAAAATTAAAATACAATTATTTTTGTACGTTGTTCGATCGTGTAGTCTGCTTCACAAAATGATGAAAAAAAACAAAGAGAGAATAATAATTAAAAACATTATAAAGAATTCAAACTAAAAAGTACCAAAAAGCTCCCCTTACTTATTCTTATTCACTCAGGACCATGCTTTTTCATTAGCTGCGTTGGAGAACACAAAAGTTTTTACTATTTTTTACTGAAATTTACTGCATTTTACTAAATTGCGTTCGCGTACACAAAATACAGTAAATGAGAACACAAATTGAGAGCGTAAAGTGGCAGTTCTTGTCTGAGTATTTACAAATTTTTACTGCAGACATTTTTGCAGTAAAATTTAGTAAAACAAGAAATCATATGTTTCAAAAGGTAAACAAACAAAAGTAACAAACAAAAAGCTTACAAATTGTGAACAAATTGTTAAATAAAACAAAAGTTGAAACAAAATTAAACAAAAACCAAAAGTGAATAAATATTACTTAATTAAACTTGTTTGTGAAGCATTTATTTGGCTAAATACCAACTTTTAAAACTTTTTTTTGTTATGTTAATTTTTTTAAGTTTTAAAAGTGTGATGTATTTGGGTACTTAGTCTGGGATCACACTTTGAAAGTTTTCTTTCAGAAAGTCTGAGTTTATGGGTGAGAGAGGAGAGAAAAACGCATATTCTCTTCCCCTCTCATCAGTAATCTCAAACTTTCTGAAAGAAAACTTTCATAATGTGATCCCAGACTTAAGTAATCAATAGCAAATAAATTTTCATGTTCTTTTGAGTAAATTTACCCGCCACAAATTAGTAAAATCAAATAAAATAAAAAACAAACAAAAATGAAAGATTACATAAAATAATTTGTTTGTATTTTCCAAAAATGTTCGTGTTATACAAAGTATTTAATCGAGTACTAATAAGAAAACGAGTTAAGTAGTCAAAAGTGTAAACATTTTTCAACACTTCAATTATTTGTCATCAGCTGTTGCCTTTATTTTACGAATTTTTACAAATTTTGCGTTCGCGTACTTTTTTGTACAACAGCTTTTTGTGAGACCAAATTTTTCATTTTACTCATTTACTGCATTTTACTGTAAAAGTTCTCAAAAGCACCTATTTTATCTTTATAGGTCCAATATTAACAAATATTTATAAAGAACCAGATGAACAACCTCTCTCACCCATAAACTCAGACTTTCTGAAAGAAAACTTTCATAGTGTGAACCCAGACTTATTCACTCAAGACCAGTGATGGAAAATTCAGTACCTTGGTACTATTTTCAGTACTTTTTCCTTTCAAAAATACCACGGTACCCACACGTCCGTTTTAGTACTGTTTTTGTTAAGCTTCTTCTTTAGATATTTAGCGTTGATTTTTTTAACATTGAGTCGTCAACAAAAAGTACTAACTCCGACTTCAACCCAGTGTTGCCAGAACTTTTAGAGGTAAAATTAGCAAAAAACCATAATTTTTCAACAAAAATCTGCGAAATCTGCGCAAAGATTTGAAAATCCTTCAATAAATCTTCTAAACAAATTTATTTAATTTTTTATGTAGCTTATTGAGAAAAAGTTATAATAGTTCATTTTAAAATATGCGCCCATGTTCTGGAATTCGAAATCAATTGTAGTTTTAAAACTAGTTCGGAAAATATAAGTGGTGCTCGAAGTCTGAGGTATAAAAAAGGAAATGTTTTTTTTTGAATTTTAAACACAGACAAATTTTAAAAATTTGTTCGATTATCAAAAAGTAATTTCAATTTTTGGGAATACAAAATTTAAATTTCAAAAGATTTTGTTATTCGTGCTTAATTCCCAGTTTTTATTATTGATAAAAACACTTGAAATTTATTGTTGATGGGATAAGCTATTCCTATGTAAAATGAGATAACCCCACTTTTTATTGTTGATGTCTTTTGTTTAAACTTTGATATTATTACAAGTAGAACTGTTGCTATAATTCTTATACGTTTAACAGTTTTATTTGGTTTAATATCTTTAGTTTTTCTAAAATCTTTATGGATTAAGTTTCCGGATGATCTGGCCTAAGCAACCAGTGAAATGCGCATAGGAATAGCTTATCCCATCAACAATAAATTTCAAGTGTTTTTATCAATAATAAAAACTGGGAATTAAGCACGAATAACAAAATCTTTTGAAATTTAAAATTTGTATTCCCAAAAATTGAAATGAAAAAAAAAAAATTATTTGTTCGATTTTAATTTAACTCGAATGTGATTTTTAGAATTGGCTGATGATTTTTGGATATTTTAACATTAAAAATATTAATCCAAATTTTATTATTTAGACTGAGTAAGGCTTAATCACATCTTTGTTGTTTTAAACAACAAATGAAAAGTTAGTTGCGAGACATGTTATTTGAACTGCCAAGGGCCTTCTTAAAAATTTACAAGCCATCAAATATTGCAATTATCAAAGATATTAATGCATAAGTACATTTGAATATATACGTACATACGCATATTATTGCGTGTTCATATGGCATAAGCCCGGCGATATTAATGAGTCAGGACAATGCGAATTTTTACTTTTAAAGTAATCTTTTGTGAATAAAATGCTTAGTAATGAATCTGTTTCCAAACGTTTCTTGCATTAATACTTGATATATTTCGTTTAGCAATACAAGAAGTGGAAATAGTACTAACATAATTGACAGTGTGAAGAAATTTCCACCGAGCTAAAAAAATCTGCAATTTTAAATCAAAAATCATCAAATGTGCATTTTGGCAATTTCGGGGTATAAAATCTGCAAAATGCAGATAAATCTGCACTTTTGGCATCATTGCTCCAACAGCTGAAATTACAACTCCGATTCCAAACCCAACCTTAATGCTAAATGTATAAGAGAATGGTCCTTATTTGACTTTAAACTCTTTTTTTAATGCAGTTCCTTTTGAATGGTTAAATATAGAAAGAAAAGGATTCAGCAAAAATTTTGAATCAATATTTTTAATATTGCATCGCAAATTTCGAAATATTTTTATTTTGGAAATTATTAGAATAATTTTCTTTAATTTTTTATGCCAAAAAATTTTGGAGTCGGAGTCACGAATTTTTTGTGGGTACTACGACTCCGACTCCGGTACAAAAAACCTTAACTCCGACTCCACAGACCTGTTTACAACATTGCCCACAAAAAAATTTATTATTACCAAAAGGTTATGGCAACACTGCTTGTTGGTATATTTTAAGTTTAGATATCCAGCTCGGGCTGAGATATGAGCAAAAAAAAAATGTTTTAAAAATTATTAAAATGTTGAAAAAATTATTTTTATGCTTGGTGGTCTGTACTAGGGAGTTCGATCGAAAAGTATTCGACCGGGTTTAACCGGTTATTTTAGTTTTGCCCAAGTCGAATATTTTAAAATGTCCATTTTTCGAATATCGAATAAACCGGTTATTTTAGTAAAATAAACGGGTTATTTTAGTAATGTGTAATTTATATACGTTTTCCTTACTTTTGTTATAAATGTACCCGTAATTTAAGTATTTTTCTAATTGAATATTGGGCAAATTAAACTTTTTATAAAAAATGTAACAAAAGTCAAAAAAAAGTTTAAGAAAATTATTAAACGTAACTAATTTTTAAAATGGGTTTATTTTGTGTTTCATATAGTGAAATGTGCAAGGAACTTATAAATTGCAATAATAATTTGGATTTATTAACTGATTTCTTAAAAACAAAAAACATGGTGATTACTATTAATGAAATTCAAATTGTGAAAAAATCAGTTCAAAAGTGATTTCTTAGCCACTTTTTTAAACGTTGGGCCGAATCTCACAGAAACAAATCATATTTCTTTAAGAAAAATAACACTTGGCTAAAAAAAATTTTGGGTTCTATGGGCGGTGGGGGGTGGAGGGCATGGCCAATTTTGATGAAACTTTATATTTTTCTTAATTGAGCTAAATAAAGGCTCAGAGGAAAATTTAAAAAACTTTGGGCAAAAAAAAAATTTGGATTCTATGGGCGGTGGGTGGAGGGCGTGGCCAATTTCGATCAAACTTTATATTTTTCTTAATTGAGCTAACCCAAAGCTCATAGCAAAATTTCAACATTCTACGAGCACTCCTTATATATTTTTTGTCAAACATTATATGGACAAATCCCTCTAAAATATGCTGGCAATAATGAATGAACAAGTCTTAAGTAGTTCTAGCATATCTTCATGCTTAAAACTATACCATCCGTCGAAATCAACGGTATGGAAAAATTCTTCAGATATATTTATTAAATTACCAAGAACTTTAAACAAAATTGAAGGAATCAAACAATCTCATGGAAGGGTTAAATTGTGATCAACGAATTGACAGATATTTCAAAGAAAAACGCATGTTCATATTACTATTGTTTCTATAATGCTGAAACAAAAAAAAATAAAAAATATATAATCCTGGATAAAATGGGTTTGTTTGCAACTTTTCAAAAATATGGCTGAAGTTTACTGATTCATATAGACATGCTTAGCCAGCAACAAATTAAAACTCATTAAAAATATATTTGGGCGAATATCTCAAGTAATAAATTTATTAAATTCCTATAATTTTTTAAAACCAAAGTTTTTCAAAATTTCTGCAGCTGTGTTCACACCTATTAAATATTTGAAGTCCTACACGTAACCACTAGTTTTCTTAAAGAATTGTTTGCTTTTGCAAAACATTTGGCTAAAGAAAACATTATTTAACGGTTTCTTAACTACATTATATATAAATAAAATTATCATCTTAGACATAAAGTTTAGCAAACAAATAAAATATTTGACCAAATAAGGGTAATCACTACTTTTGTTAGCAGTCATTGAGATTTAACATGGTTTTAATATGACAACATAAACAAATTATACTCATAGACATTGCAAAAAACTGTTTTTTTTATAAGATGTGGTATTATAATCAAAATTAATATTTGAATTTAAGGAAATGATTACCTAGTTTGCCTGTTGGTCCCGTTTTTTCGTAGCTTAAGTCATATCTATGCATTTCGTTGGTTCCTTACCTTCGTGAATTGTTTTGTTTTTATTCTAATGCACTTTTTATTGCAAAAAATAATTTAATTTTTTTATTTTTAAGTATTTGAATTAAACCCGGTTAACCGGTTATTATTAAAATGCTTAACCGAAAACCGGGTTTTTTAAAATAGCAAATATTCGAAAACCGGTTATTTAAAAAAGTCGAATAATCGATCTCCCTAGTCAGTACCGTCTAAAAATTTTAATTTTCGAAATTCAATGTCGAAAAACCGACCACCCAATTTATTTTTATTATTTGCATGATAATTAAAAATTTTTTTTTTATTTATGTATTAGTAGCAAATTTTAATGCCTATAACTCTGAAAATATTGAACAGATTTTATTAAAATATATATTGTGCACTTTTGTAAGTAAATTCCTTTAGATGGTGTATATTTTGTGTAAATCTTTTGGCATACAGAGGAGGAAAGTGTTCTTAGGGCCGTAATTTTACAATAAGAAAGCTGGTCTTATTCGTACATATCAGTTATTTTTACCAATTTTAACGTTTATTTGGTCTACATGTTTTTACCTTCAGTTTTCTTTTATAATATGGCAGCTTTTACACCATATTACGGGCATTAACTGTTTTGCCTTTGCCGATTTATATACCTATATGTAGATAGTAATCCACGCTGCACATTGGTTGAAGAGTGGCCAAAATTCATTTTTTTCATGACCGCCGATTTGGATAATTTTTTGGTATTTTGTTGTCAGATATCTGAATATTATGATTCCGTAATATTAGGCTGATATATTTATTATTTGTTTGGATAGACACGCTCGAAGTTTAATATGTTCGCTTGTTTAAAATGGCATGCAAATTTACGGTATATTCAATCTTTTGGTACAATCACAGTCAGCTTATCATTTGACTTTGTTGTATATTTTCGTAAATGACAATTGCCATAGATGAGATTTGCATTAAAAAAAGTTGGAAAAAGTCCATATAAAAAATTTCATAGAACAAAATATAAACAACATCAAAATTTCAATGTTCATCAACTTCAATAGGCTGTATCTTTTTAGCGCTGTGGAGCGCTGTTTAACGAATGATGTCAAATTACAGCTTGAAGTCTCAGCTAAAAGTTAAAAAAAAATCAGCTGCACATATTTGCACTTTTCCAAAAAAAACAGTAAAAACTATAAAGTGATAAAGTAACAAAACATGAATTTTCGTTCATGCTTGTTGTTGTTGCCATAATTCTTAACTGTTTAAAATTTTTACAAAATGTAATTTACATACTAGTCAATAGTGTTAATTATAAATTTCATTCTTGAAAAAAGCATAAGCTTCAATTGAATTTGAATTGTTGTTTACTAATTTACATTAAATTGGCAAGTGCAGTGATAAGTGGTGTATTATTAAGTGATATCAAAATTTTATTTTATTAATTATGGAAAATTAAACAATTTCTTATTTAAATATTTGCGAAATATTGATTGATACCAAAATGGATATTGATATTACTGTCGAAGTCATTGCAAATAACAATGAAGAAATGACTGCTGAGGATGTAATGCATAATCTTTTATTGTCTTCAGACCCATTTATAAACACATTTCGCTCAAAGCTGCAAATCAAAAAATTGGAGTACGATAATGATGTCAAAAAATTATTAAAAGACTATGCTTAAAATTCATATTCATGTTTTTTCTATTTGTTTTTTCTGTGGGAGGTGGGCGTAAAAGTGGGCGGAGCAGGTATATATTTTCAGGAGCCCATTCTTCAATTGTAATATTTATTTTTAGTGAAAATTGAGTTGATACAATCAAATTCAAGGGAGTTATTCCACTTTTTCAATACAAGTTGTATGGGAGGTGAGCGTAAAAGTGGGCGGATCAGGTATATATTTTCAAGGGCCCATTCTACAATTGTAATATTTATTTTTAGTGAAAATTGAGTTGATACAATCAAATTCAAGGTAGTTATGCCACTTTTTCAATACAAGTTGTATGGGAGGTGGGCGTAAAAGTGGGCGGAGCAGGTATATATTTTCAAGGGCCCATTTTACAATTGTAATATTTATTTTTAGTGAAAATTGAGTTGATACAATCAAATTCAAGGGAGTTATGCCACTTTTTCAATACAAGTTGTATGGGAGGTGAGCGTAAAAGTGGGCGGATCAGGTATATATTTTAGTGAAAATTGAGTTAATACAATCAAATTCAAGGGAGTTATGCCACTTTTTCAATACAAGTTGTATGGGAGGTGAGCGTAAAAGTGGGCGGATCAGGTATATATTTTCAAGGGCCCATTCTACAATTGTAATATTTATTTTTAGTGAAAATTGAGTTGATACAATCAAATTCAAGGGAGTTATGCCACTTTTTCAATACAAGTTGTATGGGAGGTGAGCGTAAAAGTGGGCGGATCATTTTGATTTTTCCATTTTTTCTTGATTCAAACAAATAATGCCTATGTGCCAAGTTTCATTGTCCTTCGACAACTTCTTCTATTTTTAGCCGCTCGTTATATGAACTTCAACCAATGTGCGCTGCTAGTACTGCTTTCTTCACATACATATATTCGTATTAATAATTGTTTTATGTAATTAATAAAAAATAATAAATAATAACGTAAATACCGACTCTAAAACTTGTACAATTGTGCCGTTCTTATCAACATTGATGTTTAAAACAAACACTGTGGTAAGTTTAACTTAAAGATACTTTTCAAATCAGTATGTGTTTATTTGCTTAGTCTAAAGGTCGATAGCGGTTTTAACGGACGGACGTTCATTAAACGAGTATTTGAAACGTAAGCTAACATACCTACATATACCTGTGACACACATAAAAACATAAAGTAAACTTATTTTGTGTGTCTAAATAAAAGTTCAACAGAAAAAAATCTAAAGTTTTAAGTTTATGTGAAACAGTTGAATAATACGGTTAAGGTTAAAAAATAACTTTATTTTTTAATAAATACAAAAAGGTGTTTTCATTAAAGTATTAATTTTAAGTGACTCCATTTGCACTTATACATACTAATGTACATATGTATGTATGTCCATACATACATCCATTCAAAAAATCAACACCTACTTACATAAAAAAACCACATATTTTTCGCATGACCATGATATAAATGTTGCCAGAAAAATAAAAAACGCGTCAGAAATCGTTTTATTTAATTATACCCACAACATGGTAGTGGAAAGTGTATTATGTGTTTGTGCTAATGTTTGTAAAGCTTCGTAAAGACGATGGTCAGATCTTGAAATGTTTGCATTGAAATTGCCTTGTAACTTATTCATTGTTGCAAATTTTTTTTTGAAGACTTCGTCTAATCGCACTTCAAAACCTGCTAAAAACCGCAAATTTTTTTTTAAATGTTCAAAAATGTCGCTTAAATCTAAAAAGTATGTGAAACTTTTATACAAATCTAGAGTAAGGATGCTTTTTTAAAGGTGTATGTCTTTCAATTAAAATTATATTGTAAGGATTTTAAATTCACTGAGGATCAGGAATTTGTATTGCTTGAAATCCATCCAGACATTAGAGTTAAGTGCATATTATCTAGTTTTGGTAATGATGCTAGGAATATTAGACCGTAGACCAAGATTTAAAAAAAATCGTAAAATAAAGGCAGGAATTAAATGCGAAACAATCGATTTAATATTTTACACTATTTAATATATGATATATACTTACATTTATTTTCTGAAGGACATTAATTCAAAAAGTTGGAATATATGTACATATGTGTATCATGGCCACTACTAATTTATAATGTTTTTAATTTTTAAAAGATTTTGCTGGCCATTTTATCAAACATTATGTTAAATATCGTGCTTGAAAACTATTTAACAATCCTAACAAATTAATAAATAATTTTTGTTTCGCTCCGAAGGCTTCGGTTAGGTTAATCGAAATTTTTTTGTACTTTTTTAAGAAAACTAGAAAAAAGGTTTGTATCTACCGTTATCTAAAATAAAGATATAGAAGAAGTTTGGCATATCTAGTTACAAGATTGTTTCTATTAAACAACAAACTTATATAAATCCAGCCAAGGACGTACTTTCTTGTTGTTTTTGAAAGCATTACAAACAGTATTGCTTGAATTCTAGAATTACAGTACGTTGTTTGGCGTTAGGTTTTCATTTTTGGTTGCTTAAGTGCTTTAATATAAGCATTGATTTTCTGTAGACAACAACGTTTCAACTTTGACTATAGATTATATTTTGATTGATAAAAGTTGATAGCACTGGTCTGCAGTAAAAATTGTTTTTAATAAATTCGAGACCATTCTCAGTTTTTTCAATCACGTCTAGTTTTTTTATGGACTGGACAAATATTTCGCTCGAAATAAGGCGGTTATGTTAATACATATTATAACTTCCTAATAAGCAAATTTGTAAAATTAACTTAAAACATTGTAAAAACTTTTTATTGCGGAAACATATTTAACTTCCACAAAAAACATTTTTTTCTTATCTTTAATTATTTTAATTGAAAACAAATATTTTAAATCTCTTATAGTACATTTACACCTACTCCAAAAATAGGTTATAAGTTGGTTATGATGATAAACTAGTTTTTTATCCATACAAATTATAAGCACGTTTGTAACTAGCTTTTGAGATAAACTAGTTACAAACAACCAGTTTTTGTTAATGCAACTCTGTTTTTTACATTTTGTTCTGGCAACGCTAGCGATATTTGACATTTCATCAAGAATAAAAAAATTAAAGTGAAAAAAAATACTTTTATCTGTGAAACAAAAACAATAAGAAAAATAAAATAAACGAAGATAATTCCAAATTTATAAAAAATTTCAGTTTTTTAAATAGTTTTTTTTTAATAAGGACAACGGAAAAAAGGTATGCTTATATGCCCATATGTTCTTGCATCAAGGTTTTTTTTAAATATTGGGGCTAAAAATGTTTTGACTTGTCAAAGATAAACAACTTAACTGTCTAAAATGCTGATGTAAACGGTATAGTTTATGAAAGTACCCTACAAGAAATGCATAACCAAAACAAAAAAAATCACTATTACTATAACACTATATTGGTCAACACTACCGGTCATATAACTAGTAAAATGACCGGTAGTCTTCTTGTAGGGTAGCTTACGATCATAAACTAGTTTAAAAATTACAACTGTAAATGCACCATTATTTTGAGATAAAAATTGTAATTATCAAATGCCGGGAACAAAAATTTTATTTTCTAATCAAGGCGAATTCATCCCAGGTAATCCCGGTACTACAACAAGTTCAACTCGTACAAAAACAAAGATAATAAAAAAAATTTTGACATCCAACAATGATTTTAGCTAAAAAGAAAGGTATCAGCAGGGCTTTTAAGACCACCTGTAATAAACTCGCCTTGTTTCTAATGATATTAAAAAAC
Source organism: Pollenia labialis (assembly GCA_949318255.1). Lineage (NCBI taxonomy): Eukaryota > Metazoa > Arthropoda > Insecta > Diptera > Polleniidae > Pollenia > Pollenia labialis. The sequence continues at coordinate 60,967,068 of OX439141.1, forward strand.
CGCTAGATTTCCCGCTAACCGTCAAAACGGAAATTTTACCTCGATGCACACGTAAAAACCCCTCAAATCGCCAACAGTGAACTTAGTGGACATTGTAAACTCATTTTCATTTGGCAGATGTGTTAAATGAATGCATCTGACAATGGCGCCATTGTTTGTCTGTACGAAGCTTAAAACCTTAAAATATTAATCCTGGACCCATTTTAAAGTATTTCGATTCTGATTCTATTTTGAGTCGATCTAAAAATGCCCGTCCGCTTGGCCGGCTGTCCGTGTAAACCTTGTGCGCAGCGTTGCCAGAATGAAGTTTTTTCTTTTTTTTACGTTTCTTTGACCAAAATAAGATTTGAAGACTTTTTTCTCAAATAAAGATTTTTTATTTTAAGAAATTAAGATTTTTAACTTTAAGCTTGTACTAGCTATTTTTAAAACAATGCGGTTTTGTATCATTGTCTTGCATACACAAAAATGCATCATTATTTCTGGGCATACAAAATATTAAAAAAGCATTTTACTGCCTGTTTGTAAAAAAAAAAACGGAATCCGTTACGGATCAGTTTTGGATCCGCAAGCGGAAGAAATTCTTTAAAAAAAAACGGATCCAAAAACGAATTTTATGTCCGTTTTTTGGATCCGTTACGGACTCGTTAGGGTCATCATATTAGGATCCGTTGCGGACCCGTGTATTTTAATAAAACAGAATCCACTGCGTGTTTTTAATAAAAAAGATTTAATATTGTGATGAATTTTTTGTTTTAATTTTTTTTATTATTAAATAAATAAATAAATAAGTGGTGGTGTACACCACTGTCATGTGACAAAATTGAAGAATTCTTCATAAGGGACCTCATTGAAAGTTGTTTAAAAAACTACTAAAGCGATCGCAACGAGTGATAGCTCGTTGGAAAGGTATTGAATCAGGCTTTAATTGAAAAATAAAATTTTCCTAATTTTTCTTAGAAATTTACCTTTAAATTTTCCCAAAAAAATTAAATTTTCTGATTTTCCACAGAAGCTCCTAAATTTTCCGGCTAATTTTTTTTTTTGATTCCTCATAATTTTTGCTTTAAGAATCAGCAATAAAAAAATGGGCCCCGACTCCTTGTTTGGACAGGAGAAGAGCATTTAAGAGACCACCTTGTTAAAAATACATTTTAAAAATTTTTTTACAGTTAAAAATACATTTATGAAGAAAAAATCTTTCTTATTTTGCTGCTTATACTTAATTACAAAATTATTTAAAAATGTAATGGCACACCAAACCCGACTGAGGCTACAGGTCATAAAATGTTTTGTAAATTTTTTAAATTACCAGGTAATAAATATTTCGCCTAAAATGACACGTGCAGAAACAAGTCATAAAACACGGATTTTCCATAAATATGGCGAAATATTTATTACCTGGTAATTTAAAAAATTTGAAAACATTTTAAAACCAGTAGTTCACGCAAATTTTCCTATTAAAGAAAAGCAAATATCGTTTATTTTTTTATCTTTTTTTTTTACCAAAAAATAAATATAAATACTTCACACACTCTGAGTCAAATTTCAGTTGAATACTAAACGTGAAAGTGTTAAAGTGTTTTTTTTTGTAAAGTAAAGAGTGAAGCTGTAAAGACAATTTAAAGTAAAATGAATAAATTTTGCTGCAATCCGTTTAACAAGAGTGGACATCGTTCGAAAAAGATAAAAGTATTAAAATTAACTGGTGTTTCGAAGCGATACATGATGAATTAAATATACAATACGGAGAAGAAGCAGAATTCATTTGCCCCAAGTGTAAAATCGATTTGTCTCAACAAGCAAATGCATTGAAACAAATGCAGCCACAATCCGAGAGTGAAATGACAAGTGAACAAAATGTTTCATCTGATAGTGAGGCAGACATTCCGATGGTCAATATGTCTTTGAGTCCTTTGAATGAGGCTATTACCACTTTAGGTGAAACGCCTTTTAGAAAAAGAAAGTTGCGAAGTGAAACATACAGGAAAGAGACAAAAGGCAATGTTATGAGTGCAATCGCGACAATATTTGATGAAGGCTCTGATAACGAATGCAGTCAAGCAGATGACGTTGATGACGGCAAGCAAATGATTGAGCAGTTGAAAAGAAAATTCAATTTAGCGACCACTTTTCTGGAGAAATATCTCATTTTATCTGTGCTGCCTCAATCATGGTCTATACGCAAGATTTCTGAACAGTTTCAAACATCTTTTTACATCGCGAGAAGAAGCAAAGAATTAGTTCGACAGAAGGGCATATTGGCGACTCCCACCAAGAAATTTGGCTCAAGGACCCTCAGCGAAGCAACGGTGAAATTGATTAAAGATTTCTACTGCAATGATGACAACAGCCGCGCCTGCCCAGGTACACGTGACTATGTTATCACACGTGAAGATGGAGAAAAAGTACACAAGCAGCGCAGATTTTTATTATGTAATCTATCCGAAGCATACCATCAGTTCAATGAGAAATACCCAGCAGAAAAAGTGGGATTTTCTAAGTTTGCTATCCTACGACCAAAAGAATGCGTGCTGGCATTAGACAGGCACGGAACGCATTCAGTCTGCGTTTGCATGTTTCATCAAAACATCAAATTAATTTTCTTTCCATGCAAGAAATTGAAAGTATTTCACGGTGAAATTGAAACATATAGGGACCTCCTGTCGAAGTCGTTGTGCGCATACCCCACGGAAAATTGTCATCTGTCCAAATGCGACAATTGTCCGAAGATTGACGAGCTAGAGCAATATTTGGCGGAAAAGTTTGAACAGCTGTTAATTCAGGAGGTGCATTTCAAACAGTGGATAATTAGCAGCGGCAGATGTTCCCTTGAGACCGTGGTAAAGCAGATTCCGGAATTCATCGAGAAATTCGGATTTAAGTTGAATGAACTGAAGGCGCACCATTTCATATCCGAGATGCAATCGAAATTTCTAAAGGAAAGTAAGGAGAAATTAGCCCAAAATGAATTCATTGTGAAAAGCGACTTTGCCGAGAATTACACTTTTCTCGTTCAGGATGAAATTCAGGCTTATCACTGGGCAAACGACAAGTGCACGGTGCATCCTTTTTGCATTTATTTCAAAAACGAAGATAACGCACTACAGACCGTAAGCCTTGTTGTTGTCGCGGAGAGTTTAGCTCATAATTATGTGTCCGTTTATTTATTTCAAATGAAACTGTTTGAATTCTTAAGATCAAAATTCGATGCAATCGACACAGTAACGTTTTTCTCAGACAAGAATAAAAAAAATTTTTACAATCTTTGCATAATTGAAGAACAAAACTGCAAGGTCGAGTGGCAATTTTTCGCGACGTCCCACGGTAAGGGCCCATGCGATGCGTTAGGGGGAACCCTAAAACGCATGGCGACTAAGGCAAGTTTGCAAAGGCCATATACTGACCAGATCTTAAATGTACAACTTTTTTTTGGATTCAAAGCAAGGAAATTGCCATTAACACAGTTTTATGCACTCAAAAAGAACACGATGCCATGGAGCGACGAATTCAAAACAGATATAATAATGTCAAAACTATAACTGGAACGCAAAAGTTTCATTGCTTCATACCAAATATTTCTGATATGTCAATTAATGTAAAGCGGTACTCTTCGTCTGCCGACGTGCTAAATTTAAAGTTACTTTAATTTTATAATGATGCCAAGACAATTGAAATTTTTAATAAATATTGTAATTAAGTATAAGCAGCAAAATAAGAAAGATTTTTTCTTCATAAATGTATTTTTAACTGTAAAATAATTTTTAAAATGTATTTTTAACAAGGTGGTCTCTTAAATGCTCTTCTCCTGTCCAAACAAGGAGTCGGGGCCCATTTTTTTATTGCTGATTCTTGAAGCAAAAATTATGAGGAATTCAAAAAAAAAGAATTAGCCGGAAAATTTAGGAGCTTCTGTGGAAAATCGGAAAATTTCATGGGAAAATTTAAAGGTAAATTTCTAAGAAAAATTAGGAAAATTTTATTTTTCAATTAAAGCCTGATTCAATACCTTTCCAACGAAGTTATCACTCGTTGCGATCGCTTTAGTAGTTTTTTTTTTAAACAACTTTCAATGAGGTCCCTTATGAAGAATTCTTCAATTTTGTCACATGACAGTGGTGTACACCACCACTAAACCAGTCACTATAAAAAAAAAAAAAATATTTAGGTACATTATTTTTTGCTGGGCAATCGATTGAGACTATTTATTTTAAAATCGGAGAGGGGTCGTCCAAAAATTTGCCAATTTTGATCGTTTTCATATGGAATTGCACTATTATTAAATTCACAGTCATTTGATAGTAAAGTAAAGACAATTCAGTCAGTTCATTTAAAATTAACATATAAAAGTAAAATACATTAAAAACAATACATAGAAGATTAAAAAAAGTTTGTTTACAAAAAAATAAATTAATGGCCTAACCCACGATTTTGAAAGAAAACATAAGCGCACGAAAGCCTGTCACTCACTTTGTATTTGTTTTTGTATTTTTCAATATACAAAATCAATTACAAAGTGAGTGACTGGGTTTCACTCGCTTATGTCCTTCATTCGACATCGTGGGTAAGGCTGATCCTTTATTTTTGTTGTTTTTGAACTCGGTCATGTGCGTAGTGGAAGAATTTTTTTCCAACTTCCTCCACTACCGAAATTGGTTCGTTCACAAACTTCCTTTGGAATGCACCTGAATCAAACAAAAATATTTTTTATATTTTAAACTATTTAAAAACTTATGACCTACCAGAACTGTAAAGGAATCATTAATTTTTAGATTAATTAGCATGAATGATTATGCATTGAATTGGGTAAATTTTTAAATTATTTTCACCAAAATAAAAAATTTAATGAAATTTAATTCAAATTAATTCAAATGAATTAGAAAATAGTTGCAATTAATTTTGGACAATTCATTTGAATTGCAATTTGTTTTGCCAAACTTATTTGAATTGGAAATGAATTGCAATTCAATTTTTTTCAAATTTATTTGAATCGATAGAAATTGCATTAAATTCTTTATTTTGGTGAAAAGAATTAAATAAAAATTAAGGTTATTCGTATTGAATTCAATTAAAACAGAAAGATTTCTTTACAGCTCAGACACCGACCTCGAATAGCAGTAATTACAACTAAATTCTTGTTCTTGGTCCCCATCCAGGTCAGTTTTTGTGCTAACTCGTCCTGGAATATGGAATGGAGAGCCTTTCTTAAGCTTTTAGCAGTCGTACTCATTATAAACGATACCTACATAAAAAATAGGTAAAGTTAAGGGTATGTGCAAATTTATGAGTAGTCACAGTTTGAGCACGATTCGAGTATGTAGGGCTTTGAACCCCTCAGCAGCACGGGGTAACATACACGAATCGGGCTCAAACTGTGACTACCGTAAAATCTGCAAACTTATAATTTTGTGCAGTTAGCGTTAACAAAAAATTTAAAAGCTATTTTTAACGGTCACCCTAATAGATTCTAACCATTGACTGGAAACTCTCATCATCCGTTAGTCTTTGCTCCAACTCCATTAAACCATCCTCCGTCGAAAGGGGATGCTCAAAAAATGTTTGTGGGGCCACCGCCACATCTTCGAATCGTCTTTTCCTCTTCACTTCATTACGAAGGGAAAACACTTCCTCCGTTAACGCCCCGACTGAATGGCGTATGCTATTTAACCCCTCCTCGGTCATTTTTCGCATGCTGGCAAGCTCCTTCCTTATTAGCTGGAGCTCATTATTGATACTATGTGCTTCGGCAACTGAAAGTTTTTTGAATTTATTTAAATAGTTATTTAAAAGTTTCGAAAAGGGGTAAAATGGTGTTGTTTGCCTAGCGGCCCGTAACTAAAAAACCAAATTAAAGTTGTTTTGTCGGGCGTTTTGTTTAAAATAATTTTGTATTTTTGTCGGGAAAAAAGTATTTGAACAAAAACGCTAGATTTTACAAATGTTTTACTCTGGATTATAATATCTGTTGGGTGATGCTAATTTGAACGCGATGCGAGAGTGGCCCATAAACTTGACTTAAGCCAAACAAATTGTCTGTCTTGGCGTTCTTTCTTTTTACTCTAATTTTGGGGTTTTTTTTGTGACGGGCCGCTAGGCAAACACTTTTGCCTCATAAACTTACCTTGGTTTTGGCTTGATTCCGGACGGGAGGAGTCTCTCAATATCACTCTCTTTTTCATTTTCGTTGTCTTCACTTTTATTTATTTATTTATTGTTAATTTATTTCTTGTTTTATTTTATTTATTGTTAATTTATTTCTGACTGACATTTGGCTTTTAATGCTTTTCTCCTATTAAAAAAAAAAAAAAAAAATCATTTCAATGGAGTTGTGTTAGATAACTTAGAAAAAAAAAGTTATTATAAATTCATTTTGCTGGGTCCACACAAGGACCTTTTCATAAAAAAAACTCAATTATTAAAAACTGATTTTGCTGGGTACACACAATGACCTTTTCGTAAAAAAAACTCAATTAGCGATTACACTGTCAAATCGCGATTACGCTGATTCCGTTTCTAAGTTTTTTACGGATCCGAAACGGGTCAGAAACGGATCAGTCAAATCGCGATTACACTGATTCCGTTTCTAACTTTTTTACGGATGCGTAACGAGTCAGAAACGGATCCGTAAATTCGTGATTACACTGATTCCGTTTCTAAGTTTTTTACGGATCCGAAACGGGTCAGAAACGGATCAGTCAAATCGCGATTACACTGATTCCGTTTCTAACTTTTTTACGGATCCGTAACGAGTCAGAAACGGATCCGTAAATTCGTGATTGCACTGATTCCGTTTTTAACTTTTTTACGGATCCGAAACGGGTCAGAAACGGATCAGTCAAATCGCGATTACTTTTTTACGGATCCGGAACGGGTCCGTAACAGATCCGCATCCGTTTTTGTGCACATTGGGTTTTGGAACTTAAATTTAAGATTACTGTGTTGGTCTGACCAGACCAAATTTGTGTTTTGCTTGCAATATTTTTCGTATATAACAAGAAATAAATGATGTATGCTGAATCGAATGAAACTAATTTGGATTCGATTGGAGCAAATTAGTGGGGTGATATTCCATTTTTATATAAAAGACTATGAAATTACCCTCTTGGCCAGACAAATAGGACAAAATATAAAAAAATAACAGAAACGTGAATTCTAAAAGTGATATGTTCTGAATTGAAGGAATCAAATCAGAAAACTACGGTCCGTTATAAGCTAAGTTCAATTTAACTATAAACACCAAACGCAAAATTCGTTTCAGCTGTGGTAGATGCGAAAAAGCAATGTGCAAAATTAAGGACTACATTTTCGATGTCTTGCACGTAAAATAAAATAATTCAATTATAATTATTTAAAATAATAAGCATACGTTCAATATATGATGTATGAGCTTCATTCATAGCTCCCACACTAAATTCTTTTTGCCCAAAATTTATGTATCTCTTATTTAATTACTTTCAATAAAACTTATTTAGTTGATGGAATCTTGCAACTCAATTTTGAAGCAGTTATCTTCAACCGTCGCGACGTCATTCTAAATCCAATATGGTGTGGCCGCCATGGCGGACTGGTTATTTTTAAATGGAGATTGTGCTTGGATGCACGTGAGTTAAATCGGGTTACTGAACGCGATGCGTATCCAATGCCAAGTATTAACAAGGTTTTGGCAACATTGAAAAAGGCTAAATATGTGTATGTATATCTGCTTTAGATTTAAAGGATAGTTTTTGGCAAGTGCCGTTAGCGGATTCGGCTAAGTGCAAAACGGCATTCGCGGTTCCTGGTAGGGGTTTGTTTCAATACAAGGTTATGCCTTTTGGTCTCAAAAATGCTACTCAATCTATGTGTAAATTAATTGATAAGGTTATACCGTATGAAATGCAAACTAATGTATATCCATATGTGGATGATATGTTGCTTATTTCTGAAAATTTTAAGGCTCACATAAATCTTATTAGGGAAGTTGCTCTATGATTGAGATTGGAAAATTTAACAATAAATTTAGAGAAGTCACGTTTCATTCAACAGAAAATTCCATTTTTAGGTTATATAGTAGGTGAGGATGGTCTTAAACCAAATCCCGGAAAAATCGACACTATTGTAAAAATGAAAAAACCTACCACGTTAAAGGCGTTGCGAAGATTTCTAGGTATGTGTCAATGGTTTATGAGAATGATACCCAATTATTCTGCAATAGCAGCACCACTCACAAGTATGATGGGAAAGAACTTCACAGAGAAATGGTTATCTGAGGCCGATGAAGCCTTTATAAAATTAAAGGAACTATTGACATCGACACCTGTGCTTGTTACACCTGACTACGAGAAAACCTTCTATTTACATTGCGATGGTCGTTCAAGTGGAGTGGGTGCTGCCCTAATACAATTAGATGAGCATCACGAAGAACGCCCTGTGGCGTATATGTCAAGGAAATTATCACCAGCTCAAAGGAAATACAGTGTTAGTGAAATTGAATGTCTGGCAGTTTTAGAAGGAATAAGAAAATTTAGGCCTTATATAGAGGGAACACATTTTGTAGTTGTAACTGATCACGCAGCTTTAAAGTGGCTGATGTCCACCAGGGATTTGCAAGGGCGTTTGGCACGTTGGACACGTTGGACACTTAAGCTTCAGCACCACGATTTTGAAATAATTCATCGAAAGGGAAAAAACCATGTAGCAGCTGATATGTATCCAGGGTAGAAGTTGAGGAAATGAACTTTGAGATTGATATTGAATCAGAATTTTTCAAAAACATTGATTATGTGGAGAAGATGAAATTAGTTCAGATAAATAGTGAAAAATTTCCTAGTTTGAAGGTTGTTGATGGCAAATTGTAAAAAAGAGTAATATTAAAGAACTTTGAGGGTGGAGAAATAAAAAAGAATGGCGTTTATGGGTACCTAAGGAACTGAGAAAAATTTTTATTGAGAAAAAGCATTGCCCCCTAATAGCGCACATTGTGGTATTAATAAGCTTTTGGAAAAATTGAGACGAATGTACTATTGGCCTAAAATGTTTAAGGAAGTGAAAAGGTTTGTGAATAGCTGTGAAACATGATTTCAAAAGTACCAAATTTTCATTTACGTCCACCTACAAACCCTAGACCCCCGCCATTAAGACCATTTCAAGAACTACACGTGGATTCCGTAGGACCCTTTCCCAGATCAAAATCTGGAAATGTTTTTGCGTTTGTAATATTAGATAACTACTCTAAATATATTTACATAAAGGCGATAAGGAGCGCTACTGCTAAGATGGCTAGTGATTGCTTGAGTGTGGTTTTCAATTTATTCGGTGTACCGGAAAAAATATTATCAGACAATGGAAGCCAATTTCTAGCGAAAGAATTTAAGGAATTCTGTGAATCGTATGGTGTGGCACAGATATTTACCGGAGCATATTCACCGCAGGCTAATGCTGCTGAAAGAGTAAATAGAACAATATTTACGGCCGTTAGAATCATACATGGGCATTCTGCATTACTTTTTTACTGATTTGTGTAAAAAAATGCAGTAATCAGTAAATGATTGATAGTAGATAATGTCTGCCTTAAAAATAATACATACACATTGTATGAATAGTGGCGTGTTTTCACTTTTTTAAATTATTTAAAAAGGAAATGTGTTATTGGGTGAAAAAAATATTATCATAGTTAAAACAACGAGTTATTTTAATTTACAATGAAAAAAAATTTTCAGCCGACCGAGCTGAGAGTCGAACCCACGACCTTGAGATGAGAGCCGTGAACACCTAGTACTAGACCAATATCTTTTTTTTTTAAATTCATATTTTGATTTTGAAAAATAAAAGTTTATTTTTTAAAATGTTTAAAAAATGTATTTTTAAATTTAAAATATAAAAGAGAAAATATCTTGTCTACCAAAGCCGGTTTCGAACCACCGATCCTAAAGGCCCAACCAAACATGCATGTATTAGCTTAAGCAACTGTCAAAAATTAACGAAAAGTCTGTCAAATGCATAAAGCTGTTATGATACTTGCTATTTTTTGTATTTTTTCTATATTGGAGAACAGTGCAAATATATTTGCATAGGAAAACTGACTAAGTGTAAAGAGTATGATTATATCATAAAAAAATCTTGAAATGTCAAACAAATATACATGTGTTATCGATAAATAATCTAAGACTGTCAAAAAAAATATAAAATTTGTTAACTTAAAATTGACATTTCCAGATTAATTGTTAGCACTGTTGCCAATTTTTTTAGTTTTTGATCGAAAGAAACGGTTTTTAATTTTTTTTTTGCGATTTTTAACTTTAATGACGTTTTTTGTGGGGAAAAAATGTGGGCAGCATTGTTTGTTTTGTGTACATTTTATCAAATTGTATTTCTTGTTCTTTCTCGCATTTGTTGTTTCATTCAGTCAATCCTAAAAAAATCCAATACAAAAGATAGCAAGTATCATAACACCTTAAGCAGTTAAAAAAAGACTTTTACGTGGCCATAATGTACTTAATATCTATTTAACCATTGTTGCATATTTGTGCAATATTTTGTTTTTTTGCGAGTACTTCAAACTAAAAAGTCCAATCGTGTATTTGTTTATTTTATGCTATTTAATTTTTTAAGAATTTAAAAATAGATAATTTGTGAGTGTCTAAAAAAAATGGAAAATAAATTAAAATATGTAAAAGTCCATTTAAATTTATTTTATTTTTTATTGTTATACATACACAGCTGTTTTCGTACGGAATGTGCGTTCAGTTTGGCACTTTGCTTAAGCAAATGACATTTGACGAAACTTGACGAAAAGCATCATTAAGTACATTGTAGCTTGCCATATATGTTTTATATGAATTCGCACAGCTACTTAATTTGACTTAAGCCACCTCATTCATGTTCTGGTTGGGCCTTAAGGATTAGCGGCTTAAACACTAACCAGTATGCCACGCCAATCATGTGGTGACTTTGCATTAATGTTAATTTAAATTTTATACTTTTTTAATTTTTTTGTATAAAATTTGTAAATTAATATTGATCAGGGATGATAAATGAGAAAACCAATATCGTACCAAGGAACTTTTAAAATAGTACTTAATCTTTTTTTTATTTTATTTTTAAAACCAACAATTTAATACAACAAAAACAAAAGGTGCATATAATTCATTTGTACATTGATTATATAGCCTTTTTACACTTGAGCACTTCTTAGAGGAATGCGTAGAAGATGTTAAAAACTTGTCAATATCATCAGAAAATGCACGCTTGTATGCTGCCGGTGATACAAAATTTAGAATATGGCATAAGCAATCGTTCAATGAGCAAAGGCAAACATCTATTCACAGTAGTGTAGTTAGGGTTGCCATTCGTACTGAATTTACCAGTACACATACTGGTTTTTATTCAATGTACTGGTTTATGCATAACATCCAAATCAGTACGCAAAGTACTGGTTTTTTTTTAAATTTTGCCTCCAAATAATTTTAATTGTTTAAAATTGGCTTACTTTCCTAATTACTTTTAATTTTTTATGAATCACCCAATTAAAATGCAGCCTTTACTCTTAACTTACCATATGCTTTGTATTTAAATAAATAGAAGTGCCATTAGTGCAAACAGGTAGACATAACCCGGGGTTTAAACATGAAAGAACTTTCTTGCAAGTATAGTATACGTATTATCACCCTGCAAATATTAGTACTAGTCCAAACACGCGTGTAAAATGTAGCCCACAAGGGACTAGGACTAGTCCAAAAGTAACCCAAATGTATTGAAAAACATGGTATATTAAACATTACGATGTCCTAGGTCAGTGCCATATAACCCAGCTTTGGATTACAAAGGAGTAGTCTTAAAACTACTTCATTGTATACACAAGAGGATTAGTTTTAACTTTGTTTAGAAGCGGTAACATGTCGTAAAAAAAATGAGACATATTGTCTCACTACAAACAATTTTTGACAATGACATGGTCCATGCTGGCATTACATCGGACCAGTCCATGGAGTAGTCCATTTAATAAAAATGAATCAGGCGGTCCAATATTATTTGCAGGCCAGCGAAAAATCGTAGAAACAGCCGATTGGCTGAAAGTACAAAATTTGTGTGAATGTTAGTGAACAAGTGTGAGTGTATTGCAACTTTCAAGAAATTACTTTCATGTGTAAATGCTAGGTAAGCGAAATATATCAAGGAGTCATCAAAAAACAGTATCTTCATTTCATTCATGGTCACAGCTGCGCTCTTCCCTAATTCCAAAGTTGCTTCCACTTTTAGTTGCGGAAGAACAAAGTGTTCTAAAGTTGCAACCAGATTATTGGCAAAGTATTTAGGGTATTCACAAGGTCTCCTATCCAGTCACATTTTCATAAGTCATAATTTAAAAATGGCTCCAATCTATTGTTCTTGACGTTAAAAAATTTCATAAACTAATACATTTTAATTATATTGTGGTTATTTTGTTGAACTATTTATGGTTTTTTAATCTTTTTAATATTTTAATTCGGCTCAAGTTCATCAAATTTAATTTTCATTAAATTATTTTTATGAAGAAAGGAATTTTACAACATGAAAATTAATTAAAATTGTTATTGATAATCTTTCATTCTTGACCGTGTGTGGACCGTGTGCAGGTTACCATGACATGTTTCGATCGCAACCACTCGATCTCCTCAGATGGATTTGCCGTCTTACACACGCAGCCATCGACGACTGCTGGCGTCAATAGTCAAACATCAATCCTTAAACCAAATTGTATTTTAACCTTTGGTAGATCGAAATTTGTATTTTTTTTTTAATGATTATCCATTTTAATTGATTTTACATGTTTTTCCGTACTTATATTCTTTCCGTAAAAAAAAAATAATAAATTTTTTTCTGCTAAGACCCCTTCCACACTCGGCAAGTTACTTGCGCAACTCTTGGTTTGTTGACGTCAGCGGTAAGGTCGGGGTAAGGAAAAAAATATTTAGTACAGACTTTGTTGTACTCGGCAAGTTACTTGCGCAACTTACTTGCCGAGTCTGAAAGGGGTCTAACTATTTTATTTTAAGGCATTTTTTTGTTTGTAATTCAAAAACAAAAAATGTTAAGGGGTTTTAATTTTATAGCCTATGACAATATGGCTAGATTGGAGTCATCGTGAATACCCTCATTATATTGACAATAATTTGTATGAACTTAGAATTTTTTGTGCATTTACAACATCACTTCTACCTCTATCTATTTTTAATATTGTGACGTGATGTTTTTGTTGCATGTATTTTGTTAAGTTCCTGCTTTAAAAAATAGAAAAATGAATTATTTTTAATGTATAATTTTCTTTTTGTTTTAATAATCGTTTAAAACTTATGAATTCAATAAAATTTTGGGTCAAAATTTGTGTACTGGCTTTTTCCCGAATGTACTGGTATTTTTCTTACGTTGTACTGATTTTTCCAATTTTAAAAATGGCAACCCTAAGTGTAGTTCAGTGTTTGGTGTAAATGGTCTTGCATAAGCACATTGCAATAAAAAACGTTTTTATAAAATATAATACCCCACTACCCTCATCTGCACCTGTAGAACGACCGTTTTCTTTTGCTGGGATTGTGAATCGCTCTAGAAGACAAAAACTTAGCGACACAAATTTTGAAATGCTTGTGCTTAGAAAAGCGAACAGCATATAGCACAGCATGTATTCACAAATACATCTAATTTTTTTTTCATTGTTAATTAAAATAACTCGTTGTTTTAACTATGTTATTAAATTTTTTTTACCCAATAACACATTTCCTTTTTAAATAATTTAAAAAAGTGAAAACACGCCACTATTCATACAATGTGTATGTATTATTTTTAAGGCAGACATTATCCACTATCAATCATTTACTGATTACTGGATTTTTTTTACTGAATACTGTTTTTTTCAGTAATCAGTACTTTTTACTGAATACTGATTTTTGTTTTCAATAACCAGTAAAATTTACTGATTACTGATTTTTTTTCAGTAATCAGTAAAAAAAGAAAATACTGAAAAAGTACTGGTACGGAAAAATGCCCATCTATGGTTAGAATGTATATAAGGGTGGACCATCGTGACTGGGATAAACATTTAGGAGGAATTTGTTGCGCCCTGAGGAATATAATTCATTAATCTACTGGCTTTAGTCCGTCCATAAGTCAAATTCCTTTGATTGAAAATTTTATATAACTACAGTCGAACTTCCATAACTCGAACTTCTCTAACTCGAATTTTCTTTAACTCGAACTAATTAGGTTGGCAGTAGCGTTAAGAGAATAAATAACATACAATTCTTCTTCCGTAACTCAAACTTCCACAACTCGAAGTTCTCCATAACTCGAAAGAAATACATACATACGAATTCTATAACTCGAATTTTTTGCTTGGTTTACCGGTTTATTGATTTTGCTTTTTTATTTTGGTTTGTTTATTTTGTTTTCTTTTGCTTGTTTAGCTGGTTTGTATATTTTGCTTGCTTTTTTTCGGGGAAATCCCTTTTTGTACATCATGTGCTTCTTTTTTTTGCGTAAGTATCAGTACTTTGCATTAATGTCATTCGTCATTCGCTTGAACGGATCGGAGAGTGATGGCGAGGGTTCGGTTGAAGAAACTATTTATCAGCCTTCCAAAAATGATATAGAAAATTCTTTCCAAACATTGAATTTATATTTAAATACGAATGACACTACAACTGATGAGCACTATAAGGCTTTAAACAAGTTAGAGTCATTTTTTACTGAAAATAACAAAAAAAAAAAATTTTTCAGTCACTAATTTCAAACTATTTTACTTCATTGAAGCTTTGTATGTAGTTTTCAGTAACTACCTGTTTTAAATAAAAAATTTAAACTATAGACACGTGCTTGCAGCAATTGATTATTTTTTTTAAAATTTTTTTCTGTAACTCGAAGTCTCCGTAAGTCGAAGTTTTTTTTGGGATAATTATGATTCGAGTTATAGAAGTTCGACTGTATTTCTATTATAAATTATACCCTATGAATTATAACTAAAAGCAATTTTGTTTAAATAATAAAGTGTGTAAAATGAACAACTAAAACTTATTATTATTGGGCTATAGTGAACATTTTAGTTTCCATGATGTTACTTGCGCAACTAACTTGCCGAGTCTGAAAGGGGTCTAATATAGTAGCTAGCAAATCCTCTACTTGTGTGGAATTGCGGCCACCATTAAAGCGTGGTGTGCAACTGATAAATGTGGACTTTACGTCTTGTCTAAAGCCTGGTACTCTGTTCAATATTTCACGTGAAATGCTGTCAAAACGCATATGAAAAAAACTTGTAAAGTGTGATCTTGTTAAATAAAACAACTCCGATTAAAGTTCAAAGAAGACTGACCAATTTGTCATTTATTTGTTCTATTTTATGTTAAATACTTAACGAATATAATTAATTAATGTAAATTACAGCTTTGTATGTTAAGGTAGTATTTATAATAAAGTATGTACTTAGATTAAAAGGATCTACTACACCTCCCTTTTTATAAAAAAATTTAAAATATAATAAGAAAAGTAATTACTTTAATTAATTAAAATTATAATTATAATAAAACCAATATTGTTGTGTTTTATTGAATTTTAAGTATACATTTGTTTTAATTGAATTAAAATTAAGCATTATAGGTATTGTACCTCCCCTTTTTTTTTGAAAAATAAAATATTAAATCAAGTAAGGTGATCAATCTTAGTTCCTTTAATATTTTTCAACTTTATTTATTATAAATGGGTAGGTAAATCTAACCAATAAGAAAAATTCGTATAATAGGATTTTTTTTTTGTTTTTTTTTGTACAGTTATTTAATAAAACAAATACAATCTGGGTTTTTATACATTTTTTTTTGGTTTGTGTAAGATATTTAAATCATATGTTCTAACATGTTCTGATTCTATTTTTGTGTACTGTTTTGTATTTGTTTGTTATTTTATCATATATAGTTACATTTGTGTTATCAATATTTGTTACCTTGTATGGACCCTCATAAATACTTTCGTGTTTATTATATGGCTCCTTCTGTAATAAAACCGAATCGTTAATTTTCAAGGTTATAGGTTTTGAAAGTTTATTATAGTAGTTTTTGTTTCTTGTCTTGTGTTTGTCAATCAGTTGTTTTGCTAGCATATTCGTCTTTTGTAGTCTATACCTAACTTCTTTACTGTAACTGTCCACGTTGTAAACTGGATCCAGACTAGTACTGATCTCATTTGGCATGACTGCCCTTTTACCGAAAACTAACTAAAAAGGACTAAATTTGTTATCAAAACCGTATTAGGCGTTATATTGTGGTTAAAAAGGAAAATATCTCAAATATGTATCCCAGTCAGACATACTTCCGTTTAGGAAAGCTCGTATATATTCAGCTATGGGCAAATGAAAAATGGAAATGCAAAAAGAGCGAACGATGTGTACATACACAAAATTGATGAGCGAAGCAGAGACGAAATTGTGCTTAGTCTAGCAGAAAATTTCGAACGAAGCAGACTTATGTCGGATGTAATTAAATGAGAAAGAAAAAGAGCATAAAACCAGCAAATGCAAACGTAAACAAACCAATACAATGCCACATATGCAAAGCTTTCAATGTAGTGGTGCCCATAGCTGTATATATTCATTAAAAACGCGATGATTACGTTCCACCGTTCCTATTGTCTGATGGTGATAGGCAGTCGAAAATTTTAAATCTATTTCAAAGAATTTACAAAGTTCTGACAAAAGTTCGTTTTTAAATTCTGTTCCCATATCCGACATTATGGTGTTTACTTTCCCATAGACTAAAATGAAGTTTTCAAAAATTGCGCGGGCAACTGTTTGTGCTGACTTATTAGGTATAGCTATTGTTATCAAGTACTTAGTTAAGTCGCACATTAATGTTAATGCATATTTATTACCGTATGCAGATTGGGGTAACGGGCCTATTGTGTCTACAACTAGTATATCAAATGCTTATGTTGGGGTTGGTGTTAAAACAAGTTGTTCTAAATTTTTTTGTCTGACTTTATTTAAAATGCATTTGGGACAATTCTTAACAAATTTTGCAATATCTTTTGTCATTTTCTTCCAGTAAAACTTAGTACGAAGCTTTGCATATAATTTCTTTTGACCGCAGTGTCCGCCTAGGATAGGATCACTGTGGTATATTTGCATTAGTTTTTGCTTCTTTTCATCTTCAATAATCGTCTCAATTGGTTCTGTTAAAATAATCTCTAAAGTCTTGAAAATTTTGATACCCTGCTCTTTTACTTCTTGTATTGTATAAATTGTGAAAAATAAATAATTTTTTGGCCAATCTGCCCTGTAAATTTTTTGATTGTTGACTGTACTTTGCAGTCTCGAAAGCAAATAATCTAATTTAATTGTTTCGTTAACAAACTTAAATTCAACAGTAAGCAGTTTTTTAAATTTTCTAAAAAGGTTAATGCACAAAATTTTATCGTTATCATTAGTCGTAATTATTTTTGTTCTTATTTTTGGAATATTTTTGTCAAAATCATGGGAAAATTTGTCGTAAATTTTTAATTGAGGATCACTTTGTTTTTCAATTGACTGTTTCAATTCGGTTTCCTTTTTTTTGACATTAAACGAGTTATTGCAAAAATTTGATCACTTGCAGCTCCTACATTGTCATTACCTTTAATATATTCCACCGTAAAATTATACTCAGAAAGCTCCAGACGTATTCGTGTTAGCTTTGATGAGGCGTCTTTGATATTAAAAAGATAGACTAGAGGTCTGTGATCTGATCGTACCGTAAACTTAGTGCCATAGACGTATGGTCGAAATTGCGTTATCGCAAAATGAATCGCTAAAAGTTCAAGTTCTATTATTGGTTTTTTCTGCTCTGATTTTGAAAAGCTTTTCGAAGCGAAATAAATTGGTAAGTCGTGGCCATTAAAATTTTGGCTTAAAATTGCTCCACAACCAAGCTTAGACGCGTCTGCCGTTAATAGAAATGATTTTGAAAAATCTGGGTATTGCAAAATTTTTGGTGATAAAAGAGCAGATTTTAAGCTTTGAAAAGAGTTGTGACATATTTCATTCCAATCGAATTGGATATTCTTCCTTGTCATTCGGTTTAATGGTGCTGCTAAAGTTGCAAAATTGGGTATAAATCTTCTATAATATTTGGCAAATGCCACAAAACGTCTGATTGAATCCTTATCAATTGGAATCGGATAATCTTTAATTGCTTTAATTTTATTATCGTCTGGTAATAGACCATTTGCTGTACATTTATGACCCAAGAATGTAACTTCATGTCTAAAAAAGTTGCATTTATGCGGGTTTATTTTCAAATTGTATTTTCTCAATATGTCAAAAACGTCCATAAGATTACTTAAATGATGCTGTTTACTACAGCCAGTAATAATTATGTCGTCGACATATAAAAAAGCTTTGTTTGGTGTGAGACCAGAAAATGCTATTGTCATCATTCTTGATAAGCCACATGGCTTCGCGGGACTAGCTCGTAAGTTACATGTTTATAATCTCAAAATGTGAATAAATGATTTAAAAAAAAAAAAAAAAAAAAAAAAAAAAAGAGTTAGCCGCTACATTTAATCCAAAAGGTAGGACTTTCCAACGGAAAGAACCGTTGTCAGTGCTAAAAGCAATGATATCGCGAGAATCTGCATGCAACGGAATTTGATGGAAACCAGAAAATAAATCTATAATTGTGAAATATTTAGCCCGACCCAAATTATCCAAAATGTCATCTATACGTGGCAACGGGAATTTATCAGCGATAAGTTTTTTGTTTACTGCACGATAATCAACGCACATGCGATATGATTTGTTACATCCAGTACTCTTTTTGGGAACCAAAATTAAAGGACTATTAAAATTTGAACTGCTTAGTTCAGTTAAATCGTTCTCTAGCAAATTCTTTACTTGTCTGTTAATTTCCTCTCTCTGACTATAAGGAAGCCTATAGTTTTTAATATGAACTGGAGATGAATCAGTTAATCTGAGTTTTTGTTCATAAAAATTATTGATAGTCATTTTATCACTATCCAAAGAAAAAATATCTGCGTATTGTTCGCAAAGTGGAATTAAAATATTTTTTACGTCATCAGGTATTTGACTTTTTAATATATTTATTAATTTAGTTTTACGATCTTCGTCTATTTTATTCTCGTTTAATGAGTATACATAATAGTTTCTAAGTTTCTCTGCTATGATTTTATTATTTCTGATACATTTGAATTCATCAGTAGTATTAAGTATTCTTAAAACCGGGTTGCTCGAATCTATGATTCCTTTATTTATAAAAACGCCTTGGAAGATTTCCTGAGAGTTGACGAACATCGGTTTAGTTATGTTTTGCAAATTAAAAATACGAAATACCTCACTTCTAGGTGGTATTATACACGTATGGTCACCTGATCCATGTAAAATTGGTATTTTTGATATTGTATTTTTAAAATTAATAGTAAGCGTAAAATCCTCATAATCAATTTTGCAGCTATTGTTTTTAAGGAAATCTTTTCCTAAGATTCCATTTGCTGGGATATTAAAATCATCACCGACTACGTGAAAAACTTGTGGTATTAATTGGTCTGAGATTATCAAACTTGTGCAAACTGTGCCTAGAGTAAAAATTGCATTTTTTGTTATACCAGTAATGGTAATTATTTGGTTGTCATTAACGACAGAATCAGAGTTTAGGCAAGAAATTTTAATTAAAGATACATATATCAGCTTGAGTGTCAACGAGATATGTACAAGACTGATGTGTGTCAATGCAATCTAATTTTATAAAATCGGCATAATTGAGATTTAATGTATAAACAGATTTTTGAAAATTTTAATCTATTGGACCTGTTTTATTACTTGGTTCTATTGATCCTCTTCTACTACCCTCAACGACGGTTGAGGGACTTCCTCGTTTAAAGTCCTAACAGATGCTCCTGGGTTTCGATTATTACCACGGTAATTTGAATAATTTCTACTGTTTCCTCTATAGTTTGATTGAGTACTATTGTTACTATTATGATTATTATGATTCCTATTGTTATATTCATTATTGGGATTACATGGATTTCTATTGTTATAAAAATTAGGGCTATAAAAATTAATATTCATTAATAATCACAAAATTCGTTTAAAAAATGCAATACATAAAAATATAATTTGTTTTGTTAAAATAAATAAAATTGGGTTTATATACTTGGAAAAATTTTAGCGTGCGTTGTGGGGCGTGCATCACAAAGGCTTCACGGCTTTTGTCAAAAATTCACAAAATTTTTTGGATGCGAACAAGTGATTCCCATATTTACTTCATACCCAGCTAGTATTTTCAATCGTGAAAGAGCTAATAGGAGTCTCATGAAGAGCGTTGTTAATCATCGACAACCGCATTTTTTAATCGTAGAAGATTCCTCACACGGGAAAAACTGTAGCACGAGTGAGATTCTTGCATAGCGCAGCGAAAGACGCTTCTTCAATCGTTTAAAACGTGGGTAAAGATAATCAAACGAGACTGTCATGTCAAGTATTGTATGAGACTCATGTAGATATTATCTTACAACTCGTGAAATCCTCGCCGTATAATTGTTGAAAATATAATTTATACAGAGATTCGAAAAAGGTTCATTCGATGATGGTTTGACGAAAGATAAAGAGTATCTTTGTTGTTGTTGTACTCTGAAAATAATCAAAGATTTTCTTAAGACTTGCACATTACAGCCGTACCTTAACAAAAGCGGCACGCGTTTTCTAGTTTTTGAATAGGGCGGCGTTTGCGCTTTGCAATTGGAAAATACGATTCTGACAGCTCGTTTAATAGTGAAGTTTGCCGCCATTGTTAACTAATAATGGCAATTTAATTATGTTTTGGTTAACTTAAACAAGAAAGCTGTAACTACTGTTCGTGACACAGCATTGACCTTCTTGCTTTGGTATGGCATATCGGCGAAAAAGCTAAGCGAAAGAAAACGTTCCGCCTTTCGCTCTAGCTAAGGTACGGCTGTTAAACAAGATCTAAAAATGAAATTGTCAGAAAATTCAATGTTTTATTCAGACTTTAGTGACTGAACAAATCGTCACTTTTCAGATAAAAATCGTAAATTTGGCAATTTCGGAACAAAAATCGTCAAAATGACGATACATCGTCAAATCTGGCAGCCCTGATCCCAATATTCATTCAAATATTTAAATAGTTAAAGAGTGGTTTACAGAGTTTAAGAGTAAACATATAAAAGAGAGTGTAGTCTGTATTTTACTTTATCATAACCAGGGCAAGGGACTTCATGCAAATGCATGTTTGTTGTCGTTACTCTGAGACCCACCTAAAGTTAATATCTTTGCGAATTACAATATTTCCAGTAAAATGACATCAATTTGTTAGTGCATATTTCTGCATATATTGCCTTAAATGCATGTTTTTGCATATTTTGTTATAAATGCATATTTTACGTCATATTTTGTAAAATATTTTGGGATATTTTGTTATAAATTCACATTTTTCGTCATATTTCGTAATATTTATTAAAAAAAATTGCTCTTTTCTTAGTATTTTGTTTAGATATATGTTTCTGTTTAAGGCGAATTCTTTATAAAGCAGACCATACACGATTCAATTCAATTGTCAACTGAGTCGGTTGTTGTCCAAATCAAAGCGTGTATGGCCTTGTCAGTTGATTAGTTTGACGGTTGTCGAGTTGGTTGAAGAAAAATCAAAAGATTTTGATTTTTTCAAGTTGACTCCAAGTCTTTCAATTCGATTGTACTGTGTGTGCTTAAGTCTCTTGATCAGCTGTCAAAATTTATGTTTGTAATTTTTTTTTGCAAAGAAAAAGTGAAATATTTTTAAAATTGTCTTTAATTTCAATAAAATTTTAAATAAAAAAATGACATTGGTGGCAAACATTGATACTTGGAGAGAAAATAAATTTTTGTAAAATTGTAAAAAAATCTAAATTTGACAGTTGAATTAAAATCTTTCAATTCAGTTGAAGAAGTGTGTGGCCAAGTATCAATTCAGTTGAAAGACTCAGTTGACAATTGAATTGAAAAGTGTATGGGGCGCATAAGGTGTAGTCAATGAGTAAGCTGGTTAAAGTTGTTTGAGTATGGGATAATCTGCTAACTTTCACATTTTCAAGGAGCAAAAGCAACAACCACCTGCAGTTGAATTCGCCTTGGTATAGAGTTACCTACATTTTATTATAAATTCACCTTGTTTCTTTTACTAGATTTACGGAGTTGTATTTTGTAGAACACAAGGTATATTTACACAAGGTAAACTCGTTGGCCCATATGTTTATCAGCTGTTTACCTAAGTTGGAACACCAATGTCAAATTTCGAGTATATGAGCCAAAATTTGTACATGTGTGCGTTAAATTTATATGAAGACAATTTTGACAATTCGGTTCAACTTGGTTATTTATATAGAGCAGCATGTCTACACTCCCAAATGAGTCTACCTTGTGTAAATATACCTTGGTAGCACATTTTTTTTTGGGAAAAACTATGTGATATTTTTGTTTCTAATTTGTGCTAAAGCCCAGTACTCTGTTCAAATTTATGAAAAGTGTTGAGCAACATAAATTATTTCACACGAAAATTTTGACATGTATCAATGTTACCTATCATGCGAGTTTGTACAATTTAACGTTTTTATTCCTGCAAAGTAGGCGACATTGTTTTGCGTATGTAAACAAACCCCACATGTATTTTACAAAAAATTAATTTTTTAAATAAAAAATTTAATAATTAAGCCACATAATTTGTGGACGTTGCGTGGTCAACTTAATTGTTAGGATCTTGAATGTCGAAAAAGAACAGAGTTTTCACAAATTATTGTTAAATGTTGCACAGTTGGAAAAGGTGGATCATGCTTCAATACCTCGAACTTTTAATGATTCAATTTCTTTTTTAGGACAAGACTTTAACAAAAATAAAATTTGGCTCTACTTGACAGATGCAGCGCCATACATAATTAACTCCGGACATTTTTTAAAGGTATTTAACCCAAAAATGTTACATGTCACATGCTTTGCTCATGCCGTGCATCGTGTGGCTTAAGAAATTAGAAATCAATTTGATATAATAGATTCATTGGTATCATGTGGTAAAAAATATTTTTAAAGTCACCTTTGCGTGTTTCACTATTTAAAGAAAAATATCCTGACTTGAACCTTCCACCACAATTATGTATAACAAGATGGGGTACCTGGTTGCAGGCAGTTGAGTATTATGCCCAAAATTTTGAAGAATTTAAAGATGTGGTAAATAATTTTAACGAAAATAATGCAGTCGCTATTTAAAAATATAATATACCTAATAGTAAGGCTGAATTAGTATTTATACACTCAAACTATGGGTTTCTAGTTGAAACAATAACCAAACTTTAGGGTTTTAAATCATTGAACACCTCGGTTAAACTCGTTGTTGACGCTGTCATTAAATCAAGAAAAGTAGAAGGTAAAATCGGCGAAAAATAAAAGCCAAACTTGATGCAGTTTTAAAAAAGAATGATGGATTTAAAAAAGTTAAAGAAATTGGTAGTATTTTTAATTTACCTTCCAGTAAAGAAAATATTGTAGAAAATTAATATTATAGTATAAAGGAGTTTACCACTTTTAAATATACACCTATTACATCCGTTGATGTCGAACGAACATTTTCAATGTTTAAAACTGTTTTAATTTTTTAAGACTGACTGAAATGTATTTACATATGTTAAGTTTTTACGTTTTTATGAATTAATAAATGGTTAAATAAATATATTTTTAATGCATATTTTTTAATTTTTTTTTTTTTTGCATATTTTGCAATTTTTAGTGCATGTTTTAAGCGCATATTTTGCGATTTGAAGTGCATGAACTTCCTTGCCCTGATCATAACAAAGGCACACATCTATTCACTCTTTTTCTTTGAATATTTATTTACTCAATTTGCAAAAGCCAACTGTGTGTGGTATATGGTAACAGTTAGATTGTGTGCAAGAAATACTACATCCCAACAAACACGAAGTCAAACCTTTGATATGAAATGACTTTATCATTTGACATCAAACGCAATTCTCAAACGTTTTTCAATTGTTTGATTTAACATTTTAATTCAAATTGATAATGATTTGAAAATAAACATTTGATATCAAATGTTTTATCAATTTGAGTTTAAATGTTTGTCAAATGTTAAAATCAAATCAAAACTAAACTTGGGAATACTAAAGCGAAAAATAAATTTAAGCATTAAAAATGGCGATTAAAATTAGGTACATATTTTTTCCTTGTGGTTACATGTGTTTTACTATTAAAAATAAATTTTAATATAAAGTGAACAGTTTATTTCTTGTGAAAAATAAAAATTATTTGTGAGAAATTATAATGATTAAAAATACGAAAAAAAGAAAAATAATAAAACGGGAAAGTGAAGAAAGTTTGTTGAACGATCGCGGTGCTACAATCCTCAAAATAAAAGGGAGCCAAGTATTTGTCTTTCAAAGATTAAAGGACGGAAATAACAATATTTCATCTTTTAGCTATGGTACCGAATGTTTATCTCAAAATTTATTTAAATAAATAATAAATTTAAATTAAAAAAATTAAATAGTTTTATTTATATTCCACATTGTATTATAACCCACTTTTGAAAAACATTTTAAATTACGTTTGAAAGCAAGTTGAAAATAAAAGCATTTTTCAATTTGAAAATAATTTCCCCTTTTTGTTGAGAACGCTAGATTTTCAAATGATTTTCAAAACATTATCAAACGTTTGTTGTTTGAGAAAACGTTTGATTTCAAATCATTTTCAATTTGAAATCAAACGTCCGTGTTTGTTGGGATAGTAAAATGACTACTTATGTATATTTTCATTACAAAGTAAAAAACTGTGTGAAAATAAGTGCTTTTTAATAAGTTGTTTGTGGCAAAGAGTTAATAAAAGTAATCAAAAACTGAAATAAACAAAAAAAAAATTGTGAAATGTATGATGATAACTTTTTTTGTTCATATTAAAGAATATTCATAATATTAATATATTCATGTAAGGAGTAAAACATTCAAATAATATTATATTCGAAACTTATACACATTTTATTATGTCTGTTTTATTTGAATGTGGTAGTATTTTTCCTGTTCAAATAAAGTTGTTTTCTTTTCTCTTTCGCCTTGTGTGTTCATTCATTTGTTTTTTTAACACAAAATGTAAAGCACTGCGTACTTAAATCGTGTGTTGTACTTTACTTTACCTACTTAAAAAACAAATGAATGTATTCATATGCCATTTGAATGTAGTCATGCAGACCTTTAATGTAAACATACATAAGTATGTATGTACATTCGAACATACATACGTATAAACTTTTTATTTTTCATTATTTAATTTTTTTTGTTGTTGATAATTGTTCACTTTTATGTTAAATAATTTTTGTTGTTGTTTTTTGTTTGGCTTAAGGTCATATATTAAAATTATAAATAAAAAATCCACAAATTTTTGTATTTTTAATTTTGTTTTTTATTTTTAATCCGATATTTCGACCATACATCGATGGTCATCTTCAGGGGATTTAAAACACTGTCAAATTAAAACTACAAAAAAGTTGATACGTCCTCACTGTTTGTCAAATTTTCATCAATTTTTTTTAAATCATTTATGTTTTGCGTTTCATTCGCTTAATATTTATATTCCAAAATCAAATGTAATTAATAAATATTTAAAATCGTATGCAGGGTTAGAAATGCACGTCCGAATCACAACAAAGCACAATTAAGAAAAAAAAATATGTGGTAATTTTTCAGCGTCTTCGCTGGGTTCCAAACGTAATAAGAGAACCACATTGATGCGTTTCTTGTTTTCAGTTCCATACAGTGCTTGCTCTTATGTTTACTAGGCCGTCCTGAATATGTTCTCGATTTCCCACGTTTTTTAACATCTCTTTTCGATGACAATTTCTTATGATCACAAGTTACTACTGTCTTACATGAACTTCAATTCTATCTCATCGTCAATGGGTATTTCTATTCCAATTCATGATACGTCGTCCGATATCCAGACTTATGCTTTGGCGAATCATAAAATCTGCCCCAATTATTACATCGACTCTAATTTCAGCCACAATAAATTTATCAAAACCGGTTATATTATATATATATAGTCGATTGTTTTGGTGACACTGCCAACCAAATGCCTACATTTTTGTCTGCCTTTGAGAAAAAAGAGAAGTAGACAAATGTTTGGTTTTTCTTAATTTTTATACCCACACCACAATAGTGGAGAGGGAATTATGCAGAGACCGTATTTCAATAATTTTAGACCCTTCTTTTTTGTTTTTTTTTTTCATCTATATAGATATGTATATAAACCCAACAAACCAAAACGATTTAGAAAGAACTTGTAGAAAGCTTACTAGCATAAGCCTTAAGTTTAGAAAAGAGTTGTGATTACTATTATAAAAGGCTTAAGCTGGGATCACACGATTGCCGCAAATGCACCAATATGACACAATTATTATTGTGCTTTATTGACGCACAATAATGAAATTGCCCCAACCAAATTTTCTGAAATCACACGATTGCCCTGTTTTATACAAATTTAATTGCCGCTAGTTGGTACAAAGCGAAATGGTTACAACAATTGCCGCAGAACAGTCACATGATTGTTCTTACTTAAATTAATTTGCGAAAACAGCTGTTGTGGTAGCTTTTTTATTTGTTTGAAAGTTCTTGTTGGTTTGTTCATTGAAAAAAATTAAATTTGTATCATATAATTATACAAATTATTGTTAAATAGTTTTATTTAATTTTTTTAAGATATTCCAAAAATTAACAGTCTGTTCAACAATTTCGTATGTTTAGGTTCGAATAAAAATATTTTTAATAAAAATATTCGCACAGAACAGCTAAATATGCTTGAGAACATACATACATACATACTTAAAATAATTAATTAAAAAAATCTAAATGCAAAATATATAAATACATACATATTTATTTTCATTACCTACTAAAAGAATCCCAAAAAAGTAAATATAATAAAAAAAGGCAAATATTGGCGCGTATTGTGTTGTTTGATTGCCGCACAAGAACACAATAAATATTGGTGCATTTTTGTTATTTTTATTGACGCGCGGTTGCATAGCAAACAGTCACACGATTGCCGCACCAGGGTTGCATTTGATTGGTAAAAGCAATCACAATATTGTCCTCGATTGGTACATGAGCCATTAGGTTGTGCGGTCACACGATTGGGGTATTAAAAAGTGTGAAAATTGGTGCATTGCGGCAATCGTGTGATCCCAGCTTTATAAACAATTATTTAATAATGAAAACTGATCCCTTGCGATAATATTACTTGTATATAATATAATGTAAGCTAAGAAGTCTAATATTAGAACAAGCTTAAAGAAAAATACTTTTGTAAACTTTAATTATATTATCAAAAAGTAATTTCAATTTTTGGGAATACAAAATTTAAATATTCAAAAGATTTTGTTATTCGTGCTCAATTCCCAGTTTTTATTATTGATAAAAACACTTGAAATTTATTGTTGATGGGATAAGCTATTCCTATGCGCATTTCACTGGTTGCTTGGGCCAAATCATCAGGAAACTTCATCCATAAAGATTTTAGAAAAACTAAAGATATTAAACGAAATAAAACTGTTAAACGTATAAGAATTATAGCAACAGTTCTTAAACGTTTAACAGTTTTATTTGGTTTAATATCTTTAGTTTTTCTAAAATCTTTATGGATGAAGTTTCCTGATGATCTGGCCTAAGCAACCAGTGAAATGCGCATAGGAATAGCTTATCCCATGAACAATAAATTTCAAGTGTTTTTATCAATAATAAAAACTAAGAATTGAGCACGAATAACAAAATCTTTTGAATATTTAAATTTTGTATTCCCAAAAATTGAAATTACTTTTTGATAATAAACAGGCAGGTGCACTGCCTAAAAAACACTTAATTGACAACATCTTTTGTAAGTTGTTGTTGTTTTTATTTTGTTTTTCTTAACCTACTTACAACTACAATTAATGAATTAAACACATTCACCACAGCAGGATACACGAACACACGACTACAAATGCTGCTGGGTGCTATAACAGTCGTGTTGACAGCTACTGAATTATTTTGAAGACGACAGCTACAATTGAAAAATTAAAAACAGCTGTTTTTTTATTGTGTATTTATAATTCAGTGGTGCCACTATCATTTTTTTAAACTTTTATGAAATGGAAAAACATGCATAATTCAAGACTCGTAACAAAATTAATTTAAGCCAATAAATATATAAATACTTATTCATAATACATTTTATAGCATAAAAACAAATGCATTTGTGAACTTATAAACAATATAATTTTAATCTGCTGTTAAATAAAAAAATATATACTGCTTTTAAAATAAAAATTTTGTTCCGTCATCGCATGACATAAAAGTTTCAGAACACGTTGGGTACGTACGTAAATATATAAAAGCTATGCATCAATGCAGCAGTGATGCAAAATGTTGTTGCTGATGCGTGGTTACCATTTGCAGTTGTAATGCTAAAGGCCCAACAATAATATGCATAGCCTTGCTTAACCTACTGTCAAAAATTAACAAAATGTACTTTAAAAAATAAAATAAAAAAACATTTGATTCCCTACAGAATGTGCGATTAGATTCGCACCATGCTTAAGCAAATGACAGTTTCAATAAATTTAGAAAAAATTTTCCTTAAGTTCAATATGGTTTGCCTTATTTAATTTAAATGTATTCGCACATTTGCTTAAGCCAACTTAAGCACATTATGGTTGGGCCTTAATTCTTTTTTACTACACAACAGTTGAGCAAAGTTTAAATTTTTGAACACGAGCTAAATTTCAAGAGTTTATTAAACTAAATAACAAAAAATAATAATAAAAATGTTATCAACAATAACGATGACAAATTCTATTGAAAATATTGAAACAAAAAGCGACAGTGTTCTTATAAATAACAAGAAAAAGCATCAGAAAAGAAAAATAAAACGATTTCTTTGTCAAAATTTATTGCATCAGAAAAAAATTTGCTGCATAAAAAACTTTTGACATATGAGAGTGATGCCAAGTTTCTTACAAGTGATGCTTTTATGAACATTAAACTTTACTTCTGCGCAGGGGACACCCAACAACTGCATATACGAACGTCCCTCTCATCAATAACTTTAAAAACTGGATCTAAAAAGTATTGGTATTATAAGAAACTACTTCGAAATGTCTTTCACATGATGGATTAAAAATTCCGATTTATTAGCCCGTTAAGAACCAATTTCAAATATTAAGACTTCTTGATAGATTTTTAGACAAAACTTAAAATTTTGTCAATATATTTAATCAAACATATTATTAGTAACTCCATCATGTAAAATTTTAAATTTATTACGGTTTAAAAAATTATATCTTGGAAAATTACTGAATTTATTTATAAGTTTGAGTAAAAATAATATATGGTAATAATTTATGTACTAGTTACAAATTTAATTATTGTTATATGTGTTGTATTGTTATATAGTGTCCCGCAACACAGTAAAACTTTACTACGCAAATAACTAAAGGTTAAGTAATAATTGTTATATCGACATAATTTTAAGACAAAGCTAATTTTGTAAAAATAAAAATCAGCCACGGAGTACGAATATAGATATTAAATTGGCTCTTAATTAATTAATCGGTAAAGATTCATTTTATAGCTAAATAAATATAGATTAAGTATTTTTCAACTTTTATGACCTATAACTTATAAACTAGGAAAGCGTAAGCGCGAAAAACATCTTCCTACAGAGCTTCTTTTAAGGATACTAAAAAGTTTTTTTTCAATTTCAAGCGTATTCTTTTCTGTTGAACAAAAAATTTTTTAAGCACTTATTGTTAAAATATTTTTTTATATTAGCAACACTTTTTCTGTTTTGTAGTGGACAAAAATAGAAATTAGTTTAATTTGACTACAACGACAAAATAAGCACAGACAACAACCTGAAGCCATGTAGCCGTGTCGTCGTGAAAATAATCATTTCCATAGACACACATGTATTCTATTTTTGACATATTGAAGTCGGTAGCTTGCTGCCTCGAATGTGTTTATAGCATAATGTTGAGAGAATTTCAACTAATCGTAGTGGGGAATGTAAGATGAGATAAAGCCACTGTTTATTGTTGATGTTGTTTTGTTTAAGCTTTGATATTATTACAAGTAGAACTGTTGCTATAATTCTTATACGTTTAACAGTTTTATTTGGTTTAATATCTTTAGTTTTTCTAAAATCTTTATGGATGAAGTTTCCTGATGATCTGGCCTAAGCAACCAGTGAAATGCGCATAGGAATAGCTTATCCCATCAACAAGAAATTTCAAGTGTTTTTATCAATAATAAAAACTGGGAATTGAGCACGAAGAACAAAATCTTTTGAATACTTTAATAATATTGATTAAATTTTTTACGAGCATTTTGTTTAAATTTATATGGAATATTTACAAAAAGTTTTTTCAGTTAGTTTTTAAATTCATTACAATTCGATTTTAGTTAAACCATTACTTTAATTTAGCTACTTAGGTGTTGTAAATGACATCTTCATGAGTTATAGCCATTTTAGTGAACACTGCTTTCATTCCGAAACATGTATTTTTAAGTGCATAAAAATTTTGCAAATATAAGTTAATATTTTGAGAAACTGAAATTCAATTCGTGTATTGCTAATAAGGCATTAGCACAATTGGAAATGCCAATACCTAATCGTGCAATGCATGACATTTTTGAGTAAGAACTGAAACGTGAGCAACAATACGATCGCAACGAATTAAATGCTTTTGTTCACGCAAATCTTTCGACATTGGATGCGAAGCAAAAAAAATCCTACGATGCTATTATGCAAGCTGTCAGTAGTGAAGCCGGTGGATTTTATTTTCTGGAGGCACTGGAAAAACGTTTCATTGTTGTTGGCAACGATACGTTCCCAGAATAAAATTGCATTGGCATTGGCGTCTTCTGGCATTGCAGCCACTTTGTTAGATGGTGGCCGCACAGCACATTCTGCTTTGAAATTGCCATTGAATTATCAAGTGAATGAAACTTCTACATGTAACGTTCTGCAACGGCAAAATTATTGAAACTTTGAAACTCACTACTAACGTTCGTGTTCAGTTGCAGAATGATCCATCTGCTGATAAGTTCTCTAAGCAAATGCTTAAACTTGGGACTGCTGCAATGGCTGTTAATGACACTGGATTGATAACATTGCCAAATGATTTTTGCCATTTCTTACAGTTAAAAGAGGAATTGATTGAACGTGTTTTCCCTAACAGCAAAAATATATACATGCCATACATGGTTGAGTACCGAGCAATTTTAGTGGCAAAGAACAAAGATGTTAGTGAATTAAATATGGCTATATAATCAAAGATCCATGGCGAATTGGTTTGGTACAAGTCTGTGGATACTGTTACCAATGTAGAAGATGTTGTGAATTATCCAACAGAATTTTTGAATTCGTTGGACTTACCAGGATTGCCTCCGCATAATCTCCAATTAAAAGTTGGAGTCACTATTATTATGCTTCGCCATATCAATCAACCCCGTTTGTGTAATTGCACAAGACTTGCTATTAAAAGGTTGATAGCTTATGTAATTGAGCTTCTATTTTAACTGGAAAATTCAAAGGCGAAGATGTATTCATTCCACGCATCCCAATGATTCCGTCTGATATACCATTTGAATTCAAACAACTTCAGTTTCCTATTCGGCTTGCGTTTGCGGTTACTATTAATAAAGGCGCAAGGCCAATCATTAGGAATTTGTGGAGTGAATTTAGAGCACCCAGTTTTCTAACATGGACAGTTGTATGTAGCCTGTTCGCGCGTTGGCATACCATCGGTTTTGTATATTTGCACCGAAAATGGAAAAACAAGAAATGTTGTGTACCACAGAGCATTACAATAAAAACTATTTATCACTGATTTCAATGAATTCGAATTGATTTCTTATTTTCTTTTTTGCACTACGAAGTGAGCAGGAAGTTCGCTAGTATAAAAATAAAAAACTTGTGATTAAAAAATTTTTTTTATCTATATGGAATTATTAATTTGGAAAAAAAAAGTTTTTTTTTAAATAAAAATCGCTTAAGATATTTATTGAAAATTATTTTTATTGTTTTTCATCGGATGCAAAATTTAAATACAATAATAAAAATCTGTTGTAAGAAAAAATTATGTAAGGAAAACAGTAAAAAAAAAAATGTTTATGTGCACATTTAATACCACTTTTACAGCTTACAGATAGCTAAAGTTGGGACTTCATCTGCTGTATTCCATTTTTACAACTTAACTTTAACCTTAGTGAGCGATAAGTTAACGGAAGAACATTTTAGATAAAGCCACAATTCAAAAAACAAAAACTAAATTAAAATCGATATAGACATTTGGGAGCAATGGTGTAACGGACACACATATTCAAGAGGATACGGCTAGAAAAGAGGATATTACTTCTTATCATTTGTACCGATTTTCTTCCAACAATGCTAAGAACACTTTCGGTCGGCAACTTTCAAACAAACAAAATAAAATCAAAATCGGGCCAGCCGTTTTTACTCTACGGTCAGATACATTTTTCCGAATTTTAGTTGCTTTATAAAAGAATTTTTGTTAAAAAAAAGTTGAATTTAAAAAAAAATTTAAAGAAAATAATTAGCTCTGTTTCTTTACTCTACTTGGGGATCCCTCGGGATCCCAATTGGCACGAAAAGCGTTCCCGTACTATTAATTTGTGTAAATGAGAGCGGGTTTGAGAGAATAAAATTCTTCTTCTTCTTGCACAAAACAGCCCAGACTTTTTCTTCGTGCAAATTGTGAAACAGCTGTAAAATATAAACAAAGAAAAAAAGGAAAAGGAAAAAAGTTCATGACCCAAATTCTGGAAAAAGTGTTGTTGAATAACACAATGTACTTAAATAAAAAGTTTTGTACTGAAATATAAGGGAAACATAATGTTATGGCGATAATAAAAAACTAAAATTTGTTGTTGTTTTCAAAACAAATATACGAAAGAATTGTTCTTGTCGACATCGTGGGCCTGGGCCTTAATTTCTTTCGTTTAAGCTTTCGAGTTATTCTTAGCAAGCCTTTTCATTTGATACCTATATTATAGGATTGCATTAAAAATAGCTAGACCGCCATTTTGGCTGTGCTGCTATGTTTGATTTAGAATGACATTGTTATTTCATTGTTTACAACATGGTGAAATAAACAGGCACTACGCCAGATGACGATTTTTTCCTCCTGCATTGTTTGTCTAGGTTTATGTCAAAGTTTTGTTTATGTTTACAAAATGTCCACGTTTTGTGATTATTGTATTTTAATAAAGTTTTTGATAATTTTAAATTAAAATAAATGAGATATTGACCATAATTAAATAAAAATTGGCTAAAAATTTATTTATTTCATCACGTTCAGCGGCACGCTTTGATTTTTGTTAAAAGTTTTTTTGACGCAAACGGTGATGTAATTTCCAATTTTGTTGTAATGTTGTATTTGTTGCCGTAACGATGACACCTACTTAATCCACCATGGTTTACAATGTATTGTCATCAAAACTGAACGTGTGTACATAATTTCAGCTCAGTCAATTGAACATATCTGCTTCAAATTGAGTTGCAAGGTTCCACCCAAACATACATTAATTGCAAGTTAAACAAAAGCTTTAAAAAAACGACCATAAGCCCAAAAAATTGTGAAATCATTAACAAATAAAAAGCCAAATAAAGATTTTTTAGTAATATGTTATTAAATATAAAACATAACCATGTTGTAGGCGGCTTTAAATTTACTTTAAGCCGTCGCTAAGCCTAAATTCTTCACCGCCGATGGTAATTACATATCTACTTTGTCATTTAATCAAGTGTAAAATTATACAAAGGGTGTGTGTGAAACGGAGCAAAGTTCTATGGTGAAATAAAATTTGTTTGTGGTATAAAATTTTCATATTTGTGCTGTGTGAAATTATAACATTTTTGACAACGTAAAATTTTGACATAAATAAAAAAACAATTCCTAGTAGTTTTGTAAAAATGTATAAATTAATGAAGTTTTTACCAATAATCATTTCAATTCTTTTGGAATTGAGATCGTCCCAACTATTTGATGAATTCGTTCTGATATATTAACAATTTTTACAAAAAGTGCGGGCAAGAAAGCTTATACATATGTACATGTGTACATACTTACATGTTGTATAATTCTTTTTAATTTTTTTGCCGCTGGTCCTACTTCCATATTATTTTTTATTTAGTTTAAACAAATTTGATGAAAAAAATAATTTTGTGGTTGTCAAAAATTTCTACACTAATGTCAAAATTTATACTAGCCCCCAGGGCTAGTGAAATTTTATTCACCTCAATAGTGTCAAAATTTTACTTCCATGAGTACTTTGCTACCGTTTCACACACACCCAAATACACAAAAAATAAAATTAATTTAAAAAATTTTAGGATTATTAGTTTTAATGGAATTATCGAAATAAATTCGGAATGGTTCAATGCACGAAAACATTATTAACGTTTTTCGTCAGTTATGTTTTTTATTTTATCAAAAATTGGCATTTTATATGAATATAATAAGCAAGGCCCGGATTTTTATGCAAATGCATATTTGTTGTCGTCAGTCTGAGATCAACATAAACTTAATATCTTTTCGAATCAAGAAATTTTAAATAAAATGGCATCGATTTGTTAGTGCATATTTTTGCATATTATGCTTTAAATGCATATTTTTGCATATATTGCTGACATTGCATATTTTTGGTGCATTTTTGGGGAAAAATGGGGAAAAAATATTTTTCAAAGCACATCGCGTTTTGTCGCATATTAGGAGAAGTATCCTATAACAACAATGAGGGGAAAGTGGTTAAAATCAGTTGTGCATTATGCTGAAAATTTTGAACAATTCAAGGAAGGATGTGATGGAACGATGGTAATGCAGTACAAAAAATAACAAATTAACAAAATATAAACTTTCGGATAATTTTTAAGTCTTCAAATAACGGATTTATTTTTGAGACTATTGTAAAATTAGAGAATTCAAATCCATTGAGAATGCAAATTAAATTAATTGATAATGTCATATATAGAATGTATGCAGTTAAGGGTAACTTAAGTTAACAAATTCGTATCAAACTTGGTAAAGTTTATAGAAATATGAAGGACACAAAACAATAACATAAACTGTTAACATACATATTTAATTTAAATTTTTACGAAAACAGCGTAGTGGAAAATGAATGTATTTGAAAATGAGTATTGTTCTTAATTAATTTTATATGAAGGTTCACATATCTATCTAACAAGTGACTTAATTTACATCATTGTTTTACTTTATATTTTGTGTTTTACTATATTTTTACTTCTGCTTTTTTGGTGTACCTTATTTTCGTTAACGAGACTGAATTTTTAGGGGTTTTATGTTATTTAAACGATTTGTTTATGATTAAAAAATATGTTAGGAAAAATTTAAAGTGCATATTTTTTCAATTTATAGCGCATATTTTTCTATTTTAAGTGTATATTTTATGCGCATAAAACTCGATTTTAACTGCATAAAATTCCGGTCCCTAATAATAAGTTAAAAATCTGTAAATATGAATCTTTTTAGAAGATTATAATTTTTATTTCTTTAAATTATTATTAATCGTTAGCAATGTCCATATTTTTCTCTAAATAATTTAATTAAAATTATTTTTCACCGTTAAAATGAATGTGTAAAAATATGACATAAATGAAAAGTTTGTGACACTTCTTTGCACTGTTACACAGAACAAGAATCACATTACTGTGAAAATGTGAAAACAATTTGTTTCATTCCATTTGTTCTTCTCATATGAAAACATTCGAATTTATTTATCATTTTTTCACTAAACGAGAATCAGAAACTCTATGAAAATGTGAAAAAAGTTTTAATTTCACAGAACCAGAATCGACCCCCAGCACTCATCTGCCGATTGTTTATTCTCCTTTTATTTGCCGTACAGATAAATTCAATCAGCTGACTCCCAACTTTTGCATGTATTTTGAGAGGTGTTGCCAGCTTAAAACCATGTATTTTGTCGGTATATTGAGAAACCCAAAATTGTTAACAGACAGTTTATCGGTCTAATAAATTTATGTCGACATTAAGTAACAGGCAGTTTGACGGTACATTGAGAAAATGGCCATAAGTGAAATTACAATTTTTAAAATCTTTTATATATAAAGCATCCCTCTTTTTATTTTGTTTGCGAAAACAGTAAAGCGAGTTGTTTTTGTTTTATTTTGTTTTTTCTTAACCAACTTACAACTACAATTAATATTGGAAGAATTCCAATCAATTGTAGTGGGGAATGTAAGGAGAGATAAACTCACTGTTAATTGTTGATGATTTGGTTAAACATTTTGTTATTGTTACAAGTAGAACTGTTGCTATAATTCTTATACGCTTAACAGTTTTATTTGGTTTAATATCTTTAGTTTTTCTAAAATCTTTATGGATGAAGTTTCCTGATGATCTGGCCTTAGCAACCAGTGAAATGCGCATAGGTATAGCTTATCCCATCAACAATAAATTTCAGTGTTTTTATCAAAAATAAAAATTGGGAATTAAGCACGAATAAAAAAATCATTTAAATTAAATTTTGTATTCCTACGAAAATTATTTTAATTTATATAATTCATATTGCTCACCATGAGAAATAAATTCCCAGATTAATTAAAATATTTTTTTATTTTCAATATTTCAGTTTTAAATAATTTATTGAAGTATAATATTTTATAAAAAAGATCGAAAAAATAAGATTATAATTTACATTTAATTTTTTTTTAGAATGGCGAATATAAAAACAATCTTATCGGTTACAATTTTAATTGGAATTACAACAACAATAGAATCAAAATTTGGAGATAAGCTGAGCATAAAAGAAAAGGATTTAATGCAGAAGGCAATTGTTTTTGATAAGAAAACCCCTGACTTATTTTATTGCCCAACACAGAAACCGTCAGCGATGAACAAACTAATTGTACGGTAGGTAACTGCATTAAATAATTAGTTATATGTTAGTTTAAAATATATGTTGACAATACCACATCTGGCAAAAAGTTAGAAATGTAGTCGGTCTAGCCCGCCCCTATGACATCAGTATTTACTGACATATTTTGGAGAGTGTGTCCAGAATTAAATTGTGTTATGAAGTTAGTACAGTAAAGGGATGTTAGTGTTCAAACCATGTTTGGAGAAAAAAATCTTGTACGTGCATTTTACTTAAGTGATATTGTGGATAACAGCATTTGATTTTTGGTTAAAATATTTTTTTTTTCTCTCATTATTTATTTATTGAATCTTCATAAATTAAATATGAACTTACAATATTTAATCAAATCTTCCCAACAAACACGGAGGTTTGATTTCAAATTGAAAAAGATTTGAAATCAAACGTTTTCTCAAACGATAAACGTTTGATAATGATTTGAAAATCATTTAAAAATCATAGCGTTCTCAACAAAAAGGGGAAATTATTTTCAAATTTAAAAATGCCTTTATTTTCAACTTGCTTTCAAACGTAATTCTCAAATGTTTTTCAAAAGTCGGTTATAATACAATGTGGAATATAAATAAAACTATTTAATTTTTTTAATTTAAATTTATTATTTATTTAAATAAATTTTGAGATAAACATTCGGTACCATAGCTAAAAGATGAACTAGTGTTCTTTCCGTCCTCTAATTCTTGGAAAGAGAAAATACTTGGCACCCTTTTAATTTGAGGATTGTAGCACCGCGATCGTTCAACAAACTTTCTTCACTTTCCCGTTTTATTATTTTTCTTTTTTTTCGTATTTTTAATCATTGTAATTTCTCACAAATAATTTTTATTTTTCACAAGAAATAAACTGTTAACTTTATATTAAAATATATTTTTAATAGTAAAAAAATATAACTTTAATCGCCATTTTTATTGCTTACATTTATTTTTCGCTTTAGTATTGCCAAGTTTATTTTTGATTTGATTTTAACATTTGACATCAAATTGATAAAACGTTTGATATCAAGGCCCTAATTTTGTAAAACACAACGCAACCACAAAGAACTACATTGAAAGCAAAAACAAATTCATAAATATTTTGTAATTTTGTTGTTGCCTCTAACAGAAATTCACATTGGTTTTTAAGATTTCATACGCCTCATGGCTAGTAGCGTTAAATATTTTAAAACGGAAAATAAATTTCTGTACAAAGCAACAACAAAATTACAAAATATTTATGAATTTGTTTTTACTTTCAATATAATACTTTGGCGTGCGTTGTGTTTTACAAAATTAGGGCCTAAATGTTTATTTTCAAATCATTATCAATTTGAATTTAAATGTTAAATCAAACAATTGTAAAACGTTTGAGAATTGCGTCTGATGTCAAATGATAAACTCATTTCATATCAAAGGTTTGACTTCGTATTTGTTGGGTTATCCTAATTCTTTATTTATGTCCTGCCAGTGCCAGAAAAAAATTTTTTCTTTATCATACAGTATATAACCATTAATTTCAAACGTATTTCTTAAGGTCAAATGAGTTTCAGAAACCATCATGACATCAATTTGTTTCTTTTAAGAAAATATTCTAATTCATAATATACTTTTTAAAAATACATTTTTAAACAGTTCATGGCTTGTTAAGTACAGCTTGCAATAACATCGATTGCATTCTAAGAATTTCCTGCATCATATTACCCATTGTGTTCGTAAAATTATTTACAGTTTGCACTAATGTTTCCATGGCTTTTTCTAAACGACTCAAATTTGAAACTGGAGTTTCATCATTACTTGACGAAGCACCTTGCATTGGCACATGGTTTGATTTTAAGACGTTAGCATAAGAGGTTCTGTTATTACTAGCGTGCATAGCAGTGTTGCCAATTTAGCCATTTAGTGGCTAGATTTAGCCATTTTTCACCCTGTTTAGCCATTAAAAAATGGATTTAGCCATTAGCCATTTTTTTTTAGCCATTTTTCAACTTGTTTAGCCATACAATTTTTCTTGCCGATTTTCTTTTAAAAGAATAATTTTTATTTTATTATAAAAATATATAAAAGCAAAATAAACATTTTAAATAATTAAAACGGCTTTAACTAAATCACAACTTTTACAAATGTTGAAAATCGCTATAAACGATGATGATGAAACATCTTTCAAAATAAAAAAACAGTATTCCAATATTAAATTTATAAAACGGATCAACACAAACATCGGTGTTTCTTTCTGGTTGCAAGTATTTCAATAAAGAGATGCTGGCGGCAACAAATTTTTTTTTAGAAATTTCAGAATTTACTATAAAGTTGCTCTCACTTCCATGGTCTAATGCTGAAGTAAACATCGTTAAAAGTAATTTCAGAAATAGGTTACATTTAGCAACCGTTTATTCGATTTTATCAATGAAATATTTATACCAACACCACAATAGTGGAGAGGGTACTATGCGTTTGTGCTGATGTTTGTAACATCTTAAAATATTGGTCCTAAGCCCACCTTTTCGTAAACCGATTGACTCAGAACCACTTTCTGAGTCGAATTAACGATGTTTGCCCGGCTGGCTGGACGTCCATGTAAACCTTGTGCGTAAAGTACATATCGCAAATTTGCAGATCATTAAATAAAATTTGGTACACAGGTTCTAATGAGGTGTAGGGTATCATATAGTCGGGGTTGACCGACTATATTTTCTTACTTGTTTTTTATTGTAGATCTGGAATCAAAAGGTTCGGTAAATGTTGTCGTGTTACTATTTACCTTCAAATTTATTAAAACTAATAGGCACGAGTGATTCCTTTGAAATGAACAATAACGACATAACATTTATCGATGATTTTATTTTTTAAATATCTTTCAGAATATTAAATAACGTTTATTCTTATTTAAGAAATTGATCTTAACTAACAATTTCATCGTAAACAACTTTAAATGAATTATTTCTGTTGTGTTATTGAATTTTAATGTGTTTTTATTTAAAAAAGCTTTTAGCCATTTTTCCCCGTAAATTTAGCCATTTTGGGTCTCCAAGTTTTGGCAACACTGGTGCATAGCCTGAATGTCATTAGTGTTTACTTGATTTTTTACCTGCGTTTGAGGGGGATCAGTTTTCGGTCCAGACTACTGCTTGACGGTAGTGTATACAGGGCATCATCTTAAATTGGCAGTGTGATTACCGCCACAGTTGCTGCATTTCTTTACGTTGGGGTCGGTTATAGACTTATCGCAAAGAACTGTACCTACCATGTAATGGTTAAAATATAAAAAAATATCTCAGTACCGCTTAGTACTCCGGAGAATGTGGATCTCTCTATTATTAATTCCGAAAGTTATCTGAAACTAGCTGTTCAACATTGTAGTATTGCCCCCAAAAAAACAAAAAATATTTAAATATATTCCACAGATGTCAAACGTTCCTTGTCTGAAAAAAGGAGAGCTCGAAGAGAAGAGAAAGGATAAGAAAGTTACTGCAGACTCAGAAAACGGCTTCTCTGGAAAAATATATTAAGGAACTTGAAGCAACTCCGCAAGACTACTGACTATGGAGTGCAGCTAGAAATCTCAAAAGGCCAGTTGTCTCTAAGCTACAATAAAGCAACTTGAATAGAAGTTGGGCAAGAAATGATATTGAAAAAGGAAATCTGTTTGTTAATCATTTGAAAAACGGATTAACCCCAAATATATCTTACGATACTGCGGTCGAGTTACCACCTGTTGCTGCTAGAGCAGCTGTTCCTCTAAGATTTGAGATAAGAGAGATCGAAAAGTGATTTGTGATTTAAACCCCAAGAAAGCCCCTGTTTTGATAAGATCAGCAACAAAATGCTTTTGGAGCTACCCAGCATAGCAAAGAAAATTATTCTTTTTATTTTCAATGCTATCTTACGCCTGGAATACTATCCTCAAAAATGGAAGGTTTCCTTAGTCACCATGACACCTAAACCAGGAAAGGATCACACAAAAGTTGAGTCATATAGGCCTATAAACTTACTTTCAAATATATTAAAGCTGTTTGAGAAGCTGTTAGTGTCAAAATTAACCCAAATTTTAAATGAATATAGATGTATTCCTAGCCACCAATTCGGCTTTAGAAAAGAATACAGCACAATTGAACAGTAACGAAAAGTAAACGCCATCAGAAAAGCCTTTGAAGAAAGAAAATAATAATAAAGCCTGGCATGAAGGCTTATTACATATATTGAAGCTTAACTTACCAGTAAATACACACAAGCTGTTAGTAAGCTACTAAGTCGGTCGAAAGTTTATTATTAAAGAAGGTGATTAGCTCTCCTCAGACAATTGACACTGAAGTCCGGGAAGCATTCTGGGCCCACTTTTATACTTAATATATACCTCGGATATGCCAACAAACAACTACACCCAAATTTCAACATTTGCTGATGATACAGCTTTTCTAAGCGTGCACGGAAACCGTCATAAAGCATCTCGTTACTTACAGCATTATATATTTGAACTAGAAATATGGCTAAGACAATGGAGGACAAGAGTCAATGAGCAAAAACGCGAACATATAACATTCACCTTGCGTCGGGAATTATGCCCGCCTATTAAAATTTATAATTAAATAGTTCCTCAACATTCGCATGTAAAATATGTCGGTATACATCTGGATCGGCGATTAACGTGGAAATGCCACTAAAAGCAATTCAAATTCATTGGCTTTTTGGAAGAAATTCTGTCCTTAGTTTCGATTGCAAGCTACTACTTTACAGCTCTATAGTAGATAGAAAATAAAACTCATTTCTTTATTAATTTTATATTTAACATTTTTTTTAAAACAGAAACATGACTTTCTGGCCGCAAAATAATTTTTTTTTCGTTTGTTGAGCAATACCACATGAATTTGTATATTTTTTTTTTCTTCTTTGTTGTGAGAGCTAGTTCACATAACCTAACGATAATTGTTATCAGAATTGAAGATGATAGTACATTTTTCCTGTTTGGCAGCATGTTTCAAAATGAAATGACCTGTTTCGCTCTCAAAATTTTGTATGGCAAAACATGTTGTTTCAGTCATGTTTGTGGCGCGAAACACGAATATTGCTGTCCGTTTGAATATGGTATAAGTATAGCTCTGGTTTTGACAATTCCTAACAACAATTCTTCAAGTTTAAATTATTTTAATTTAAAATTTATTTCAAAACAACTAAAATGTTAATTAAATCAAAATTATATTTTTAATTTTCTTATCTCATTCATTGCTTGTGAAAAATATGTTGTATTAATATTGTCCTTTTATTATTTTTATTTAAAAAGTCACCAAAAAAGTGACGAAACGTCGGGTGAAATGTAAAAAATTTGTTTTTATTTACATCAACTTTTATTATTATTATGTCTTGTTAGCTTAAAACGAAGAATAACTGAAAATAAATTAAAATACTTTTCAAATTTTTTTTTAATTGATAAAAAATCTACTGATATTTTTTTATGTGTAAGCAGTTTGGGATTGAAATCCACAAAATCGGTTCAGTGGGATCAGAGCTGTGAATCAAAATGTGGAACCACACTTTAAGTGCAAAGACTTAAAGTTAATCGCATTACATTTAATTGCTAATAATTGCCATTGAGTGTGCTCACCTACCCTAATTCTATTGTCATTATTGTTGTAATATTATTATACCCTTCACCGAAGGTAAAAGGGTATATATAACTTTGTCATTGATCCTACGCCCTATATATATATATATATATATATATATATATATATATATATATATATTCTGGTTCCTTATGAAAAGCGAAGATCGAATAAGGTTGTCCGTCCGTCCGCCAGTCTGTTCAAATGGGTTTTCCGAAGCCCCCAGACATGATGGGGGTTTGGTTGGTATACATTTCTATTAGGTATTCTTATTATAATTTTGCTATTAAAATTCAGCCAGATCGGTCCAAAAATGGCTAAGATATGAGCAAAAAACCGCGACTACCTCTAATGTTTTCCAAAAATTGTATTTTTATTACTTTTTCTGTATATCTGGAGAACGGCAAGAGCCAAAGTTAGGTACACACATTAAGGTTATCTATACACAGCATCCCATTAAATGTGGGCGGGATTGGAGAAGTGGGCGTGGTACCTCCCGTATAAAAAATATTAAAAATTGCATAAAAACCTGAATTTTTGGACTGTCATATGACCTATGTTTATCCCTTATATTTCAAAAAAAATTTTAAACACCCAACTTCGGGAACAATTAATCTTCCCGAGGCCAAGTCTTATAACCCAACTAACTTGCAAATTTGTTCCTTAGCACATCGGTATAACAATCTGTCAAAATGCTCAAAAAAATTTTATAAAAACTAAAATTTTAGAGCTGAAATATGACGCATTACTTCGTCTTAGATATTAAAATATCAGAAATCTTTAGTAGAACATTTTTGCTGATCACTCGGAAAATAGGTAAAAAAAAGTACATAATGTCAAAAATATTGTTTTTTTCTTTGAAATTCCTATTTTCGGGAACCATAGATCTTCCCGACTTCCC
Organism: Pollenia labialis; assembly: GCA_949318255.1. Classification (NCBI taxonomy): domain Eukaryota; kingdom Metazoa; phylum Arthropoda; class Insecta; order Diptera; family Polleniidae; genus Pollenia; species Pollenia labialis. The sequence continues at coordinate 61,010,552 of OX439141.1, forward strand.
GTGTTTGGAGTAGTCCTATAATTTGCAGGGATGGTGTTACATTTTTACATGTTTTTTTTTGAGATTTTTGTTTCTTGGATAATTCTGAGATCCTACTCATAAAAAGCATGTATTTTACTATTTCGACGATAATTTTAGTTTCTAAAATTTGTTTGCTCCATTATTTATAAGTTGAGGATTTTTGAATTTGATGTTTTATTTGAATGCATTTTGATACTTATTTTGAAGGCTTTAAGTAATTTTTTTTTGTTATTATTATTTCATATTAACTTTGTATTGAATATGAGTTATATTTTTATGCTTATAACCAATTATCAAAATATATTTAACTTATACCCGTAATTTCTACAAACAGATATCTAGTCATGTTCGTACTTAACAGTTATTTTCACCTATCCGGTATCACTATGTTGGTAATTTCAATGCTAATTTTAACTTCGTGAATTAACTATCTAAAATCGATGGTGCCAAATACACTACACTTAAACCCGTAGGTAAGAAATACGTTTTAAAACTATGAAAACGATAGATATCTATACACAGCTAGATCTATATTTGTAGAAATTACGGACATTAGTAGCGGAATATTTACATATATAAATTGATTTGAATTTAAAAAATAGACTAAAAAATGCCATACGGTAGATTTGAAGTCTTCGAATATTAATCAGGGAAGTAAGACTCGGAAAGGAACTAAACAAACGGTGCAACGAATAATATACAAAATAATTCACAAATTGTACAGGAATCTATGAATTCATTTCGTAATGATATGAGGGATTTTAAATCCAATGAAGTCGCATTAATAGAATATAATAGACAGGAACAAAATAGAAATATTACGCCAAGACCACCTTTTCCTTCTGACCAGGAACCATTTATGGCTGAGAAAGTGTTAAACATTATTCGAAACTGGCGAATAAAATTTACTGGACATGATACCCAAATGAGTGTAGACGATTTTATATATAGGGTTAATATATTCACTATTAATAACTATGACATTTTGTGCAAACATGCACATAGCCTTTTTGAAGGAAAAGCTCTGGAGTGGTATTGGAGATATCACCAACAGGCATATGATACCCTAGAGGGAAGCGAACTGACACCAAAGTAGTCCCGTGATAGGGGTTTGGTGGTAGAGACCGTTTCTAGTTTTAACACTTTATATGAATAAGACCCATTACTTTTACGTGGGGTTGTCATTGGAAGGGGTTAATTGAAACCATTTGACCAGTCACAGATATATTCTCAATGAAGGTGCTTAGTGTCAGTTACTACAATGTAGTATTATTTCAATACAATGTAGTAGAATTTCAAGAAATCAAGTCCTAGAAATAAATTCAAGAACCAAATTTTAGAAAGTACCAAAAATGTGTCACAGCACCGGCGAAGACTGTACTGTAATTCATTACTTTTTCTACCTTTTTGTTCTTCATAAACCAGTTAAGGGATTGGTTCTTCTTTCACTGGTCATGAGTCGTTTCTTTTTGTACTTGTTCTATTTTCACAAATTCCAGGACCAGTCTTTTGGACCAATTGACCCAAATTTCCCGCAGGGTATGGACTGGCATTCTTTAAAGGCTCAGTTAGGCGAACGTTGCTGTACCGTATCTGTTCTGTATCGATCAGCTGTTCGCTTTTTGTTATATGAAAAGCAAAACAAAAGCTTGCCGAAATGTAATGTACCGTAGTTGCAATGTACCATTCTGTATAAAATAGAATTTTATACCGTCGTTACGTGACATTTGTAAAACAGTGATGGGCGGCTTGTATGTTTCTTGGAATGCGGGTATTTTTGCTCTTTTTCTTGTACTTTTTTCAAAAAAGCTCTGGAATTGTGACAAAACAACTTACAGTACAACATATTTTCATATATACAAATACACATATGTTAAGATGTATATAATAAACAAATGCATATACACCCACTATGGAAATGTGAAACATATAAACGGCTTTAAATGGTATCAAAACCTTGTTGGGCATATAACCATTTATTGTAATATGCTAAAAATATATATGCTTAAATAAAAATTTGTTTATGGTAAATCTATAATATAATATTATTAAAAATATTAAAATACTGTTTTAATACCATTTAAATCACTTGGTACTTTTTCTGCACACCGGCCACGGTTTAATCATTTTTGATTCCCACCATTGTGTGTTTTGTTTTAATGATGAAACAGAATTGAGTCTTCAACTTCAAGCATAAATTCTTAAGCCCATAATTAAAACGTCGGCCGTAACTTCAAATTCTCTCTCATTTCTTTTGTTTTCTTTTGTTCTTATTTTTCTTTGTTTATAAAATGTATGAAATTGAATGAAATTATGGTAGCATTGTTAAGAGAATAAGTGTCTATATGTGAGAGCATTAGAAAAAACGTCCTCAAAATAAAATTGATTCTATTTCTCGACCGCATTCTCTGGCTTAATTTTATGTCAATCTGTATGAAAAACATCGTTCAGCCCCAGTTCTGTTTCATCATTTATGTATACTATTGCCGTTTGAAAAATTTTAATCCGACCAAAATTGTCTGCAAACCAAAATCCCTTGAAACCGACCAAATTTTTGAAATATTTAAAAACAATTATGTCGTCATAAAAATGCAAAAGGGCCCTATCATAATTTTTAAAAATTTTTCAGTAGCGATACGAAGTTGAATGAAAAGCCAACTATTGAGATTACAAAAACAGTTTTTTCAGGATAGTGCCAATCATGTGTTAACGATTGTAATTATCACAATAGCGGCCTTTTTATTAGGTTTTTATCTCTCCAAATTTGTTTTTAAATGAAAATAGGCCCTTTTGGATTTTATATGACGATATGTATGTAAGTTATCGTGGTTCTTTTATGAAGTAACAAATGAAACACAAGTTTACCTTTCAAGGTTACGATTTACACTGTTTTTATTAATCAAATGTTTTGTCTTTTATACAATATTACATTTTTAATTGAACAGGTAAATTTGCTTATTAGTAGTAAATAAAAGTTTTATTGTTAATTTTAATAAAAATAACTTTTGACAGAAATTTAGCTTATTAGCAGGTTTTTGCAATAAAGGTTTAATGTTTAATTTTAATAAAAATTACTTTTGACAGAAATAAAGGTTTAATGTTCTATTTTAACAAAACAGCTTATAGGTGTCTGGCTCACTTCCGTTGTTTATGAGAATATTGCAGAAGTGCAATATTTGCAAAATAAAAATAAAAAATATAAAACGTTGTTTATGAGAATATTGCAGAAGTGCAATATTTGTAAAATAAAAATAAAAAATATAAAACGTTGTTTTGAAGAATATTGCAGAAGTGCAATATTTACAAAAAGGTTTAATGAACAATTCAAGCCAGATTATTATGTAATATGGTATGTGATAACTTCCCCTTCTTTAAGAATCAGTGCTCCGGGATGATGGATAGTTGATTTTTATTGGTTCGATAATGGGAAAAACCAGTGATGACTTCTTCGACTGGTAAGCTCCATAAGTTATGATTACTGTTATCATTACAAATAGAAATACTGCCTGTGAGGAGTAATTCGCTATAGATAGAGTCCTAAATTTTTCTACGTTATTAAGGTGAAGTTTATGAAGGTATTTTAAATCAATTGCTATTTCTTTTTCAGTTAGGTTGACTTCAAATATCGGGGGTAAAATTTCTTTGGTTATAGAAGCCCAATTTGTATATTCCAAATTGTTAATGCGAATGGTTTCATTTTTAAAATTAATGACGTACGTACCATCCAAGTAGGAGCTGGTGTTTGAATATACCAGGTCGCCTTTGAAGTTAGTAGTAAATATGGTGCCTTCTGATACCAATTCAATAACTGAATCGTCGTGGTATTCGTAATTACATACAGCTGCTGTCTTTCTTAAAATTTGAAATATGCAGTTATTTGATTCTAGAAGTACTAGGTCGTATTTGTTACATAGACTGAAGTCGCGGATCTTATTGCATTTGTTCATGATGCCATATATGTTGGAGTCAATAAAATAATAATACGTGGGAAAATTGCATTCTTATTCTTTTGTTGTTTCTGACTGTAGGTTTAATTAAAATATTGTTGTAAATTGTGGCTTGTGTTTGAGGCAAGAGTATAACATAAATTAGTGTAGAGTTTTTGAGAAGCATTTGGGGTGTTGCGTTTTCAATGGCTTCTATTTCATTTAAAAAGGGAAGGGTTTCTGTTTGTGAAATTATGTTCTTAATTTCAATTTTATTTAATAAGGCTGTATGCACAATTCCATTCTTTGCAAGTTGATATGCCATTACAATAGCTTCCACTTCATCCTTTAGTAATGATAGTTTGTTAAACATTATTTGTTGTAATCTTTCTTTGTCTGCCATATCAACATCTTTTAGAATATCGTTGTATTTGCCTATTATTCTGTTAGATACGTTTATCAGATCCTTGTTAATAAAATATTGTTTATTGTCATTATCTTTAAGGTTTGTAGATGTTTTAAGCATTTGATCCCAATCTGTGGCATCGGGGCTGCCCGCCAACCATTTCCATGCTGTGCCTAACCAGTTTATAGCTCTTTTAGATTTTTGTCTCGGCTTTTGGCGTATTTGTTCTAGCATGCCATTGATTTGATCGACTTGGTATCTTAACTGGGGAACCAAGGATCCTTTGTATAAATCCCTATTAATAGTCTGACTTAATTCATCGATTTTAATTTTGTTTATTATCAAACTAAGTTGGTGGTTAATTTTTCCATAGAATTTTTCTATAGACTCATTACCTTGGCGCATTTGGATAAGTTGGTTTTCCAAACTTTGGATGTCCCGTTTATCTGCGTAGTGAAGCGATAAGAAATTCTTTATGTTACTCCACTCATCGTCAAAGATATTATAGGCAATTAGAGCATTATCTGCAGGACCTCTAATTTTCTGCCTAATATGTTTTACAATGGTTCTGTAAAGCGGTTTGTCCTGGATTATTCTATAATCTTGCAAAATGGACTCCACGTTATGGATCCATGAAATATATTGTGTTGGGTTTCCCTCAAAACTTTGTAAGTCCCTAACACAGTCTGGCAATCTTCTAATAGACTCTAGTTCTGTCTCCGTTCTGGGGGCTACCATATTATTTGAATTTACTGTTGGTTGTTCATTTCTTTCTAATTGCGCTAAGCGACTCTCAAAAACGCGGAATTGCATTGACCGCACCCGTTAGGTGAATTAAATTTTGTTGTAATTGTTCCATATTACAAAACAAAGGATTTGTTTCAGACACTTACAAATTTTGCAAAGCTTACTTCTTAAAAAAAAAAATTTTATTTTTTGCGAAAAACAAAAGAATTTGTCTATTATTTTTTCCCTTCTATTTATTAATTTCCTATTTCCTAAGTTAGTTTAAAGTTTATTATGGCAAGTTAATTGTGGATTACGGTTTTATGTTAGTTAGTTGTATTACCACAATGTTCTTATGTTGATTGAGGTAACACTTTCTCTTATCTTAGGTTAGTAAGATGTATTACCACAATGTTCTTATGTGAATTGCGGTAAAGTTTTCAGCGTACTGTTGGTAATTATTTTACTTACAGGATTACAAGCATTGCTGGCATCTGGATGGTTTGCTACGGTCCTTTTCGGCTAGTACTCAGGGGCAAGGTCCAACACGTTCGCCAGGAGTGTGTTCGTCTACTTGGTAACTTGACAATATTGCTGGTTTTTGGATGGTTTGCTAAGGTCCTTTTCGGCTAGTACTCAGGGGCAAGATCCAACACGTTCGCCAGGAGTATATTTGTCAATTTGGTTACTTCACTGCAGCTTCCTTTTTTAAGGGTTGCTTATGACCACTGTTGTGTTTGCAAGGGTTTTTAAATGGTCTTTTCCTTGTATTAAGGATAAGATTTCCCTTTTTCCACTTTAAGGTTTTTTTTTTTTTTAAATGTTCCTTAAAAATATTCCCTTAATCTACTTTAAGGGTTTTACTGAAAGGATTCTGAGTGTTCCTATAATTTCAAGGATTTTCAAATTCTCCTTTTATTTTCGAGGATTTTTAGGTCGTCCTATAGTTTCAAGGATTTCTTTAAATGCTTTTTTAGCTCGGGCGCCAGTTATCGTGGTTCTTTTATGAAGTAACAAATGAAACACAAGTTTACCTTTCAAGGTTACGATTTACACTGTTTTTATTAATCAAATGTTTTGTCTTTTATACAATATTACATTTTTAATTGAACAGGTAAATTTGCTTATTAGTAGTAAATAAAAGTTTTATTGTTAATTTTAATAAAAATAACTTTTGACAGAAATTTTGCTTATTAGCAGGTTTTTGCAATAAAGGTTTAATGTTTAATTTTAATAAAAATTACTTTTGACAGAAATAAAGGTTTAATGTTCTATTTTAACAAAACAGCTTATAGGTGTCAGGCTCACTTCCGTTGTTTATGAGAATATTGCAGAAGTGCAATATTTGCAAAATAAAAATAAAAAATATAAAACGTTGTTTATGAGAATATTGCAGAAGTGCAATATTTGTAAAATAAAAATAAAAAATATAAAACGTTGTTTATGAGAATATTGCAGAAGTGCAATATTTGTAAAATAAAAATAAAAAATATAAAACGTTGTTTTGAAGAATATTGCAGAAGTGCAATATTTACAAAAAGGTTTAATGAACAATTCAAGCCAGATTATTATGTAATATGGTATGTGATAACTTGTATATGTATTTTTGATATAAAATATAATTTTTATTGGATTAATCTACGTAATATGCAATTAATAGTAAAAACAAAAAAGTAAAGCTATATTCACAGTGTGAACTTAACACCTATTAAATATTTGACGTCCTACACGTAACCCCTAGTTTTATTAAAAATTTATTTGCTGGTAACTTTTAACCAAATGTATACAAATACAAATTAATTTAATAACGCTAATAAACTAGAATAATTCATTGAACGTATGCAATAACACATATGGACCACTAAAAAAATATGAATCAAAATTTATTTACTTCAGTTTGTAAAATTTTTGAAAAAAAGTAGATACATATTAAACTTTATAAGACATAGGCTGAGCTCCAATACATCCTAATACATTGCAGACATCGTAAAAAATTTATCAAAGGGTTTAACAAGCATAGTTGGCTTATTGTTTACGCGTTGATAACTAGCTCTGCAACCGACGTTTTGGAACTCATCCATCTGCAAGCTCTGCGGCTCTTATACCATTGACTTTATAAAAACATGGTTCAAAATACAGTATTTAAGCATCGCACTGTTCTATGATTCTTACAACATCTTCCTGAAATTCGTTTATTTATGTTATTTTTTTAGGACTGCTAAGTAAGATAAATTGCCTGTTCATCTATTTCTGAACGAAGACTTTTTTTGCTTAACTTACATTTTTTTTTTTTTTTTTTTTTTTTTTTTTATTAAGTCTATGGATTACATCCTTACAGACTATACAATGTGACATCAAAAAAAAATTTACATATGTAGAATAATAAAAAATTATACAGTTTTTTGTTTTAAGTGTTTAAATAAATTATTATGTTCCGTTTTACAATTGTAGTGGTTAGTGAGAAATCAATTAATTTATACAAGTCATTAAAATCTTTTCCAACTCTCCGCCATGGATCAGCATTTGCGTAATTGCTGCGAACAAATGGTAATGCTATGGGGCAAAAGTAACGAGTAGGTCTTTGAGGGACATTGAAAGTAATATTTTCCAAAAGAAACTCAGATGAAATATCGCCATTAATTATATTTAACATAAAGGATACATTTAGCATAATTCTTCGGCTTTTTAAAGTTGGTAGTTTAATTAGACTAAGTCTACTTTGATATGATGGTAGATTTATAGACGGATTCCATTGTAAACCTCGCAGACAAAACAGAAGAAATTGTTTTTGAACAGATTCGATATGGTTACTATGTACGTTGTATTGCGGGTCCCAAATTACGGATCCATATTCAAGGATCGGTCTTACAAGTGAGGTATACAGTTGTTTTGTAATATCGGGATCGGTAAACTCCTTTGCCCATCGTTTGATAAAGGCAAGAACACTTCTGGCTTTATTGACGGTCATATGAATATGTGGAGCAAAACTCAGTTTTGGATCGAGTAAAACTCCAAGATCGAGAAAAACATCAACTAGATCCAGTTTATGCTCTCCTAAAACGTAATGAACATTAACGCAGTTCCTCCTAAAGAATCGCATATATTTGCACTTTTTTAGATTAAGATCCATAAGATTAGCTTTACACCACTGATAAAAATTATCAAGATCGTTTTGAAGAAAAATATGTTCGTATGGGTTTTTATAGCTAAAGAAAATTTTGACATCATCAGCGTACAATAAAATGTTACAGTATTTTATTATTGTTGGAAGATCATTAATAAACAAGCTAAAAAGAATAGGTCCAAGATGGCTTCCTTGAGGTACTCCAGAAATAACATGTATGATCTTAGAAGATTTATTTTTAAGTCGGACAGTCTGTGTTCGATCACACAGGTATGTTTTGATCCAATTAAGGCTGTTCGAATTAAGACCAAGTGAGTCCAGTTTACAGAGAAGAAGGTTATGATTGACTTTATCAAAAGCTTTACTGAAGTCAGTGTAATTCGCATCCGTTTGTTGTCCCTTAAGAAATCCTCGATTAACATGTGTTGTAAGATTCAAAAGGTTAGTAGTTGTTGAGCAACCTTTGCGAAAACCATGCTGAAAAGGTGATAATGTAGATTTTACTTGATGACAGAAAAAATCTGTAACAATTTTTTCGAAAACTTTTGGAATAGCACTAAGTTTGGCAATGCCCCTATAATTTATCACATTCGACTTAGATCCAGATTTAAATAATGGTATTATATACGATTTTCTCCAAAGCTTAGGAAAATAACCGTGCTTGATTGAAACGTTAAATATGTACGATAAAGGAGTGGTAAGACTTTCGGCACATTTATTTAATATGCAACTCCATCAGGTCCATGATTAAAAGATATTTTTAAATTTTTTAAGTTTTGAGAAATCAGTGAATGTTCAATGGAAGGAAAACATATTTGATTTGTTGAACGCAGAGGATATGGATAATTATCAGATAGGTTATATTTGACATCAGTATAGGTTTTAGCAAAAAAATCAGCAAACATGTTGCTTATGATAGCAGCGTCATCAGATTCTTGACCTTCAAATTTCATAGCAGGTGGAAATTCTTGGCATCTTCTTTTGGAATTCACAAAATTATAAAAAGATTTAGGATTAAGTTTGAAATCGTTTTTTAGGTTATTTATACAGTTGTTGTACAGCGATGTGTTCAGCAAATTTTATTCCGCACGGCAGATTGAGTAATTTCCAAAATCAATAAGTGAATTAGATTGTTTGTGTTTTTTATAGAGTTTGTTCTTCTTATTTTTAAGTTTTGATAGTTGTTTGGAGCTCCAAGGGGGACCAGATTGCTTGTGAGTTACATTTTTTGGCACACATTTATCCATAATATCAAAAAGAGTTTTATAAAAAGTATCGATCATTAAATCAATAGCCAAATGGCTGGTATTAGACAAATATAGCAGGTCTTGCCAATTTGTATTAATAATAAGATTGTTAAGCATATTATAGTTTGACTTTTTGAAACAAAATATTCTCTCGTTATCGTTGTCACTTTGTGGCTCCGGGCCCAGCTGTATAGAACATCTTAAATCCAAAGTCGGGTGGTAAGGATCTTCAGGTGTTGTTACAGGGCTAGATCTTTTTATTGAACAGTCAGTTGGATCATTGACAAATACTAAGTCTAATATTTTGCCTTTATTGTTTTGTATATAATTTATTTGAAATAGACAGAGATCCGATAACTCATTTAGGAAATTATCACTATGTAAATTTGTATAAATTGGAACCAAGTTTGGTGTGTCAGGTAAATAATTCCAAGAGACTGATGGTAAGTTAAAATCACCAAAAACAAAAATAGAATCAGTATAATTGGCTGCAAGTACAACATTTTTTATAGCATGTAAGTGATCATCATAGACAGATTGTATAGATTTAGGTGGAATGTATGAGCATGTTATATAGACGTTTTTATTTTTTAGTTTTATTAAAACACTGATAAACTCCAAATCTAGTGTAGAATCAGACAATAATAGTTCTGAATGAAAACGATTGGATACCGCAATGAGTACCCCACCGCCCTTACGAATAGTACGTTCAGTAGAAACCCCAGCATCATCTTCTGTACTTAAAGCAGATCTGTTGCGCCTATAGATTTGATATTTGTTACATAGTATTTCCATGTTAAAAACGTCGTCTGTTAACCATGTTTCGGTAAATACTATAATATGATAGTTAAAATCGAAGCTTTTTTATATAATTTGGATAGTTTGGTGTTTAAACCTCGAACATTTTGATATATGATATACAGTTGGTTATGAGGTAAATTACTTAGTTTTTTGAATTTGTTGGATTATTTAGCGGTAATTGAACAATATTATTTCTAGTTCTACGAGGGTTTTCTTTAAGTTCATACTTACGAACTAATGCGTTATCGGGCCAGAAGTTAGAATCCAAAATTTGTTCGAAGAGATCAGCAGGAACAGTTATTTTAAAAGATGTTATATCTCTAGTTTGAGAATACTTAAATTTTTTAACTAAAATTGTTGAATCACATTTCAGTTTATTAGTAATAAAACTATTGATCTGGTCTTCAGACGTATCGTATGCAAATCGAGAAATAAATATAGATTTTTTTGGAGGAATGATTTTTAATTGTGTACTTTGTTCGGCTATGTTACGCTGTTGTGAAGTATTTTGGTGTTGAACAGATGATGAAGCAGAGTTTAAATCATTTTCAGTTTCCATTTCATTGGATAACTCAGACTGGTTTAAATTTAAAATTTGACTATCAACTTGATTTTTTATTTCAGTTTGATTGTTCGGTGCTTGTTGAATTGTTGGAGTATCATCAGGATAACAGAAATAACAGAAAACTCCCTTTTCATTTCATTAAACTTGTTGCGATTCGATTTTACAAATTTATAAAAATCAATATCAATTTGTTTGCAGTCAGCACAGCACCACCGTAAACCTCTGTTACCAGCAAGGACGTCAGCAACACGACCAGGAATGTCAATGCATTTTATGTGAAACAAGTTATCACATATCCAGCAATCGATCATTGTAGCATTTGCTTCACTAGTTTTGCAGTTTAATATAAAACAAAACATTTTTGGAAAATTTTGTATAATCGAATGGGATTAATTTTTAAAATATATATCTGGCAACTCTTTATTAATGTTCTTATTATAATCAACGTACGGAACTTATTTTTTCTTGTTTGTTGTTGTTATTTTTGTCTATTTCTTTTTATGCTTTATTCTGTTGTGTTAAATGATATTATTGCTTAGCAGGTTTATTATTGTTGTAATATGTTCAGAAATTGAATATTTAGTTTTTTTATTGTTGTTGATTTTATGTATGTAAAAAAAAAACGAAAACAAATTATACAATTTTGTTTGACATATACCAACAGTTCCAGTCAAGGCGTGAGCGCCATTTGATGCCAATCCGATCAAATTTTAAATAGGAATATTGTTTGTTGATCAAAAGTTCTTTATAAAAAGGCAAATGTAAACGGCATCTGACTTGGTAAGCTCGAATAAGATATCAAAATTATCTATTATTATCTATCTATCTATCTATCTTCTATCTATGTATCTATGTATATATATAAAAATGAAAAATGTTTGTGTGTTTGTTTGTTTGTTGGCTTATAGACTCCGAAACTACTGAACCGATTTTCTTGAAATTTTTACAGTAACATCACGTGAGCCCTAAAAATAAAATAGGCTACTTATTTTTTCGATAGGGGCAGGGGAATTGGTACCCCCCATAGGATGCCAATATTTATTATCGCATATCTTAAGAGCCGCTGGCGGCATTTTGCTGAACTTTTTGTAGTAGGATCTTCTGAGCCCCAAAATTGAAATAAAATAGCAGCGGGGGAAGTGGTTCCCCCCATAGGACGCCAATGCTTAATATCGCATATCTTATGAACTGTTATAGTGAGAATGTTCAAACTTTGTGGAAGTCACTCTTATGGTATACTACACTTTTGAAAATAAAAATAAAGCGGGTAGGGGAGGGGGGGCGGAACCTCCCATAGGATGCATATATTAAATATCGCTTAACTGAAGAACTATTAAAGGGGGAGTCTTCAAACGTGGTTAAAGCTACTACTATGGCAAACTATAAATTTCAATATATAAATGGGCGGGGTAAACAGGGGAGGAGCAGTACCCCTCATAGATAGAAATATAAATAAGAGCCACTGCACGCATTTGGTTGAACTTTTGGTAGTAGGATCTTCTGAGCCTCAAAATTGAAATAAAATAGCGGGGGAAGTGTTACCCCCCATAGGACGCCAATGTTTAATATCGGATATCTTAAAAACTGTTATAGTGAGAAAGTTAAAACTTTGTAGAAGTCACTCTTATGGTAAACTACACTTTTGGAAATAGAAATAAAGCGGGTAGGCGTAGGAGGGGAAATACCTCCCATAGGATCGATATATTAAATATCGCTCAACTGAAGAACAATTAAAGGGATAGTCTTCAAACGTAGTTAAAGCTACTATTATGATAAACTATGAATTTCAATATAGAAATGGGCGGGGTAGCCAGAGGAGAAGCAGTACCCCTCATAGATAGAAATATTAATAAGAGCCGCTGCAAGCAATTTGTTGAACTTTTGGAAGTAGGATCTTCTGAGCCCAAAAATTGAAATAAAATAGCTGGGGGGGAAGTGTTACCCCCCATAGGACGCCAATGTTTAATATCGGATATCTTAAAAACTGTTATAGTGAGAAAGTTGAAACTTTGTAGAAGTCACTCTTATGGTATACTTCACTTTGAAAATAAAAATATAGCGGGTAGGCGCAGGGGGGAACTACCTTCCATAGGATGCATATATTAAATATCTCTCAACCGATAAAGTGGTTAAAGCAGTGTAGCGAAGCGCACCGGGTTAAGCTAGTATATATATAAAAATGAAAAATGTTTGTATGTTTGTTTGTCAGTTTGTTTGTTTGTGTGTTTGTTTGTTGGCTTATAGACTCCAAAACTACTGAACCGATTTTCCTGAAATTTTTACAGTAACATCACGTGAGCCCTAAAAATAAAATAGGCTACTTATTTTTTCGATAGGGGCAGGGGAATTGGTACCCCCATAGGATGCCAATATTAATTATCGCATATCTTAAGAGCCGCTGGACGCATTTTGCTGAACTTTTTGTAGTAGGATCTTCTGAGCCCCAAAATTGAAATAAAATAGCAGCGGGGGAAGTGGTTCCCCCCATAGGACGCCAATGCTTAATATCGCATATCTTATGAACTGTTATAGTGAGAATGTTCAAACTTTGAAAATAAAAATAAAGCGGGTAGGGGAGGGGGGGGGAAACCTCCCATAGGATGCATATATTAAATATCGCTTAACTGAAGAACTATTAAAGGGGGAGTCTTCAAACGTGGTTAAAGCTACTACTATGGCAAACTATAAATTTCAGTATAAAAATGGGCGGGGTAAACAGGGGAGGAGCAGTACCCCTCATAGATAGAAATATAAATAAGAGCCACTGCACGCATTTTGTTGAACTTTTGGTAGTAGGATTTTCTGAGCCCCGAAATTGAAATAAAGTAGCAGCGGGGGAAGTGGTTTTACCCATAGGACGCCAATGTTTACCATCGCATATCTTAAGAACTGTAATAGTGAGAATGTTCAAACTTTCTAGAAGTCACTCTTATGGTATACTTCACTTTTGAAAATAAAAATAAAGCGGGTAGGCGGAGGGGGGAACTACCTTCCATAGGATGCATATATTAAATATCTCTCAACCGATAAAGTGGTTAAAGCAGTGTAGCGAAGCGCACCGGGTTAAGCTAGTCCTTTATAAAACTAACACCATCAAAGAAGCTTGCTACTAACGTAATACATTTCAATGCCACATCCATAGTTTCATCAACAATCAAAAAACAATTTTTGTGTTTGGTAAAAAAGCTATGAAATTTGCAATTGTCTGCTTTCCGTCCAATGTTCTTAATTTTTTAAAATAAGTATATGTTGCACATTTACTAAAACCGGCCAATATTAGGTTTGACCTACCATCCGACCAAATTTGGTCGGAAAAGACCATGTTCGGCAACCCTGATACTTTTGCTTTTTGTTTATGTATGGGAAAAACATATGACACGTTTTTAAATGTTCTATAAGTGCACCAACGTGCTTACAGTACGGTGCGGTACATTACGGGTACAGCAACGTTCGCATAACTGGGCCTTAACTACTGCTTTACGAAACCAATACAAAGAGGATTACAGTGACTTTGATATTCTTGATGACATTAGAAAAAGGAGACAGAGATATAATGAAAGATTTGATGAATATTTAGATTTACTTTCAACTATAAAAGACAGACTTAAGACTTCAATATCAGATCGAGATTTGTGCGAGATTTTAATTCGAAATTTGAAAGCGAAAATACGTCATGAACTTTTACATTTAGAAATAGTGTTTCTCAATTGCGTAGAGAAGTTAGAAAGCATGAAAAATGTTTGAAAGATTTGCATACTTATGAAACTCGCAAAATAAATAAGGGACGAATTGCTGAAATAGATAATGAGGACAAGGAATTTGACACATTAGACGCCCAAATGAGATTTGCGCAATAAAACATAACATTAAATGTTGGAATTGTGACAAAGAGGCTCATACTTATTTATTTTGATTGAATGCAGCATAGACGTATTTTTTGTTATGGGTGTGGTGCAAAGGATGTGTATAAGCCAAGCTGTACCAAGTGTACCAAAAAGACTTCGGGAAATGGACAGAAGGATGTTCAACGGGCTAATTAAGAACATCGAAAAAATTTAATAGTGACTCGGACAATAGTAGGAAAATTGAAAGTGTAGACCCTTAAATCAGACCTTATCACATACGTTTAGCTGAATACAATAAAATTAGGTTTCGAATTTTCGGCAAAACTAAAATAAGCAGATCTTCAAAACGTATTCGCGAATTTGATCGAAAATTAAAATTGTTTAGATCTTGTGTAATATCTCCAGCTATTTCTCAAGAATAGGACAGAAGACCATATGTTAACGTTAAGGTTAATGGCAAATTGCAATTGGCTCTTTTAGATAGTGGAGCAAACAAGACTGTAATTGGAGGGAGTTTAGATTTAGAAATTCGAGGTGGATCTTATTTTAGAAAATGTTTAGGTACCTTACGAACTGCTGATTGACAACGACAGAATATAATAGAGACTACGACAGTGGATATAACATTTCAAGGACAGACAAAACTTTTTGAATTTTTGGTAGTTCCGACAATAAAACAGGATATGATTTGCGGTTATGATCTTTGGACTCAAGATTTCTATCCCGGTGATTGGTGAAATAGATTGTGGCGAATTGTATTCAGACAAATTACAACTTACTTTTGGGCAAAGACAGAAACTGGATAAAATTGTTGCAATGTTTTCAAATTCTGATATAGAGGGTTTAGGGTGTACTACATTAATATAGCACAAAATAGATACTGGTGATGAAAACCCTATAAAGCAGTTCAGTTTGTGCTTTGTTGTGATACGGACGTGTATTATTAAACCCGCATACATTTGAATTAATTTATAATTTGATTTTGTATTTAAAATAAACATTCGGCGAATGAGCGCAAAATTAATGATTATTTAGCATAAAAGAGATCAATTATTAAAAACGAAAAAATTAAATAGAGAAAAATAAAAAATATAAGTGAATGAATGTACATACCTACATACTTATGTATGTATGTATACATAATCTTGCAAAAACATGTTAATTTTGTAAAGTACAAAAAAAAAAAAATAACAAAAATATTAAAAGCACAGAATTACGGTGAAAAACAATATTTTGTATGAGCAAAAATAATGAGACAACAATAAAACTCAACGAAAGAAATTGCTATGCAACAGTTCATGCAAATGAAAATAATGCTGAAATAAGTAAAACAAAACATAACAATATTAACTACCTAACGGCTAAGCCAATTATTCGTACACGTTCCCTCTCACCCTCGGTATTTACACAAACGGTGGATAGTGACTCATTAAAAAAACCAAAACTAGACCTGGTGACAAGTGTTGCCAGGCCAGCAAGTATTGCCGCGACGTCAAAAACAAATTTAGTGGGAAATGACACCATGAATTTAAACACAAATGCAATGGAAAACCCCCCTGTAAAAAGTTGTCAAAAGCCTCAAGTCCAAGTTGGTATGGACAGGTACATAACTTTTGATAAAATAAACTCTCAAAATCGTTTTGCAATTCTGGAGGATGAATCCTCTGAAGCACCAAACGTCATTAAATCGTCTAAGCCACCCCCGATATATCATAGGGAGCAAAACTCAAGTGAGTTAATAAAGAGCGTAATAGGTGAAAATTCGTTTTACATAGCGGCAATCAAGCGTGGTAATATAAACGAGACAAAAATACAGGTTAATCATGAGAATGATTTTCGTAAACTAACAAACAAATTCGAAGCCCTTAAAAAAAGCTTTTATACATATCAACTGAAGAGCAGCAAAGGTCTTCAGGTAGTGATCAAGGGCATAGACACGTGCGTGGACCCTTAAGAAATTAAAACCTTTTTGGAAGAGAAAGGCTTTAAAATAAAAAACGTTACAAATATTAAAAATAGGGAAAAAATCCCTAACCATTATTTCGAGTGGAGTTAGAACCTGGCGACGTTAAGCTTAAAAAAAATGAAACGCATCCTATTTATAATTTAAAATATATTCTTTACAGAAGAATAACTATAGAGGAGCCGCACAAAAGAAATGGCCCCGTTCAATGTCTCAACTGCCAAGAATTTGGCCATACTAAAGGTACGTTCAGACTGATGAAATATTTGATAGCAAACATCAAATATTTCATTAACGTAGTCTGAACACAAAATATTTTTGAGTGTCAAATAAAATAACTGCTGTTTTTGAGCAAATAAAAGTATTTGCCGGCAAACAAATATTTGTCCAATGTGAACATAGTGTGAACACAAAAAATCAAATATTTTAGTAATTTTTGAGCAAACATTTATTTGATATTACAAAAAAATTGTAAGAGCAAACAACGACAAATAATTTTAGCCATGTACCCGATAGAAGCAATTTTTCCTGTAAGTTTTCGGATTTTTTACAGTTTTAAAGATTTTTAATAATTATTAGACTTTGCTATCATGCCGCTATTAGCCAACTTTTGCGAATTTTCGCTAATTTAGCAATTTTCACCGAATTTTTGCCATTCCTTATACTTTTGGGGACTTTTAGTAAATTTTATGGCTTGTATGAAATTTTAAAATTGTTCGCGAATTTTCGCTATTTTTGCAACATTTTTTTATTTGGTTTTTCCCCGACATTTCTTTTTTTTAGCCGATTTAGCGATTTCAAATAAATTTTAGGGTTTGCTATTAGCCAATTTTTGCGAATTTTTGCTAATTTAGCAATTTTCACCGAATTTTCGCCATTCCTTATACTTTTAGGGACTTTTAATCAATTTTATGGCTTGTTTGAAATATCAAAATTTTTCGCGAATTTTCGCTGTTTTTGCAACATTTTCTTTTGTTCTTTTCCCGACATTTTGTTTTTAACCGAATTATATATTTTAGGGGTTGTTACCAATTTTTCGCAAATTTTAGCCATGTTTCCGTTAACCATTTGTCTTCCAGTTTTGTTTTTCTTTTACATACTCCAGTTCTAACAATATAATAGATGCTGCTCCACAGAATAAAACAAATAATTAGGCTTCTGCGCGAATTTTTACTATTTGCGAAATATATTTTTATTTTTGAACACTTTCATTAAATAATTATTTGATGCAAATATTTGTTTAAGTCTGAACGCATGGCAAACATGAATTAATTTATTTTATTTGACACTATTTGCCAACTGTTTCAACAAACAAAAATTGTCAAATATTTGAGCTTAGTTGGAACATCAAACAAAATATTTTTTTGTTTCACACAGTTTGAAGCAAATATCAGAACAAATATTTTTGTCAAATATTTCATTAGTCTGAACGTACCTTAAGGCATACTGCTATTTACCACCGGTTTGCGTAGTATGTGGTGAATTACATGGTATAGTCCAGTGCGATAAGTCTAAAAAAAGACGCAAATGTAAAAAAATGTAGTAAATGTGGCGGCAATCACACTGCAAATTATAGAGGTTGCCCTGTATACACTATCGTCAAGCAGTCGGCTGGTCCGAAAACTAATCCCCCTCAAATGCAGGTACCAAATCAAGTAAACACTAATGACATTCAGGCTCCGCAGCTTAGTATTAACAGAACCTCTTACGCTAACGTCCTAAAATCAAATCATGTGCCAATGCAAGGTGCTGATGAAACTTCGAATTTAAGTCGTCTAAAAAAAACTGTGGAAACATTGGTGCAAACAGCAAATAATTTTACAAACACAATGGGTAATATGATGCAGGAGATTCTTAGAATGCAATCGATGTTATTGCAAGCTGTACTTAACAAACCATGAACTGTTTAAACATTTGTTTTTGGAACGCAAACGGCATCCGCCAACATAAAAATGAATTAGAATACTTTCTTAAAAATAAACAAATTGATGTCATGATGGTTTCTGAAACTCATTTGACCTCAAGAAATTCGTTTAAAATCAATGGTTATACACTATATGATTCCAAGGACCCTCGAGATAGAGCTTGTGGAGGTTCTGCCATTTTGATAAAAACCCGAATCAAACACTACCTAATGTGTGATCATCGTGAAGATTATCTTCAAGCAACAAACATTTGTGTTGAAGAGCTGAATCGAAACATATTAATCTCATCCTTATACTCACCACGTAGATTTTCAATATTAGAAAGCCAATATTATAAATATTATAAGTCATTGGGGCCCTGTTTCCTGGCTGCTGGCGATTATAACGCTAACCATACCTTCTGGGGGTCACGACTAATAACACCAAAGGGTCGTGTTTTGTTTAATACAATCTCTAAAATAAATTTAAATGTTGTCGCGAGCGGACAACCAACATATTGGCCTGCTGATCCGCAAAAAATTCCAGATGTCATCGATTTTGGCGTGGTTAAAAACATCCCCACAGAAACGATTCACGTTGAAGCTTCGTTAGAATTATCCTCTGGTCACACACCTACAATAGTTACTATAACAAACAGCAATAGAATTGTATCTCCCTCTGGTTACATAGCGACGTCAGCTACACAAATAAATTGGTTAAAATATAAAAAATATCTCAGTACCCATTGCACAGAAAATATACCGCTTAGCACACCGGAAAATGTGGATCTCTCTATTGTCAATTTTGACAGTTATCTTTAACTAGCTGTTCAACATTCGAGCAAAACCCTCAAAAAAAACAATTATAATAAAATATATTTTACAGATGTCGAGCGCCTCTTGAATGAAAAAAGGAGAGTGCGAAGAGAATGGCAATTACACAGATCCCCTCAACTTAAAAATGAATTAAAAGAGTGTACAAAAAGGCTAAGAAAATTACTGCAGACTCAGAAAACGGCTTCCGTGGAAAAATATCTTAAGGACCTGGATGCAACTCCACAATCAGACTACTCATTATGGCGTGCAGCTAGAAAACTCAAAATACCAGTTATCTCGAAACCACCATTAAGAAACCTGAATGGAAGTTGGGCAAGAAATGATAATGAAAAGGAAAGCTGTTTGTAAATCATTTGAAAAACGTATTTATCCCAAATATACCTGACGATATAGCGGACGAGTTGCCGACTGTTAATGTTAGAGCAGCTATCCCCCCAAGATTTGAGATAAGAGAAATAGAAAAGGCTATTTGTGAATTAAACAGCAAGAAGGCACCTGGTATTGATAAAATCAGCAACAAAATGCTTTTGGAGCTACCTCGCATAGCAAAGAAAATTATTCTTTATATTTTTAATGCTATTTTACGCCTTGAATACTACCCTCAAGATTGGAAGGTCTCTTTAATAACGATGATACCAAAGCCAGGAAAAGATCACACAAAAGTTAAGTCATATAGGCCTATTAGCTTATTACCTAATATGTCAAAGCTGTTTGAGAAGCTCTTACCGTCAAAATTAACCCCAATTTTAAATGACAATGGGTGTATACCTAATCATCAATTCGGTTTCAGAAGAGAGCATAGCACAATTGAACAAACCCATCGGATAGTAAACGCCATAAGAAAAGCCTTTGAAGAAAGAAAATATTTCTCCGCTCTCTTCATAGATGTTTCTTAAGCTTTTGACAAAGTCTGGCATGTAGGCTTGTTACATAAATTGAAGCTTAACCTACCGGTTACTACACACAAGCTGTTAGAAAGCTACCTGGTCGGTCGAAAATTCATTATTAATGAAGGTGATTTTTTAAGTTCTCCTCAGCCAATTGAAGCTAGAGTCCCTCAGGGAAGCATCCTGGGCCCACTTTTTTACTTAATATATATACCTCGGACATGCCAACAAACAATTACACCCTAACCTCAACTTTTGCTGATGATACAGCTTTTCTAAGCGTACACGAGAACAGTCGTGAAGCATCTCTATACCTGCAGGATCATATATTTCAGCTCGAACTATGGCTAAAGCAATGGATAAAGGTCAATGAGCCAAAATGCGTACATATAACATTCACCTTGCGTCGGGAAACATGCCCCCCTATTATAATCAAAAATCAACTAGTGCCTCAACAATTGCATGTCAAATATCTCGGTATTCATCTAGATCGGCGTTTAGCATGGAAATGCCATATAAAAGCAAAATTAACCCAAATGAAACTTAAAGCAATTCAAATTAACTGGCTTATTGGAAGAAATTCTTAGTCTCGATTGCAAACTACTATTTTACAACGCTATTTTAAAGCCAATATGGTGCTACGGTATTCAACTATGGGGCACTGCCTCGGCCTCAAATATCGAAAAAATTCAAAGGCGCCAAAATAAACTTCTTCGAATAATTACAGCTGCCCCATGGTATGTTAAAAACTCAAATATCCACAACGATCTCAATGTGCCACTGGTAAGGACTATTATTACAAAGTATGCTGTAAAATACTTAAAAAGGCTAGAGTTGCACCCAAATCCACTAGCTCGAAATATTTTAAATGATATCGGCCACTCTCGCTTAAGGAGAAGAGACACTGCAGCACTTACCCATTAGGATGAGCGATAAACGCCTATAGTGAACAGAACTCGTGATGAAGAAAATTTTTGTCTGGCACTGGCAGGACATAAAATAAAGTATTAAGTTTAGATTTGATTAATTATTGTTAGTTCATATTTAATATATGAAGATTCAATAAATAAATACTAAATAAAAAAAATTATCCTATTTCTCCAGCCGTTGAGTCTTTGCGGCCAAATAGATCGTATGATTTCGTTGGGAGTTGTAGAGGATGCTCCAAATTCATCTTGGTCTTCTCCGACAGTGGTTATAATAAAACCTGAAATAATAAGAATGTGTGTGGACAGCCGTAACTAAAATAACGTGACAATAAAAGACACATACCCAATACCAAATTTAGACGGACTTTTATCGAGACTCAATCCAGTTCAATGTATTTCAAAAATTAATTTGAAAGATGTTTTTTTGCAAATTAAACTGGAGGAAAGCTCGAAACCAAAGACAGCTTTTACGGTCCCTAGTCGGCCACTGAATCAATTTATAAGACTTTATTTAGATATTTATGGACTTTGTAACGCACCGCAGACGTTGTGCAGACTTATGGACTATATTCGGCTCACGACAACCCAATTTTGGCACATGGTGGAATTAACAAGACTTTGGAAGGAATACGACGTTATTTTTATTGGCCTCGTGTAGTGACTGACGTGAAGGACTATATTCAAAGTTGTGATCTTTGCAAAAAGTCAAAGGCGCCGACTAATATTATACGACCAACTTTAGGACAGATGGTAGAAACTGTACGGCCCTTTCAAAGACTGTATATTGACTTGATTGGACCATTTCCAAGATCAAAGGAAGGACATATCGGGATTTTGATTATTCTTGACCATTTTTCAAAATTTACGTTTCTTAAACTTCTTAAAAAGTTCATTTCTAAAGAGATAATATATTATTTAATTACGGATATTTTTTCTTGTTATGGAGTTTCTGTAGTTTTAATTTCGGACAATGGACCTCAATTTAAATGCAATGATTTTAAAACATTTTTAAGCAAAATATGGTGTAAAGCACATGTTAACAGCTGCTTACAGCCCACAGGCTAATGCAACTGAACGCGTAAATCGTTGTATTAACGAAGCTTTACGATGTTATATAAGAAAAGATCAACGGGAGTGGGATTGTTATACCGATAAGATAAATTGCACTTTGAGAAACGGTATTCATCAAACTATTGGAAGGTCTCCATATCAGGTGGTATTCGGACAAACAATGATAACGCATGGGCAGGACTATCAACTATTAAGGAAATTAAATCTATTGGCAGGGAACGATGTGCGAATTGAGCGACAGGATGAATTTTCGATCATTCGGGATAAAATTAGTAAACTAATGTGGAAAGCTTATGACAAAAATGCACGGACATTTAACTAAATATCACGTAAAAAGGACTTTACTATAGGGCAAATTATTATAAGGCGCAACTTTGTGCAGAGTTCGAAAATACATAAATTTAATTCGAAACTAGCTCCAATAGGAGTTAAAGCGAGGTGCTGCGCCAAGTTGGACATACTAGTTACGAGCTACAGGACTTGGACATTAACAGTATTGGTGTATATCATGGTAAAGACATATGGACATAATTGACAAGTTGCGAACATTAGTTTTTTTTATTTTGACCTTTTACATATCCAGTAATTTTGGTACAAAAAAATTGGTCTCTGGGATATGTTTACTTTTCAATTATAATACTGTAGAAATTTATAATTTACTTAAATGTATTGTTTTCTTTGGAAATTTTGTTTCGAAATTTGATTAAAAATTTTCATTTAGAAAGAAAATTTTGCTTGAATAATTCAAAATATAAAATAGGTATTTTTTTTAAATAAAATATTTTATTATAATCAACATTTTTATTTTTTCGAATTTATTCTATGAGCTAAATTTCAGTTATGTATTTTATAAAGCTTTTTTGTAATAGTCCTATTCCTTTAATTTTTAGGAATGACTTTATACACTACCAGACTATTATATTTTATTTTCAATGGAAAAAGTGATATTATATAAATTTAAATAAGGACAAATTCAAATAACCGCTAATTCATCTTAACGATATTGATAAAAAAAAAGAAGAATAATAAAATAGAGGTGAGTTAAAGTGGTATTTTATTTTAAAATACTAAAAATGAAGTACATTCATTTAGAACGAAATCGAAAGAATTGAGATTACAGGCTATAATCCCTAAATAAACATTTCCCAGATCAATTACTATTTTAATCAACAAGATTTGCATAAACCAAATTCTCATTTTTGAGGAATGAAAACGAGCGTATGACAATAAGAAGAAAAGGGAAAATAGTACAAGGGTTAACGTTCTTAAGAGGGGGAACAAAAATGATTGTTATATTAAACCTAGCGTTTAATCAATTTAATTTTCAATTTAAGAACCACACCACACATTCATTAATCAATTTAAATTTTTTTGTTGTTTGCTCTTCTTTTGTTTTTTATTAAATTCAAATCTTTAGATTGTTTGAATATTGTACTATTATTTTTAAAAATTTAATGTAAGCAAAAGTAAGACTTATCGTTTTCTTATATTAAAAAATTAATAATTTCAGTTACCTAGCACAAGGATGTAATGTCCAAGTTCTTGCTTGGCCTTACAATCTAGGAATTTCAACGGTTCGTAAAATTATTTATGAAACGTGTGATTCTATTTGGGAAGAATTAAATGACACGTATTTGTCTCCTCCAAAAACTTACTACGTTTTAACGTACGTAGACGTTGGGGCTTTAGGAATCCAAAGTGACGGTGGCGTTCTTGCACGAAGAGAATTCGGAAAAAGACTATTAAATGGCACCTTGGAAGTTCCGCGCTCTGCTAACTTACCAGGAACTTATATGGATTTTCCTTATTATTTTGTTGGTGATAGCTAGGGATGCCAAATGGGACCAGGTTTTTTGAAACCCGGGATTCGGGATTTTTTATTCAAAAAACGGTACCCCGGGACGGATCGGGATTTCATACATAAAGGCCAATTTTTGGAATTCATATACATATTTATAATAAAATGTTTATGTTAAAGTATTAAAACAAATAAATTCATGAAGAACATTAAACTCATTACGAAATAAAACAGTTTAATGTATTCTTTTAAAGGAATATGGAAAAATCATGTATTAAAACTTATATTTTAAAAATCTTCTAAAACAAATTACTGGCGTCTGATAATCGATACCTTATTTTATTGAAAACATGTTCTGCCGACGAAAACAATGTTCGCATTCAACACTTCTGGGTGGTATCGTAAATAAATAGCTAGATATATGCTATATGACAATATTTAATTTATTTTTTATCAAATATATACATATGCAAGTATTAGTCTAATAAAATAAACTTAAGCAAATGTGTCAAAAGACCTTTGGTAGCATCCCCTAAAGTTTTTAACACCTTTTTGCACAACTTGCTTTGTTTGTGCGCAGTTCTATTATCGTTCATTTGGAAACAACTTTATCTTCTGATTTTATTTTCTGTGGTACAAAATGCATTGCATGTAACATTTATTCACTTGCGACTACTTTTTGTAACCAGTTAAAAAATAGATTCATTGCCAGTATGATTTAATATTGAATTTTTGAAGTTATTTTTAACAGGGTGACTCTCGTTTATTTAAATATAGTTGTTTTTAATAAAAAAATACCTCATATTTACTAAGTCTAAAATCGGGATTCGAGACTTAAATTTTTAGAATAATCCCGGGATTTCGGTATTCGGGATTTCGGGATTGGCATCCCTAGTGATAGCGCATTCCCGTTAAAAAAACAACTTAATGCGACCATTTCCCGGACATAACTTACCAGAGACAAAGGCAAATTAAACACCATGTTGTCTAAAGCTCGGGTTCATATTGAAAATGCCTTTGGTATATTAGCAAACCGATGCACAGTGTGTCGGCTAGTACAATCTAGCTTGACAATATTATTTCTTCACTTATTTCAATTGTTTACTATGTATATTTATGTATTCCAGGTATCTCACGCTATTTTAACAATATCAAGATGAAATATATGTACTGTTACTTATTACCCATTAAAAATCATTAAAAATAAAGGCGCCCATATATAAATTTATTGACTTTTTCTCAACTTTTCTTTTTAAGGTTTTTTTAAAGTAGTTAATAAAAGAAATCGGTTGATTTCATTATACCCTTCACCGCCACAGGTGGAAAAGGGTATATATAAGGTTGTCATTCCGTTTGTAATTTCTACAATATTGATCTTAGACCCTATAAAGTATATATATTCTGTGTCCTTATGACGAGAGAAGTTGATTTAACGATATCCGTCTGTCCGTCTTACGCTTGAAATGCGTTCTCCGGAGACTCCAGACATGATAACGGCTAGGTTTACATTTATGTCACATATAGTCAACCATTGCTTGCTATTGAAATTCAGCCAGATCTGTCCAAAAATGGCTGAGATATGAGCCAAAAACCACGACTACCTCTATTTTTTTCCAAAAATCCCTTGTTGTTGTTGTATTTTTATTACTTTTTTTCTGTATATCTGGAGAACGGCAAGAGCCAAAGTTTCCAAATTAGGTACACATATTTACGTTATCAATACACAGCATCCCCTAAAATGTGGGCGGGATTGGAGAAGTGAGCGTGGTAAAAAAATATCAAAATTGTATAAAAACCTGAATTTATGGACTGTCATATGACCTATGGTTACGTCTTATATATCAAAGGATCGGAAATCTTTAGTAGAAAATATTTTCTAAAAATTTCGGAAAAATCCGTTCAGATACGAAAAAGTTATGGCCAATATTTTTTTTAAATACCAATTTTCGGGAACCATAGATATTTCTGAAACCAAGTTTTATAACCCAAGTAAATGGTAAATTTCTTCTTAAACACGTCGGTACATAAATCTGTCAAATCGGTTTAAAAATGGCTGAGTTATAATCAAAATACTGAAATGCCAAAATTACTATTTTTATACCCTTCACCACAGGTGGAAAAGGGTATACATATATAAGTTTGTCATTCCGTTTGAAATTTCTACAATATTGATCTTAGACCCTAAAAAGTATATAATCTACGGTATGACAACACGGCCTATACTTAAAGAAAACAAACACATAAATGGTACACACCATTTTGGTGAATATAGGCCCCTATTACGGTTCACAACTCAAATAATTTGATTGTAATTTTTGTATTATGGTTTAAAACTTTGCTTAAATGCAGTGAACAAAAACATCAAAAATAATTACAACTCAATTGAGTTGAGTTGTGAGCCTTAAAACGGGCCATATTTAATTTTAATGCTATTTGAAATAACGTTCCTGCATGGTTAAGTTGTCTAGGGGGCTTGTTAAGGTAAGAAACTGTGAGTCCCTGGTTCGAACCTTGGTTTTTCAAAATATTTTTTTTTTAAATTTGTATGTACTAAAAACGATTTAAAAAAAGAATTTACCAGTTTTAGCTTTTTAAATTTAATTTTTAATGAAGTTTTAATTGTAAATAAATATGTATGTATGTATATGTAAAATTATTTAGTTTTTGTCTAGTTGCTCTGTATTCTACTCGCACAATCGTGAAGGGTATATTAGATTCGGCACAGCCGAATATAGCACTCTTACTTGTTTTTTTTAATTTTTTTTTTTATTGCCTACCAAAAACCTTAAAAATAAAGGCGCCCGAATTTATATATTTTGCCTTTTTCTCAACTTTTATTTTTAAGGTTTTTTTAGTAGGTAATAAAAAAAATCGGCTGATTTAATTTTTTTTAAATCAAAATAGATAATATCGATTGCTAAATCGAACCACCCTAGTGCAACTGCAAGACGGAAGTGGTTTACTCCTGTGTCTCATTTGTTCACTATTCTCGCTAATTGTTCTTTAATTAGCTACATATGTCTACCTACGTTTGTTTGCAAAGAAATTTATAGAAAAAAAAATAAAAATCCTAATGATAGTACCCACATTTATTAATTTACAAAATATTATTTCTTTTTAAATAAATAAGTACAATAAAATTTAAAAAAAATATTTTAAAACTTTCACGAAACTGTCATAAAAGCATAAATGTAGAAGATTTTAGTGGAGTTTTTTTTAGATATAATTCTTACTTTTAATTTCCAAACAGCATGTGCATCACAGTTCACAATGATTTTTTTATTAATGGTAATATTGGAAATTGTCTAATTCTTATTACTGTTTTTTAAAAAATTTTTAAAAGTTAAAATTTTAAAAGTCAATTTAAAAATAGAAAATTTAGTTTGGACTGTATTGTTATATATGTTTTACAGCCAAAACAATTTCTTTCTGTTAAATTTAAATAAAATTTGTGAGCTTACATATGCAAAACATTTTTGAGCACCCCTGTTTTAAGGCATGGATTGTAAGCAACCACAACACACAATAAAATAAGAATAATAGTTATAATAAAAAAATATTTAAACCTACTAATCACCATCAGTTGAGTCATCATCTCTGCTCTCCCATTCAGTAGAATATTCAGAGAGCAAATAATCCTCCTCATTTAATTAGTGATCATGACTTACTGATGTTCTTTCGGATGGAAATGAAGGTGGGATAATCAACTGCAGAACCTCCGATGGCAATGAAGTAAATTTTCTTCGCGGTAACTCTCTATACGAGTGATAACAGGATCAGACGTAAATAATTAAAAGCATTCTCAAAAGATCTGTATTTGTGGCAATACGTGACCGCTTCCGTTCACGGAATCTACAACAGTCTTTATTTCTTGCCTCCTGGGCTTCTTCGGAGAGAAAAGACTTCATAACTTCCGCGGTGTGTACAAGAATTGTATGCACAGTTACGGGCATGGAATACCAAGAATACAGATCAAGGTATAATTTTCTAGTATAAACACAAAACTTTTAGAATTCAATATAATTTGTGTCATATCCCGATGATAAAGTTCTTAAAATTACATGAAATCTACGAATAAGGTTTACGTCTAATCCTGTAATTTCGCTGCTCAATTCAGCTTTGGAAAAAAATCTACGTGCTGTGTTTCCATCGTTTGTGTTACCATACCCAGATTTAGTTTATCTACAATGAGACGCATACGAACTGTAAACACTTTTTGTATCTCTTGTGAGCATTGCTTCATAATAGCTTTGTCGTTATCTCCCCTGACTTGCCACTTTTTTATTTCTAAGCGATAGCTGATGTGAAGCAAACATTCAAACGTGCGGATCCATGCATGTAAAGTAGATAACCAAATGCAAGGCGTTCGTCGTTGATGGGATATTTCTTTAACTCCTCGATCATAGTAGACGGAGTGGGACCGCAAATATAACACTTTTGTGTTGAACTGGTGTCTGTTAAGGCATTGCATACTTTGCCATCAGTCATTGTAAACAACAAATCGTGTTGAACAGAGATTTGAGATCTAGCAAAGTTACATAATGTTGGAAGAAGCTGACTCACTTAGTTAGTTAGTTAGTTAAATGTTCTTTATTTAATTCATTTCTTTGTGATAACAATTTTTTTTAAATAATAAATAAAATAATATGACATAATGTCGTGAGTCGGAAAGAGATAAATATGATACAATTTTTGTGTATTATATAATAAGGTTAATAGTTAAACTCATTTAAAAGCTCCTTCCTGTAACCTATTGCATGTATAATGAATCCATATATTTCTTTAAAATTTTCTGTAGGGTTGTTTACAATAGTTGTTAACTCATTTTCAGTCAAGGTAAACTTTTTAAAATGTTTATATCTGATATGACGCAAAAAAGGACATATGGTTATGAAATGTAAGATATTTTCAATCTGATTAAGATTGCATAACGAGCAATCACGGGATCTTAGCTGCTGAAACCTTGTTCCATTTAATTCAAGCAGGTCACTTCTAACTTTGAATATGTAGCTAATAGCTGTTGTGTTATTTGAAATTTCAAAATATGATTGAGGCCTCGTGTAATTGAGTTTAGAGTAAAACCGGTTTGTAGTAGCTGCTTTTTCTAGATGATTTTGTAGTTCTTTAAGTTTCAATCCTGATAAAATATCAAATCTTAATTGTTGCCAGTATTCTTTTGTAGAGCATTCGGAAACTGTGTAGGTATTTACTTCATTAGCTAGTGCATCTATTTGCTCATACCAATAAACTTTTTTTTGTATAATAATTCTTGTTAGCTGGTTTGGTAAACGGTCGTTGTTGTATTCATGTAATGTTCTAATAATATATCTTAGATGTAAATCCAATGTAAATATAAAGTTATTCTCTACACCAGTTTCCAGCATCAATATATATGTGGGTGTAAAAGGTGGCAGTTTTAAAATTTTTTTTAAAAAGAAACGTAGAAGTTTATCTACTTCTTCAAAAGAAGAAAATCCCCATATTTGGGCGGCATAGGACTGAATTCCACGGCTTACAGATTTAAACAAATTCCATTTTGCTTTTAAGCCTATCTCTTTTTTCGCCAAAAAAAATCATTCCATGTTGCATTAATGCTGTTTTTTGCAGATAAATTTCTTTTTTCAACGTGTTTTTTAAAAGACATTTTAGGCGTTAAAGTAACTCCCAAATACGTATATTCATTTGTGATTCTTACAGGCTCACCATTAAAGGTCCATATTTCCCGTCTTGCGATTCTTCCTCCTTTTCTGAATATCATAATTTCTGATTTGCTCAAATTGACCTGCAGGTTCCACATCTCACAATATCTTTCAAGTTGATTTATCTATCATTTGTTGCATTGTTACGATATCATCAGCTAAAATCACGATGTCGTCAGCATACATTAGTAATCTTACATGTGTAGACCCTAATTTACTCCTCCTCCTATATATTCGTGCAAATCGTTTAGATATATTGAAAAAAGTGTTGGTGAAAGTAAACAGCCTTGTTTAACTCCATAACCAGTTTCAAACTCATCTGAGACCTCTTCTCCATCCCATACCTTAAATTTAGTGTTACTATACAGATATACAGATGATACAGGCTTGTTCTGCAAATCACTTTTACTCAAATCACGTGATTTCAAATCACATGAGCCTACTAAAATCACACGTGTGATATTTAAGTGTCCCGATTTTGTGTGTTTTGGTGTGATCTTCAATTGCCGAAAGCACACCCAGAAACATAAAAACGGTATGACCTTGAGAACACGACAAAATTACACGTGTGATTTTCAAAAACACGTGATTTGAAATCACGTGATTTTCAGAACAGGCCCGATATGGTTTCGATCATTTGGACCATTTTTGTTGATACGCCAATAGTATTAAGTTTATAAACCAGAGATTTCCTTGAGATTTTATCAAACGCTGCACTGAAATCCACGAAAAAAGCGTACAATTTTTTGTTTTCTTTGAACTTAAGGCGAGCAATTGCGGATAAACTATATAAATTATCAACCGATGAGTATCCTTCTCTAAATCCAGCTTGGTATTCGGAGAGTTTACTGTATTTATTAAGAATGCCCATAAAAATTTTTGCAATTGTATTTATAAAAGATATACCACGATAATTACTCACAGTATTCCTTTCTCCCTTCATATAAATTGGAAAAAGTATACTTGTCGTAAATTTTTCATCCAAATTTGCTGTTTCATAAATAATGTTGTAAGTGTTTGCCAGCTCTTCCACAAAAATATCCGTTGAGTTCTTAAAGAATTCATAGCTGACGCGGTCCTCTCCAGGGGCTTTGTTTTTCTTGGCTTTGGCTAGTACGTGTTTTATTTCAAAAGTAGAAATAGGTTGATCTAGATCTTCATCCGTATATTTCATTGCAGCATACATTATATTATGTGAAATATCCGGCGTATTCAAAAGAGTAGAAAAATATTGTTTGAACACATTTGCCGGTATATCAGGCTTCGACTGCATTTCTTTGTTTTTTATTTCTTTAATAAGATTCCACCAATCTTTACCAGTTTTTACTAAATTGATCTTATTTTCTATCTTCCTGTAATATTCGTGTTTACTTCTCTCACAAATTTCTTTATATTTTTTATTTTCGAAAACATATTTTTCTTAGTTGCTTGTTGTTGGGTTTAAACGAAATGTGGTAAGAGCTCTAAAAGACTTTTCCCTCATATTATAGCACTTGAAATTAAACCATTTGTTTTCTGTTGTAATATGTTCTTCATTCTTGTGTTTATAAGGGTATGGTATGTTGATAACGTTTATGAAATCTTGCAAATTTAATACATCCTTTTGTTTTTTATATATACATATTTAACTGGTGATTAAGTTTTTCTTTATAAATCTCTATTTTGCTTTCATCCCACTTTAGCTTTGGTAGTAACTTCATTGGCCCTCCTAAATTTCTTCCTTTAATATTTATAGTTAAAACAATTGGCATATGGTCAGACCATCCCTTACTTTCTACCGAAAAACTTTCAATACACTCTAAATTTTCATGTGCTGAGGCGCATATATCGTTGACTGATTGCCCTACTCCGCTTATATAAGTTAGATTGCCATTATCATCGCCTTTTGTACACCCATTTAATACATGTAACCCAAAGTCTTCGCATACCTCAATGAAAGATTTTCCCTTTTTATTTTCGGTTACGGCTATAGATTTCCTTGTGTCCAAACCGGCTTTAAATGTCGATTTAAAAAAATCATCTAATGGTTGTTGTATATTTCCTATTCTGATGTTTAGGTCGCCAATTAAAATCGGATTTTCTACGTTTTCGTTTATTAAAAAATGTTTTAATATTTCAAAATCTGCCACCCAGTTAGCTTCTCTTAGATAAAGTGGAACTATATTTAAAGTTTTGTTGTTATTTTTTATTATAATCGATACTATTTCTCCGGTTTTTTTGAAATTGAAATGTATATTATGTTTTGATACGTCTTTTTTCACACCGTAGACAGATCCACCTATTCCTCTTCCGAATCTACTATTTTTAAATGCCGGATTCCAATACATATCATAGCCACAAAAAAATGTTTAAAACGTTCTACCTTTTCCTCAAGTATATGAGTTTCTAACAGCACAAATACATCAAAACTTTTTATATATTGGAAAAAATCATTTAAAAAAATTTTATTTTCTAGACCGTTTATATTATATGATATAATTTTTAAACATATTGATTTATTAAAAATATTTGATTCATTATATTTGCAAGTAGGTTTTACAATTAAATTTTTATTTAAAATGGTATTTCTAAATTTATATTTAATAATTTAAATTTACTGAATTTATGCCTTCCCCATATAGCGTTTGAAGAAGCTTGTTCACATCATTTGTTCCACTTACTAACTTTTTCTGCTTATTCCACCAAAACCAGTTTTCATCTATTTTTATGCGGGCACTACGTACCATAACACGGGTATTTCGGTTTATTTCCTTTAGTTTTTTTTTAACTCTAACATTACACGTTCGTTCTGCTGTTTTTCATGAGTAAGATCGCGCTCTACAATTATTTTGGAACCAGCCAGATTTTTTGTGTTTTGAAAAACTTTCTGTACCATTTCTCCAGAGCTGAATTCTTTAGCCATTCTTCAAAACCTCCATTTTCGTCATAGGGTCGTTCTGGAAAAAATTAAATTATTTTACTGCGGGCCTTTTCGGAGTCTTTAATATGCATATATCAATCTGTTTCTGAATGTTGTTGGTATTACATATAGAAAAATCTAGGAGACTTTTATTATTGGTCCAAAATCAAAAAATAACTGTTATCATCTCACTTTTATGAAAAAAGTAATAACTGTTTCGGTTCCTGATTTCTATACATACATTAAGAACGAATTTGTGTAAATCTTATATCAATATGTGGATTCCGCCACTATTTATATTAGTTTTTGTAACAAAATTATCAAGTTTTTTGCATTCATAACTCCTATCCTAGTGAGCCGATTTTGCTGCATTTCAATTCCAAACTGCTAGGGATAACTAAAAGCAGTTTGACACCAACATTTTGAGTTTTTCGAAAGTGAGCGTGTTTACAACAGACGGGCATGGCTAAATCGATTTGGAATTACTTAAAGAGCCAGAATATATGAACCTAATAATAAATAAATAATTAAGTAGTTTCACACGCAATGACAAACTTAGTATACCATCATTCACTTCTAGTGGTGGAGGAGGGTATAAAACAAAATATAAAAACCGTACCTTTTTCCCCGTAAACTTGTTGAGAGCTGTGAAGGTGGAGACAAGAAGCTATTCACAGAATCTACCTCAATGTAGTCAGGCAAATCATCTTCAATAACTTTAGTAGGAATATTTCCGATGGTGCTTAAAAGTAAAACTCGAAACTGATATTATATTTTTATTGCGGTTTTAAGGCCCTATTCATGAAAAATAAAAAACAGGTTCAATAAAGGTTTATGAAATGAATTTTGTATGGAAATTTGTTATATGTATAAACCTTTTACAAATCTGTTTTATTTTGTATGAATAATGGGGTTAGAATACTACCTACCTTTTGGAACTGGAAGAAGTCATTGCCTCAAGGTATCTCCACCTCTTTTTTGGGATTTCAGCACTGCTACCAGACGCAAGTTGCTTCACCCTTTTACACCTCTTGTACAAGTCACGGAGCCCCTTCCATCGTTTCCAGCAATCTTTTTCTGTTGAATAAATAAATAACCATCTAACTTTACACTGGCTGCAACCTCCCTCCAGGCATAATCTTTTTTTTTTTTAATTTTATTAATTAATTACCTTATTAATATAACTAATTTTCAAAGTGCCACAACTTAGATATTTCAATTAAACACCAAGTAAAAGATTAGATTTGTTTCGGTCAGTTTTTTATACCGGTGAAAA
Source organism: Pollenia labialis (assembly GCA_949318255.1). Classification (NCBI taxonomy): domain Eukaryota; kingdom Metazoa; phylum Arthropoda; class Insecta; order Diptera; family Polleniidae; genus Pollenia; species Pollenia labialis. The sequence goes on from OX439141.1 coordinate 61,044,475, forward strand.
GTTAGTTTAGAGAGCTTTTAAATTACACATGGTACCTCCGGAGGCGAGAGAGCGTCGTAAAAAATGTAACTGAAATATTTTCGTTATAAAGGTCTATTACCTTATGTACCTTTTGAATTTTCATTAATGTTGATTTGTGCCCCTATTATAACATATTTCAAAGCTCTTATTTATTTCATATTTTTAATAGTGTTGGCAGCGCCAATCTGTTTATTGTCGCCTTCAAAATAAGAAATTAATCCTAAGTTGGCGACATCCACAATCGTAGTCGTGTAGCCCGTAGCCGTGATAGCTTCAAAATAACCGTCTTCATATGAACGTGTGTACTTTATTTTTGACATATTGTAGCCTGTAGCCTGCTGTGGTGCATAAGTGGTGAAATTATGTACATAAGTGCCACCATATTACATAATAGACGTTAAGGTGGTGAATAGTTAATGCTCGAACCTTTGAAAGACATCTAGAGGGCACCAGAAGATTGAATGGAAGTAAATTACGGTTGTTAGAGTGACTAAGTTCTTAATAAATAAGTGTTTATTATAAAGAAATAAACCAAAACGTTATTGAAAGGCTGTAACGTTACAATATTTTTAAACAATTTAAATTTATTCATTCGAATATAAATTTTGAGTTGGTTTCCATTTAAGAAAATTATTGATTCATTAATTAAATTATACTAGTTTACAAACAGTGTATTCATTTGTTAAACAAGAGTGCTAAGTTCGACACTTCTGATATTTTAGGTGTGGGCTTTATATGATATCTTTCTATATGTATATTATTAATTAATCTTTATAAAAGCAGACGTCAGCATTAAAATTGGTTGCGGATAATCATTCCAAAATTTTTTAGAGCGATTTCTGTTATTAGAAAACATGAATTTCAATACTTCAGTAAAATAAGTTTTAGCGTTTACAGTGAATTTCAGAAAATAGGATCTAAGGTAAATTATGGACCGTATATCACAAAATTAAATGACATTTTACTGGTCATATTAAGCTAAGTTGCGACAAATTATACCGAAATACTTGTTTATCAGCTACCTTTTAGTCGGATATTGATTTTTATATGGGGCCTTTGGTAGTTGTGGTGGAGGGTATTAAAAAACTGAAGAAATATGTTTTTATTTAATTTTTGTTTTTGTTTTGTAGCTCAAGGCCACTTCATAAACTTTGTGAGTACGAAGGACGTTCCGTTCCAGTAGATTACAAGTCTGACTGCTATGATGATATTGATGAATCTAATTACGCTTGCAAAGAAAAATATAGAATAATGGTAAGAATTGAAATATATTTATTGATTGTAACACAAAACAAACACATAGCTAATGTTTGCTACAATGTTAATTGAAAAAAATATAATTAAAATAAAATACTGCACCCTCGCCAAGTGCAACACCCTCAATGGCCAAAATTCCTTTCAACATAAAATTTTACTTAACAATCGAATTACAGCAAAATTAATTTTTTTCTACATAAAGTTTTGGTTGATATTATAAGATTAATTTAGATTAAAAAAAAAACTGTTTTGTTATAGCCTATTTACACTTGAGCACATCTTAGAGGAATGCGTGGAAGATGTTGAAAATGAAAAAAACTTGTTTACATTTCTAACATCTTTCATCTTTCATCATAAAATTATTTATTTTCACGTGTAAGAGCGAATAAAAACTAAATTAATGATATTACTGTCCTGCTCTTTTGTATTTTTTTCTAGTGATGGTAAAAAATTATTTGTTTTTTCTAGTGATGACACTAAAATAATCGAAAGATGTTGAATGAAACAACATGAGATAGGAACATCTTTTAAAGATGAAGAAAGATGTTGATTTTTAGCCCTGTATAATTCTTATGGGAAGATGTTATCATCTTTGCGATAAGATGAAAGATGTAAGATGTGAACAAGTGTAAAAAGCCTATTAAACAATTTAAACTGTTATTTATGATGTTTTCTTTTCTGACAATAATGTTCCATGTATGCTACCAGTCGCGCGGGTTTTTGTTCCATTCTAAAAATATATGCAAACATGTGTAAAGTTGTCGTTTTCCTTTCTAAATAAGTTGCAAAAATAAATGGAAAATTTGTTCCATTTCTTTCTTACACCCAGTTATAATTGAGTGTCAGATAATACACTTTTTTGCATCTGCGTTAATTACTTTTTTTATGCAACAAGTATTTTTATTATTAATTTTTTTTCATGTGTTTGCGTACAATCTGTGCTGTTTTGTGATTTTTGGTTATATTCCCTGCAAATAATATTGGACCACCTGATTAAATTTTAAATTTAAAACTATTCTTTTTAAAACTACTTCTTTGTAGTCCAAAGCTGAGTTATATGGTCCTGCCCTAGGACATCGTAATATTAAATAGATCATGTTTTTTCCATACGTTTGGGTTACTTTTGGACTAGTCCCTTGTGGGCTACACTTTACACGCGTGTTTGGACTAGTCCTTTATTTGCAGGGTATAAACTATTTTTTTGGAGCAAAATTTCTAACAACGGCTGACTTTAGTTATTAAAAATCAGTGTTGTTAACGCTTATTGGATTTCAAAGAAAATTTGATGATAAAAATTGGTACAATCGTGCTGAATATCGCTTATTACTACAAACTTTGCATTCAATAGGTAACACGCTAAATACACATTGGTGTTGAGTGTAAAACGTAGTCATTATTTTGTTCGCTTTATTATAAAGAAAAATGTATCACTTTATAAGGGTGTGTGTAACCTGATAAAAATATTACACAATTATAATGCATTATTATTTGATAGAAAAGAAAACACCATTAGTTTAAAAAAATCGGTAACTAAATCAAACAAATCGATTTAAAATCTAAAACCAATAGTTTATATTTACACTCAATTGCAAACTGACAGCTTCCATATTTAACTTTTAAAGGTTTCCAATGATCGCGATTTTTGAATTAGTTGCACTAGGCGTAGGATAACTGCTATATAAAAATGAACGTAAAATATAAGCAATATCAAGCTTTTGATGTTGTAGCAAATTAACATTGAACACTGAATACTAGTACAACTAATTGGTAATGGAATATTGCTTTTATTTGCAGAAACGGTTTTCCCAAGATGATAACATACTACCAAGCACATATTAATGCGTCATTCAAAGCGTACATATTACAAATATTTAATACCTGACAAGCAAAAATAACCTTTATACATTTATATTACCTTATTTTATAACAGTTACCTCGTTATTTAGATTTAATTTCACACAAATACCTAAACAAATATATGCATTTATACATACATATTTAATATAATTGAACGAAATGTATTTTAATAATTTGGATTTACATATACATACATACATATTATTATTTTTATATATCTACAAATAATTGTTATAACTGTAATAATCAATTACACATGGCAAGTAGTTTTGAAAACTGAATTAATATATACATAATATGTTTTAAAGAATTGCATACTCAACAGCAGTCATTTTCAATATTTATTTATTGAATCTTCATATATTAATATAAACTAACAATAATTAATCAAATCTTTTTATAATACTTTATTTTATGTGCTTCCAACACCGGAAGAAAAATTTTCCCATCACTGTTTCTGTTGACTTTAGTGCTGGGATACTATCCAAATTTATCGATAGTTCAGGGGTATAATCACCGCATACGACATCGAGCAAAATTGATCGAAATTATTTATTGTGGAATCATGACTCTCGATATCGAATGAAATTGATTGAATTTGAAATAATAGCATTCGATATCGAGTAACTCGACATTACATTTCTCGAGTTTTCATTCGATACGTCAATGTCTATCGTATGCAAACAAATTCGATAGTTTATTTGATACGATGGTATCGAATGCGGTGATTAGACCCCAGATTTCACTATCGATATTATTATCGACTGAATGTTTGTACGTAAGTAGAAAAACTTTAACCAGTTTTTTATCAGGCTACACTTCGTTGGTTTTACCACTTTATTGAACGTATGAGACGTTTGTGTGTAGGCACATTATTTTAAATGACAGTTTATGAAAAAACGTGCTGCTAATAAGCACCTTTCTGAAGGAACCGAAGTAGAAGGGACTATAAGATATTTTATTGCAACATTAGATAATGTTCGGTTCGTGCTTTGCTGTGATACAGATGTGTATTCTTAACCCCGCATACAATTTGAATTGTGAATAAATTACATTTGATTTTTTTTTAAGTAAATTTTCAGCGAATGGACGCTAAGCATATTATTTTTAAATAAATCTTTTAACATAAAAGTGAACAATTATCATAAACAGAAAATTAAATAGAGAAAAATTAAAAAAAAATATATATGTATATATGTATGAATGTACATACTTATGTAGGTATGTATACATATTCTTGCAAAAACATTTTAGTTTAAAATTCTTATTTTTGTTGTTGTTGTAAAGAACAATAAACAATTAAAATATTTAAAGCACAGCAAAACGGTGAAAAACAAAAAACAACATTTTGTATGAATAAGAACAATGAAACAACAATAAAGCTAAATGAAAGAAATGTGTACATATGTAACAGTTCACGCAAACGAAAATTATGCTGAAATAAATAAAACAAAACAATATTAACTACCTAACGGCTAAGCCAATTATTCGTACACGTTCCCTCTCACCCTCGGTATTTACAAAAACTTTGGATAGTGATACATTAAAAAATATAAAGCTAGGTCTGGTAACAAGTGTTGCCGAAACTGCAAAGGTTTCTGACCCCGCAAGTATTGCCGCGACGACAAAAACAATTTTAGTAGGAAATGGTACCATGCACTCAAACACAGATACAATGGAAAACCCTATGGTAAAAAGTTGTCAAAAGCCTCAAGTGCAAGTTGGTATGGACAGGTATATAACAGTGCTTAAACGGGGTCGCAGCTCTACCTCTTCAGCTGTTGCTTCGGCCTCAAAAGTACCATCTTATGATAAAATAAATTCACAAAATCGTTTTGCAATTCTGGAGGATGAATCCTCTGAAGCACCAAACGTTATAAAATCGTCCAAGCCTCCCCCGATATATCTTAGGGAGCAAAACTCAAATGAGCTAATAAAGAGTTTAATTTCGTTGATTGGTGAAAATTCGTTTTACGTAGCGGCAATCAAGCGTGGTAGTATAAACGAGACAAAAATTCAAGTAAATCATGAGAATGATTTTCGCAAAATTACTAACCAATTTGAGGTATTAAAAAAAGTTAATATACATACCAACTGAAGAGCAGCAAAGGTCTTCAAGTAGTGATTATGGGAATTGACTCATATGTGGACCCTGAAGAGAAAGGCTTCAAAATAAAACATGTTGTAAATATGAAAAATAGGAAAAAAATCCACAAATACTATTTCGAGTGGAGTTAGAGCCCGGCGATGTTACGCTAAAAAAAACTGCCAAAAATTTGGTCACACTAAGGCATACTGCTACTTACCCCCTGTTTGCGTAGTATGTGGTGAATTACATGGTACAGTTCTTTGCGATAAGTCTAAAACCGACCCCAACGTGAAGAAATGCAGCAATTGTGGCGGTAATCACACTGCCAATTATAGAGGATGCCCTGTATACACTATCGTGCAGCAGTTGGCTGGACCGAAACCTAATCCCCCTTAAACGCAGGTAACAAATGAAGTAAACACTAATGACATTCAGGCTATGCACGCTAGTAATAACAGAACCTCTTATGCTAACGTCTTAAAATCAAACCATGTGCCAATGCAAGGTGCTTCGTCAAGTAATGATGAAACTCCAGTTTCAAATTTGAGTCGTTTAGAAAAAACCATGGAAACATTAGTGCAAACTGTAAAAAATTTTACGAACACAATGGGTAATATGATGCAGGAAATTCTTAGAATGCAATCGATGTTATTGCAAGCTGTACTTAACAAGCCATGAACTGTTTAAAAATATGTTTTTGGAACACAAATGGCATCCGCCAACATAAAAATGAATTAGAATACTTTCTTAAAAATAAAAAAATTTATGTCATGATGGTTTCTGAAACTCATTTGACCTCAAGAAGTACGTTTACAATCAATGGTTATATACTATATAATACCAAGGACCCTCGAGATAGAGCTTGTCAAACACTACCTAATGTGTGATCATCGTGAAGATTATCTCCAAGCAACAAACATTTGCGTTGAGGAATTAAATAGAAACCTAGTAATTTCATCGTTATACTCCCCGCCTAGATTTTAAATATCTGAAAGCCAATATTATAAATATTTTAAATCATAAGGCCCGTGTTTCCTGGCCGCTGCCGATTATAACGCTAAACATACCTTCTGGGGGTCACGACATATAACACCAAAGGGTCGTATTTTATTTAATACAATTTCTAAAATGGATTTGAATGTGGTAGCGAGCGGACAACCAACATATTGGCCTACTGATCAGCAAAAAATTTCAGATATCATCGATTCCGGCGTGGTTAAAAACATCCCTATAGAAACGATGCATGTCGAAGCTTCCTTAGAATTATCCTCCGACCACACACCTACAATTGTAACTATAATGAACCCCAATAGAATTGTATCTCCGACTGGTAACACAGCGATGACAGCTACGCAAATTAATTGGTTAAAATATAAAAAATATCTCAGTAACCATTGCACAGAAAATATTCTGCTCAGTACACCGGAGTATGTATATTGTAGTGTACCTTCTAAGCGTCCACTGCTTACCCAATAACCAACCTGAAATGTATACATGCCACTCGAATTACTGTAGGGTAAATGCCATACACAAAAGATCAAATAACGGCATTTACCCAATGACTCAATGTGTTCTAACACATGAGTCAATACAATGGTAAAGCTGATCAATCAGAATGTGAGTGACATAATTTTGATTGTCTAATGTAAATGAGTACATTCCTTACTCATGCATTCTGATTGGTCATAGCATTATACATAGGGAATAACCATGATAATTCCATGGTACTGAAAGAGAAGTATAGATTTTAAGAATTGATACTATAAGTTAGAATAAGTAGGAAATATTTTAGAGTTAGTATAAAAAGGGCAGCAGCCCACAAATAAATAAGACTTTAATACTGAAAACATAAAGTGGCACTTGTTGCCTAGTTAAATTATTTTAGTCTCTAATTTGGCTGTCGCAAGACGCCTAATCTTTAATCTGAACCCCTACAGCTGTATAAAAGTACATTGGGCTATTGGAAAATAAAAACTTATACACTCTTACTAAAAACAACTTCCAACACTACATGGCGATCCTGCCAACTTGGACCACCAAAATTTTGTAGTTCCTGTCTTAACTTAACTTAAAATTAGGACTGTTAGCTGCAATATATGAAGAAAAAGATACAAAACATTTTTGATCGCTGGGTGAAATACATGGTGGAAAAATATATTCCTGAACCACAACCAGCAGATGCACCGATTTATTAACCAACTCCGCGGGATGCAGGCCGGGAAGCCATTACCATTGAAGAATATTTAAGAAGGACTGCAAATAAGAAGGAACAGAAACCCAACCAACCCAACAACGCACCTAAGAAAAGGAAGCGTGCTAGCAAGAATTTCCAAGAGAGGAAACAACTGGCAGTGCTATACAAGAGGTTGACATTAGCGACTAACAGAGAAGAGAGCGAGGATGTGATAATTTAACAAATATAAATATTTGAGAATTATGGAAATATTAAAAATTTTGAAAAACTATTAAATATTGTTATTTTATAAACTAAAAGGTTACGAAGAAGGGGAAACATGAGGGTTAAGAACACAACAATAAAGATAATCAGCTAATAGAGTACATAAGAGAAAATACGGTTATCTTTGAAATAATTATGAAAGTTACATTAGCATTACTAGTAGTTGCCTACATTATAAAATTGATGTATGCCTTACATAGGAGACAATAAATACAAAGAAAAAAAATCAACACGTAATTTAAGATACAGAACTTTCTAACACTATGTTTACAAAAATCATTAAAATATTATTATATTCATTATTATTATTCATATTCTTATATATAGTTTACAGAATTCAAAAACTTATAACCAAAAATAAGAATAAAACCATTATAACTAATGTATAAAATATAAAAAAAAAAAATTGTTAATTTTTACTTGCACATAAGTCTTAGAAAATATATGGAAGAGAAATTAAGTAGCTTGAAGGAATTCTGGAGGAACTTGAAAAAGAGTCCAGGGAGAACCTATACTGAAGCGACAATATTGAATAAATTAGAATATATACATAGAAAATTTAAAAAGTGAATTTCAACTGATAGAGTTAGAAGAGGAAGATATAAAAAATTAGCGTTAAAATTAGAGTTTAACAATCTTTAGAAACTGGTAGAAGATTACTTAAGCAATAGTATAAAGAAACCATTAGAAACAAAACATATAAGCATGGCATCGTTTAATCTCGAAACGGTTTTAAAAACATTACCTTTGTTTACAGGTAACTACATACATTGAATTAGAAAGTTTTATAATAACAGCAGAATTGATAAACAAGACATTATCAGACGTAGCAAAAATAGATTTTCTTCAGTATGTTTATGATGCTAAATTATCCTCACAAGTCAGAACAGCAATTGGAAGCTACACAAAGCCTGAAAATTTCGAAACGCTCAAGAGTCTACTAGAGCAAAGATATAAAAGCAATAAAACAATTCCAGAATTACAAACTAAACTCAATTCATTATTCCAAGGAAAAATGTCTATTAAATGTCATTTAAGGAGAAAATAATGGGTATCATTGACAACCTAAATAAGTTAGGCATAGAAGAGTTAGGAAACACAGAATACACCGAACTGTGAAAAGTGACGTGTGAAAAAGGCCCAAATCAGTTGCGAGGCCAGCTTTCGAAGAAAGAGACAGAAAATGTTTTTTGGTAGTAAAGTGGCAATGTGTAAAAACAGGCCGCTACTACCAACACGAATTGCGTAATCAAAACAAAAAATGCAAAAAGGGCAGCTTTCGCAGAAAAAGACAGAAAAACACACTATATTTTCTGTCTCGTGACGCCTCTGTATGCTCTGTGTTAGGAAATCAGATTTCAGAAGCTGAGAAAAACGTTAAAGTTCGATTAAATAATAAACTTGCTTTAGATACATTCAAGACAGGTTTAAATTAGTGTTTCAAGGCGACCATATACGCTGCCCGACCGACTACATTACAGGAAGCATCAGACCTTGCAATTGAAAATGAAAAGAAGGCAACGCATAACGAAATTCTGCATATCAAAAGAGAGGAACCACAGTATCGGCCACAAAATTACAACAAAAATAACAACACATTATCTTACCACAAAAACAACAGGCAATATAATATTTAAAGATTTAACAGAACCAATAATTTTCGTACTAGAAATAATGGCAACAAATTTAAACAGAGGCAATAGTTACGGCGATAATAACAGCTTCAATAACAATAACTACGCTAGAAACAATAATTATGATAATAATACTTCACGGAGAAATACAAACTTCTCTAGAAATAACAATTCTAACGGACTAAGTAACAACTACCAAAACAACAGAGGTAACAACAATAATGGTAGAAATAATTAACATCAGTTCTAACAGATACAATGATAACAGAAACAATAACAATGACAACAGAAGGTATATACGCACGGTACAAGATGAGGGAAACGAGGAAGGCTCGGAATAGAGGGATATTCCGGACAGCCAAAATTAAAGATATACAACGTTTCAAATAATAATACAAATTTCATAATCGCTAAGTACAAAAACCAAGAATTAACATTTCTTGTCGACACAGGAGCCGACTTATCATTATGTCGAACTAGAGAAATTTTTGATGATGAGCCATTAAATGTGGAGAACAGATGCAAATTAACAGGCATCACTAAGGAAGAAATACATTCATTAGGGACAAGCGAACTTGAACTATCACTAGCAGACCAGACATGTAAATACAGATTCCATTTTGTAGATGATAATTTCCCAATAGAGACAGACGGAATAATAGGAAGAGACTTTTTAAAAGAATACTTATGCAAAATAGATTACGAGACATTTACAATTCCTTTGTTTGCAAACAATGAAACCATAATTCTTCCGATGCAAACAAAAGCATTCGACACCTTAAAAATAACTATACCACCACGAACAGAAATTATACAACCGCTAAAATTTAACCTTACTGAAGATTGCTTCATATTTAATACCGAATTAAAAGACGGAGTTTTTTTAAGTAATTCAATAGCACCTAAAAACGGTATGACACGCGTCAAAATTTTAAATACAACAAACGAAACAACAACTTTGCAGGGCATTTAACATTAGGTGTGTTCCACAAGATCTCGGGCAAGTTCGGACTAATGAGAGTAAAATGAAAATTACTCTCTAAATTTGCCGAAACTACCCAAAATTGCTGGAACGCAAAAAACCATTATTGAACATCTTCAAATACTAATGCTGCTTACTTTTCAAATTAAGATCTATTTAAGTGATTTAAGACGCTAAAAAGTCATAACATTATAAAACTAAAACATTTGCATCATTGTAATTTTTTATATTTTGTTTTTTTTTTATATTAAAGATTAAGGGAAATATGTATGCAATAACGTTTTAACCACTTTCATTTGTCACAAAAACCTTACATTTTGCTTTTTAATATGTTTTTTAATTAAAACTAAACTTTTCCTTTTGCTTGTAAATTTCCTGAATTATTTATCAGTTTCATATGTAAACAAAAACAGCTGATTGGTTTTTCCTGTCCGAACTTACCCCAAGAAAAAGTTCGTGCAAATTTGTACAGGAAATGAAAAAAATTACTCTCTCAATTACTCTCTTTATTGCACAAAAATTGTGATGTGGACAGTGTTACCGTTATGCGACTAAAGTCGCATTTTTGCCCCTTTTTGACTGCCGTGCCACTTTTTTGACCCCTTTGTTTTAAATCCCCTTTTGTATCATTTTGTAGTTTTTTGTGCCCCTTTTGCCCCTTTTTGAACCAAATTTTTTTTATACTGTCAATCAATGAATCCGAGCTCAATTTAAAGAGAAAATAGCATCTAATTTGGAAAAAATTAAAATAATTTAGGAAGGGCTATCTATTAACAATAAAATTTACCTCAAATTTCTAGTATATGTATTAAATATTATGAATAAATTAAACCTTAATTTTCAAAACGAATCATCACAAATTATATATTTAGTTTCATCCACGAAAGATATTGTATTAGAAATTTTTAAAAATTTTTTAAAAAAAGAGTATGTTATGCAAACAAATATAGAACAAATTGATTTTGTCGATGTTCTGCCACGAAGCCGAGCTAGAAATATGTACTTACAACATCTTAAGTAGTGACATTGTAGAAATTAAAAACAACATTTTACTTTTTTACCAAAAGCTGTGCAAAGAAATTTTATCAAGAATTAATATTAGCGATAAGAGGCTGAGTTCATTAAAGGTTTTAGATCCAGTATTTATTAAGTCAGCTGAAGACATAAATTACTTTGAAATTGTTACCGTTTTTATGGATATAATTACTAACCCAGATGATTTTGTAAAAGAGTTCAAACTTTTAGAAACCAGATCAAACGATAAAAGCTATGAAGCAATTTTTAAAATATCTAAGCCTGAAACATTTTGGTACGAAATTGACAATTTAAAAAACTGTTTGTGTGACAATTTATATCCAACCTTGTATAAATTTGCTTCGTATGTTTTTACCTTACCACATAATAGTGCATCCTCTGAGCGGATTTTTTCTAAGTTAGCATATTTAAAAAATACAGTGACAAATAGACTGAAAGTAGATACCTGTCAGTCTATGTTATCCGCTTTAAATTTGTATCAAAATGACTTGGCGAATTGGATTCAAAGTGATGAATTAATTAATAAATATAGATTTACGTTTTCAAAAAAATAGATATTTAATAGTTGAAGAAACAACATAACACTGCAATTGATAAACAAATGGATCTGTACCTGATATTAACTATCTTCCTATCAATACTTTTATATGTTTTTCCTCGAGGTTTTTTCGTAACTTAATATTTTTGGTAAAAAAGTAAAATAATCCAAGTGCCAAATATTTATGTACATATACTTACATATATACATATCTCTATCTATTTAAATGTAAAGTTTTTTTTGTATCAAATCATATTATGAACTATTTTTGTTTTTGTAAGTATTGTTATTACACTATTTTAAGCTCGTTTTATTTACAAGTAATTAGTAACTGTTTTTGTATAAATAATTGAAATAAAAATTTTATGCAACAGTTCATTATCGTTTAATTGCAAACAAGACATGTATTTTCACGATATATGTATATATACATATATGTATATGTGTGTTTCTCCCAAACAATTTGTATTATATACCTATAATGTATTTTTTTATAAATATGAAGTTTATTTTTTTTGTTATGTTTAGTTTTCGATGAAAATAATTTAATAAATACATACGTTTTTTTTTAAATTTTCTTGTTTTTAAAGTTGCCCCTTTTTTTCTCAGAATTCCCCTTTTAGTGACACTTTTTTTTTGAAAATCCCCTTTATGTGCCCCTTTTTGAAAATTTTGAACGGTAACACTGGATGTGGAACGCTTTTGGGTAACTTTGTGCAAGTTCGGACTGTTTCGTTATGCATGTGGAACAGAGCTATTGACTCACTAAAAAACTATGACATATTAAATAACAACAATGTAAACAACGACGAACGTTTTAATAAAATCTTGAATGACTTGCAATTAGACCACGATGACGAATATGCAAAAACACAATTAAAAGAAATATTTAAAAAATATAAAAACGTTTTTCATTTAGAAGACGAAAAATTAAGTGTCAACAATTTTTACAAACAGAAAATCAGGACCTTAGACCACACTTCTGTTTACATAAAAAACTATAAAATACCATATTCACATACAGACATAATAAATGAACAGGTACAGAAAATGCTTGATGACGAGATAATAGAACCATCCGTTAGTCCATACAATGCTCCACTTCTTTTAGTACCAAAGAAAAACATGGAAGATAAAAAGAAATGGAGACTTGTTGTAGATTTTAGAAAAGTTAATGATAAAATCGTTAACGACAAATTTCCTCTAACTAGACTAAAGGATATTTTGGACAAATAAGGTAGAGAAAAAAGGTTTTATACACTCGATATGGCGAGTTATTTTCATCAGATTGAATTAAATAAAGACTCCAGACCACTAACTGCATTTTCAACACCACAAGGACATTTTCAATTTAAAAGACTTCCATTCGGTCTCAAAATTTAATCTAACAGCTTTCAAAGAATACTTACAATAGCATTATCCGGACTAAAATCTGAAACATTCCTCTATGTAAATGATATAATTGTATACGGTTGCAGTTTAAATCATCACAATCAAAACTTGATAAAAGTTCTTGATAGACTTCAAACATACAATTTAAAACTGAATCCAAAGAAATGTTGTTTCTTAAGACCTGAAGTAGTTTACTTAGGACTTTTAATAACAAAAGACGGTGTTAAAACGGACCCATCTAAATATGAAGTAATAAGGAACTATCCAATACCAAGAAACGCGGACGAAGTACGACGGTTTGTTGCATTCTGCAATTACTATAGAAAATTCATACCAAATTTTGCAGACATTGCGAAACACTTAAATATGTTATTAAGAAAGTCAGTAAAATTTCTATGGACAAATGATTGCCAAAATGCTTTCGAGACTTTAAAAGAAAAACTAATGAAACCCCCAATTTTGCATCTATTAAATATTATTATTATTGAAAATAACAGCAATAAAAATGGAAGTTGTAATAATGCAAAGCTATTTATCGGCCCATCAAAACCCGACTTTTATCTATTGGCAAGTTGTAATAATGGCCCTAAGAGTTAAGGCCTAACAAAAAGTCTCTCAAATGTATTTAGAAACATTTGATTCCGTATGGAATGTGCGATTAGATTTGCACCTTGCTTAAGCAAATGACAGTTTCATTAAACTTAGCAAAAAGTTTCCTTAGGTTCAAAATGGGTTTCCTCATATAAATAACATGTATTCGCACATTTCCTTAAGCCAACTTAAGCAGATTATGGTTGGGCCTTTAGATATTCTTTAAGCAATGAATACCAAATTTGTATTCCGTCTTATGAAAGCTTAAATTATTTAATTATGAAAACATGCACGTGGACGAGAGGGATAAAAATATACTAGACGTTTTTAATGAGTTATAATAATATATTCTGTTCTTCTAAAAGCTTTTTTATGTAAGTATATGTTAAAATATAGTAACATGCATACATATGTAAAAAATTAAATGAAATAAAATTGTATGTATACTTAAAAAAATATTTAAAAAATTATTCTTTTTATTTTGGGGTTTTTTTATTTTTACTCAGTACAAATTTAGGGGGTATTTTTTTGATTTGGGGTTATTTCTTTAAATTCACTTGGCAACACTGCTACAGACCACTAATTTCCCTTTTCTCACACAAAAATCCATCATCAAAAATGACAAGAATCAGACTAGATCTAAGCGATTACGATTTTACAATCTATCTATCCATCTAAATATATAAAAATGAAAAATGTTTGTATGTTTGTTTGTTGGCTTATAGACTCCTAAACTACTGAACCGATTTTCCTGAAATTTTTACAGTATCATCACGTGAGCCCTAAAAATAAAATAGGCCACTTATTTTTTCGATAGGGGCAGGGGAATTGGTACCCCCCATTTGATGCTAATAGGAAATATCGCATATCTTAAAGGCCGCTGCACGCATTTTGTTGAACTTTTGGTATTAGGATCTTTTGAGCCCCCAAATTGAAATAAAATAGTAGCGGGGGAAGTGGTTCCCCCATAGGACGCCAATGCTTAATATCGCATATCTTATGAACTGTTATAGTGAGAATGTTAAAACTTTGTGGAAGTCAATCTTATGGTATACTACACTTTTGAAAATAAAAATAAAGCGGGTAGGCGCAGGGGGGAAAAACCTCCCATAGGATGCATATATTAAATATCGCTCAACTGAAGAACTATTAAAGGGGGCGTCTTCAAACGTGGTTAATGCTACTACTATGGCAAACTATAAATTTCAGTATAAAAATGGCCGGGGTAAACAGGGGGGGAGCAGTACCCCTCATATATAGAAATATGAATAAGAGCCGCTGCAAGCAATTTGTTGAACTTTTAGTAGTAGGATCTTCTGAGCCCCAAAATTGAAATAAAATAGCAGTGGGGAAGTGGTTCCCCCCATAGGACGCCAATGCTTAACATCGCATATCTTAGGAACTGTTATAGTGAGAATGTTCAAACTTTGCGGAAGTCACTCTTATGGTATACTACACTTTTGAAAATAAAAATAAAGCGGGTAGGCGCAGGGGGGAAAAACCTCCCATAGGATGCATATATTAAATATCGCTCAACTGAAGAACTATTCAAGGGAGAGTCTTCAAACGTGGTAAAAGCTACTATTAGGGTTAACTATAAATTTCAGTATACAAATGGGTGAGGTATACAGGGGAGGAGCAGTACCCCTCATAGATAAATATATTAATAAGTGCCACTGCATGCATTTTGTTGAAGTTTTGGTAGTAGGATCTTCTGAGCCCCAAAATTGGAATAAAATAGCAGCGGGGAAAGTGGTGCCCATCATAGGACGCCAATATTTATTATCGCATATCTTAAGAACTGTTATAGTGAGAATGTTCAAACTATGTGAAAGCCACTCTTATGGTATACTACACTTTTGAAAACAAAAATAAAGCGGGTAGGCGCAGGGAGGAAAAAACTCCCATATGATGCATATATTAAATATCGCTCCACTGAAGAACTATTCAAGGGAGAGTCTTCAAACGTGGTTAAAGCTACTACTATGGCAAACTATAAATTTCAATATACAAATGGGCGGGTTAGACAGGGGAGGAGCAGTACCCCTCATAGATAGATATATAAATAAGAGCCACTGCACGCATTTTGTTGAACTTTTGGTAGAAGGATCTTCATAGCCCCAAAATTGGAATAAAATAGCAGCGGGGGAAGTGGTGCCCATCATTGGACGCCAATGTTTATTATCGCATATCTTAAGAACTGTTATAGTGAGAATGTTCAAACTATGTTAAAGCCACTCTTATGGTATACTACACTTTTGAAAATAAAAATAAAGCGGGTAAGCGCAGGGAGGAAAACCTCCCATATGATGCATATATTAAATATCGCTCCACTGAAGAACTATTCAAGGGAGAGTCTTCAAACGTGGTTAAAGCTATTATTATGGTAAACTAAAAATTTCAGTATGGGCGGGGTAGACAGGGGAGGAGCAGTACCCCCATAGATAGAAATATTTATAAGAGCCACTGCAAGCAATTTGTTGAACTTTTGGTAGCAGAATCGTCTGAGAGCCAAAATTGAAATAAAATAGCAGTGGGGATGTGGTTCCCCCATAGGACGCCAATGTTTAATATCGGATATCTTAAAAAATGTTATAGTGAGAAAGATCAAACTTTGAGAAAATAAAAATAAAGCGGGTAGCGCAGGTGGGAACTACCTTCCATAGGATGCATATATTAAATATCTCTCAACCGATAAAGTGGTTAAAGCAGTGTAGCGAAGCGAATTTTTAAGCCATGATTCATTATTTTGTAATAATAGAATATAAATATTTAATTGTTAGTTGTGTAATTACGTTAAATTGCTCTTCTCTTCTCTTAATTTCGAAATCATCTCTAACGTTAGCTGAGTTACCTCTTGCTCAGAGAACAAATTATTACATTGAGTGTTTTTACTTGGCAATTCATAATCTTTTATAACTGTTCTATTATTGTTGTCATTGCTATGAACATTACTGTGTACTTGGTTTTTTGGTAGACTTGGAAATTGAGACCGATCATTTGTATTGATCTCAATATAACGTGGAGAACTAAATTTATAAATGCCCCTATTGCGGTTCTCCACTCAACTCAGTTTGGTCGTTTGATAGTAAACCCAACTTATGCACAACCAAACTCATTTTAGGTATTGTGATACTCAACTGTTTTTAGTTGAGTTGGCTATAAAGTTGCCAGCTTAAAATATCGATTTGCCAACTTTAAATATAACGTTTGACAAGTGAAAACTTTATAAAATTCAAAAATTTTTTAAGCTAAAAGTATTTTTAGTTAATGCGTTGAAAAAAAAAATTATTTATAATGGATATTAGTGTCGATTTATATTATGATGATGAAAATGAAAACTCTTGTAGAGATGTGCTACGTATAAGAAGAAAAATTAGTGATGATTCCAACCCTCTTGAACTTCCTTATGCCAAGTAACTAAATAATTTTAAATTTGTAGATTTAAAAGTAATTTCCGACTTAACTTGGAAGTGTTTTGTTATTTGCTGGATGAAATTAAAGATCATTTAAAAACACCTGTTCGCGTAGTGGCTATTCTCCTGTATTAAAGTTATGCGTTGCTCTTCCATTTTTCACTGACGGGAGCTATCAAAAGTGCAGTGGTAAGACCCCTTTCACACTCGGCAAGTTACATGCGCAACTCTTGGTTTGTAGACGTCAGCGGTAAGGTCAGGGTAAGGAAAAAAATATTTAGTACAGACTTTGTTGTACTCGGCAAGTTACTTGCGCAACTAACTTGCCGAGTCTGAAAGGGGTCTAACGATTTTAATATTGAGCTACTAATCTACAATGTCACATGCAATAGCTGGGTTTTTCCATTAGAATAACAATTGTAAATATGTATAGGAATAAATAAACAACAAATATAAAAACAAACACTAGAAGCGCAAATAAAAATTAAATTAATTTTCTGAACATACAACCATTTTTTAGAAATGCAAACCTCTTCAAAAATTTCCGGGGCAACTTCATTCTATACAATTATTTAAGAACAAAGGTGCAATTCAAAATCTCTTTTCATATTTGTACTTCGAAACTACTTCTTTAAAGTTAAAAAGAAGTATTTGCTACTTTGGATGTAATTAAGATGAGGTTTTTAAAGTATGACATCCATTTTTTTTGCTGGGAAGCCTCTCAAATTGTGCTTTAGTTGTAATTGTCAAAGATCTACGAATGTATTAAATGCAGTGAAATTCTAATACACAGTATAACAAACTTTTCGACATACGGTTTTTCCATTCTTATTTTTTTTTCTTTTAAAAATAAAAGTCAACTAAAACTGAAAACAACTCAACTAGTTTTTAGCAGTTGTGTATTTATAACGTTTCTCTCGACCAAACTTTTGCAAAGTTGAAAACGGCAATACCACGAAAAACCCAGATAGACAACTGAAAAGCCAACTACCAGTCGAGTTGAGAATGGCAATGCGATTTTACCAAAGACAACCAAACGGTTACAAAAGTGGAGAACCGCAATAGGGGCATAAAATTTTTATTTTTCAGTTTGTCTCTTAGTTGTAAGTATAATTCTCTATTAGGACAATTGAGATCAAATGAGTTATGCCTTCAACCGCAGTTAGCACATTTTGGAATATTTTGAGTATCACAATCACTCGTTTTGTGCTTTCCAGTACAATAAGCACACTTTGTTTTTACAATGCAGCCTTTCTCACCATGTCCAAGCATTTGGCAGTTATAACATTGTACAACTCTATTTTTCTTTTTTCTTTGGTACTCCCATCTTATCATTGTACGAAAGAGACATTTTTGGTTTGATTTTAGCTCATTAACCTTAACAGAGCCTTTCACAAAATGAACCACATATACAGTATCAATGTAATTATGCTATTTTTTATCAACACGCTTAACTTCAGTGCATTTTAAGCCTCTTGCAATTAATTCATTTTTGAGCTCTACTTCACATTTATTTTCAAGGCCAAATAAAATAACTTTGAATGATCGATCACTTTTTGCTTCGTGCGTAAAAAATTGACAGTTTTCTATTTTTAATAGAGTTGTAACGGCTTCATATGTAAGCATACTTTCACAAAATATCTGTGATCCAATAGAAATTCTCTTTAAACGGTAACTAGAAATACCTTTCTTTGACAACATTTTGTGTATGAAATCTCCTGTTTGAGCCAACACTTTGATTGGAGGAATATAAACCTTAGGTAAGATAGTCCCACCTCCAGACCACCATCATCGTCAAGGGCTTGCAAAGGGGACCAATAATTACCCCTTTTTCGTTTAGAATTTTGCATATATCAACAACAACGAATAATTAAGTGTAAAGAACCCGCTTTATCCGTCTGTTCACAAAGAGATATGCAGGAGAACTGGAAATTAATATTGCTGACGTCTAGGAAGTACGAACTTAATTTAAATTGGGTTGTCTTTTTAGGTTTAATAGTTATTTATGTGGTTTTGTTATTGTTGTTGTTTATACGTTTTGGTTTGGGTGCTGGTTGTTGTGTTAACTGTTGTTTTCACGTTTTGGTTTAGGTGGTGGTGTTAACATAACTCCTCCCCCGTTAGAGTAGAGCGATGTCAACAACGAATTTGGTGGTGGAAGAGCGCAAGTGGAAAATATTAATAGCTGTTCTACATTTATTAAAACTATGTAATTATCTGCCGGCTGGATGATATTTGAGACGTATCCCACGTCGTTTAAAGGACAAATTGGTGGTTTGTCATTTAGAATTCTCCCAATGCATGCTGAGTTGATAACTTCTTCGAAGTCGTTTGATCTTTGGCAATTCTCAATCTTTGGATAAATCTGTGTTAAGTACTGAAGGTTGTGTTTGTTGAAATTTACATAAGGTTTAGTTTTTATAATTTTTGTTTTGTTGATTGGAAGAGGAATGAGGTGGTAAAGTGTGTTTGTTTCATTAGCAAAATTCGGCAATTTAACATTCAAAATCAAGTTGTTTTTATTATAGTAAGCTTGAAGTTCTAAGTGTTCATCTGAAATTAAGTTGATATTTTGGGAAGTCAAATGGTCTCGTATTTCATCTAATTCGTCTGGTTGAAGGATAAGTTTTGAAATAATGCCTACTTTAGCTAGCATAACAGCTTCTATTATATCTGAAATGTGATCTGTCAGTAAGTCTATGTTGTAATCGAGTTGATTCATGTATTGAAGTTCCTCTAAGGCATTTGTTTCTTTTTGAATACTGTTGGTAGTTTCAAATGAAAGTTTTCTCAAAAATTTTGTTATAGTTTCTTGTTGTCTGTTTATGTGTTCTGTTAAATTCTTAAATCTTTGTGCCATTTGAGTATTTAAAATTTTTTGATTTTGCATTAGATTTTTTGAATTTAAAGTTGCGTTTTTCAGTTCTTGGAGTTGTCTGTCTATAGTTTCTGCGTCGTTTGTGTCCATGTTTCCTGTTATTAATTTGATTGCGGAACCTATACCGTTAAATAGGCCTCGTTTTTTGCGTCTGTATGGGCTAAGAGTCTGTAGTTTGTTTTCCAGTGCTTTTAGTTTTAATTTGCAAATTTTAGTTGCATCTTTTAGTACGCTGTGCTTTTCGAATAAGTTTATGATGCCGGATAGTTCTGACGTTTGTGTTATAGTTGTCCAAGTCTATTACATGTATTAGGTTGAAATAGCTTTCAATGACTCTTGCTTGATCAATTTTTAAAGCAATCATATTTTGGTCTTTATCGAATTTCTGTATTTCTAAAATTTGTCCGAGTACAAGGGGTATGCTGTGAGAAACAGAAAGTTTGTGAATTTGATTATTTTCGTTTTCTTAATTTCATTTTTGATTTATGAAGTTTTTTTATTATTTGTAGTTTGGATAGTAACACCGTTGTCTTTGGAAATGTTTGTTTGGAAAATCGAGGGGTTAATTTGTTACGTATACATTCTTTTCTATATGTACTCTCGTTTTGCTCTTTATTTTCGGGTGAATTATGTTTTTCAATTTGACTTTCATTACTTTTTCCTGAACGGTTGGGTATAGAATTTCTTTGAATTCATTAAGTTTGGTTAAGTACTCGTGCTCGATATTAAATTTTATAGAATTTGAAAAGTTGTATGGTCTTCCAAAAAATAGTTCGTGTGGCGTAAATTTGGTGGAAGAATGAATTATGTTATTGTAAGTCAGGAAAGTTTCGTCTAGTATTTCGTCATGGTCTGTCTGTAGTTTTTTTGATTTCCTGGTACTTAGGATAATTCTGTAAATTTCTGTCAAAGTCGAATGGAGTCTTTCTACTGGAGAGTTACTGCTTGATTGTATATCCAGTTGCATACCTGGAAAATTTATCAATAATAGTTAAGATACATTTACCGTTTACGGTATATATGCATATCAATATGTACAATTTGGAGTGGTATGTTTGGGGTTTCTGTCAGTTGAAAATTAAGTTTTGGAGGGTGTATATTATATTTCAAGGTATTAAAGGTTTCGCAATTGATTAATGTTTTATTTACAACGGTTTGCATGAGAGGAAAATAAAATTGTCTTTTGAGATATTCATTGGTTTCAGTAATGCCTCTATGGTTTCTATTTTCAAGACAATTTCGTATAAGTTCTACCTGTTTGTCTTCATCCGTTATATCTATTAGAATTTTAGTGCAGCGTACAACACGAAATTGTTTTGCATTTGCGAAATATTCTGAATATACTTGTTGCACCATTTTAAACGTAATGTCGTCCGAAAATATTGCTGTAAGTTTAACTGGTGGAATAAATTTATTAAATATTTGCGTTAAGGTATCTTGAGAGAAGTGCTTTTCTTTAATAGTTCGACGTTGTTTGTTTCTAAAAATTGTTTGGACGTTCATATAAGGCTCCTCATTTGATTTCTCTAGGATAAGCTGTAAGTTGAAGTCATTTAGAGGTTTCTCCGAAATAGCAATCACATCATTTAGATTTTCGTCGCTTGAATGAATTGTGGATACTTGACGACGTATTCATATTGACGTCGATAACATTACTACTATCTATTTCGATTCTACTCAACGCGTCTATATACTATTTAGCGTTCACTTTTTATAGACTATTTCATAGTCGAATTCCTCGAGTTTGAGGCGCCATCTAAGTAGTTTTGAGTTAGGTTCCTTGAGACTCATTAACCATTTCAAAGGTCTGTGATCAGTGACTATTTGGAACTTACGACCGAAAAGGTATGGCCGAAAATATTTGGTAGCCCATACAATTGCCAGAAACTCTTTTTCGATTGTTGAGTAATTTATCTCGCTTTCGGAAAGAGTCCTGCTTGCGTAACAAATAGGTCTGTCGCTCCCTATACAACCTTGGGAGAGAACAGCACCTAATGCAATGTTACTGGCATCTGTTGTGAGAATGAATGGTTTTGTAAAATCGGGATATTGTAATAATGGGTCGTTCATCAAAATGTTCCTGGTTGTCTCAAAAGCTTTTACGTAATTTTCATTTAAATTTATTGTACTTCCTTTTTTTAAACACTCGGTTATGGTTTTTGTAAGTTTGGCTAGGTTGGGTATGAATTTTCTATAATAGCTAAGTAAGCCTATATATTATTTTATTTCACGGTTAGTGCGAGGTATTGGAAATTTTTTGATGGCCTCAATTTTCTATATGTCCCAAAAATGTTATTTCCTTCTGTAGGAATTCGGATTTATCTAATTGTACCTTTAGATTGGATGACTTTAATTTAAGAAAAACTTTTTCCAAATTTTCAATATGTTCTTGGAGAGACGTAGAAAATATTATAATGCCGTCCAGGTAAACAACACAAATTTTCCCAATTAATTCTTTCAGAACATTGTCCATAACCCTTTGAAAAGTTGAGGGTGCATTTTTGAGACCAAAGGGCATTCTTACGTATTCGTAGTGACCCCCTTCTACAGTAAACGCCATTTTTTGGATGTGCTTGGGATCCACTGGCCAGATCTAGTGGAGAAAAATATAGACACTTGCCTAATTTGTCCAATATTTCTGATATATTTGGAAGTGGATATCTGTCTGAAATGGTTTTTTCGTTTAACTTGCGGTAATCAATTACAAGTCTCCATTTTACTTTGCCTGATGCGTCTTTTTTTTTTGGCACAATCCATACTGGAGAGCTCCATGGTGAAAAACTTGGTCGAATAATTCCCTGTCTAAGCATGTCTGAAATTTGTCTATGTACTCCCTCTTTATGAACAAAAGGGTATCTATAGGACCTTGTATGAATAGAAATGTCGTCCGTCGTTGTTATTTTGTGCTTGACTTCATTCGTAAACGTTAAGTTTTGTTCGTCTTTAAAGAAAATGTCATCATATTTTCTACACAATTTTAAAAGCTTTGGTTTTTCCTCAATATTAAGATGATTTGTTCGTAGAAATTTCGAAAGATTTCCAGATTTTCCTCACTTTTGGTGTGGGTCGATATTATAATTATTAAAATCTACGAAATGTTTTGAATTGTATGGACTTGTTTTTATGGGTTGCTCTTAGAAAATTAATTTATCATCGCTTGTAGGGTTAGTGACTTCTATTATACTGAACCAATTTTTTGAAGTGTAGATCCCAGGAGAGATAAACAATCCATTGTCAAAAGTTATTGTATCCAGGAGTATATCTCCTTCCTCTAGGTCGACTGGTAGTTTTACAAGTGGTTTCGAGTTAGCCATTATTGATATTTTTTCAGAAGATAAGTTGGGCTTCAGTTTAAGAGGCATTGTTACTTCATTGGTAATTAGTGTTTTGTTTTTTAAATCTATTTTTGCTCCTATTTTTTTTAAATAATCTAAGCCTAATAACCCGTCAAAGTAACCATGAAATTTAAAAACCAAAAACGTAAAGGTATCTAATTTTTTAAATTCTTTGAATATAGGTAATGAAACTTTCTCATTTATTTTGTATTTGTGTAAAATTGTTGATATAGTAATCGGTTCGCTTTTTTGAAGATCATTAGAATTTACGAACTCTGGGTTAATAAAGGACGAAGAAGGACGGTGTCAATTAAGAATTTCAAGGGTCGACCAAATGGAGAGGCTATGTTTATATATGGCAAAACGCTACCGTGCTTGTTAAAGTCTATATATCCTGTCTGCTGTTTGAGGCAGTGTTCCAAAAATCCTGGTTATCGTCAATATAATTTTCATATTGATCTAACTATTTTATTCCAGTGTCCTCATGGTCAGTGCCGAGAACAGTGCTACTGTCTCTAGGGCTTCTAAAATCGTTGATATTATTCACCTCAAATCTTTTAGATACTCTACTGAACTTGGTGCTTGGACTTATCTTAAATTTGTTAGTATTCCTTTCAAATTTAGAAAATCCACTACTCGTGTCCATGGGTTCTGGGGCTGGAGGTGATTGCCTCCAATTAGCTTGTCCGGAAGTGTTGTCAAAACGTTTGTGATTTTGGAAGTTTTCATGTGGTTTTTGCGATTGCTGCCAAGAAGACTGGCGGTTAAAGCTATTTGAGTTTTGCGAAAATTCATTGTTATTTCCGAAATAAGGTTGTGTAGGGTAAATAGTCTTTCTACGAGGGTAGTTCAAATTGACGAATTTCGGACGGATATATGAGTTGTTCTGCGGATATCTTTGATATGGTAAAGTTTGAAAGTTTTGTTTCCACTGAGGATATTTAGGTTTATCTGATCTCATATAATGGATATTTTGTTCCCTAATACAGTAATCAAGGGCTATTGGTAATGAATTTGTCCTCATTGCTCTTATAATGGAACCCATAGGTTCACGTAATCCTGATAAGAATGAATATAATCACATTTCAGCAAAAATGTCTCTTTTTGCAATAAATAAATTTCTATCGGATTCATGAAGAGAGAGGTTATTGGACAAGGCCGATTGAATTTCTAAAATTTCACTGTAAAAATTTTCAAGGGGTTTGTTGTATTGTTTCAAGGCATGAAGGTCTCTAATAAGTGAAGTTTCAGTTCGCTTATCGGAGTAGTGAGAAATTAAATTTGTTTTTATTTCATCCCAGTTAAGGGAAGTTCCGTACATGTTCAAAACTTCATTTGCCTGTCCGTCTATTTTATTTCATATGGCTCGTAAAAGTATTCGTCCTTGAGTTGTTTTGTCTGTTTCCTTCACATGAAACAGCATTTCCTCAACATTATTTATAAATTCGTAGAGTAGTCGTTGATTTCCGTCAAATTTTGGTAAGTCCTTTATTGCGTTTGGAATTTTAAGTGAATTGAAAATGTCTAAACTTTTTTCTGTCGTTTGGGTCATTGTGAGTGAATTCGATTTTGGAAGTTTGTGTGTTAAAGTCTATATTAAGGTTTTCGGGAATAGTGGTAAGGTTTCTTGATTTGAAAATGTTGGTATATGGGGTAAATCTAATTTTCTTACTCATTAACCCTTAACAACCCAGTATGCGTTTGTAACGTAATTGACCAGTAGTGTCCAACGGACTCATTAAAGCAATTAATGATACTAAAAGAAAAACAAAGACAGTAAACATTAGAAAAAAGTTGTATTTATATTATATACTTAGGTATTTTGTTTTTTTAACTTTAATTAGTTATTTTTTAAGCAATCATTACAAATAATGAGTGCTATTTTTGTCAAGCTAATAGAGCCTAAATTTCTTCAATGTTATTAAAATTCAATTTTTTATTACAATATTTGTTTTTACAGAGTGTTCAGAACAGACATTCCGTTTGCATTTCACGCAGCACTGTTTGAGAGTTCTAGATATGTTTGAGGGTCAACTGTAACAACACTTCTTTCGTTTAGAATCAGGTTCAGATGATTGACCAGCTCAATATATTTTAATAAACAAGATATTAATGTGTCTATTGAACACTTGTGGGTTGATGCGCTACTTTTTTAGTTTTTTGATAATAAATAATAAACTATTTATGCTACAAATATTCTGAATGCGCATTTCTATTCTCAAGACCATCGGGGTAGAATAGGTAAAACGGCGTTTCTCGAAAATATATACTTCAGCTTTTATAAGCAATGGAATTCAAAAATGTGTCTGCGAGACACTTGTGGATTGTTAAGGGTTAAATGGACTAATCAGAACTCCGATTAAGTAGTCTGTAGAACTCAAACTTTAAAACACTTGATAAATATTTTATAGTCTTTTGAAAAAATTTTGGATTTTCTTGCATTCTTTTGTGTATGATTATAATTTTTTTTTTAAATATTTCAATTTTCGGATTCTAATAAATTTTGTTTTATATTTTTTCTTTTAAAAAGTTTTTTTTTATTCTTTTAATTTTTTCCTCATTTCCAATTTTTGTAAAAAAAATTTTTTTGTGTATTTTCTCTTTAAACTTTTTATATAACTATCTTTTTATTATTTTTTTTTTATTTTTTCTTAAATTTTCTGGGTGTTTTTTTTTAATAAAATAATTTCTTTTCATACATATTTAACTTCATTTATATATTTTTATTTATTTATTTAATCAAAGTTGTTTTTATTCGACCTTTCGAAATTTAATTTTTATTTATTTATTTATTTCTTAAACACAACACAGTACTTACAGTGTCCATGCGATACTTATTGACTTCATCTGAATTGTGGTTGTTGTTATCTAGTTCTCTACTGCGTTAAATTCGATTCAACGTTGAAGGTTTTACAGGTTAATTTTTTTCAGTAGCTAAGGGTCGATCGATACCCACTCGTTTATTGCTCTTTTTGTTTTGTTTGTATACCTAGTGCCGATATTATTTCGACACCTGTAGAGATAATTTAATATACCTTTGAATTCTCTACAACGGTAGTGAACTTTTCGGTGAATTAACCTGGTGTCGATGTCACTTCGATACCTGTAAAAATAACTCTATTTTCTCGAGTTTTTTTTCCATTGGTTTTTGTTATTCACTATTACCGATCTACTGGTCTACCGACTGCGCCAATTAAGTAAACAAGACCTTTCAAGTTTTAAGTTGTAAACGAATTTATTAATTTATTATTTTACTCTTCATTTTTATAGTTAATTAGCTTAAAATAATTGGGTTAAAATAAAAAGAAATAAAATACAATTTAAATAAAACTAGAATACAAATTATGCTTACATTAAAAATAATTAATATTTAATACAATGCGGTAATTAATATTGCTGACGTCTAGGAAGTATGAACTTAATTTAAATTGGGTTGTCTTTTTAGGTTTAATAGTTATTTATATGGTGTTGATATTGTTGTTGTTTATACGTTTTGGTTTGGGTGCTGGTTGTTGTGTTAACTGTTGTTTACACGTTTTGGTTTATTTTATTTTATTTATTATTTTTATTTAATTTAAGTCTATGGACAAATTCCTTACAGACTATCTTAATGTATTAACATAATAATTTATTTAAAGAACGATTAGTATAAACATTATTGATTTAAATATAATATGATATTGCTTTTTGTGATATTTATGTTCAGAGAATAGTTGTTAAAGTTATACATTTCATTAATTAGAATTGTGGTTATTTTGTTGAACTATTTATGGTTTTTAATCCAAATTTTTAATATTTTAATCAGGCTTAAGTTCATCAAATTTAATTTTCATTAAATTATTTTTATGAAGAAAGGAATTTTACAACATGAAAATTAATTAAAATTGTTATTGATAATCATTCATTCTTGACTGACCTGAGATTCGAACCCAGGCGGCTGGTTGCCATGACATGTTTCGATCACAACCACTTGATCTCCTCAGATGGATTTGCCGTCTTACACTCGCAGCCATCGACGACTGCTGACGTCAATAGTCAAACATCAATCCTTAAACCAAATTGTATTTTACCTTTGGTAGATCGAAATTTGCTTTTTTGAATGATTATCCATTTTAATTGATTTTACATGTTTTTCCTAACTTCTGTTTTTTCCGTACTTATGTCAAGAATTCTTCTTGAAGTCCAAAGTACATTTTTTTTGTTTTTTCATTTTGTCTTTCAATTTCTTGTTGACCTTTTTCAGCACAACTTGAAGGACAAATGTACACATAGAGCTCGTGCCTTAGCTTTAACAATAATAAGAATTGTGGTTATTTTGTTGAACTATTTATGGTTTTTAATCCAAATTTTTAATATTTTAATCAGGCTTAAGTTCATCAAATTTAATTTTCATTAAATTATTTTTATGAAGAAAGGAATTTTACAACATGAAAATTAATTAAAATTGCTATTGATAATCATTCATTCTTGACTGACCTGAGATTCGAACCCAGGCGGCTGGTTGCCATGACATGTTTCGATCACAACCACTTGATCTCCTCAGATGGATTTGCCGTCTTACACTCGCAGCCATCGACGACTGCTGACGTCAATAGTCAAACATCAATCCTTAAATCAAATTGTATTTAACCTTTGGTAGATCGAAATTTGCTTTTTTGAATGATTATCCATTTTAATTGATTTTACATGTTTTTCCTAACTTCATTTCATTGAAACAGCTGCATAATTTTCTTATTGGATCTGACATCGCAAAGTTTGTTCGGCATTTCCTGACATATAGAGGGTTGAAAAACGAAGTGAACGTTGAGGAATATTAAAAGTAACGTTACTCAATAAAAATTCGGAATGTGTACTACCATTTATAAGATTAAACATGAAAGATATATTTAGCATCATTCGCCGGCTTTTTAATGTTGGTAAATTTATTTCAGCTAGTCTTGTTGAATATGAAGGTAATACCAGGCATCCTCTATAATCACTTCTTAAGCAGAAAATAAGAAATTGTTTTTGAACTGATTCGATACGATCATTATGAATATTATAGATCGGGTCCCAAATAATGCTGCCGTATTCCAAAATTGGTCTGACGAGCGAAGTAAAAAGACGTTTTGTGATTAAGGGATCGTTGAATTCCTTTGCCCATCTTTTAATAAAAGCCAGAACACTGCGGGATTTATTAACAGTCATCGTTATATGTTGAATAAACTCAAGTTTTTTGTCTAACAATATTCCCAAATCCATTATTTCACTAACATATCGAGCATTTAGTGCAATATCGTAGTAACTCGAAATTTGAATTTTTTGAGCTGGGTATGCAGAAATAATCTTTGGGGAAATATTTATCTAAAGAAAAAAAGATTATGATTCCATCTCTAACTGTTCAGATTTTACAGCTAAAAATGTCTTTATTGCCTGTAGCTATTTCCAACCATATTGATATTAATATAAAAAAAATATTTAATATTATTAATAATTGTTCACCTTTTTTTAATTACAAAACATTCCTCTTTATTTAAAAACTTGTAAAAACATAACTTTAGTTAACATAAATGCTATCAAAAATATGGCTGAAAACTTCAAATGCATTTTTCTCAGTTCACGATTTTTTGAATTACTACGGTATTGCACCAAAGGCTCGATATTGTAAAGTACAGCCATCAATAACGTAGGAGTAAGCACACTTTTTTACTCTGTAAAATTGCATATGTTTGCATTTATTTAAATTTTGTTCCATCAGTAGCGCGATTCACTAACTTTTATAACGATAATCGTATCGATAAAATAAATATAACGAAATTTTATCGAATATGGTATTCAGTAACATTTTTAAGGATATTCGCTGTCGTTAAAAGTCAGCTGTTACTTTTAGCAATTTTTTGTCGATATTTTAGCGACAATAATGTAAGTTGTGTTTATTTAATCGATAAAATGTATTTTATGTTTAAAATAACTTACATACATACAAAGATATATTCATATCTATATGTTTGAACAAAAACAAAATCTTAAATTTAAAATCTACAAAATAAGGAAATTAGGAACAAAAACAAAATTCTAAATGTAAAATTCATAAAAAAAAATACAAAACCACAAATTAACCCTTCGTATTACTCATGAGTCTGGCCAGACCTTTTTCAATGTATTTTGAATGAAAAAACATGTGTAACACGGGGGGTTAAGAACAATTTCATTTGTTTTTATTTTATTCTCTTTTGTGCTTTTCGTTTTTTTTTAACATTTTGTAGACAGAGATGTTACAAAAAAACAGCTGTTAACAATCGTTAAAAATAAGTTACAGAATCACACTATCGTTACTGCAAGCGAATATTTATGTCGACAAATTTAACGATTGTCGGATCGTTAAAAGTTAGTGAATCGCACCACAGGTTAAGTTTACACCATTTGTCAAAACTATCTAGGTCATTTTGTAGATGTTGTTGATCACAAGGAAGTTTTATAGTCAAAAATAATTTTACGTCGTCTGCATACATCAATACATTACAATGTTGAATTGGTTCAGGCAAATCATTAATAAAAAGAAAGAACAAGATTGGACCAATGTGGCTACCCTGAGGTACCCCAGATTTTACATTGATTTTTTCCGAAACTGCAGTATTAAATTTTACAGATTGAGTTCTGCATGACAAATATGATTTGATCCAGCTCAGGAAGTTACTATTGAAGCCCATTACGTCCAATTTTTTCAACAATAGCGTATGATTAATTTTGTCGAAGGCCTTACTGAAATCAGTGAAAATAACATCAGTGTGGTGTCCGTTGACAAAATCTCTATTAACTAATGTTGTTAAATGGAGAATGTTAGTCATAGTAGAGGATCCTTTCCGAAAGCCATGTTGACGTGGTGACAATAAGTCAGAAACTTGATGAGAGAGGCAATCCATTAAACAATTTTCAAAAAGTTTTAGAATATTACTTAGTTTTGCTATACCTCTGTAATTGCATATATCGGATTTATTTCCTGATTTAAACAATGGAATAATATATGAATCTTTCCAAACTTTCGGAAAGTAACCACAATTTAAAGAAGCGTTAAAGATGATAGATAAAGGTGTCGCTGCCTAAGCAGTTGCGCAATGTTTTAAAGCACAACTTGGTATGCCATCTGGTCCACTAAAGATGATGACTTAGCGTTTTTTAAACAGTTTAGAATGTGAGACCTAGTGATAGCAAAAGAAGATAGGTGGTGGTGTTAACATAACTCGCATTTCACTGGTTGCTTAGGCCAGATCGTCAGGAAACTTCATCCAAAGATTTTAGAAAAGCTAAAGATATTATACAAATAAAACTGTTTAGCGAATAAGAATTATAAACCTCAGTTTTACCTGTAACAATATCAAAGCTTTAACAAAAACAACAACAATAAACAGTGAGTTTATCTGAGTGAGTCCCGACTACAATTGGTTGATTTTTTGTCAACTCTAAATGTAGTTGTAAGTTTATATTTTGAATGTGGACAACATCTGAGCATCGAATGAGACCGATCTCATGGCCCTAAAGTGTTCCCTCCCAGAGATATGCGCGTTTTTTGAAGTGATGGTACACCAAAAATACAAGTATTTAAATCTTTAAAATGGCTCTCCTGAACAAAACCGTTTTTCACCCTTAGGTCCCTTTCTATTTTGCGCGTAACATATGCTGACTTAGACGCACCGCAAAGCCTATGAATTTGTAGTATATCGTTCGGAAGATATTGCAATGGTAATTGTTTAAACTTTTGTTAAGTCTTGGACAGCGTTACCGTTATGCGACTAAAGTCGCATTTTAGCCCCTTTTTGACTGCAGCGCCACTTTTTTGGCCCCTTAGTTTTAAATCCCCTTTTGTATCATTTTGTAGTTTTTTGTGCCCCTTTTTGAACCAAATATTTTTTATACTGGCAACCAAGGCGAATTTATTACAGGTGGTCTTAAAAGCCCTGCTGATATTAGCTAAAATCACTGTTGGATGTCAAAATTTTGTTTATTCTCTTTTATTATCTTTGTTTCTGTTTTGTTTTATTTTTGTTTTTGACATTGTACAATGATTTTACAAAAACAAATTGCTTCTGGTTTTTGTACGAGTTGTACTTGTTGTAGTACCGAGATTACCTGGGATGAATTCGCCATGCTGGCAATATTATATTACTTATCATGGAAACCAGGGGGGCTACTCTCTATTGCGATGCGAAAGAAAATTGTAGCAAATCTAGCGATTGGTACTCTTTAATACGTTTGCGCATGTGTCGTTCGCATCTTTTAATTTTTTTCTTTTCTAAATCATCATTTTATTTTATTTAAATTTTTTATTTTCAAATATTTTTACACATCAGCGCCATCTTTAATTTTTATTGTCACTATTGCTTAATTTTTAGAACATTTTGCGAAAGTGATAGAGAGTACCAAGTTGGCATATCGCTTTCGCATCGCATTAGAGAGTAGATCCCAGAAATATGCACTACAAACGCGTTTTATGCGCATTACATTTTTTAAAAATATGCCCCAAAAAAAATCACAAATTGCTAATTTGAAAACAAAATATTCCACAATTTAATAACAGTTCCAATTAATAAAAATAATCTTAAAATTATAATCGGTAAATCCCAAACACAATAGTATTTAAAGAAGAATTTTCGAGATTTTACCCTATTTAGAACCGAATATTATCTAGATATTAACATCCATATAAGATCTTTTGTCTTAAAGATATTTTAGGGACGGTAACTGTATTATAAATTATTTATTAATGTTAATATTTTAAAGGAAGTTAAAGCTATTTATAGATGAGAGCTTTTGGCAAATGTGAACCGATTCAAAAAGAATTTAATTTACAGTAAAATATTTTTGGGGCGAATTTAATCTAAATACCAAATAAATTAAATAGCTTATGGACACAAAGAGTATAATTTGGAAAGAAGTTTTTATTTACATAGACTTCGTAATTGATCAAATTGTCTGAGAGAATGCAAATTGTGCTTTGCGCACAAGATTAACATGGACAGACAACTAGCCAGTGGACGGATGGACATCGTTATATCACTTTAAAAAGTAATTCTGATGTACTAAAATATTTGTCCAGATTTCTGTTTTTAAAGCTGCTCCTTTTTTCTCAGAATTCCCCTCTTTGTGACACTTTTTTTTTAAAATCCCCTTTTTGTGCCCCTTTTTGAAATTTTGAACGGTAAGGCTGGTCTTGGACCAGATTATTCCAATTACACTACGTAACAAAAAAAATCTTTTTGTTTGTTTAAGTGAATTTTTTGCTTTTATCTAATGAATTAGGTCGTACATATAATATAATGAGTGTTCTTTCCTCTACCTAAACGTTTTTTTAGTATATAAACCGCTATTTTAAAAATTATGGAGGATTCACCACACATTTTAGCATAACTCAAGAACAGTTTGTCCGATTTGATTAAGTAAAAACTCCGAGAATCCGCAGCTACATTACCTCCAAGTTACTCTTACACTGTTTTTTGATAAAATGAATAGTTTTGGAATTATTCAGAAACTTTTTCCAAAAATTTTTGTCTTAAAATTCAAACCATTTTTAAACAGTATTATTAAGAGCATCCTGAATTTAACGATTCAATTGTATTTTTCGTTTTATTATCATATAAAAGCATACCTTCATTAAAATTAAGCTGTTTAACAATCTTTTATGCACACTCTTATCTATCTGTACCATGAAAAATAAAGGCACTATTTAAAAATTTGAAAATTCGTTGTCATTTCTTAAAAAACGATTAGCCAGACATCAGTTAAAGTTTTTCTTCAGTTTAGAGACATAGCCAATGAGAAACAGCAAAAAAATTCACTTAAACAAAATTTTGTTACATAGTGTTATAGAGATTCTGCTGAAACTTCTTCATTCCATTCCAAACCTTCTAACCACAGCTGTTGCATAAGTAATTTTGCTCAAATGAATATATGAGCAAGCGATTCAGCTGAATCGGACAGCTTTGCGACTGAAAAGAGAATTTGGCCTTTTGTAATATTCGTAGCTTGATCTATGGGTGAGAAATTATAGGAGTGATTGCATTCCACTTTATGCTCAAAGTCTTACTTGAGCTAGCTTCGTGGAAGCGAAGAAAATCTGAGAATCATTAGCCGTTATTTTCTGATGCAAAAACTCGGCGGATTTAAGGGTTTTTATGATCTGATTTTGAGCAGAACGAGTTTCTACAATCGAGTAACCTCCGGTTAAAATATCATCTACATAAGTTTTAGAGCGTAAGTAAGCTTAAGGGAATTTTAATTCTGCATCTTTAGCGAGTTGAAGGAGAGTTCGAATTGCGATAAAGTAACGGCTTTTAATTTATAATCCCTAATAGGACCATTAGACTTATTTTGAAATAAAATTCTTTGAAAAGGTCGATCATCTGGCTGAACTAGGATTTGTTAATACATTTTCTGTATATCATCACTGAAGACGTATTTATATCTTCTCCAATTTAAAAGTATTGTAATGTAATCATTTTGAAGAGTGGGACCTGTATACAGGATATCATTCAAAGAAAATTTGCACCTAGTTTTCCTAGAGGCATTAAATACGACTCTTGTTTTATGTTCTGGGTGAATAACTGCATGATGTGGTAAATAGATAAAGTAATGTTGGAGATTCCTCCATGTGGTTTAGAGCTAAGTATTCCTCTAGAACTTTTTTATATATAGATTGCAGTTCTGGATTTTCGGATAGAGTTTTTTCCATGCGAGAATATTAAGCAAGTGCAATGAAACGAGAAGAGCCGACAAAAACTTTCTCGGGAAATTCTGTTTTAAACGGTAATCTTACAATATATCTACCATTTTCCTGACGAGTGACAGACAACTCTGTGTGTAAAACTATTTCACATATTCATCTTCAGCTGTTCCCAAAATGTTCTAAAAAGACCGCTTAGTTCTGAAGAGGCTGCCGAAGTCAACATCTTTTTGAGTTGTTGTTGTTTTTATTTTGTTTTTCTTAACCTACTTACAACTACAATTAATGTTGAGAGAATTTCAACTAATTGTAGGGGGAATGTAAGACGAGATAGACCCACTGTTTATTGTTGATGTGTTTTTGTTTAAACTTTGATATTATTACAAGTAGAACTGTTGCTATAAGTCTTATACGTTTAACATTTTTACTTGGTTTAATATCTTTAGTTTTTCTAAAATCTTTATGGATGAAGTTTCCTGATGATCTGGCCTAAGCAACCAGTGAAATGCGCATAGGAATAGCTTATCCCATCAACAATAAATTTCAAGTGTTTTTATCAATAATAAAAACTGGGAATTGAGCACGAATAACAAAATCTTTTGAAAAGTTATTTAAATTATTTAAAATAATAGTGAAAATTAAAACGAAAAAATTAAATAAAGAAAAATAGTAAAAATATATGTGTACGTATGCATAATCATACATGTGTATGTATACATATTCTAAGCGAAAACATTTAAGTTTAAATTTCTTATTATTTGTGTTGTTGTAAAATACAATTTTATATATTAAAAGCACAGCAAAACGGTGAAAAACAAAAACAACTCTTTGCATGAGTAAAAACATTGAAACAACAATAAAATTAAATGAAAGAAATGTTTATGTGACAGTGCATGCTAACGAAGGCAATGCTTTTACAAAGACGGTTGATGGTGATACGTTAAAAATATTAATCTCTCACTTGCTAGTGTTGGCACGGCGGCAAAAACAATTTTAGTAACAAATGTTACCATGAATTCAAACACAGACGCAATGGAAACATCTCAAGTAAAAAGTTGTCAAAAGCCTCAAGTACAAGTTGGTATGGACAGGTACATAACAGTGCTTAAACGGGGTCGCAGCCCTACCCCTGCAGCAGTTGCTTCGGCCTCAAAAGTACCAACTTTTGATAAAATAAACTCTCAAAATCGTTTTGCATTTCTGGAGGATGAATCTTCTGAAGCACCAAACGTAATAAAATCGTCCCCCGATATATCTTAGGGAGCAAAACTCAAGTGAGTTAATAAAGAGCGTGATCTCGGTAATAGGTGAAAATTCGTTTTACGTAGCTGCAATCAAGCGTGGTAATATAAATGAGACAAAAATACAGGTTAATCATGAGAATGATTTTCGTAAACTAACAAACAAATTCGAAGCCCTTAAAAAAAGCTTTTACACATACCAACTGAAGAGCAGCAAAGGTCTTCAGGCAGTGATCAATGGAATAGACTCTTGTGTGTACCCAGAGGAAATTAAAACCTTTTTGGAAGAAAAGGGCTTTAAGATAAAAAACGTTACGAATATTAAAAATAGGGAACAAATCCCCAACCATTATTTCGAGTGGAGCTAGAACCTGGCAACGTTAAGCTTAAAAAAAATTAAACGCATCCAATTTATGATTTAAAATATATTCTATAAAGAAAAATAACTATAGAGGAGCCGCACAAAAGGAATGGGCCCGTTCAATGTCTTAACTGCCAAGAATTTGGCCATACTAAGGCATACTGCTATTTACCGCCTGTTTGCGTAGTTTGTGGTGAATTACATGGCACAGCTCTTTGCGATAAGTCTAAAACTGACCCCAACGTAAAAAAATGTAGCAACTGTGGCTGTAATCACACTGCTAATTATAGAGGATGCCCTGTATATACTATCGTCAAGCAGTCGGTTGGACCGAAAACTAATCCCACTCAAATGCAGGTAACAAATCAAGTAACTACTAATGACACTCAGGCTCCGCAGCCTAGTAATAACAGAACCTCTTACGCTAACGTCCTAAAATCAAACCATGTGCCAATGCAAGGTGCTGATGAAACTTCTAATTTAAGTCGTCTAGAAAAAACTATGGAAACATTAGTGCAAACAGTAAATAATTTTACTAACACAATGGGTAATATGATGCAAGAAATTCTTAGAATGCAATCGATGTTATTGCAAGCTGTACTAAACAAGCCATGAACTGTTTAAAAATTTGTTTTTGGAACGCAAACGGCATCCGCCAACATAAAAATGAATTAGAATACTTTCTTAAAAATAAACAAATTGATGTCATGATGGTTTCTGAAACTCATTTGACCTCAAGAAATAGTTTTAAAATTAATGGTTATATACTGTATGATACCAAGGACCCTCGAGATAGAGCTTGTGGAGGTTCTGCCATTTTGATAAAAACTCGAGTCAAACACTACTTAATGTGTGATCATCGTGAGGATTATCTGCAAGCAACAAACGTTTGTGTTGAAGAGCTTAATCGAAACATAGTAATTTCATCTTTATACTCT
Organism: Pollenia labialis; assembly: GCA_949318255.1. Taxonomy (NCBI): domain Eukaryota; kingdom Metazoa; phylum Arthropoda; class Insecta; order Diptera; family Polleniidae; genus Pollenia; species Pollenia labialis. Next base: position 61,081,194 of record OX439141.1, read on the forward strand.
CCGCCTAGATTTTCAATATCAGAAAGCCAATATTGTGAATATTATAAATCACTAGGACCCTGTTTCCTGGCCGCTGGTGATTATAATGCTAAACATACCTTCTGGGGGTCACGACTTATAACACCAAAGGGTCGTGTTTTGTTTAATGCAATCTCTAAAATGGATTTAAATGTGGTCGCGAGCGGACAGCCAACATATTGGCCTACTGATCAGCAAAAAATTCCAGATGTTATAGATTTTGGCGTGGTTAAAAACATCCCCACAGAAACTATTCATGTTGAAGCTTCCTTAGAATTATCCTCCGACCACACACCTACAGTTGTTACTATAATGAACCCCAATAGAATTGTATCTCCGACTGGTTATTTTGCGCCGTCAGCCACACAAATTAATTGGTTAAAATTTAAAAAATATCTCAGTACCCATTGTACAGAAAATATTCCGCTTAGAACACCGGAGAATGTAGATCGCTCCACTGTTAATTTTGACAGTTATCTAAAACTAGCTGTTCATCATTCCAATATTGCCCCCAAAAAAACAAAAAATATTAAAATATATTCCACAGATGTCGAGCGGCTCTTGACTAAAAAAGGAGAGTTCGAAGAGAGTGGCAACTTTACAGATCCCCGCAACTTAAGAATTTATTAAAAGAGTGCACAAAAAGGCTTAGAAAGTTACTGCAGACTCAGAAAACGGCTTCTCTAGAAAAATATCTTAAGCAACTTGATGCAACTCCACAATCTGACTACTCATTATGGCGTGCAGCTAGAAATCTAAAAAGGCCAGTTATATCAAAGCCACCATTAAGAAACTTGAATGGTAGTTGGGCAAGAAACGATATTGAAGAAGGAAATCTGTTTGTGAGTCACTTGAAAATAGGGTTGCCATACGTACTGTTTTTAACAGTACATGTACTGTTTTTCTCCAGTTGTACTGTTTTATTCATAATGTCCAAAACAGTACGCAAATGTACTGTTTTTTACACTTTGTACTGTTTTTGTACTGTTTTTTTTTTGTTCAGTCTACAAAAAAAAAGATATTAAGAAAAACCCTGTTAAAGTCATATTTTGAAAATATTCTAATATTTAACAGTACATAGCTTAAAAAAATGTCGTGTTCCAAACAAAAAAGTTCTAAAATAATAAGACTTTTTATGCTGTGGTCATTGTTTTCTCATAAATACGTCGTAGAAATCTTAATTATAAGACTACCTCTTCCAATAGTATTTTACTTTAAACACCTGAAAAAGACAAAACCAAAATCGAAATTTTGTTTAAAATATTATATTTTTTAAATACTAAATACATACTTATTCCAACACAGTTATCTTTCATTTCTAAAATTTTTTTTTTATATTCGGGCAAGTTCTGTAACCTAGCATTTACACGTGAAAGTAAATTTCTTGCAAGTCGCAATACTCTCACACTTTTTCACTAACACACACAAAATTTTGGTACTTTCAGCCAATCGGCTGCTTCTTCGATTTTTCGTTGATAATACGTATACTCTACTTGCAAGAAAGTACTTTCACGTGTAAAGGCCAGGTAAATCGAAATCACGTGAAATTGAAAACGTACGAATTTAAAAAATTCTCCGTGCTCAAAATTTATAAAAATACCTAATTCCTTTCAGGTGTTTGAAATTGGAAAATTAACTTAGGACACATACATTTTCTCAAATTCTATGTATATGATTTGTACAACTATGTGTGTGGTAAAAATTGCTTTAAATACCAATATGCTTAAAGAAAGCAAAATTAGGCTTTTCTCCTTTATTATAGGGCTTACAGGAATGTTATGGTTTTCCTGTCTTCAAAATAAAAAATATTTAGGGCAAATGCTTCGTTTTAGTGTTTTTTTTTAAACGCAAATGGAGTAATTTCGTATACGTATAAAATGCCTTAAAACGGAAATCATTCCTTTGACGTTACACATTTGAAGTGTTTTTCGTTACATAATTGTTGCATATTCAATCAAAAGTTTTAAATATATAATAATTTAAATATGTAAATAGTTGTGTTTTCGCCAAAAAAAAATGTACTGTTTTTTTCTTGATTGTACTGTTTTTTTGTGTTCAATGTACTGTTTTTATGAATTTAAAATCTGGCTACCCTACTTGAAAAACGTATTTACACCTAATATATCTAACGATATTGCGGTCGAGTTGCCACCTGTTGCTGCTAGAGCCGCTATTCCCATAAGATTTGAAATAAGAGATATCGAAAAGGGTATTTGTGACTTAAACAATAAGAAGGCACCTGGTATTGATAAGATCAGTAATAAAATGCTTTTAGACCTACCTCGCATAGCAAAGAAAATTATTCTTTTTATTTTTAATGCTATTTTACGGCTTGAATACTACCCGCAAGAATGGAAGATTTCCTTAGTTACCATGATACCAAAGCCAGGGAAAGATCATACAAAAGTTGAGTCATATAGGCCTATTAGCTTATTATCAAATATGTCAAGCTGTTTGAGAAATTATTAGTTTCAAAATTAACACCAATTTTAAATGACAATAGATGTATTCCAAACCATCAGTTTGGATTTAGAAGAAAACACAGCACAATTGAACAAACTCATCGAAAAGTAAATGTCATAAGAAAAGCATTTGAAGAAAAAAAATATTGCTCAGCACTCTTCATCGATGTTTCGCAAGCTTTTGATAAAGTCTGGCATGAAGGCTTACTGCATAAATTGATGCAAAATTTACCAGCAAACACACACAAGCTGTTAGAAAGCTACCTAGTTCACCTCAGCCAATTGGCACTGGAGTTCCACAAGGCAGCATCCTAGGCCCTCTATTATACTTAATTTATACTTCGGACATGCCAACAAACAACTACACCCAAACTTCAACATTTGCAGACGATACAGCTTTTCTAAGCGTCCACGAAAACAGTTATGAAGCATCTCGTTATTTACAGGATCATATATTTCAACTAGAAATATGGCTAAGACAATGGAGGATAATGGTAAATGAGCAAAAATGCGTACATATAACATTCACCTTGCGCCGGGAATCTTGCCCCCTATTACAATCAATAATCATATAATTCCTCAACATTCGCATGTAAAATATCTCGGTATAAATCTGGATCGGCGATTGACGTGGAAATGCCATATAGAGGCAAAATTAACTCAAATGAAACTTAAAGCCATTCAAATTCATTGGCTTATTGGAAGAAACTCTGTTCTTAGTCTCGACTGCAAACTCCTACTTTACAACTCTATTTTAAAACCAATCTGGTGCTATGGTATTCAGTTATGGGGCACTGCCTCGGCTTCTAATATCGAAAAAATTCAAAGGCGCCAAAATAAACTTCTTGCCGCTCCCTGGTACGTTAAAAACTCAAACATGCACAAGGATCTCAATGTGCCATTAGTGAAAACTATGATTACAAAATATGCAGTTAAATATTTAAAAAGGCTTGAACAACACCCAAATCCACTAGCTCGAAATATTTTAAATCATGGTGGCCACACTCGCTTAAGAAGAAGAGACACTGCAGCACTTATCCAACTAGAAGAGCGATAAACACCTATGTATATATGTGAACAGAACCCGTGATAAGGAACATTTTTGTCTGGCACTGGCAGGACATAAATAAAGTATTAGGATAAGATTTGATTAATTATTGTTAGTTCAATAAATAAATAATGAGAAAAAAATAAAAAGAGTTCGGCTGAATAAGGAATTTCAAAAGTACATATTTTGGTACCTTTTGGCAAAACTATCGCCTTAATAGGTATTCTTATGTTGTATTTTTATGCAAATAGAATGACATCGCATTCTTTTCTTGCTGACTGCTTTTGACCTCCTATTCCAAAGATTTCAAACTGCGAACTTTTATAAGGTAACTGTAGGCGACTTCCGACTCTTTCGGTAAGAAATAATCTTTGAGATCCGGGATCTATTTAAGCTCGTATAGTAAACAATTCGCCTTTATATTGCCTGAATATGGCGTGAAGGGCGGCATGAAATAACCCCCAAAAGTATGTACAGAGCACAACAATAACGATTTTTGGGGGGTCTTTTTTTTTTTGTTTGAGGTGGTATTAATTCACCAAAAAAAAAGCCCCAATATATTTTGTTGGGGATTATTTCTTTTTTAATTTAAAACGAAAACTTTTTTGGCGCAAGGACTTTCTCTTCTAGGGTATAACAAACACCGCCTTCGTTAGCAAAATCCTCTATGTATAGCGCGATAGATTTTTCTCCTCAAAGTTGTAGCAAACACCGTCTTCGCTAAGTAAAGTTCCTAAATTTGGGCTTACGCTACGCCTAACATTGCCTATGCAGAAAGGTTTAATAAGCGAAGCCGGTTTTTGTTATACTACGGAGGAGGAAGTCCTTTCGCCCAGCCGAAGGCCAGCTATGCAGAGAAGATTTAGTTAGCGAAGCCAGTGTTCGTCATACCGAAGAGGAGAAAATCCTTGTGCTCGGCCAAAGTCTCAACCATGATTCTTTAAACCAAAAGTGTACAATTAATTGTATAATACATATTGGGGTCTTATTTCATTCCGGAAAGCCCCCAAAAATTAGGGTATTATTTCATTTATGTTTGGGGTGTTATTTCATTTAGTCGGGATTTTCAAAATTGGGGGTTATTGCTTATGAAATAAGGCCCATACTTTGGGGGGTTATTTCATTATTATTTTGGTGGGGTTATTGCTTATGAAATAAGGCCCACACTTTGGAGGGTTATTTCATTATTATTTTGGGGAGTTATTTCATGCCGCCGGCGTGAAGTAGACGGGAGTTTAACTTGAATATCGTTTTTTTTGTAAGGTGGTACCCGGTGTTGTGTTTCAAAAATTATTTTTTTTTTCATTACTTATTTATTGAATCTTCATACATTAAATATGAACTAACAATAATTAATCAAATCTTAACCTAATACTGTATTTTATGTCCTGCCAGTGCCAGACAAAAATTATTTCATCACGGGTTCTGTTCACTTATCAAGGAGTTTATCGCTCGTCTAATTGGATAAGTGCTGCTGTGTCTCTTCTTCTTAAGCGAGTGTGGCCGCTATGATTTTAAATATTTTGAGCTAGTGGGTTCGGATGCAATTCGAGCCTTTTTAAATATTTTACTGCATATTTTGAAATCATAGTTTTCACTAATGGCACATTGAAATCCTTATGAATTTTTGAGTTTTTAACATACCAGGGAGCGGCTGTGATTATTCGAAGACGTTTATTTTGGCGCCTTTGAATTTTTTTCGATATTTGAGGCCGAGGAAGTGCCCCATAGTTGACTACCGTAGCACCAGATAGGCTTTAAGATAGAGTTGCACAGTAGAAACTTGCAATCGAGAATAAGGACAGAGTTTCTTCCAATAAGCCAATGAATTTGTATGGCTTTTAGTTTCATTTGAGTTAATTTTGCCTCTATATGGCATTTCCACGTCAATCGCCGATCCAGATGTATACCGAGATATTTTACATGCGCATGTTGACGAATTATATGATTATTGATTGTAATAGGGGGCAAGATTCCCGGCGCAAGGTGAATGTTATATGTACGCATTTTTGCTCATTTACCATTATCCTCCATTGTCTTAGCCATATTTCTAGTTGAAAGATATGATCCTGTAAGTAACGAGATGCTTTATAACGGTTTTCGTGCATGCTTAGAAAAGCTGTGTCGTCCGCAAATGTTGAAGCTTGTGTGTAGTTGTTTGTTGACATGTCCGAAGTATAAATTAAGTATAATAGAGGCCCCAGAATGCCCTGTGGGACTCCAGCGCCAATTGGCTGAGGTGCACTAAAGAAATTTCCTTCTTATATAATAAATTGACGACCGACTAGGTAGCTTTCTAACAGCTTTTGTGTGTCTGCTGGTGAATTTTGCTTCAATTTATGTAACAAGCCTTCATGCCAGACTTTATCAAAAGCTTGAAAAACATCGATGAAGAGAGCCAAACAATATTATCTTTTTTCGAATGCTTTTCTTATGGCGATTACTATTCGATGAATTTGTTCAATTGTGCTGTGTTCTCTTCTAAAGCCGAATTTTTGGTTATGAATACATCTATATTCATTTAAAATTGGGGTTAATTTTGACACTAACAGCTTTAATATATTTGAAAGTAAGTTTATAGGCCTATATGACTCAACTTTTGTGTGATCCTTTCCTGGTTTAGGTATCATGGGGACTAAGGAATCCTTCCATTTTTGAGGATCTTATCAAAACCAGGGGCTTTTTTGGGGTTAATTTCACAAACAGCCTTTTCGATTTCTCTTATCTCAAATCTTAGAGGAACAGCTGCCCTAGCAGCAACAGGTGGTAATTCGACCGCAATATCGAGCGGTATATTTGGGTTAAAAATGTTTTTCAAATGGTTAACAAACAGATTTCCTTTTTCAATATCATTTCTTGCCCAACTTCTATTCGAGTTGCTTAATTGTAGCTTAGAGACAACTGGCCTTTTGAGATTTCTAGCTGCACGCCATAATGAGTAGTCTGATTGCGGAGTTGCATCAAGTTCCTTAAGATATTTTTCCAGAGAAGCCGTTTTCTGAGTCTGCAGTAATTTTCTTAGCCTTTTTGAACACTCATTAAATTAATTCTTAAGTTGAGGGGTCTGTGCAATTGCCACTCTCTCCGAGGTCTTCTTTTTTCAGACAGTAGACGCTCGACATCTGTCGAATACATTTTAATATTTTTTGTTTTTTTGGGGGCAATATTGGAATGTTGAACAGCTAGTTTCAGAAAACTGTCTAAATTAACAATAGATCGATCTACATTCTCCGGTGTTCTAAGCGGAATATTTTCTGTGCAATGGGTACTGAAATATTTTTTATATTTTAACCAATTAATTTGCGTAGCTGTCATCGCTGAGTTACCAGTCGGAGATACAATTCTATTGGGGTTCATTATAGTTACAATTGTAGGTGTGTGGTTGGAAGATAATTCTAAGGAAGCTTCGACATGCATCGTTTCTATGGGGATATCTTTAACCCCGCCGGAATCGAGGACATCTGAAATTTTTTGCTGATCAGTAGGCCAATATGTTGGTTGTCCGCTCGCTACCACATTCAAATTCATTTTAGAAATTGTATTAAATAAAATACGACCCTTTGGTGTTATAAGTCGTGATCTATGGGTCTGTATGTTTAGCGTTATAATCGCCAGCGGCTAGGAAACACGGTCCTAATGATTTAAAATATTTATAATATTGGCTTTCTGATATTAACTAGGTTTCTATTTAAATCTTCAACGCAAATGTTCTTCACGATGATCACATATTTTGACTCTTATTGTTATCAATATGACAGAACAGGGATGATAAAGTCAGTACAATTGTACTTTTTTCAGTATTTTCAAATGTTAGAAGAATTGCCAAAGACATATTGTCTACACAACATTCGTCGGCGAATATGGAAAGGAATTTTTCGTAGCAAAATATGATAAAAACAAGGCGAAGAAACCGCCTTTTTGTGAATATTGCATCGAAGTTAATTCAGACAAAAGATTTACTACAGTCTGATCAATGTTGTTGCTATAAATAAACGAAAACTTTTAAGCTTAATTTCTTAATGTATTGGGAAACGGGGTATATTGCGGCGCTACATGTTGCGACTTGTTGAACAATTCGATCAAGTTGTACAACCATTTGTAACGTTAGAGGTGTGGTTGGTCATCGGTTAAATACAAAATCAGTTTGATTTGAGCTTTCAAATTGGTACGTCTGATGGCGATTTTTTCCTTCGTTTTTAATTTTCATTCTAACGTTTTGAATGCAGCAGCTTGCAAAGCAAACAATATTTTACACAACTAATACGAAATTCCAATGCACAATTTTAGTAAAGAATACAAAAACTACCGAAACTATTATTTAATATCTTTTTTTGCTCCTTTTCTTACTCCACTTCATTAATCACCACTAATGCTAAAAAATCGGTACTCATGTTGACTTTATAAAAATAATTTCTTAATAAAGCTTACTGAAAGGTTGGTTAAAAAATTGTACATATGCTGGGAACGATCAACTGGTCTATTTAATTCAATTCAATTGTACGACCAGTTACAACGTGTAGAGGTCGCATAAGGGCCCTTAGACAATATCTTTTGGGGTTATTACTGGGTGAAACGTATTTATACCCTATTCCACTTTGGCGCCCTATGCTCCAGTGGGAGTTAGAGGAATATAACAAAAAATACCCTGTTGCACTATCAACTTTAAAAAAGCCAGATAAAAAAGCATCGTCTTAATTCTTTATTACGTATTAACTTAATGTTTTTTGTTAATTGCCAAAGATGTATTTCAAATACGTTTGTATAAAAGTATAATGCAAGTGAAATTTAATGTACATATGTTCCTACATTTTCCGTTATTTTAATAATAAAACAAATAATTTAAGTACAATTAGGGTCAAAAAAGTACAATTATTTACTTAACTAAGTACAATTTAGGAAATGTCATATATCATCCCTGTTTCAGAACCTCCACAAGCTCTATTTCGGGGGTCCAAAAACAAATTTTTAAACAGTTAATGGCTTGTTAAGTACAGTGTGCCATAACATCGATTGCATTCTAAGAATTTCCTGCATCATATTACCCATTGTGTTTGTAAAGTTATTTAGTGTTTGCACTAATGTTTCCATGGATTTTTCTAGACGACTTAAATTTGAAACTGGAGTTTCATCATTACTTGGCGAAGCACCTAGCATTGCTTCAGAGCTTCAAATTTTGTAATTACTTTTCGAAAATCATCCTCGTGATTCACCTCGTTAATACTACCTCGTTTTATTGCAGCTACATAAAAAGAATTTTCACCAATCAATGAAATCAAACTTTTTATTAACTCATTTGAGTTTTGCACTCTAAGATATATCGGGGGTGGCTTAGACGATTTAATGACGTTTGGTGCTTCAGAGGATTCATCCTCTAGAATCGCAAAACTATTTTGAATATTTATTCTATCAAAAGATGGTACTTTAGAGGCCGAAGCAACAGTTGAGGAGGTAGGGCTGCGACCCCGTTTAAGCAATGTTACGCACCTGTCCATACCAACTTGTACTTGAGGATTTTGACAACTTTTTACTAGTGGGTTGTCCATTGAGTCTTTGTTTGAGTTATTGGTATCATTTCTTACCAAGGTTGTTTTTACCGTCGCGGCAACACTTGCAGGTGCGGCAATACTTGCAGGCTCTGCAAGACTTGTACCCAGAGAGAGCTTAATATTTTTTTATGTATCACTATCCACCGTTTTTGTAAATACCGAGGGTGAAAGGGAACGTGTTCGAATAATTGGCTTAGCCGTTAGGTAATTAATATTGTTTTGTTTTTTGAAGTTCGTATATTTGTGAGATATTCGACTGCTTCCTTTCTATCTACTAAAAATTGCGGCATTTGAGACCATTGTGGTATGTCACGAGGAGAAGCAAGATATTATTCCCAAAGTGATTAAATAAAATCATGCAATTCAGTTGATATTAAACAAGTAAAAATCGGGTCCTAGCTTTCTACTTCTACACCTAGACTCCTAAGTATAGCTAATGAATCATTAACTGATGATTGAATTCTTCTTATAGATTCACTGTTTTCATTGGTATCTACCGGTATAGCGAACAAAATTTTTATTTAATTTAGTTGTCAACCAAAACACGTTTATTTTCATACCGTGTTTGTAAAGCATTCCAAGCTAATTCAAAGTTATCATGATATAGAGGATATCGTTAAAAATGGCACCGGCTTCACCTCTTTTCTAATTTCTGAGATGATAGAAAGGCGAATTAACTACAGGTGGTGTCGAAACGCCTTCTGATTTTGACAGTTCGAGCCTATTTGTTTTGATTTGCTAGTGTTTCCCTGCAGATAACGAAACTAATCAATACATGCATGTAAAGAGTAGTCCATAAAGGAGTAGGAGTACTCCAAAAATACTCCAAATGTATGGTTAAAAGGTGGTCTTTTTAATATTACGATGTCCTAGGTGTGGGCCATATAACCCAGTTTGGCATCAACGGAGTAGTCTTAAAACTACTCCATGTTCATACATACTCTAGTGGACTAGCTTTGAAACTACTCCATGGTATACTCCAGTGGATTAGTTTTAACTTCGTTTAAAAACGAAAACATGTCGTTTAAAGCGAAGTCAGGTCGTCTCACTACAAACACTTTTTAACAATGACAAGGTCCATGCTTGCATAACGTTGGACCAGTCCAGGGAGTAGTCCATTTCATCAAATTGGATCACGTAGTCAATAATATCTGCAGTGTTTGCTGAGAATGGTGAAAAATTTCGAGCCGTAAACACTAACAATGCAATGCAAAACCCCTTATGTTGTTTCTGTTGTTTTTGGATTGTTGTAGTTGCGACACCACCTGTAGTTGAATTCGCCTTGGATGATACAATTACGTTACCGGAGATAGTTCTGAATGATTAATATACATATACAGCAGTGAACTTGTCACGAAAATAGGGCCCTTGTTCATAGCTGCCAAGTAATATTCCCGTGTCGCATGGGGAGTTCTATACAAATATTCATTCCGAAATCAGTTGCGAAGGCAGCTTTCGAAGAAAAAGACAGAAAGCTTTTTTTGGTAGTGATGTGACAATGTGTAAAAGCAGGCCGCAACAATCATCCCAAATGGCGTGATCAAAACAAAAACAACAAACCACGTTAAACATATGCATTAGTATAAAAAACGTTGTGTTTTGTGAAAAACAAAATTCATTTAGTAATACTATTGTTTTGTTTTATAATGTTATTTACTTACTTAAATATTATTAAAACGTGTTGTGGTAAACTTTAAGTTAATTTTTACAACAGTTTTACAAATAAATCTCAACTTAATAAATTTGTGTTCATTGTACTGCGGCATAAAAGATGTTGCAACGAGAAACGCAAAAAGGGCAGCTTTAGAAGAATGAGAACAGAAAAAACCGTAAAATCTTCAGTCTCGTGACATATCTGTTTAGTTATCTGTGGTTTCAACTGAGTCGTCTTTAGACACCATTACTTTGCGACACAACAGAGCATACAGAGATGAAAAAAGTGATGTATAAAAAATTACCAAATCATTTGCGAGGGCAGCTTTCGAAGAAAGAGAAAGAAAATGTTTTTTGGTAGTAAAGTGGCAATGTGTAAAAACAGGCCGCTACTATCAACACGAATTGCGTAATCAAAACAAAATATTCAAAAAGGGCAGCTTTCGAAGAAAAATACAGAAAAAATTACAATGACGCCTCTGTGTGCTCTGTGCTTTGCGATAAGAATCCTTTAAGGTAGAACTACACAACACGCGTTAGCGCGCGCGCGCTCTGTAGACTTCTGTCAAAAAAGTTGAACTAGTGTATTTTCATAGAACAAGCTGCATGCAAAAAAATTTGACGTGTTTGCGCCAGAAAGTTGGTTAACTTTGAACTTTTTAACGCGTTGTGTATTTTTGACAATAAAAAGAATAATTTAACAAATTTGTGAATCATGAAATAAAAACTTATTGAAGAGCTAAAAAAACATACAATATTTATATAAAAAGAATAAATTCAATAAAATAAAATAATCTTAATATAGTATCGAATCCGTTTTCAATGTACAAATTAAAATAGCTGACAGGAACGGCTTCTGTAAGGCGCGTTGTGTAACTTGCAATTTTTCATGCGCTAAAGTTTTTAAACGCACGACAAACGTCGACGAATTAACACGTGCTATGTACATACATACATACATACTTCTATCTTTAAGTTTACCCATTCTGTGTCTAGTTCCCTTAATATTACTAGTCGTAATAGGCATATGTACAAAGATATATTCGTATATATATTTATGACCAAAAACAAAATTCTTAATTTAAAATTTACAAAAAAAAAAAACCAAATTAAAAACAAAAACAAAATTCTTAATGTAAAATTCACAAAATAAAATATAAAAACCACAAATTAACCCTTTATCTTACTCATGAGTCTGGCCAGACCTTTTTCAATGCATTTTGAATGAAAAACATGTGTAACACGGGGAGTTAAGAACAATTTCATTTGTTTTTATTTTATTCTCTTCTATGCTTTTCGTTTTTTTTTTTTTAAATTTTGTAGACAGAGATGTTATAAACATACAGCTGTTTACTATCGTTAAAAAAATTACAGAATCACACAATCGTTACTGCAAGCGAATATATTGTATGTCGACATACATATATAACGATTGTCGATTCGGTAAAAGTAAGTGAATCCCACAGTAATGAAATCAATATGGCTGAAGTGTGCGATCTTATAGAGTTGTGTACTTAATTTTATTTTTTTTTAATTAAATATATCATCTTAATTTTATGTTATTAAAAAAACCAACATAAACTAAACAAAATTTACTTTCGGCGACTTTTTTGTATTTCTTTTTCAGTTGTTGGCTATTTTTCTGTTATATTATACTAGCTTTTTTGTATGCAAAATTTAATTAAAAAAAAAGAAAAAACTGTTACGAAAATTTAAAAAAATTGCCGTTTGACGATTTCTGTCATCCGACTTGGCGATGGAGCTCAAAAAAATCTTAGCTCTTGTAATGTGGAAAAAATTTGCTTTGAATTTTAAAATTTTTATTAATTTTTAGGCAAACACTTTTGTTCTGCCATCAGCTCTTGATGAGTGTGGATTTTTATGTAGTGACTAGCTTAACCCGGTGCGCTTCGCTACACTGCTTTAACCACTTTATCGGTTGAGAGATATTTAATATATGCATCCTATGGAAGGTAGTTCCCCCTGCGCCTACCCGCTTTATTTTTATTTTCAAAGTGAAGTATACCATACTATAGTAAATTATAACAGTTTTTAAGATATCCGATATTAAAAATTAGCGTCCTAAGGGGGGTAACACTTCCCCCGCTGCTTTTTTATTTCAATTTTGGGGCTCAGAAGACCCTACTGCCAAAAGTTCAACAAATTGCTTGCAGCGGCTCTTATTAATATTTCTATCTATGAAGGGTACTGCTCCTCCTCTGGCTACCCCGCCCATTTCTATATTGAAATTTATAGTTTACCATAATAGTAGCCTTAACTACGTTTGAAGACTATCCCTTTAATTGTTCTTCAGTTGAGCGATATTAAATATATGGATCCTATGGGAGGTATTTCCCCTCCTACGCCTACCCGCTTTATTTCTATTTTCAAAAGTGTAGTATACCATAAGAGTGACTTCTGCAAATTTTGAACATTCCCACTATAAAAGTTCTTAAGATATGCGATATTAAACATTGGCGTCCTATGGTGGGCACTACTTCCCCTGCTGCTATTTTATTTCAATTTTGGGGCTCAGAAGATCCTACTACCAAAAGTTTAACAAAATGCATGCAGTGGCTCTTATTTATATTTCTATCTATGAGGGGTACTGCTCCTCCCCTGTTTACCCCGCCCATTTTTTTTACTGACATTTATAGTTTGCCATAGTAGTAGCTTTAACCACGTTTGAAGACGCCCCCTTTAATAGTTCTTCAGTTGAGCGATATTTAATATATGCATCCTATGGGAGGTTTTCCCCCCTGCGCCTACCCGCTTTATTTTTATTTTCAAAAGTGTAGTATACCAAAAGAGTGACTTCCACAAAGTTTGAACATTCTCACTATAACAGTTCATAAGATATGCGATATTAAGCATTGGCGTCCTATGGGGGGAACCACTTCCCCCGCTGCTATTTTATTTCAATTTGGGGGCTCATAAGATCCTACTACCAAAAGTTCAACAAAATGCGTGCAGCGGCTCTTAAGATATGCGATATTTACTATTGGCATTCAATGGGGGGTACCAATTCCCCTGCCCCTATCGAAAAAATAAGCTCACGTGAAGCTACTGTAAAAATTTCAGGAAAATCGGTTCAGTAGTTTAGGAGTCTATAAGCCAACAAACAAACAAACATACAAACATTTTTCATTTTTATATATATAGATATCTTTTGTAAAAAAAAAAAACAAAACAAATTAAAGCCAAACCAAGCTATATTATTTGTACTGGTGCGGAGAATAATATTATTTGTAACAGTAACAAATAGTATTATTTATTAAAGGCACGGGAAAAAAAATAAATGTCAACAAAAGGGGGCAATTTCGTAAATGAACCTCACAAATACTAATTGCAAAAACAACTGGCAGTGCATCTGATCTCCCTTAAATAAAGTTAAGCTCAAGTGTGCCCAACCTCAACGACTACGCTGAATAAGTTCAGAGCGTTAATTCCTTCTTCATCCCGTTTGGCATTAATAAACACTGGAGCTGTGGCAAAACATACAAAAGTGCAAACAGGTATGGATAAATATATTACTATAACCAAGATAAAGGCTAGTCCTAGGTCCACGCAACAGGATCGCATGCCTAAACAATACAAAATGTCATACGTAAGCTCATTGCAAACAAGCCAAAATATATTTTCTGTACTCTCCATTCCTGACGACGAAGAAGCAGAATCGCAGTAACTAAAGAAGCCAAATCTCCACGCATTTATCTGCGAGAGCAAACATCTAATACTATAGTAAACATGTTGTCCGAACTTGTAGGCAAAAATAATTTGTATGTCGTTTCAATACGACGCTCAGTGGCTAAAAATCGTTTTTCATTGGCCAAAATTCAGTAACTTTTGAACCCAAGGAGATATTTTAGTGAGCAGATAGATTCTTAAACTTTTCTCCACTTTCAATTTCATTAAAATCGGTTAAGTAGTTGTTGGGGAATTTAAGGGCAAAGTGGAACTTTAGATTTTTTTTAACTTAAGCGTGAAATATGTTTTTTTTAATTATTTTAAAATATCATTTTTGTATTTAAATAATAATCATTAACATTTTTTTTGTAATAATGGGACACTCAAAAAAATTTCATGTTTACACTATAACAAAAATTTTAACATTAAAAAAATAGTACTTTCAACTGAAAATTTTGCTTTTATTACTGAAAAATTAAAAAAACATTAGTTGAGTTTGATTCTGCTTCTGTGATACTTAAGCTACGGTCACACTTATCAAATATTTGACGAAAAAAACGGGACCAACAAGAAAACTAAATAATCATTTCCTTCAAATCCAATATTTATTTTGATAATAATACCACATCTTACAAACAACAATTTGTTGCTATGTCTAGTAGTATAATTAGTTTATTTTGTGATATTAAGATCATGCTAAATCTCAATAACAATTAATAAAAGTAGGGGTTACGCTTATTTGGTCAAATATTTAATAAGTGTGACCGTAGCTTTAGTTTAATACAATTTAATTATACTGTGATATTTTTAATTATATTTTTGCATTTGTTTTGTTTAATTAAATTTATGTTTTATGTTGTGTTTATGTAAAACAGAATGTGTGTTAAATATTCAAAATGCAGAACTATTAACGAAAGATTATATATCTAATAAAATATCCCTGATGATGTTGGGAATCTCCAACGAAACGTCGGATAAATAAATTATGAAATAATCTTTTATTTGCATAGAATACATGACTTATCAAGACCGATTTAAAATTTTCTAAACAAATCAATAATAAAATAAGGAAAAGGTCGATAAAAAACTTAAATATACATTAGAAATATTCCCTAAAATCTTGCTATTACTAGAGAAGAATCTTATATTTGTTGCTGCAAAATTTGTTAATGTTAGCAAAATAAATCCGCTGAATTCTGATAATATTTTAAATTTTGATAAGAAAATATAGGTATTTGATTTCTTATTTAATAAAACATTTCATACATAGCAATAGATTATAATAGCTTTTGAAACAATATGAGGTTCTGTTTATTATTATTTTTTACTAATACAATCTCTGTCTTAGATGTAATGAATTATTGATTGCATATATTCCATATTCTATTCTGTGTTATTTCTGTTCTTTAGTTGTTTTTTGACTTCTTCATCTAAGTCCTGATGTTCCACTTTCCATTGATTTCGAACACTGGAGATGAGCGGATCTGACGTTGCCAATAATATATTAAATAGATCCTCATTTGTGGAATTTCGTTAAATTTTTCTGGTATTGTGCTCTCTATAAACTCCTTTTTTCTCACACTAAAAAGTGTGAAAATTAGTGCATTGCGGCAATCGTGTGGTCCCAGCTTAAGTGACATAATTTAGCCCTTTTATGGCCAACATTTTTTTCTAAGAATGAAATCATTACTCTTCTGTGCCCCTAGTTGAAATATTATTTCCCAAGAAATTACAAAATTATTAATTTTTTCGCCAAAAACACAACAAAAAGGTTTCAAGGTTATTCAGATTTTTTTTATTTAATTTTTAGGTAAAAACTGATTGCAATTTTTTTTCACATTACCTTTTCTTTTGAAAATTTTTGGGTTTGGCATATACATACATATATAGTTGGAAAAAATTGTTCAATAGTTCTAAAAGTGTAAAGTAAAATGCTTTTTATTCTGCGAATTAAAGATTCGTCTAGATTACCCACGAAATGCAACGTTATACAACATTTAAAATTTTCAAGATCTCAAAATAGTCCGAATTTGTGGTTTTCAAAATATTTTAATATATACAAAACTGCTAGAATTCCACCAAAAGAAAGAATAGTCATTTTAAAAAAATTATTCAGCTTACAAAACGTTATCGGCACACGGCAAAAAAAAACTTCTTAGAATGAAAGAGAATAGAACACAATTTTTTTGTTTCCTCTTGCATTTGCCCAAGAAATCCTTGTAGAAATTATAAAAAAAATCCCTCAGATGTTTGGACGTATATATATACATACATAGATCATATACATATATATCATATATATATATATATAGGAAATCGACAAAAATTCTTGGTATTTAACTGCATTCTTTTATTTGTAAAATTTTAATACTTAGGGTGTGTGTGAAACGGTAGCAAAGTACTCATGGAAGTAAATTTTTGACACTGTTGAGGTGAATAAAATTTCACTAGCCCTAGGGGCTAGTATACATTTTGACATTACCGTAGAAATTTTTGATAATTTTAATTCACCATAGAACTTTGCTACCGTTTCACACACACCCTTTGATAATAATTTTTAATTATACTTCCATGTTTTTACCTAAAAATTAAATATGAAAAATTTGAATAATATTTCAGCTAGGGGCACGGCAGAGTAATGATTTAATGCTTAACAATAAATATTTTTAAAAAATGTTCTCAAAAAATTGTTGGCCAATAAAGGGTTACATTTTGTCACTACTTGATGTTTCCTAAAGCCTAGAACTCTGTTCAAATTTGTGAAAAATGTGGAGCAACATTGATTAATTCACACGAAAATTTGAACATGTATCTATGTTACCTATCATGCGAGTTTGTACAATTTAACGTTTTTATTCCTGCGAAGTATGCGACATTGTTTTGCGAATGTAAACAAATCCCACCTGTATTTTACAAAAAATTAATTTTTTATTTCTTAGTTAATAATTAGATCATCCTTTTTAGCTTTTGCTTAAAATTCCACGTGAAATAAGTCCAGCTTACATTATTTCGTAGTTGTAAAAAATGTTGCTAGAAATATTTCGGAACTTTTTCACAAAATGAACAGAGTACAACTCTATCAACATTATATCATAGATATTCCGTTGTTTTCATATTATTTAAGTAAAAAAGTAACTAAAACTAAAATCAACCATGGTCACCTGGTACTGATTTGTTCGTCGTTCGCCGGCGTATGAAATAGAAATTAATCTATTGTATGACGAATTTCGACCGACGCCGTGATTGTGTGTATTTTCATATACACAAACATGTTTTATTTTTGGCTACGAATATTCGCGGCCAAAAATTCGTCGTTCGTCGCAGTTGTGTTCCTAGCATAAGGCGAGTCGGTCCAATGCAACGATCATCACGCTATGGCCCCAGGGGCCGAGCACTTTTCGTGAATTTCACACACACAACACGAAGGTAAACGAAACTCTCTTAAACAATTAAAAAACAAAAACAAAGCACTTGTTAATATCTCAACTGAGTATTCCCTGTAAATATTATTGGAACACCTGATCCAATTTCACGAAATGGACTACTCCATGGACTGGTCCGATGTAATGCAAGCATGGACCATGTCATTGTTAAAAAGTGTTTGTAGTGAGACGACATGTCTTCGTTTTTTAACGTCATGTTTTCGTTTTAAACGAAGTTAAAACTAATCCTCTTGTGTACACAATGGAGTAGTTTTAAAACTACTCCTTTGTAGTCTAAAGATGGGTTATATGGTCCTGCCCTAGGAGATCGTAATGTTAAATAGACCATGTTTTTCCATACGTTTGGGTTACTTTTGGACTAGTCCCAGTCCCTTGTGGGCTACACTTTACCCGCGTGTTTGGACTGGTCCTATTATTTGCAGGGTTTATATTTACACACACTACTTAACACACATTTTTAACTGGCTCTCTTTGTGATTACCTCTGGTCCGTAACTATGCTTTAAGAGCTGGAAATGCAAACTGTGTAGACATTTCTGTTCAGTAAGATTTGTCAAGTCTTATGAATTGTTTGATGCTACAACGACGCTTCCAAATTGTGGAAATTTACTTTAAAAAAATAAACCTGTTCGCGGGCACTTTTATCAAAATTATGGTTAGTGAATAAAAGGCTACGTCAATAAGCTAAATTGCTGTATTTGGAGCGGGAACAATTTCAGGAAGTTGTTCTGTAACTGGCCCCTCGTTCGTGCGATTAAACGCATCTGGATAACTTTTTATGGAGCTATTTTAGGTCCATATTTGGAAGCCAATATTCAAGTCCAAAATTGAACAGAATGGACCGTGTAACTTGTAGCGCGGTAGATATCTGCGTGAAATCATATTTTAAAAACAAGTAATAGTGCTATATTCGGCTGTGCCGAATCTTATATACCCTTCACCATGGTGCAATAAGAACAAAAAATTATGTGAACACCATTCTTAAGATATAAATAATTATATTTTGTGCCACGCCCACTTATCCAAACCGTCCACATTAGGTCGGATGTTGTGTTTTGACAACCAATTTTTTGGGAAATATGTTCCATTAAAAATTGCCGATGTTTTGATACATAAGTCGTTTTCATAGGTCATATGGCAGCCCTAAAATGTAGGATTATATAAAAATTTTGATGTTTTTTAGCCCATTTTTGGAGTATTTTGCTAATGAATTGCCCATTATCTAACCGATTTGATTGTTTTATATACCGGCGTGTTAAGGAATAATTTATATACATTTATATACACTTGTATATACAGTAGTTTTGACTAAACTGCCTTTTGTTTACGTGCACTTTTGACTTAAGTGCACAAAATTTATAATTTTTGGAATTATTCTTTTTAATTCCATACAAATTCTTTTTTTAAGTGCACTTTCTATACCTGCACATTTAAGATAAATGCACAAAATTTTTGGCATTTTAAAATTATTTTCATACAAAATATCAAAGTTAGCTGCACTTTGACTTAACTGCCCAAAATAAATATTTTCTGGAATTATTCTTCAAAATCCTTGTTTACGTGCATTTTGTATACCTGCACATTTTTCATATTTTTGGGCAGCTTTAAAATATTTTCATACAAAACATCAAAGTTAGCTGCACACATAAAAATAAATGGTGGCCACTTTTTCACATAAATATCAAATTTAAGCTGTTTATAAAAATCGCAATTATTTTGTTTTTTATGTTCTTTGTGAATTCTCATTGTTTTTGTTAATGTTTCTTTTATATTAAATAAACATACATTCATGTATAAAATGATCTGTTATTTCCCAGCTAGCATAGGCTGTTTATTAGACGATTATGTTTAATATACAAGTCCTAAAAGAATCTTCTGGTGATTATCTGACGAGTAACAAAAACATCTAAATCTTTTTTTAATTAATTTATTTTTTTTTTATTTTTTTTTTTGACACACTCGTCTTTAAATCTTGAAATTAAACTTTTGGGACTCTGTAAGTCAGTTTTTGAAGTATGAAAATGCTATTGCCAATACAATTTTAATAAAACAAACCGGATCTGCAAAAAAGGATTTTCCGTTGATTTCGCTACCTTAAGGTTTGTTTTATAGAAATTGTATGAAATTTAGAAGTTTTGGCATGAAAAATACGCCTGATGCCCTTATTTAGGTAGCTTAGTCATCAACTGAGTATTTCACGAGTTGTAAAATAATACCAGCATGAGTCTCATACGACTCTTAGCATGCTTTTTGAAAGACTCGTTAGATAATCTCAACATACATCATAAACGATTCCCTTTACTATTAATATAAGCGTTTTCGCTGTGTTATGGAAGAATCTCTCATACGAATCGTCTACAATTAAAAAATGAGCTCGTCGATTATCAAAAAGACTCTTTGTGAGATTCCCAGTTGAAATAAAATTTTAATAAAATATAAATTTATGTATTAAAAAAACAATTTTTTTATTCTACTTTTAAATCAAACACCTAACTTTAGCTGCACTTTTGTGCAGGTAACCACAAATGTGTACCTGCACATTAAGGCAGGTAAATGCATTTAAGATAACTGCATTTTTGATTTACCTGTACAAAAAATCGTGCAAAGGAGATTGTGCAGCTAAGTCAAAACTACTGTATTTTAACAAACTTAATTATAAAAAATAAAAAATGAGTAATTTTTGGGAATTCAGTATAACTCAGCCATTTTTTAACCGATTTGACAGAATTATATACCGACGTGTTTAAAAAGAAATTTACCATTTAGCAGAGTTATAAAGCTTGGACTCGGGGAGATCTATGGGAGGTACCACGCCCACTTCTCCAATCCCGCCCACATTTTGTAGGATGGTGTGTATTGGCTACCTAAATGTGTGTACCTAATTTGGAAACTTTGGCTTTTGCCGTTCCCCAGATATACAGCAAAAAGTAATAAAATTACAACAACCACAAGGGATTTTTAAAAAATATTAGAGGTAGTCGTGGTTTTTTACTCATATCTCAGCCATTTGTGGATCGATCTTGCTGAATTTCAATAGCAACCGATGGTAGACTATATGTGACATAAATGTAAAACAACCTAGCCGCTATCATGTCTGGAGTCTCCGGAAAACACATATCAAACGTAAGACGGACGGATATCGTTAAATCAACTTCTCTCCCCATAAGGACCCAGAATATATATACTTTATAGGGTCTAAGATCAATATTGTAGAAATCACAAACGGAATGGCAAACTTATATATACCCTTTTCCACCTGAAGTGAAGGGTATAATAAATGCCATGAAATTATCTACCAGATTTAATAAAAAATTTCATTCCAACCATAGCTTGTCTTGTTTTATTATTTTAAGTTCTCGTGCAAGAAAAAAAAAACCTTCTAAACATTAAAATTCAATTTTATACCTATTTGAAATATATATTTGGCAATTAACAAAAAAAAAAAATATGTAAGAAGGAGTTTAGACGAAGATTTATTAGCTTGTTTTTTAGACTTGAAAAATTTGTTCCATATTCGCCCACAAATTTATTACAGCAATTCTCTGATATCTGGAAACATTTGACCAACATGTTTATATTTTGAAGCATTTGAAATTTTTAAATTGTACTAAAAATGTAATTGGAGTATTTCAGTACTTTTGCAATGCTAATAGTACTGAAAAAAGTACAATTGTACCGACTTTATGATCCCTGATATACATACAAGTTATGGTTCTGTTATACCAGAGAGCCAAATAATGTTAATTAAATAAGAAACACGCGGCACGTTCTTTCTCACAACAGCAACTGACTGTTTATTTTCATATTTTTTTTCTATAATTCATTTAATTTAACCTAATTTAAATATTCGCTTAAGTTAATTTTACAATTATTGCGAACTTTTTAAGCCTAATTTAAATATTTTGTTTATTACAAAATTTGGATTTTTATTCGACCTTTTCTTTATAGAATCTCAAAGAAATGAATACTCAAGCTCGAGGTAATAAGTTTTTTTTAATAATTTTTATTTATTTTAAATATGTACATCCAATATTTCGATATTCCTTGAATATCATCATCAAGGATAGTCTGATAAAAATTTAAAAACTTATGACCTCGAGCTTGAGTATTTATTTCTTTGAGATTCTATTTTATTTATTATAGATTATTTTGTGTTATTGCGGATGTTACAATTATTTAAAAACTTATTTTTACATACATTAAATATTTTGTTTATTACAGTTTATTTTAATAATACTTGTGTTAACAGTTTTAAGTATTGAGTTATGTCGCTGCAAGTAATAGGGAGTAGGACTTTTCCAAAAGTAATCCAAACGTATGTTAAAAAACCTGGTCTATTTAACATTACGATGTCCTAGGGCAGGACCATATAACAAGGCTTTGGATAACAAAGGTGTGGTCTTAAAACTACTCTATGGTATACTAAAGAGGATTAGTTTTGAAGTCGATTACAAACGAAAACATGTCGTTAAAAAACGAAGACATGTCGTCTCAATACAAACACTTTTTAACAATGACATGGACCATGCTTGCATTACATCGGACATACATATACAATAATAAGAAAAATTAGGTCATTCCACTTTTATATATTCTGGTTCCTTGAGTAATTCTTAGCCGATTCAGCCATATCCGTCTGTCTGTTGAAAACACGCCCCCTTTCGAAAAACTCAAAAAAAATTAACAAATTCAAATTGCTTGTAGTTATCCTAAGCAGTTTGGGATTGAAATCCAGCTAAATCGGTTCAAAATTTATCATTTTGTTTCAAAAACTTACATAAATGGTGGAACAATGCACGGAATGATGTAAGATTTTTCCAGTCTAATTCGACTGGAAATCACACTGTAAAAATCGGCCCACAATTTACCATAGGCCCCATATAAACCCTACTTTTAGAAAACAGTTGCCTTTTAGAATAAGATCGAAGATAAATGATCAGACGATAAATCATATGAGGAACTAATTAGTAATAAATTGCGCTTGATGCTTTTAATTATGCAAAGTCGATAAGGTCCGGTAGTTTGACGGTGTTATATAGCTGGTTACCTCTAGGACTTGCGCGTTTGGTGCCCCAATAAGTATGCTTAGCGTAGTAGTCGCTTGACTCAATGAATTTCTGTCCCAATGTGGAAAAGTAGTTGAGAAAGTTATCGTGTGCAATTTTGTGTACAGGGGGGCAATATACGGATGATATCGAAACAAAAATAAAGGTATGTGTGGAAGGTTTTAAAAAAATTTGGTTTCCACAATGTTTTGGAGCAATAGGTATGATTATTATGTAAATTTAAAATAAAAAAACGAGACTGAAGGTTAAAACACGTTGGCCACACGTTGGTTGAAATAGGTAAATTTAACTGTCAGGTACGAACACGACCAGCTTTCTTTTGGTAGAAATTACGGGCATTAAAATTTAACTAATTTTGAAAGAAAGTCCATAAAAATATTGCTTTTTGTATACTTCATACTTTGAGTACCAATTATCTTAGCAAGTAAAACTCTTGAAAAAAGGAAAAAATGCAGTCATTGTGTGAGTAATTGAAATCAAAATTTCGTTCAATTTCAATTCCACTTCATTTCGATTTCTAGAACATGCCCGCTAATGTTTGATTTTTGCGTTATTTATTTCAGTTTTTTCTAAATATGTAGATCGATTGTAATAATTGTGATTTAAAAAGCGATCTAAATTTTTCCAAAAACATTTTGTTTCGCGATGACATTGGCACGGCAGTGTCATCGGCTATAGCTTACCGGGAATGGGAGGTTTGTGTCCATCTCGGTTTTTACTAGAGTTGGGCAAAATCGTTCCTTTTGTGGAATCGTTCCGACCGATCCGAAAGATCAAAGAAACTAGGTCGTTCCTTTCGTTCATGGTTCCGGTTTTTTACTTTGAACAATGAATGAACGAGGAACGAAAAAACTTCTCTGTCGTTCGTTAAAACGTCAACAATCAAATATTTGTTATTGTTTGTTTTTATGTTGTTGCGTAACAACTACCACATATATACATACATATGTATGTATTTTTTAAAATGTTTGTAAAAAATAATAATAAGTGGTATATTGCTAACATATATTTCTATGGATCACATTAGTAATTGATTTAATTAGAAATTTTTTATATGTATGTCACGACAAAAATACACAAAAGTCGACAACATTGATCAAACCTACAACAATACATGTGATCATCCACGAGGAACGACAAAAAAGGAGCTATTGAAAAAGTCCGCACTGTTCCTTTTAGGAAATCGTTCAATGGAACTAGGTCGTTCCGGAACGACACAACTCTAGTTTTTACAATTATTAGGTTTATTCGCGCTAGGGTAGCCAGATTTTGAATTCGGAAAAACAGTACATTGAACACAAAAAAACAGTACAATCAAGAAAAAAACAGTACATTTTTTTTGCGAAAACACAACTATTCATTTAATTTATTATATATTTAAAACTTTTGATTGAATATGCAACAATTATATAACGAAAATACTTAAAATGTGTAACACCAAATGAATGATTTCCGTTTTATGGCATTTTATACGTATACGAAATTACTCCATTTGCGTTAAAAAAAACACTAAACCGAAGCATTTGGCCTAAAGGTTTTTTTTTTGAAGACAGGAAAACCATAACATTCCTGTAAGCCATATAAGAAAGGAGAAAAGCCTAACTTATCTTAAAACTATTAACTCGTTGATTGTGTAAGTAGGACTTTCTTAAAGCATATTGGTATTTAAAGCAATTTTCACCACACACATAGTTGCAAAAATTTGTTCCAACTAGGAATCCCAGGAATTTATACATGGCTATTTCCAAAAAACGTCAACCACAAAAAATGGAAAAAAAATTTTTCTTTTCAAGATTTATTTAGAGAATTGCTTATATTTTTTAATATATGCGTATAAATTAATTGATTCGAAAAAAAAGATAAATGGTAAACGAAGTACTACAACTTTTAGAACATACATACTTGTGTATATTAGAAAATATGCATTTAGAACAACAATACTCTAATCTAAGGCATATTTATGATCTGAAAAACATTTTTTATTTAGTTTCTTTTATAAAGGATTATAAATAGCAACATAAAAAAATTTTAAATCATGGTGGAAAAATTGTCCCGTTTACAATTTCTTTAACAATTTATTTAAAAAAAATGTAATTCATATTTTATTTTGAAATCCAAACCATTTTTAGGGCACATTAGTATGCAACATTTTAAAATTAATCCCAATAAAATATTGTGTCAGGTTTCGGAGAAATCACTGTTTTAACGGTTACCCCTTAAAACCCACTTCCGTTTTTTGTCCCGTTTACAAACACTGGTTTTTTGCAATTATCTCGGAAGCCACGACAGTAAGCGAAAAATTTCATTTAAGGAAATTAAAGAGCTAATTGAGAGTTAAAAGAATCATTAATATAAAAAATTAAAATCAGGTTGTTTTTTACAGTTTTGTCAATATAAACGTGTGCGAATGTCCCGTTTACAATCTTGGAAGTGCCCATATACATACATATATAGTTGCACATATCATATAGAATTTGAGAAAATGTATGTGTCCTAAGTTAATTTTCCAATTTTACCAAGTTCGGCTATAATCTATAAAAATCCAAAGAACATAGTTTGGTGTATTTTTATTTAACAAAATCTGAAAATATTAAAGTAGTAAAAAACAAGTTTCAATAAAATTAATACGCTAACGTAGCTTTTCTTTATTTCAAAAGTAGTTTAGGTAGAGAAAAGTGGTCCTGCAAGCAATTAGGTATTTTTATAAATTTTGAGCCCGGAGAATTTTAAATTTGTACGTTTTCAATTTCACGTGATTTCGATTTCCAGAACTTGCCCGAATATTAAATTAAAGGAATAAAAGATAATTGTGTTGGAATAAGTATTTATTAAGTATTTAAAAAATATAATATTTTTGACAAAATTTCGATTTTGTTTTTGTCTTTTTCAGGTGTTTATGGAAAAAAACTATTGGAAGAGGTAGCCATAAAATCATATGTCTTAAAAATAATAACATGAAAATATACAACTGCTGCGAGTCACCTATTATAATTAAGATTGCTACTGCGTATTTATGAGAAAACAATGACCATAGCGTAAAAAGACTTATTATTTTAGAGCTTTTTTGTTTGAAACACAACACTTTTTTAAGCTATGTACTGCTATTTTCAAAATATGAGTTTAACCGGGGTTTTCTTAATATCTTGGTTTTTTGTAGACTGAACACAAAAAAAACAGTACAAAAAACAGTACAAAGTGTAAAAAACAGTACATTTGCGTACTGTTTCGGACATTATGCATAAAACAGTACAATTGCAAAAAATCAGTACATGTACTGTTTAAAAAAGTACGTATGGCAACCCTAATTCGCGCCAAAATGTAAATTATGTTAAAAAAATAAGAAGCAATTAATAACGAGCAACGATGTTCAAAATACATAACATAAAAAAACGGACCGACATTTTGATGACAAAAATTTTCACACTACGATTGTTTGGCAGGACTCGAAACCTTGGGACAAGACATAATGGTCCCGATCAGGCTAAATACCGCATATGTCAAGTTAATACTATGTCCACTGCTGAGTATGTATCCATACCTTTCGAGCGATACCACATCGATTGAAAGTATCGATAACTTAAAGGCATTGTTTCATACCTACATGCCGGACCTTTTTGTTTTCGAATCAAACAGCTTTGATATATTAGAAAGTAGATTATAGGCCTATATGACTCAACTTTTGTTTGATCCTTTCCTGATTTAGGTATCATGCTGACTAAGGAAACATTCCACTTTTAAGGATAGTATTAAAGACGTAAGATAGCATTGAAAATTAAAAGAATAAATTTCTTTGCTACAAAAGCATTTTTTTGCTGATCTTTTCAAAACCAGGGGCTTTTTTGAGGCTTAATTCACAAACAGCCTTTTCTATTTCTCAAATCTTAGGGGAACAGCTGCTCTAGCAGGAACAGGTGGTAACTCGCAGTATCGTGGGATATATTTGGGATAAATACGTTTTTTAAATGACTAACAAACAGATTTCCCTTTTTGTTATTATTTCTTGCCCAACTTCCGTTCAAGTTTTTTAATGGTGGCTTAGAGACAACTGGCCTTTTTAGATTTTTAGCTGCACTCCATAATGAGTAGTCTGAGTGTGGAGTTGCATCAAGTTCCTTAAGATATTTTTGCAGAGAAGCCATTTTCTGAGTCTGCAGTAACTTTCTTAGCCTTTTTGTACACTCTTTAAATAAATTCTGAAGTTGAGGGGATCTGTGCAATTGCCACTCTCTTCGAGCTCTTTTTTCAGACGGGAGACGCTCAACATCTGTGGAATAAATTTTAATATTTTTAGTTTTTTTTTGGGTCATACTATAATGTTGCATATTTATTTGTTATTTATTTATTGAAATCCTGCTGCTCAACAAGAATATATCTTAAAATTATAGAGAGAGTATTAATGCTAATAGATAAGAAGCCACAACAATTTGATAAAGAAAAAAAATAATAAAAAATAAATAAAATTAAAAAGTACAATATTAAAACAAAAATTAAAAGTACAAAATAAAAATTAAAAAGTACAAAATCAAAACGTTCGAAATAAAAATTAAAAAGTACAAAATTAAAACGTACGAAATACTAATTAAATAATACAAAATTAAAGCGACAACAAATTAAAAGTTCAAAATTAAACAAATTTAAATTAAAAAAAAAAAATGAAAAGTGGAAAGTGGAAAGTTATATGACCTGTGGTCTATTTATTGAAGAAATTTAAAAGATTTTGTTTGAATTGTATTGCGTTGCTGACTTGCTGTATGTTAGGAGGAAGGGAATTCCAAAGACGTGCAGCATTGATGAAAAATTGCCATTCCGATATAAGGCATCGATGCACAGGTATTATCAACCTTTTGCCTCTCAAGGCTCTTGTGAAGTGAATCATATAAAATAGGCAAGCTGGTACTTTAGTGTAGATGATTTTATGCAAAAACATTAGCATTTTCATATTTATTAAGTTTTCAAATGATACACCATAAAGACATTTTGAGAACGATGATACTCTTTCATGCCTTTGCAGTCTATAAACGTATCTTGTAATGTTATTGTAAAGTATATTAAGTTTCCTTTTACTATTAGAGTCATACTTGCCGAATAGTTCACAGCCATACAAAAGTCCTGGAATTAAATATGGTTTAGCCAGGAGCTTCCTTACGTTAAGCGGTGTAAAATATTGTGTAGCCCAAAGCGATTTTAACTTCTGGTAAGTCTGTGCCACTAGTGCATCAATATGACTTAACCAAGTCAAGTTGTTATTAAATACTATCCCTAAATTTTTCACTTTTTGAACAATCTCAATAGGCTGGTTGTTAATCAGTACATTAATGCCGGTGATATGTTGGATCTCCTATGTATTATCATAAATTTTGATTTTTGCGTTTCTGTCTGCCCAGCAGAAAATTCTGTTCAGATCATGGTTGAGTTTTTCAACGTTCTCCGCTACGGAGATTACTGGGCTACTGAGGTATACCTGAACGTCATCAGCATACATGTGTATATTGCAGTGTTGCAGTAGTTGTGGCAAATCATTAGCGTAGATGGAGAATAGCAATGGCCCCAATATGGAACCTTGAGGAACTCCCCTTGAGACTGATATGGGCGTGGAAAGGTTATTATTGACACATACAGACTGAAAACGGTTAGTGAGGTAAGAATATAACATTGATGTAGCCGTTGTTGAAAAGTTGAAGAGATGTTTCAGTTTCAAAGAAAGTATTTGATGATAAACCGTGTCAAACGCCTTAGAATGATCAAGAAGTACTAAAAAGTTCACTTTTCTATTATCGAGATCACGTCTTATGTTCTCAGTCACTTCAGTTAAAGCTGTTACGCAACTATGTTGATTTCGGAAACCAGACTGCTTGCATGTCATTAAGTGATTTTCATTAATATATGTGGTCATTTGGGCACATAATAATTTTTCTAATGCTTTAGAAAGAAAGCTCAATATTGAGATTGGCCTCTATTCAATGTTTGACTTGGGTATTGGAATTATCTTTGCGTATTTCCATTTATCAGGAAACTTACTTGTTGTTATAATGGTGTTGAAGAGATGTGTAATAAAGGGCAGAATCAATGGTAGTATAATTCTGATGAATTTCGGATGTATGTTATCGAAGCCAACTGCATTTGATTTGACAGAAACGAAGCTAGATATCACATCTGTTTGATTAACACATGAGAACTCGAATGGAATTTGGGTTTGATTATAACAAGAATCCACACTATTGTAGTCGTTCTGTATTCCTGAGACGTCTGCAGAATTTATGGGGAAATTGGTAAAAGCCTTGTTGAGTTCATCCAGGTCAAGTATGCAGCCACTGTTGTTACACTTCCTACCAATTCCTATATCCTGAATAGTTTTCCAGGTATTTTTGGAACTTACTGCAGCACTGAACTTTTCGGAGTAAAATTTTGACTTTGCCATACGTATTTTTTTATTTGCGTCTCTTCTGGCAACACAAAAAGCAGTTTTCAGACTCAACGTTCTAAAACGTTTCCAACGGAGGTAAGCCAAATCTCTGTTTTTAATCGCTTGCAAAACTTCAAGTATTGTTTTGTCCGTCTTGCTGTTAACACGTTTTTTCTTTATTGTTAATGCTAAAATTAAATTACTGGTGTTTACGTCGTCCGTCAATTAAATAGAAAAAAAAATAAATAAACAAAATAAAATAAAAAATTTAGATAAATACAAAAGAAATAGTTTAAACTTAAAACAATAAAATAATCCAACAATTTTACATATTAAACTAAAAACACAAATTCCAAAACAAACAAAAAATATACACAAAATATAACTGAAAATATTTAAAAAAAAAAAAAAACACAACACTTAAAAAGAAAAAATACAATAACAACACTCACTTAATAACTGTGGCTTCAATTGGAAATAAAAAAAAATAAAACAAACAACAAAAACAATAAAACACATTTCAACTCTTTTAAAAATCTAATTTACAATAACAACTAAACAAGTGCACAATCATCTACATAAATAACCTACAACACACATCAAATACACAACCACACAATATCAGGATACATTTACACCTCGATATACGCGATTAAAAATATATTTTTTTGGCAATGACCAAACGAAGGGCTTTTATGTCCCCGTTTACAGTGCCATTGCTGTTCACTTTTCCCATACCATTTTTCTACGAAGTTTAATTGGCATCATGCCAGATTGCTGTTGGTTACTTAATGACAAAGGCCTTGAATCTTCTTAATTTGTAATGACAGGTAGATTTCGCATAGACTTCTGCAATATACGCGGATTGAGAGCGAATTATTTCTCTTTATATGCTCACATTAGCTTCCATCGGCCGGATGTTTTCGCCTTATGTGAAACCCAGGTGTGTGGGGATGCTGATCCACAGGATTTTCCCATACCTGGGTATCAACTTCTACCCCTTTTTTCTCTTCATAGGGGCCTTGCGATGTACATTCGCAACGATGTTGTGTACCAGTACCAGCAACAACTTACATGTGGTGATGCGGAATTTAGTTCCCTCCGGGTTAAATTCCGGATCAGGACACACATGTTGCATTTCGGATTTCTGTATAGAAGTCCAAACATGGAAACGGCGGCTTCCCTTAATGGCTTTGACGCCCTTTCCGATACCATTTCTAGAATCCTGGAAAGTTGTCCGAACAGTGAAATTGTAGTTGCTGGCGATTTTAATGTCCACAACTGTTCCTGGCTTCGCCATTCGAGCCATACAACTCCCGAGGGCCAATACGTTGAGTTATTCGCCGCGCATAACCACTTAGCGCAATTAGTGAATGAGCCAACACACAATTCGTGTGTTGTAGGGCAATCTCGGAATACTCTTTGTAATGTCGTAAGACAAAAATAAACCAAACACGAGCAGCTGCAGATGCTTACTGACAAAAAACTTTATTTATGTAAATTCTCAAAGTATCATAATTGAAGTTAAAGAATTACAGCAACTATATACATAAGTATATACGTTATTAGTTTTGTAGCATTATATCTATGTGTGTAGTATTAGGGTGGCGTGTAAATACCAGTACTCTACATGCTCCTCCTAAAGCTGTTGCTACAATATAAACTTAATTATTTAAATACGTACAATAGTTGTTTAAGTTTGAGAGATAGGTTTAAGTTACGAAAAAAAAATATTAATCAATTTCTAAATCTGATAAATTTAAATTTGAGTTTGACTTTTTTACTACTCTACCTCCTTCTCGTGGCCTGAGTTCTCTTCTAGTGCGTGAAACATCTACCTGAGGCTGCTTGTTTGGCTCTAGTGTTAAGATGGTGTTGCTGTCTGGTAACGTTTGTACATCCGCTTCGACAGCTTGTTGTTGTGAAGTCGATTGATTCCTGATCTGATCAAGATGACGTTTTATAACGTGATTGGTATGTGATAAACTGCAGGAATACGACTGAGGTCCAAGTTTTTCCTTTATAATTGCATGAGTCCAACCAGGCTTGTTTGGATTACGATAGTCACGCACCATAACATTTTGACCTTGCTTGAAAGTTTCATTCCGATTTCCCTTGTGGTTCACGACGTTGCTGTGTTGAGAACGGACAATTCTTTCTTGTGTTGTTCGTGGTTTGAGGTTACTGAAACGAGTTTTAAGTTGTCTTCCAAAGAATATTTTTGCTGGAGATTCGCCTGTACTACAGTGGGCCATATTGCGATAATCCATCAAAAATCTGCATAAAATTTGATCTAAACTGGCATCATTGTTTTGATCTAAGTTTGCTAAGATAGACTTCTTGAATGTCTTGACAAAATTTTCAGCTTGACCGTTGGTGGAAGGATGGCCAGGCGCCGTTAATATGTGGTTGATTCCATTTATGGATAAAAAAGTTTGGAATTCACTTGAAGTGAATTGACGACCGTTGTCACTTACCAGTGTATCCACCAAACCATAACGCGAAAACATTTCCCTTAATCTTCCAATTACAAAGGCTGTTGTCATCTCTTTAGTTTTGAAAATTTCAACGAACTTTGAAAATGAATCGATGACAATAAAAAAATAAAAGTTTTTTATTGGACCAGCAAAGTCGATATGGATTCTGCTCCAAACCGATCCACTTGGTGTCCATGGTATTAAACTGCTCCTTTCAGGGCTAGATTGCAATTTTTGACATGGCATGCAGTTTTTTATTAAATTTTCTATATCTTTGTCAAGTCCATGCCACCATATATAAGATCTGGCAAGTGCCTTGGTTTTTACAATGCCCAAATGTGAAGAATGCAATTCATTCAATATTTTTGTTTTGAACTTTTCAGGTATAACTGTTCTAAAACCCCACAATATGCAACCACATTCAACAGTGAGTTGGGTATACTTTTCTCGAAATGGCGTAAAACGTTCATCTTTCAAATTGTATAAAGTCCCATTTAAAATACATTCTGCGACTTTAGATAAAATTGGATCTCGCCTAGTTTCACATGCGATATCTTTGAAGTCTAAATTGAATAGATTTTCCTTTTCAATGAAATTTATGTAAGAATTTTCTGTGCTTTCATTATTAAATTTACGTTGAGGCATTCTAGAAATGCTATCAGCTTCATTGAGGCTTCCCTTTATGAATTCAATGGAATATTCAAATCCGGATAATATGACTGCCCAACGCTGCATACGAGCTGAAGCCATGCTTGGCAAACCTTTGTTGCTTCCGAATATAGTGAGCAACGGGCGATGATCGGTTTTCAAAATAAAAGTATTTCCAAGTAAATACTGTTTAAGTTTGGTGACGCAAAACACAATCGCTAACGCTTCTTTTTCAAGCGTACTGTAATTCTTCTCGGATGTGGATAACGCCCTAGATACGAAAGCTATTGGCCTTTCACCATCAGGAAATTTATGTGATAAAATTCCTCCCACAGCGCTGTTAGAAGCATCTGTGGTTAATACCACTGGTAACTTAGGATTAAAGTGGACCAAAACTTGGTCAGATGTCACTGCTTCCTTTATAGTATCATAGGACTCTTGGCAAAACTTCGACCAAACAAATGGTACATTTTTGCCTAATAAACGGTAAAGTGGGGACATAATGTTTGAAAAGTTATTTATAAGTTTTGAATAATAATTCGCCATACCAACAAAAGCTCTTAATTCCGATATATCATTTGGAATTGGTGCAGAGATTATACTAGAAATTCTATCGTTATTCTTGCTTAATCCATTTTTATCGATGTCAAAACCAAGATACAAAATTTTCGGTTGAAAGAAAACCGATTTCTTTATGTTTAATTTTAATCCAGAGGATTGCAATTTATTGAGCACCAGTCTCAACGTTTTAACATGTTCCTGCATACTTTTACCTGTGACAGTGATGTCATCCTGATAGACGACAACATTCGGAATTCCCCTTAAGACGTTCTCCATGATTTTCTGAAATATAGCCGCAGCTGTTTTAACTCCAAACAGTAAGCGTTTTACTTTTAATGTCCCAATATGGGTACTTAAGGTACAAAGTAGCTGCGATTCTTCATCAAGAACAAGTTGATTCTATGCATTGGTTAAGTCAAGTTTGGTAAAAACTTCTCCACCTCCTAATGACGCAAATATCTCGTCGATTCTTGGTAACGGGTATTTAAAATCTATCAAAAATTTATTTATGGTGACCTTAAAATCGCCACAAATTCGTATGTCACCATTGTGTTTTAAAATTGGCACTAGCGGAGTTCCCCAATCCGAATTATCAATAGGTTCCAACACACCTGTTTCTATTAAATCGCGTAATTGTTTTTCAATTCTGTCCTTCCATGCAAGTGGCAAGGGCCTTGGCTTGCAAAATATAGGTGTTACGCCTTCACTGACTTTCAAAGAAACTTTACTAATTTTAAACTCACCCAATTTATCCTCAAAAACTTCGCAAAACTCACTTTTTAATTGATCAACTATTGCAGCATACGAATTAGTTGGATTTATATGGTTGACTTGCATAAGTTCAAAGTTAAACGAACGTAAAAACGATCGACCAAGTAAAGGTGGATTTGTAGTGTCAACAACAACAACAGATTTTGTACTGCCTTCAAAAGTTACAGCCGCATCATATTCACCCACCAGCTTCAATTTATCACCACTGTAATCAACGTATGGAACAGTACAGGAACGAAGTTCCTTCTTAATGTTATTTTCTTCAAAAAACGAAATTGGCAACAATGTACACGGGGCACCTGTATCACAAACTGCCTTAAGTTTGATACCATCAATGATGACTGGCAGAGAGTACACGTCACTAGAATTTCCCTCAGACACACTGAAAATAGAATAGTTAAAAAATCCTTATTATGATCATTATCATGAATATCATTAGACACATAATTATCATCAGACACATAATTTACACTTCTCTCCTTATCACAACACACTGAGGCTAGATGACCAATTCTACCACACGAATGGCATTTGCTATTCTTGTATTTACAAGATTGAGAGCTATGGTTTCTCCAACCACAATGAGAGCATGCAGAACTTTTTTCGCCACTGCCAATGCCCCTGTCAACTCTTCCGCTGTTTCTGCCACCACCGCTGCCTCTGCTACCAGCTCTGTCAACGTTATCACCATTACTTCTTTTTGCTTCTTTGTTTTTTTGAAAATTTTTTTGCTCGTTGGGCCGAGCTTAACGAATTTTACCGGCATTTCAACTGGAAACTTTGTTTCCTTGACGATAATGTTGATGCCGCAGCAAAAAAGGTCGTAAATGTAATTTTGCTTGGAATGAAGCTTTTTATTCCCTCGAAGCAAATTTCGGTTAAACCAAAACTTAAGTGTTGGTTTAACCAGACGTGCAAAAATGCAGTCAGATCCAGAGAGGAGGCGTTTAGTAGTTGGCGTTTGAATAAAAACGCAACTACTGATCACCTACGAAAGAAGGCAAGATCTGAGTGTGCCAAAGTACTTAGACGGGAAAAATTTCTACACGAACAGCGTCTTCGTGCTAAGGTCCTTGCTGCTCCTCGAGGCAGTAAGACCTTTTGGTCCTTCGTTAAAAGAGTAAGGGGCAGTGCTAGTTCTTCTATCCCAGCGCTTTTAAAGGACGACCAAATATTAACTGACCCGATTGATAAAGCTAACCTCTTAGCTGAACTGTTTGCAAGTAATTCGTTCTTGCCGGAAAGCAATCAATCACTGCCCGTTGTCGGAAGAGTATCATGTACTATGCCCAAGATATTTTTCCGATCAAGCGCAGTCAAAAGGGTTCTTTCGGATCTTAACGTAAACAAGTCACCGGGGCCGGATGGCATATCAGCACTGGTATTGAAACAGTGCTGTTCGACGTTAGCTTGTCCGTTGGCCAACCTTTTCAGCTCTTCGTACCGTGCGGGAATCTTTCCCTCTTGCTGGAAGGTGGCCAATGTTCAGCCATTCCGCAAGAAGGGTGAGGCTACTAACCCTGACAATTACCGCCCAATCGCAATTTGCTCTTCGCTCTCGAAGGTGATGGAGAGCATGGTTAATTACCATCTTCTGAAATATCTGGAGACGAATTCACTTCTCAGTGACAGACAGTATGGTTTTCGTCTTAGCCGATCTACAGGAGTCCTGTTAGCGTTTCTTTCAGAACGTTGGAGTCGGTCCATTCACCGCTTTGGTGAATGCAAAGTGGTTGCTCTGGATATTTCCAAGGCGTTTGATCGAGTGTGGCATGGTGCGCTTGTGTCAAAGCTTATTGCTTTTGGTGTCGGTAATGATTTCTCTCGATTAATATCGAGTTTCCTCAGTGATCGCACTATACGTGTTGTTATAGATGGGATTGCATCAAACGAGTTTCAGCTGAATTCAGGGGTACCGCAAGGTTCTGTCCTTTCTCCTACGCTATTTCTTATATTTCTTAATGACCTTCTTAGTCATACTTCAAATCCTATCTACTGTTTTGCAGATGACAGCAACATTTGTCATTCATATTCCTTCGATCATAGGCCAAGCCTTGTTGAGATTGGGGGCAAAAGGCAGAATATGAATGACACTCTTAATCAGGACCTAGCTGCAATCTCTGAGTGGGGTCAAGCGAATAGGGTCGAATTTAATGCACGCAAGACCCAATGTTGTATGTTGACCCACAGACGGGCCGTGGGACCAACTATGTCATATGTAGTAATGGGTGGCATTGATATTGAAGAATCGGATACTCTTGATGTTCTGGGCATGAGAATACAGTGCGATGTCCGCTGGAATAAACACGTTTTTAAAGTGTCAAAAGAAGCATTCAAGTGTTTAGGTTTTTTAAAACGGTGCAAGACTTACTATCTATACCACCTATATCCAACCGAAGATGGAATACAACTCCCATGTATGGGCAGGGGCTTCAAAGTCTATTTTGAACCTTCTGGACCGTGTACAAAGGAGGGCGGTGAAGCTCATCAATGACAGTAGGGTATCCAAGTCTATTGACTCATTGGAGCATCGTCGGAATGTGGGTTGTGTGACACTTTTCTATCGATATTACCATGGGAGGTGTTCCACTGAGATAAGTGAACTTATTCCACCCGCCCGAGTATTTCTTCGTAATACTCGCTCATCCAGTGGATTACATCCGTTTGTAGTCGATTGTCCTGTGTTTCGCACAACGCATTATAGAGAAAATTCGTTTTTCAGTCGAACTATCCGTATGTGGAATAAACTTCCCGCAGAGGTCTTCCCCGGTACTTATAATTTATTAAGATTCAAGTCAAATATCCACAAACACTATTCTCTCTTTCCTCCTTCCCAAACCTTATTTTCCTGATCAACACAATGCACCAACCCTGAGTGTTGGTTTATCGCTAAAAAAAAAAGCCAAATCTCTGTTTTTAATCGCTTGCAAAACTTCTACAGTAAACCATGGTTTTTTATTTGTTGTAATCTTCTTCTATTTAATAGGTACACTTCTATCGAAAAGAGTAGATATGTTTGATTCCAAAAGGGCCAGTTGATCATTAGCGGACGACAAGAAATAAGAATAGTCCCAGTTCAGAGAATAAAATGTTTCATAGAGAATATTAAAGTCGATGTTTTCAAAATCACGATACAGAAACACTTGATTTTCA
This sequence comes from Pollenia labialis, assembly GCA_949318255.1. NCBI lineage: Eukaryota > Metazoa > Arthropoda > Insecta > Diptera > Polleniidae > Pollenia > Pollenia labialis. The sequence goes on from OX439141.1 coordinate 61,118,129, forward strand.
TGACGAAAATTAAAATCATAAGTTAGAAATAGCAGGTCATGTTTAAAAAAACAGGGTATTTCCAACAAAAATTAGATCAAGTAGAGTGCTACATGTTGAAGTAAAATGCGTGGGCACAGTTGTATTAATAGGGATAAGTCCTATGGCCCACATGCTGTCCTTAAGGGAGGACTCTCTTAACACATTTGAGTTGAAATCACCAAGTATATATATATATTATTGTAGCGCATAGTTAAGGTCTCCAGTTTGCTGAAGAAATCAGCGTAGGGCACAAAACGCCTGGGCCTATAAACGCATCCCACGAGCATTTTACTACTTTCCTTTGAAACTTCCACGAAAACATATTCTATATTTTCACATTCTCCTAATATAGTGTCAGAAAACCGTCAAAATTAATAAAAGCGCGATCTACGTATTCCGGTGTACTAAGCGGAATATTTTCTGTGCAATGAGTGCTGAGATATTTTTTATATTTTAGCCAATAGATTTGTGTAGCTGACGTCGCTAAGTAACCAGATAGAGATACAATTCTATTGGCGTTCATTAAAGTGACAATTGTTAGTGTGTTGTCGGAAGATAATTCTAAGGAAGCTTCAACATAAATCGTTTCCAAGGGGATGTGTTTAACCACGCCAAAATCGATGACATCTGGTATTTTTTGCTGATCAGTAGGTCAATATGTTGGTTGTCCGCTCGCTATCACATTCAAATCCATTTTAGAAATAGTATTAAATAGAACACGACCCTTTGGTGTTATAAGTCGGGACCCCCAGAAGGTGTGTTTAGCGTTATAATCGCCAGCGGCCAGGAAAAAGGGTCCTAATGATTTAAAATATTTGCCTTCTGATATTTAATATCTAGGTGGGGAGTATAACGATCAGATTTTTATGTTTCTATTTAATTCTTCAACGCAAATGTTTGTTGCTTGAAGATAATCTTCACGATGATCACCCATTAGGTAGTCTTTGACTCTGGTTTTTATTAAAACGGCAGAACCCCCACAAGCTCTATCTCGAGGGTCCTTTGTATCATTTCGTATATAACCATTTATTTTTAACGTATTTTTTGAGGTCAAATGAGTTTCAGAAACCATCATGACATCAATTTGTTTATTTTTATGAGAGTATTCTAATTCATTTATGTTGGCGGATGCCGTTTGCGTTCCAAAAATAAATTTGTATACAATTGATTACATTCTAAAAATTTCCTGCATCTTATAACCAATTGTGTTCGTAAAATTATTTACTGTTTGCACTAATGTTTCCATGGTTTTTCCTAAACGACTTAAATTAGAAACTGGAGTTTCATCATTACTTGGCGAGGCACCTTGCATTGGCACATGGTTTGATTTAAGGGCGTAATCGTAAGAGGTTCTGTTATTACCAGGCTGGGGGGCTTGAATGTCATTTGTGTTTACTTGATTTGCAACCTGCATTTGAGGGGTATTTGTTTTCGGTCCAACCGACTGCTTGACGATATTATATACAGGGCATCCTCTTTAATTGGCAGTGTGATTACCGCCACAGTTGCTACATTTTTAAACGTTGGGGTCGGTTTTAGATTTATCGCAAGAAACTGTACCGTGAAGTTCACCACATACTACGCAAACAGGGGGTAAGTAGCAGTATGCCTTGGTATGGCCAAATTCTTGGCAGCTTAAGCACTTAACAGGTCCATTTTTTTTTGTGCGGCTCCTCAATTGTGATTTTGTATAGAATATATTTCAAACTATAAATGGGATGCGTTTCGTTTTTTTTTTTTTTTACTTAATGTTGCCGGGCTCTAATTCTACTCGAAAAAGTGGTTTTGGATTTGTTCCCCTATTTCAAATTTTTACCACATGTTTTATCTTGAAGTCTTTTTCTTCCAAGAAAGTTTTAATTTCCTCTGGGTCTACGCATGAATCAATTCCCTTAATCACCACCTGAAGAGCTTTACTGCTCTTGAGTTGGTATGTATAAAAACTTTTTTTAAGTGCCTCAAATTTGTTAATTATTTTGCGAAAATCATTTTCATGATTTACTTGAATTTTCGTTTCATTAATACTACCTCGCTTTATTGCGGCTACATAAAAAGAATTTTCACCAATCAACGAAATTAAACTCTTTATAAGATCATTTGAGTTATGCTCCCGAAGATATATCGGGGGTGGTTTGGACGATTTTATGACGTTTGGTGCTTCAGGGGATTCATCCTCCTGAATTGCAAAGCGATTTTAGGAATTTATGTTATCAAAAAATGGCACTTTTGAGGCCGAAGCAACAGCTGAAGAGGTAGGGCTGTGACCCCGTTTAAGCACTGTTATATACCTGGGGTTTGCCATTGCATTTGTGTTTAAGTTCATGGTATCATTTTCCACTAAATTTGTTTTTGACTTCGTGGCAATAGTTGCTGGCCTGGCAATACTTGTCACCAGGTCTAGTTTTAGTTTTTTTAATGAGTCACTATCCACCGTTTGTGTAAATACCGAGGGTGAGAGGGAACGTGTGCGAATAATTGGCTTAGCCGTTAGGTAGTAATATTCACATATATTTTTTATTTTTCTTTATTTAATAATTGATCACTTTTATGCAAAATAATTTATTTTGCGTTCATTCGCTGAATGTTTATTTTAAATAAAAAATAAAATGTAATTAATTTTTAATTCAAATTGTATGCGGGTTTAATAATACACGTCTGTATCACAACAAAGCACAACTGCAAGTATGCTAATTAAATGATTTTAAATACATATCATACATAATATACATAAATATTACATAAGTGTTTCAAAATCTTAAGAATGTTTGATAACTTTGGGTAGGCTTATTTAAAATGTCACTTAATCAAGTTTTTAACAATAATTCCACATAAATATTATTTAAGTTTATTTTTATTTATTTTTATTTTTATACATAAAAATATTTTTTTTATTTTAGATGAGAAAATATCCTCCCGGTAGCGAAGAGCCCTTCAATGGAACCCGTTTGCAAAAATTTATGAAAATGGACCTCACTATTATGAATATCAAGAAGGATTCCTAAATATTTGAATGAAATAACTGGAACATGTTGATAAAATGACTATAAACTAATAACAAAAACACTGTAACAGAAAATTTCTGCACATAAAGAAATCTACATAACGCCCATTTACTTCAATTATAATGTCATAAATAGAGTTTCTTTTTTTCCCCTAACTTTTTTGGATTTTCAGGGAAGCGGAAATAAAAATCGTAACGCCGCGAATACCGCCCAAATTATTTTATTTATTTATAGCCTGTTCAACGATTTCGAAAGAATGACTTCGATCGCATTCTAAGCGATCGAAAACAGATTTGGGTTCAGCTAACTCTATTCTATACGAACATTCGTTTGAACGACAACTCGAAAGAAAACGTAAGTACTTTCATACAAAAAGCGGTTTATCAATATCGAAGGTATTGTCAACATTGCGAACACAAATGTCAAAATCAATCACTTGTTGTTTTGTTGTCGAATCGTTGCATTTAAAAATAAATTTTGAAAAACGAAAAAAGTAATTTAAATAAATAATAAAAAAATGGATAACAAATGGTAACTATTTAAAATAAAGATATTTTGTTGATTATTTAAACGTAAAATTATAGTTTAAAAAAGTCGACAATGCAGCAACTGCAAACATTAGTGGAGCACATGGAGGAAAATCCTGAGTTTGCAAGAGGTGCACCAGTGTTTGGAGGAAATAAATTTTCGACGGACGAACAATGGAAAAGCGTGAGTCAAAAACTAAACGCTTTTGGGCCACCTTCGCGTTCTGTTGCAGAGTGGAAAAAGGTAAACCACACTAAAATTTACTGCATAAAAAACAATAGGCTGGAATTAATTTTGAAATAATGTTTATATGTATTGGCAGACATGGGCAGATTTAAAATGTAGGACGAAAAAGAAAATAGCAGAAAATAACAAAAGCCTTCAAGAAACTGGTGGCGGTGCTTTTAAGCAATGCTATTTAACTTCCCTAGAGCAGATAGTTGATAGGACGCTGCTTTTATCATCGGCTGCAGCACCTAGTGGTAGAAGGTTTGGGGGTACAGTTAACAATGCTGGAACTCAGTCAGTGGATGATTGCTTCCAGATGTTAGTGGAATCACCACCAAGTGTTTCTAGAGCTGCGACGGTGGTAACACAACAAAACAAAACTGATGAGATGGTTCCCTTAAAGTTCGTTGAAACAACACAAATTTTGGAGGAAAACAGAAGAAATGTTAAAACTCCATCCAAACGAATACGTATTGAGGTCGAAAGTGAGGAAGAAAATCCAACCTGCTCTTCAGGTAAAAAGAGAAAGACGGTTGTTGAGGAACAACTGTCGTTAATTCGTCGTCAACTACGAGTAGCAGAAAAAAATGCGGTGACAGCCAAGGAGCAAGCAGATGCCATCAAAAGATTGGCTAATGCTGCTGAATCGCAAGCAAAATCAGCAAAGCAAATAGCTGAAGCCACCGTAATGCAAGCCAACACCATGAAAGCAATAATGGAAAGCTTGCAGCGGTTAGAAAAAAACGTTGATGTACAAAACATAGTATAATAAGTAGAAGGTATAGTCATTACAAAATAAGTTCTAAATTTTAAAACCCATGCAATGTCAATATCTACAAAGTGAAAAATAGGTTACCCCCTTATTCATAATAAATAAAACAGCTTTATAGAAGGTTTATTAAGCCGATTTTCATACAAAATTCGTTTCATAGCCATTTTATTAACCTGTTTTATTTTTTATGAATAAGGCCGTAAATATTACCAATTGAGTGATATTTCGTTGTTCGACATTACTTTGGTAAATAATTACAATTTCCCCTAATGAATTTACCTTGTATGTACTTATTATACTATGTTACGAACCAGAGCTGTAAATGAATAATTCATTTTTTAAATAAATCGTGAATCATTCATGCAGTTAATTAGTTAATTTTGAATTAATTCTTTTCGCACAAAAAAATTAATTGAATGAAATTTGAATCAATTTAAACGAATTAGGCAGAAATGAATTTCAATTCGTTTCCAATTCAAATGAATTTGTAAAAAGACTTGCAATTCACTTTAACAAATTCAAATGAATCCGTAAAATGAATTGCAATTTACTTTAACAGATTCATTTGAATTGGAAACGAATTCAAATTCATTTCTGCCTAATTCGTTTAAATTGATTCAAATTTCATTCAATTAATTTCTTTGTGTGAAAAGAATTAATTCAAAATTAACTAATTAACTGCATGAATGATTCACGATTTATTTAAAAAATGAATTATTCATTTACAGCTCTGGTACAAACCACAAACAACTTAAATATTTTCCATTTTTTTCTTTTTACTTACCTTTTATAAATTCAAAACTTGAAACCAAACCTGTATATACATACATACATACATAGGTGCATACATAATCACAAAGGCGGTATTAACTAAAAATTTTAAAATGATCAGAACAGATGATCAGATACAATATTAAATATGAAAATGAATTTTTAAACCAACCGTTGTATTACCAAATTTTGAGTTAATACCCTTTTTATGATCAAGTGCAATATCTAATCTAATGAATTAACCCCTATTTTTTAATTTTTATATGAATTATTTTTTTATTTTATTTTTAATAGTATGTATACATTTTTTTATTTTAATTTTAGTTTATTTATATTTTAAAACAAATTGGTGATAAAAATAAGTTAATTTTAGTTTAATGTAATATCAAATATTGAACTTTTTGTCTAGTTAATAAAATTATAACGAATTGAAAATTGTTTTTGGTTTATTAGTAAGTAATTCTAATTTTAAAAATTAATTAACATTACATAGACTAGCACAGTGTAATCAATAAAAAAAGAAGTTAAATATTTGAAGCAATGTTACGTCTAATTATGTTGGCTCCCGGTTCATCTTCTTCTACCTCTTCAATAGTATCATTTGTATTAACGTCTTCTTCATAGACATCTGTTGGCTCCTCACATTTGTACAAAATACACATATAATGCAACGCACAACATGTATTTATAATTTGTGTAACTTTTTGGGGGGCGTAGTGAAGTCCTCGAGAACCTATGATGCAGCGAAACCTATTTTTTAGTACTCCAAAGCAACGTTCAACAACATTACGAGCACTACAATGCTTATTGTTATATCGCCTTTCTTCTGTATTGCTTGGGTTTCTGAAAGGCGTCATTAAATAGGGCTTCAACTTGTAGCCAGAATCACCTATAAATAGATACATATGTAGAAAAAATAGCTTTTAATTTATTATAAAACTTCAGCAAATTAATTACGTCTAAAGTAAAAATAATTAAATTATTTTCAGTTAGTGTTTTCAGTTTTTATTAAACAAAAGAAAAGTATCTGCATTATGCTTACCAAGAAGCCATGTGTTTCTTCGCCCATTTTCAAAGTTTGTTTTTAATGTGTGTTCCATAATGCTATGCTCCCATACAAAAGCATCATGGTTAGCACCAGGATGTCTGGCATCTACGCACAAAATTAAACATTTATGGTCACAAACCTAAAAATTTATAAAAATTGTTTAACAAAATCATGTATAAGTTCTGTATGCATTTACACTTTTTCAGAACTTACCACCATTACATTAATGCTGTAATAACCTTTTCGGTTGTAGTACAAATGCTTTAAATTGTCACCAGGGGATTTAATTCGAACGTGTGTACCATCGACACAACCAATAACTCCAGGAAACCCCGTCGAATCATAAAAACATTGCTTAGTTGCATTTTCTTTCTCTGGGCGTACCATTGTTATCCACTCATCACATATGTTTCTCTCAAAAAAATCTAAGCATTCGGAAACAATTCCGCAGACCGTAGACTTACAAGTGGAAGAGAGCATCTGGTTACCTAAACATTGTTGATAACTTCCTGTAGCTAAAAACCGGAGAAAGGTTGCTATTTTTATATCCCCACGAATTCGGGTACTTCGAAATGATGAGGGCCTTTGTGCTTCAAACTTTTCCACAATATTTCGAAAAATTAGTTTGGAGACTCGAAAATTAGCAATAAATCTAATAAAAACAATACCAGTAAATCCTTGCATTAATCCATAACATAACTTTTGAATAAACTTACTGGCTCGTGGGCATTTCCAGTACATTAAATGCATCCCGTAATTGTCTGCGATTTAAACGCACACCATCATCATCTTCATCGCCATCAACCAAAAAATGCACAGCGACCGTCAGCATATCCATTATTTTATGTTTTTTGTTGGTTTATTTCACTTATTTAACGTTCTTTTACACTTTGTTTATTTGGCTTGTTTATTTGTTTATATGATTTATTTATTCTTTTCTTTGTATATACTGTTTTTAATTAAATTTTACTTTTGTTTACACTTTTTTAAGTTTTGGTATCAACAAAATAGTTTATTTTTTATTTTTTGACATTTCTATACAGCTGATAAAATTTCAAACACAGTTGTATTTGTTATCATGCAAATTAGTATTATTTTTGATACTTTTGAACAAAAACGCAACAAATTATAGAAATATCTTATATGGTAATACTATATTTTTTTAATACGTAAGTAACAAATGTTGACACTCGTAAGTTCAAGCGATCGAAAGCTGTCGAAATTGTTGAACCCAATCTGATTCGAAATCGAGTGAGTGGATGGCGATCGCTTCGATTTGATGTCGAGATAGCTGAACAGGCTATTAGTTACTTAACTCTCCAGTAAAACTAATACTTCTTACTGGCAAAAATTATTAAATCTAGTATTTATATATGTATGTATGTACCATAAAAATTAATGTAAATATCGTAAGCTAAAATATAAAAAGACGTAAATAAAAAAAAGTATAATTTTACAGGAGAAGCAAAAAACTTTGTGAATGGAAAGCTATAATCATGTCAGAAAAACATGAACTGATAAGTTTTCCATGGTATTCTTCAAATTTTGTTAGAAAAAATTTATAATTACATGGTTTTGCATTTATCAATTAAACACACTTGTAGTTACGTCTAATTGTTTTTTGTTTATATACCGTTCGGCCGACAATAGTCGAAATTTAAACGTTTTTTATCGGCCTGCGACTGAAACTTTTTTTATCACCGACTTTTGCGACTTTTTTAATTTTTACAATTTTTTGTAAAGTTTCTCCCTGCTTTTTGGGTGAAAATTAGAAAAACCTCCTTTATAAAACTCGTAATCACAGCACTTAATTTTGTGAAGATCGAGTCTCAATTCTCTTCACAATCTCTTCACAACGCCTTAAATTGTTAAACTTAATAAGACCCCTAACAGACTCGGAAAGTTAGTTGCGCAAATTACTTGCCGAGTACAACAAAGTCTGTACGAATTTTTTTTCATTACCCCGACCTTACCACTGACGTCTAAAACCAAGAGTTTGTTCTTAAAAAAATCAGCTTAAACAGCCACAGGGTTACCATTAGAATTTTTGAAACGTAGCACAAAAGGTCGTTTTATAAAATAAAGTCGAAGAAAAAAGGCATTTGAGAATATAAGAGTTGCACATCTTTTTTTACGTTTTTTATTAACAAAAGCATAGCAAAACAAAAAACAATTGAAACAAAACAGTCAGTTGCATTTTTATTTTCAGAAGCCTTTTTCATATTATTAATTGGGTTGTTCACGAAAGGCGGATTATCAGGTTATATGGATATGTAGTTATAATTTTCTATTTAAAAAAAATTTAAATAAATGTATTTTGTTGTTGAGAATATAACTAAATGAACATATAACCTGATAACCAGCCTTCCGTGAACAAACCAAATGTGTTTTCCATGTTGCTGAAGATTATCGTTTAGTTCACTTAACGCTGTTTATAAATGTGAATAGCAAAATGGTTAATTTTGTGGTTAACATTTTTAAACGAAAGAATTGTGATTTAAAAAGCATAGTGAATCGCACTACTGGGACAGAATAAAGTAGTTGTAGTAGTAGCTGACGAATGCTGCAGAGCATAACAAAGTTCAAAATATCTAATTTTGCGCTTCAACTTAAAATACAACGACTACTACAACTACGTATTCTGTTGACACTACTTTCAAACACTTCAATTGACTGAATTGAATGTGTTTTTGTTTGTTTTGTCGTTGGTTATTCTTTCATTTTACACATTGTTAAAAACAAATGAGTGTGTTGAAATTGCTGTTTATTCATTCTTGCAGACCTCTTGTCGATAGGCACAAACACTATTCCGGAAAAATGTTTGTTTGGGGGCCATATGAAATTATGGACTGATTCTCACCGTTTTCAGTTTGCAATAGGAATTGTTAGATCCCAACAGTATTGTGTACATGTTTTGTTTTTGCAAACATTTCGAAAATTATTGAAAAATAAATACCCCAAATAAGAGAACATAAATATCGCACTTGATCAACAAGATGGTATTATCTAGGGCAATGGTTTTCAACCGGTGGGCCGCGGTGACCTTTCTCAAGGGTCGCGAGCTTATCTAAATAAAACACATCGATTTTTTTTAAATAAAATTTTTTTAATTCAAAAACATAAAAAAAATTTTAATTCAAAAACATAAAAGCACTTATATTAATGCGTACGTTGGGTTTGCCTATTTATAATTAAATGCAAAAAACGTGGTTGCAATTGTGACACGCAAACAATAAAAAAATTTTGGAAATTCATTATTCCTTTTTATTTTGTTTTAATGATCACCATTTATGAAAAAGTCATTTCGCACAGACAAGATGTTGAAATTTGAATTAATATATTATGTGCTTTTTTTAGCTAGCTCAGGGTATTCTACCTTTCACTTTAGGCAAAATGTAGAATTACTTTGATATACAAATTCCATTTCAAGCGTACTGTCCGCTGCCAGCTCACATAAAGTTTCTTTCAAATTATTGGCAAGATCGGCGAACTCAACGCAATAAGTAATGAATTGATTTAATACCCAGCAATCACCATTATCTTCTTGCAGCTCATTTGAAAAATAGCGGTATAGTTTCTTTTTTTATTTATATTTTGCAGCGCTTCCTATCATGGTAGGAATAAAGTCGCTCAACAATTAATCGGATACAATTTATGTTGCAATACTTTTAAAGCTAGTGAAAGAATCAAATTATATTTGTTGCAAAGATGTTGACCACATTTTAATTTTTAAAATAAATGCTTTGATTTTGATTTGACTGACATAAAGTTTTTGTCTCTCTCTCTTGCATACTCGCGTTTAAGGTGTTCAAATGACGAAAGATGTCTTCAATATTTGCTAATTTCAAAGGCACTTAGAATTTTTAAACAAATTTTCATATTCGGATTATCCTTGAAAACACGTGTTCAATTCCGACCTCAATTCAATTACTCTTGTCAGCATATTTCCTTTTGATAACCACCTCACCTCTGTGTGATATAAAAGATTTTGTGTGAAGCAACATTGACTGTAAAGATTTTTTAATAGAATTTACAACTTTGATTACAGTATTAAGCACATCGCTTAAATTTGACGGAAAATACTTGGCTTCCAAGGCTTGATGATGGAGAAAACAGTGCTTCAACTTGCCATTCACATCATTGTTTTAAGTCTTGCTACGAATCCACTTTTATTGCCAGTCATTGCCCTAGCACCGTCAGAGCAAATACCAACACAAAGTTCCCAAGCAAAATAAAAACATTCCATACAAACACTCGCCAGTTATGTTTTTCGGTAAAGATTGCAAAACTATATTTTTTCGGCAATAGCATCATGATTTCCAAACCGAACAAAACACACAAACTGAGCACAACCATTTATATATATGTTGGTTCAACGAATTGCAATAAGAAGAATAACTGTTTTCGACTTTTTTCTATTATTTGATCACGAATAGCATTAGCTAAATTGCTTAATCTGCGTTGAATTGTGTTATCAGAGAGGTGAATTGATTTTAATTTCTCGGCTTCTTTTTAGCCTTTCATTATGTCAACTATGTCTATGGCAGCCTATAAAATAAGATTTTCAGCGATTGTGTGAGGTTTTGCATTTTTACGCATGGGATGTGCTACTTTTAAACTAGCTAAGAGAGCTTGTTCATTTAGTTTAGTTGGCCTACACGTATACTCTTTATGCCAGATGAATTTCAAACTTTGAGAGCAAAAACGTTAAAGGGTCGCCAGATTTTTTGAAATCATTTTGGGGCCGCGGCTTCAAAAAGGTTAAAAACCACTGATCTAGGGTACTCATTTAATCGGGCTTTTGCTTTAATCGGTTAATCGCTCGATTAATTAATCGAGGTTTTGGTTTAATCCGTTTATTATGTTATTGATCAGTTAACCGGTTAATAAGATTGTTTTCCTAAATTAAGTAATTTCAATTCATAAAAATTTAAAATTAATTATTATTTGGAGCTTATTTAAATAAACAATAAGGGTAATCACGATGATCATTGTGCAAATTTGCAATTTGTTAATTTGCAGTGCATATTATAATTGATCGTACGCATCCACTTGTGACGGAACCGACGGTTTCAAACAAAAGATTTTGGCAAATAGGCGATTTTTGCTTGTGTTTGTTTTTTTTACAATACTCCCACCTCTGGCAGCCATCTCTGTCCCAAAGGCCGAGTTGAAATCAACTGGGGAAAAAGAAACAACTCTACAAAATACTCCGCCATATGAGCAACTATGTGGCGCCGAAAAACACATTCAATGAGTTAAGAAAATGGCGTGTTAACATCATTCGTTAAGTAGAAGCCGGCCGAAGAGGTAAATTATTAAAGTAAAAGGCAACAGCGGAAAAAAATTAGTTTTTTTGAAAAATTATTTAATTTTATAGAAATAAAGAAACAAAAAAGTAGAAAGTTTCGAAAAGAGGATAGAAGTTCAGGCAAATTTTTTTAAGAGAACATAAAAAAAGGAAAGACATAAGGGTAAGGAGAGAAAGATTTGGAAAGTTTTAGGAAAATACATTTAAACAAATTTTATTTCTTTATTTTGCAAAAAGGTGGTTGGTTTTGCGCAAATTGAGGCGGCTACGAACGTACGGCGTAAAAAAAAAAAAGGAATTCCAAGAATTCGAGCGTGGTTTGTGTGGTGGCGGTAGAATGTGGTAGCGCACGTTACGCGAGCACATAGAGGACACATGTTTTATGGCCGATCATAAAACCTCGATGAACACAAAAGGAAAATTTTCATTAACGCTACTGTTAGCGCATGTTACGCAAGCACATGAGGACACATGTTTTATGACCGATCATAAAACCTCTTGAACACAAGTGAAACATTTTTATTAACGCTACTGGTATCGCAAGACGATAAACTGCGGCCTGGTTTTAATGTGAGCAGGTAGAAACAGTACCTGTCTAAGAAAAGGCAAACACGTGCACCGCCTGTTGCATACGGCAACCAGTCGTACAAATATAACCTCAATTTATTCACCGCCACACCATTGTAGACGTACCAAACCTAGTCACAAGTTTTACCGCCACATTTTTTTTTTGAAAACACCTAACCTCAATTTTGCCGGCACACCACCTTATACAACTTAACACAGTCTGGACAACATCCACAGTAGGTAAAAGCTAGTACCTAAAAAAAAAATCAAGCCACCACCATGTCGAAGGCTGATTGCCAGAATATCCATACTCTGAAATAACTTTTTAACATCACTGACGATGGCAGTCGACACCATTTCATCTGTTCCCGGACCGAAACTTGGAACATCGACTCTGAACCATGGCCACAATTAAAGAAACAGCAAACCAATCATTTTACCCCGGCAAGTATTTCCATAAGTAGCATAGTAGTCGTAAAACTCTAATGGACATAACTATACACAATTTTAATTTTTATAACCGCAATTTTTTTTGGCCGTTATGTTAGTGGAATATAAATCAAAATTAAATCACATAAAATAGTTAAAGTACAAACATATATATACGTATGTATATACGTGATGGTCATATGAATATAGAATATCCACTATCCTTGTTTAAAATCCGTAAATGATCGTGTAATTCAATATCGACTCTTGAAATAATTTATTAAGCAATTAAAGAAATCACAACCAAACGTTGGGTGTTTTAAGAAACCGTGAGAAGAAAAGAAAAATTTTTTTTAGATCGACGAACAAAGAAAAAAATAATAAATAAATATTTATTTTACATGTTTTAATAATTCAACTATTAACTTAATAATTTATTAATTGAATTAACAATTTATTAGACAGTTGTTTGGAAGTTTATTGAAATTCTAAACAAATTGTGAATTTTTTTGACATTCAAACAAATTTATACCAAAAAAAAAATGAACCCTTTCTATTAGATCATTGATTTATCAAATTAAACAAATAGTTTGTTAAATCCATAAATGAGTCGATAAATAACGTATAAAATTAATTAGTAGATTAAATTCTGAATAACTTGCTAATTAATGTATTAATAAAAATATCGAATTAATAAATATATTGAATAAAAAAATATATATTGCATTAATAAATATATTAAGATAACTTAATTTAACACATTTAATAAATTAATATAAGTAGTAACTGATTAACATAATTAACAATAACACTAACTAATTAAATTAGGAATACGTTATTGGACAAGGAAAAGTTAAGAATGATAAATTAATTAATTAAGAATCATTATTTAATTTACTTAAAATAAATTCAGTTGATTAAGTATTTGTAATTAAAAACGAGTAAAGGATTAAATGAATTAATTAAATAGGATAAATTGATTTAATTGAAAAGAGTTAATTGAAATAGTGTTGATTGATTAAATAATATAAAATGAATTAAATTGATTTTGAGTGGTTGATTAAATTGGTTAATCGAATTGATCGATTTTATCTAGAATAATTGATTAAATAAGTTAAAGTCAATTCAATAAATTAAGAATAATTATTTGAATTAATTACGGTCGATCAAATTAATTAGATTATCGAGTAAATTATTCAAAATCAATTGAATGAATTAAGAATAATTAATTGAAGCCGGTTAAATTAATTAAAAATAGGATTAATTAAAAATAATTAAAATCTGAGAATTAATAAAAATAATAAAAAAATTAACCAATTAAATTAATTGAGAATATTTAAATCAAATTAATTAAAATCTAATAAAAATAATTTAAGAATAATTAATTCAGTTAATTTCAACAAATTGCTTAAAAATAATTAATTAAATTGTTCTAAACTGAGTAAGAATGTCATGGTTAAATTAATTTAACCCCGATGGAATAATTTAGGAGATTTAATTGAATTAGTTTAAAGTCAATCAGATTGATTAAGGATAATGGATGAATTATCAATTGAATTCGGTTGGACTACTTTGATTAAATTAATTAATATCGAATAAAAAAATAAAAATTTTATGACAATTGAATGAATTATTCCAGATCGATTAAGAATGTTTTTATTGAATTAGTTTGATTCGAATAAAATAATTAAAGATAATTAATTTAAGTATTCAAGGTTAATTAGGAATATTTTAATTAAACTAATTTAATTTGAATACAAGAATTAATTCAATCATTTCAAAATCAATCCAATTGATTAAGTATAATCGATTAAAGTTATTCAAGATTATCTGAATGGATTTGGAATGAGTAATTTAATTATTTACGGTCGATAAACTTAATTAAGGGTGATTAATTGATTGAGGGTCAATCAAATTGATTAATGATGTTTATTAAAACAATCCCAAATCGGTTAAATTAATTGAGGATAATTAAATAAAATTAATTTAAAACTAATAAAATAATTTAGAGGAGTTAATTGAATCAGTTTAAACTTAATAAATTATCAATTTAATTAAGTAAGACTGTTTTAATGAAATTAATTAAATCGAACAAAATAATTGAGGTTGATTGATGGAATTATTCAGAATCAATTAAGAATTTTAATTAAATTGGTTTAATTCGAATAAAATAATTAAGGATAATTAATTCAGGTATTTAAAGTTAATTAGGAATATTTTAATTAAATTATTTTAATTAAAAAAAAAAAAAAAAAATAAGTAAGAAGAATTAATTAAATTATTAAAAAAAAAATCAATAAATTGATTAAAGATAATTAATTAAATTATGCAAGATCAATGGAATTGATTTGGAATTCAAGGAATTGAAATAATTAAAGAGAACTAGTTGAATTGATTATAAATCAATAAAATTGATTTAATTATTCAAAATCAATTAACTTAATTAAGAATAATTAATAAAATGGGCCATAAATAATATAATATCGAAATAATGCTATAAATACCTGATAATGATAAAACCCGTTTGTAAATACCTAAATTTAATTTGACCTCGACTAAATTATCTAAATTGATACCTTATTACCTTAAATAAGTTAATACTATATAACTTAAACTAATAAATCCTTAGATACCTAAATTAATAAATATACATAATTAACGGGATAGGAAGTTGATTCCCCAATAAACGTACAGAGTGATTTGTGAATAACTTTAGAACTAGCAGATACTTACCATGGGGAATAGTTGATGGAGGACTAAATAGCTGAACTGAAAGATTATTTTTTTGATAAAGGAGCTACTTGGCCACGAGGGAGATTAGGGCACAGTTTAGTAAAATTAGCGGACCTGAGTTTAGTAAACAATGATATTTTAATCACAAAAGCAAATTTAACTAAGACTTATCTGGGTAATTTAATAGGGCTTGAAAAAAAGGCAATATAGAAAAGCGTTTAATATCTTTTGTACTCCGTCAATATATTGTATTATATTAATTTTAGGTATACAGGGGTTTTTGACATTTGGCCTTATTATTTTGAGATTCTTTATATAAGTATTTGAGAACATAGTCTTATACATTGGTCATAAATTAAGGTTATTGTACAAAACATTTTTTTTTGAAGTTGTATGATAAATTTGAATAGATTTTATAATAATGTGTAAATTATTACTAAATATATCTTAACATTAACTTAACAAATATTATAAATAAACATTTATTGGATTTTGTATTACCTTTTTTAAGAAAGAAAATATGTTTTAATTTAAAGAAAAATAGGTTGAAATGTAGCTAAGGCGGGATGAATGTGTGGTAAGTAATTTTTGGGGCATTACTCCAAATATTTTTTTTACAGGCAATGAGTAGTGCCACGGATGGCAGTGAAATGTCATACGGGGTGGGTCGCCTGTCCAGGACATACCATCTGGTTCTGAAGGCTCATGCAGTGATCATGTTAGGGAATCTCCACGATCGATAGTTTTTCATCGTCAGTCATCTGTCCGCCGGTTTAAGGTATGCCTACATATCGATTTTGTTTTCGTACAATGTTTAATGTTCTAATGCTTCTTTTAATTCCACCGTTTCAATTTGGCACGATCGAAGTGAACGTGAGTACCAATGATGGACGCGAACCCCCTATTCCCGGCGAGCTACAGCCTTACCGACAAAGTGCCAAAGTCCGTCAGGAAGCAACACAGAAACGAGATTTATTTATTTTCTGAGTGTAAACCCAAACGTTTTTTTTTTTTTGAAATCTTTGGATTCTCCAAAACGTTTTGCGTACTTTCACATCACACAAAATGGCGCCCAACGTGGGGCCCGAAAGTGATTTAACCCTTTGGGTTAAATTTATTTTAGCCTGAGGGTGTTTTAATTCGTCTTTTCTGGCTTCCACACTTTCGAACGTTTCTGTTTAAAATGTTCAAAAAAGTAGTTTTTTTTCATATTTGTTTTGACGATTGTCCCGGAAGGTGTTATGTAAACATCATTCCTGCGTTGCGACGGCATCGTATGGAGAAATTAGGTATTGGTACCTCGGTGATCCGACCTTATGGTAGATGACGTAGTCCCTGGAGGGTGTTGGGCAACACACCGCGCCTGAGTTGCTATGGCAACTGACTTAGGGAACGATGACTGAGAGAGTCGAATGGATCAGATCGAATGGAACCCGTAATGGAAATCATGATATAGGGGCTATATTGCTAGAGTATCGTTTTGTTCTCATTATCGGCGGAGAGGAGAGGAAGGTCCAGGGCACTCACTTTATGTTGTTTTGTCTTATGTTCTGTTGGAGTTAGATTGACGATGAAAAAACTATTTAACATTAAACAGCAAATTTCTTTTTTTTTTACATGAATTCCGAGTTCACTACTTTGACTATTTTAACTTACATTCTGGACAAATTAAGAATTAAGAAAATGTTCGCTTATAGTCCACTCTGTTTTTTATATATTTTTAATCAACTGGCAACATGTTTTAATTTACCTTTCTGGCAATTACAGCAGACGCTCGGAAATTCGATCCACTTTGTTTTTAGGGCGATTCGAGTTTCCGAATTATCTGGACGGTTTTTTTTACAAAAATTTAGATAAATTTGACCATAAAGATATGCAAAACTATATATTTTTTTTAATTTTAGTTTATTTAACATAAAAACTAGAAAAAGCTTAACGAAATATAAAAAATAACAATTCAGTTCATTTGACTTTATTTAGTATGCGTAATACAAACACCAAAAAAACTGAGTTTTAAACACTAACAACATCAAGTTGATTCTGAGAGTTCGAATTTCTGAGCGTCTACTGTATTATAATTGCCAAATTTCGCAGTTTATATTTCATGACATGGTGTCTTCGTCTGACAATTTTTTGTTAAATAAACGTCCAACTTCATAAAAAAACGCTAATAAAATTAAAAGAGTTTTTTTTTATATAGACTTTGACGTTTGGTATAACAAAAAACTGTCAGGTGGAGACCCCATGTAAAGATCCTATGAAATTGATTTTTATGTTATGTTTGATTTCGTCATCCAAAGAATTAAAATGAATCTCATACGCATTTGTTTTTATTGAAATCTTTTAAAGCATTTGAATTAACTAATTAAAAAGATTTTTGTTTTAACTATTTATTTAAATTAAATCAATATTAGGTTATGTTTAAAATAAACTTTTATTTTGTTTAAAAATATAGTGGTTTTATTGAAGAAAATAATTTGTATATAGTCCAAAATGTGGATTATACTAGGTTTCACCTTTTATCCATAAAATGGCTTATAAAAAAAATCGGTTATTGTCCAAATTCGCTTATAGTCCACAAAAGTTGTGCAACTATAGTAGTGGACTATAAGCGAAAACTACTGTAATAACAGGTGAAGTTATGTCTATATTAATACTTGCATACATATAAATTCTTATCTATGCTAACAATTAATTATTTTACGTAAGTTAATACATATCCTAGTTATCTAACATCTATTAGCGTCTGAAGTTTTTCTGAACTTATAATCTTTACAATTTTTTTTATTAAACTTGTTTATACCATATTCTTTTCATTTTTTTAAATATTGCTCTTTAGCGGTTAATTACAGTTTTGGTTATACGCATGCAGTAATATCTCTGCATATAACCACGATAATAATAAATAGTACAATTTTTAAATTTTTTTTCAACATATTAGATCGTTTGGTCTCTGGGACCTTCCATTGTTTCCAAATTTTGGCGGTTTTTTTATTTTGCGATTCTTTTTTTGGGATTTTCATGACCTCTTAGTTTTTCTGGTTTATTTTTCTGGATTGTGGATCTAGTTCCTAGGGTGGAACGTTTTTCTCCGGTTCATTGTCGTAAATTTGTTAGGGTTTTTTTTTTTGATTCGGATAATTGATGAGTACTAGACGACTCAGGTCATCAAGTCGCAATCGGTCCAGTAGTGACTCTGAGGCCGCGGCTACCACAACAACCTCGGTCACTTCTCACGTAACAACACCCCTAGTCTCGACTAACGCGGTTACCCCGTTACTGTCTATCCGATTCCCTCCTAGCTTTGGACCCCAGACCCATTCTTCTCCTGAGGGTGATATTACTATTCCGACCCCAGTATACAGCAGTATAACTGCTCGGGAAATCAGTGGACAAGCATCGGGCTCGGGAAGACACAATTTAGGCAATATGAACCCACAGCATAGAGATTTGACAACCGTTGATGAGGGGGGGAACCCGATTGTCAACGATGATGAGGAAAGGTTGAGAGAATTTGTAAATGCATCTGTAGGTGCGGCACAGGCCTCCATTATGAGAGAAGTGCAAAATATGCAGCTAATGTTACCACAGCTTATCAGAGAGTCGTTGCGTTCGGAACGCGGAAATTCTTTTGACAACAATGAAAATCATAATAATCGGCAATTCAATCAGAATTTCGACTATCGGACGCCATTCAATAACAACCTTAACAGACTACCTCAGGTACAGCGTCCTCAGCAGGATAACCCTCCGAGACCACAACAACAAAGGCATTATCCTATTCATATGCCACAACCCTTCTTCGGTAATACTCCTCAGAATTCTTTCGATCAATTTCCTGGCTTTGAAAATTCTCCTCAATTCCAAGGGTATAGACCCATTGCTCCAAACCAAATTGAGAAGTGGGGGATTAGGTATGACGGCACGAACAAATCGCTCACAGTAGAAGATTTCGTTTTTAGAGTAGAGGCACTAAAACAGGACTTCCATTGTTCGTGGGATGTTGTGATGAAGGGATTTCACCATTTGGTGACTGGACCTGCCAGCACATGGTTCTGGTCTTTTCGTATCGAACACCCAGTGTGTGATTGGCCGACCTTCAAACATCACTTCATAAAGAAATTTAGGAACTTTGAAAGCGATTTCGAGATCCAACGCCGGATCATGGAGCGTAGGCAGGCACCGAATGAGTCGGCAGACGTTTTTATTACAGATGTGGTCAGGTTAAGGAACCAAATGAGAGTGCACGTACTGGAGAGCGAGTTAGTTAAAATAGTGAAGGACAACTTGAAGGACGGATTAGCCCAACTAATATTTCCCATGAAAATAGACAATTTAGATCAGTTGTTAGAAGAATGCAAGCGAGCTGAACGAAACATTGCGAAGAGATCGTCCAATCGAGCACCCTTGAAAAACCCTCGTAAACTGTACGAAGTCGATATATGCGATAATGTAGTAGATGAACAGGTGCGCCAAGTGGAAGCTCTACAGAGGGAAAATACGGCTGCAACGTCCCTCGTTTGTTGGAAATGTAAAGCACCGGGGCACACCTTTATCGAATGTCCAGTGGTACAGCGCAGCATTTTTTGCTACCGATGTGGGTTCGATGATGTCACTACGCCAACATGTCCCAGGTGCTCGGGAAACATCAAGCCGAACATGCGGAAGACTGGGCCGACTTGTTCAAGCCAAACTCCTCCCCAGTAAACGAAAACTTTTCAAAGCATATTTTTCCTCAGCAAGAATCAGTTGTTAGTCAGAAATCGGTTGTTATTACGAAGAGTCCGGACTTAGTTTTTAATATGGATAGTCAGGATTCAGGAAAAATTAGAATAGCGAAATGCGATAAGAAGGAACCTCATTTGGAAGATATTAGACCCTCAACTCAAGGTAGCTACTTGAAACCGAATCTGTCATACGATCAACGTCTAGAATTGTATAATGAGAAAAGAGCGGCCATATTCGCCGACTACACGCCCATAATAAGTGAAAGAATCAGAAAGACCAGAGACCGATATCTTATGAGGAAGAAGGAAAGAAAGGATCTCGCCTCGACAATTATAGCCGGTGATGATGATATAAGGCCATATATGCCCGTTGAAATACAGGGTGTTCAATTTCAAGGACTGTTGGATAGTGGAGCTTCGGTGAGTTGTCTTGGTAGGAACTGTAAAATATTGGTAAAATAAACGCGAAGATACTGGACTATAGATCCTCGGTGAAAACCGCAGACGGTAGGCAACACTTGATTGTGGGAAAAGTACGGGTAGAGGTTAGATATGGGAATAAGACAGTAATTTCGACATTGTATTTAGTACCGAATTTGAATCAGGAGTTAATATTAGGCTTCGATTTTTGGAGGCAAATAGGTCTTAAGGTGTGTTTCGATAATAAGTTGATTGATGGGATCGATTCATCGGAAAAAGAAGAACTGGAGGCCCACCAGCTAACATGCCATCAACGTAAGGTTCTGGAAAGGGTAAAATTATCGTTCCAATGTCACACCCAATATGGCCTAGGTAGGACCAAACTCGAAAGACACATTATAGATACAGGAGAGGCACCTGCTAAGAAGATGCGACATTACCCGGTTAGCCCTGCAGTTCAGAAGTTAATATATAACGAATTAGATAGAATGATTGAGTTGGACGTAATAGAGGGCACTACAGGCTCCAAATGGAACAACCGAACCACCTTGGGGATGAAACCCGGCAAGAACAGGCTATGTCTCGATGCTAGGGAATTGAATAAAGTTACCCGAAAGGATGCTTATCCGCTCCCTAACATCGATGGCTTATTAGCTAGGCTGGGCGACACTCACTTTATATCAGCAATCGACCTAAAGGATGCTTTTTGGCAAATTCCTCTGGATGAGGGGAAAAACAGCATTCACAGTCCCGGGTAGGCCACAATACCAATTCAAGGTAATGCCTTTCGGACTGTGCAATGCTGCGCAGAGGTTATGTCGATTGATGGATAAGGTGGTGCCGTCGCAGCTGAAAGATCGCGTATTTGTTTATCTCGACGACCTTTTGATCGTGTCCCCAAATTTTGATGAGCACATGGATATGCTTAGGACTGTAGGCCAGAGATTAACAAGTGCGGGCTTGACTATCAACATGCAGAAGTCTAAATTTTGTTATAGGGAGTTAAAGTATTTAGGTTATATTGTAGGAGGGGGAAAACTTAGACACGACGAGGGCAAGGTGAGGGCCATATTGGATATTCAACCGCCGAAAACCCCAAAGGACGTTAGGAGATTTTTGGGAACTGTAGGATGGTATAGGCGTTTCATCCCTGATTTTTCAACTCTCACCGCTCCACTAACTGATACCCTTAAAAAGACCCCCAAATTTCAAATTTCTTCTGAGGCTATAAAATCTTTTGAAGAACTTAAACGTCGGCTAGTTACCAGTCCTGTTTTGACTAGTCCAGATTTCGACAAACCTTTTTTCGTTCAGTGCGACGCATCTAATGTTGGCGTTGGGGCGGTTTTATTTCAGAAGGACAACACTGAGGGGGAACATCCGATCGAATACTTTTCCAGGAAGTTGAACAAGGCACAACGAAATTATTCAACCACCGAAAAGGAATGTCTCGCCGTCGTATTGGCCATTGAAAAATTCCGACAATACATTGAATTGATGGAATTCACCGTCATAACCGACCATTCCAGTTTGAAATGGCTTATGAGGCAACAGGACTTAAACGGTAGATTAGCACGGTGGAGTCTGAAACTCCAAGGGTTTAAGTTCGTTGTACCGGATATGCTCTCTCGGCTGGATATGGAAGAGCTCGTTACGGCTAATAGCGCTTTAATAGATTTTAATTCGGAAGCTTTTAAAAACGAAGAATACATGGCACTTATCGACACAGTCGAACAAAATAGGGACCGGTTGCCGGATGTAAAAATAGAGGAAGGGATTTTGTATAAGAGAATTAAATTTAATAGAAAAGATGTGGATCGTGAGGATGAATGTTGGAAGATTTGGGTACCAACAGAGTTAACACAGAATTTGATAAGGAGATCGCACATGGACAATACGCTGCATGGGGGCATAGCAAAGACTCTATTTAATATCCGCGAATATTTTTATTGGTCTTCTATGGTTAAACAAATCCGAAATTTTGTCGCAAATTGTGAAACTTGCAAGGAAACCAAAAACCCAAAACAAGTATTACGTCCTCCTATGGGAAGTGAGGTTAAAACACAGAGACCGTTTCAGAAAATCTACATCGACTTCTTAGGCCCGTACCCCAGAACGAGAGCGGGAAATACTTTAATTTTTATTGTATTGGATCATAAAACTAAGTTTGTCTTGCTAAAGGCCCTGACAAAAGCCACCACAAAAGCGGTCATAAAATTTCTGAGGGACGAGGTGTTCTACAAGTTCGGCGTGCCAGAGATAATACACTCAGACAATGGCAAACAATTTACGTCCGAGGATTTCCGAAACTTCTTGGAAATCTTTGGTGTCCGACACCTTCGTAGCCCAATCTATTCACCACAGGCTAATGCAAGTGAGAGGGTGAACCAAAGCATACTTAGTGCCATCAGAAGTTTCCTTGATAAAGACCAATCGAAATGGGACGAAAACTTATCGAAAATAGAATGTTCTCTTCGCTCATCAGTTCACTCGTCAACTGGTATTTCGCCATATTTCTCACTAACAGGCTATAACATGATAACTCATGCCGATGCGTATACAATTTTACGGAAATTAAAATCTTCAGAAGATGGAGATGTTCTAATACTGCCTAAATCTACACGAATGCAATTAATCTACCAAAAAGTAAATGAGAAGCTCCACGATGCCTACCTGCGGAATGTGAAGTCATACAATCTCAAAAGTCGAGACATAAAATACATGCCCGGCCAAGAGGTCTACCGAAAAAATTTCAAAGGGAATTAACTCAAAACTTTGTCGACCTTGGCTAAAATGCAGAATCAGAAGTGCAGTGGGGAACGGTCAATATGAAATTGAAAATCTAAAAGGTCAGTTAATTGGAGTGATACACGCTCAGCACTTGAAGCAGTAAGTGAAGCATGGACTAATATGCTAAACTAATATGGTTAGTGGATGTTAAATTGCAAGTTGATTAGAAACTGAGGTTTAACCTGACTAGGGGTTGATTACGGGAACAGTTCGTTGTTTTGTTTTTACCGGTTGGGTAATTGGCCAGACCCACTTGTTTCCCCAACTCTTTTCGCTTTACAGGTGATTTGAAAAGAGCTGGCTTTGTGACGGAACCGACGGTTTCAAACAAAAGATTTTGGCAAATAGGCGATTTTTGCTTGTGTTTGTTTTTTTTACAATACTCCCACCTCTGGCAGCCATCTCTGTCCCAAAGGCCGAGTTGAAATCAACTGGGGAAAAAGAAACAACTCTACAAAATACTCCGCCATATGAGCAACTATGTGACGCCGAAAAACACACTCAATGAGTTAAGAAAATGGCGTGTTAACATCATTCGTTAAGTAGAAGCCGGCCGAAGAGGTAAATTATTAAAGTAAAAGGCAACAGCGGAAAAAAATTAGTTTTTTTGAAAAATTATTTAATTTTATAGAAATAAAGAAAAAAAAAAGTAGAAAGTTTCGAAAAGAGGATAGAAGTTCAGGCAAATTTTTTTAAAAGAACATAAAAAGAGGAAAAACATAAGGGTAAGGAGAGAAAGATTTGGAAAGTTTTAGGAAAATACATTTAAACAAATTTTATTTCTTTATTTTGCAAAAAGGTGGTTGGTTTTGGGCAAATTGAGGCGGCTACGAACGTACGGCGTAAAAAAAAAAAAAAGGAATTCCAAGAATTCGAGCGTGGTTTGTGTGGTGGCGGTAGAATGTGGTAGCGCAGGTTACGCGGGCACATAGAGGACACATGTTTTATGGCCGATCATAAAACCTCGATGAACACAAAAGGAAAATTTTCATTAACGCTACTGTTAGCGCATGTTACGCAAGCACATGAGGACACATGTTTTATGACCGATCATAAAACCTCTTGAACACAAGTGAAACATTTTTATTAACGCTACTGGTATCGCGAGACGATAAACTGCGGCCTGGATTTAGTGTGAGCAGGTAGAAACAGTACCTGTCTAAGAAAAGGCAAACACGTGCACCGCCTGTTGCATACGGCAACCAGTCGTACAAATATAACCTCAATTTATTCACCGCCACACCATTGTAGACGTACCAAACCTAGTCTCAAGTTTTACCGCCACATTTTTTTTTGAAAACACCTAACCTCAATTTTGCCGGCACACCACCTTATACAACTTAACACAGTCTGGACAACATCCACAGTAGGTAAAAGCTAGTACCTAAAAAAAAAAAATCAAGCCACCACCATGTCGAAGGCTGATTGCCAGAATATCCATACTCTGAAATAACTTTTTAACATCACTGACGATGGCAGTCGACACCATTTCATCTGTTCCCGGACCGAAACTTGGAACATCGACTCTGAACCATGGCCACAATTAAAGAAACAACAAACCAATCATTTTACCCCGGCAAGTATTTCCATAAGTAGCATAGTAGTCGTAAAACTCTAATGGACATAACTATACACAATTTTAATTTTTATAACCGCAATTTTTTTTGGCCGTTATGTTAGTGGAATATAAATCAAAATTAAATCACATAAAATAGTTAAAGTACAAACATATATATACGTATGTATATAATTATGCACTTCATAAATAAAAACCAATTACTTGTTGTTTGGACGATACTTTATTACTGAATTCAAACTTAAAAACTAACAATAAATGTCTAACTTGCTAGAATACAAAACTCTTAAATTAGCTGATGTTGCAAATTCACACGATTTGTGTTTTAATGCAAAGCATGTGAATTTGCCAACACATCATAAATTCTATTTGTTGTTGATAAAAAAACATACGTCTTGCTGTTTAATGCAAGACGTGAGATCAACAACAAGCACACAACACCACAATATGAAATAATCATATTTCATTATATGATTCCTCCATCCCTAGATTCAACAGTCTCTGTTGAATTTGTGGTGGCGCGTTGTGTCCGATATTTAAAATTTTCTTAACACTATAAAGCAAATGTTTGTTTACAATTTTAGTCAAAAACACAAAAAAAAAATGGTTCTTAAGAGAACAAGCTTCCTACATTACTTGTTCTTTCTTCTAAAACATTAGCATCTTCGATAACTTGTTCATTTTTATAGGTTCTTTTATAGAATTGAAAAATTAACAATGAAATTAACACTATTACAATAATTATTAAAACTATATTAACAATATTATTACTGGTTTTCAGTAATTATAATTTTCATTATAATTGAAGGATTCAAAAGTGGTTTCGTTAATTAAAATTTTACAATTTGAGAAGAAAATCAAATTATGGTTCTTTATTTTAAGTTCTAAATTGCTACAAGTTTGTCTTATTGTAGTTTCATCTATATTTTTTGTTATAATAAAATTAGGTTCAATAAATCTTATTTCTTTTCTATTATTTATTATAAATTCGCAATCGGTTTCGTTTTTATTGAGCAGATTTCTGACACATTTATTGTCTAAATACTTAATTTTTGAACCTTTCACTTCGTACAGTAGTTTGTCAACGTTTGTAAGTTTCCTATTCATGTCGAAGTTTAGTTCGGTATGGTTAGTAGGCGTTGGAAAAGGGATTATCCTCAAAATAGGGTAGGTTTTCATTGTACCGGGAATCTGTACTATGAAATAGAGCACATCTTCCTGTTGCCACAAGGAGGTTTTAATGTACTCAAATTGATTCGTTCTCAATTCGGAAATTTTGTCTGGGTTTATTAATTTTGGGTTCAGGATACCCTGTTTACTAAGAACAAGTCCTAATTGAATGTCCTTCAAATGTTCAAAGTAACTTTTAATGTTATCCAAAAAACTGTCTGATAGTACTTTCCTAACAATTTGATTCTGTAGTACATTAGTAGCGTTCTGCAAGTTTCTAATAATTTGGGTTTCATTGTTTATATGGTATAAAATTTCGTTAATATCGTCCTGCGTCAATGTACTTTCTTCTATTGTCCTCAATCTTTCGTGGATTTCATGTCTATCCTCATCATCGAGGGTTCCGAACAGAAATTTAATCCCACTGCCCAAAGCATTAAAAAGTCCGCGCTTGTGTCTGATGCTGAATAGCTTCTTTTCGGCCTCAGCCATTTTCAAATATCTTCTAGCCATGGTAGTCTGTAAAAATGGGTTTTCATTAAATTCATTCTCTAATAAATCGTATGCCAATTGAATTTCAGTTTTGTTAATTTTCAAAATGAGTTCGTTATACTCTGTGGGTAGATCCGTTGTCCCCTTTTGCAACATTATATAACCTCTGTCGCTGTTTATCTCTTGAATTTGTATGGTTTGTGTCGCTACTGTCGCCCATAGTGAGAGGTACACCAGGGTCCTAAACATCGTTCTGATCCTTTTGGTACCTGAAATTATTAGTATTCGTCCTTCTTAAATAATAATAATTCTGTAATATTCAATTTTGATATTTTTGTCGTCTTTTCACTTGCGTCTTGTAAATCCTCTTAAATTTGTCATTATTTGAGGTAATATAGTTTCCCTGTATACTGAAATTCTCAATTTTCTTATATTTTGGTCGGGACTTGCTAACTCTGTTATTATCTACAAATACATTGGCAAAATCGCCACTTTGGTTTCTTCCCCGATTTAACTGTTCAATTCGTTTTTCCTTTGCTTCGCGTTGCCCAGTGGCAATGGCCTCGATCTTTTTGGGATTGGTCTTGATTCCCCCCGGCGTAATAATATGGCCTAAAAACTCAGTTTCCCTTGATAAGAATAGACACTTATCTGGCTGAATTTTAAGATTAGCATTCTGAAGGCATTTAAGAACCTTGCTTAGAGACTCCATATGTTCCTCTATACTAGTAGAGAAAATCAGGATGTCATCTAGGTACACCAGGCAAATTTTGCCTATAAACTCTCGTAAGATGTTGTTTATAAGTCTTTGAAATGTGGCGGGTGCGTTACGAAGCCCAAAAGGCATTCGCAAAAACTCATAATGACCGTTTGCAGTCGAGAATGCGGTTTTGTGGATATCGTCAGGGTCCATTTCCACTTGGTGGAAGCCCTTTGCCAGGTCAATGGTGGAAAAGTATTGACAATTTCCCAGCTTGTCAAATATGTCTTCAATATTTGGCATGGGAAATCTGTCCTCAATTGTCGTGTCATTCAGTTTTCTATAATCGATCACGATTCTCCATTGTTGCTGGTTATCCCGACCCAATTTTTTTTGGCACAATCCAAATTGGACTATTATAAGGGCTATTCGACTCCCTAATAATGCCATCTTTAAGCATTTCATCGATCTGACGATTCACTTCCCCCCTATGCACTTCCGGATAGCGGTACATTTTTGAATAAATGGGCATATCGTGCCTTGTTTTTATCTTGTGTTTAATGTCGTTAGTAAATGATAGCCTCTGACCCGATTTAAAAAATATGCCCCTGTACTTTAATAAAATTGGCTTTAATTTGGTCCACTCAAAATCATTCAAATGATCGGTTTTCACATAGGAAAGAAAATTTTCTTCCACTATCTCATTATTTCCTATTTCTATAAAGTGTTCCTTATAGGATATATTATGGTAGATTTCTTCATCCTTGCTCATAAATAATGGTAAGGTTGTGTTTGCAGTAATTAGCTGCCGATGCGAATAATCGATAATACTATTTAGATCCCGCAATATATTACTACCTATTAAACCATCATATCCGTTATTAAGTTCGCATTCTAAAAATTCACAATAATAATTCTCGACTCTGAATTCCTTAAAGATTGGAAATTTACAAAGGTGCTTCATTGAAAATATTCTCCCTAAGGCTCTTGCCTTAAGAGATATTTCCGTCTTCCATCTCGGCGAACATAGTCCTACATCTAAAATACTAAATTCTGCTCCACTGTCAATCACAAAATATAATTTCCTAATTGGAGAGTCGATGACTATATAGGGAAGTTGTCTAGGGCTTCTGTCGAAAAATTTATGCTTGAAGAACCAATTTCCATCGGAACTACATCCTGAGATCTGTTAAAGTTTCTACTCTGGTTTGATCCAGTACCATTCCTGCCATTATAATTTTCCCAGTGATTATCATTACGTCTGTAAAAATTTCCTGATTGACCATTCTGTCCTTGGTAATTAGGTTGGTTTGGTCCAGCATTGTTTCTTCTATTAGAGTCTCCCGAGTAATTGTCGTATCGTCTGTGGTAATTTCCTGATTGACCGTTCTGTCCTTGGTAATTAGGTTGGTTTGGTCCAGCATTGTTTCTTCTATTAGAGTCTCCCGAGTAATTATCGTTACGTCTTTGGTAATTTCCTGATTGACTGTTCTGTCTTTGGTAATTCCCTGATTGGTTGGTCTGTCTTTGGTAATTGTGTTGCCTGAAATCATTATACCTGCTGTCCCTATATTTTGTCGCACTATAATTCAAGTGCCCTGCTTCCCTAATAACCTTGTATGCTTCCTCAATATTACTAGGATCCCTAGCAAATATCATAGTCCTGGTTGGTTCGGGCAAGTTCTCCCTAAAAATTTGAAGTGCAATTCTGTTAAGTGCCGCAGTGGAGTATAAATTGTCTCCGAATAATAGATTTCTGTTCTGTATCCTACTTAAGAATTCCGTGATTTGTGAGTAATATTTTTCGATAGTGTCAGTCATGCGACACATTTTAAGTTTGTCCATTAGTGCGTTGCTATTTTCTTTCTCACCAAAATTATTTTTTAGGATTTCTTTAATTTGTTCCCAATCGGTTGGGTTTCCTTGTCTGTGTAGAGCTTCCCTACATTTCCCTACTATTCTACCCTTTAGATAGTCCATGAGGATATTTTTATGTGACGCCTCAAATTCCTGTATTGTTGGTAAAATATTTTCAACTTGTTTAATGAAATCAGGTAACTGGTTGTATGAACCGTCTAACGAATTTATATTTCCTATACATTCTAAAACTAAGGTAAATTTTTGTACGTCCATTTTATTTAAAATTTCTTTATTTTTCTTTAGCAACTATGAATTATTGTACATTAATAAAATTATATATAATTACTTGGTTTTTGCTTCTTTTTCTTTTGTGGTGTTAAGTGAAGTTGATGAATTATGTAATCTTCTTGTTGTTCCCACTTTTTTTTCTTGGATGAATCACTGTTGTAGTAGAATTATCTGGCTTGTCCTTTTATAAAGATTGCTAATCGAGGCGATTATTTTATCCTTCTTATTTGAAGTAAAATATTGAAATTCACAATTTTAATTTGTTGTTTATTTTCAAGTCTAAAAAGGTTTCTATAATTTAGTTTTGGTTCCGTTTTGATTTATTTTCCTATGTTTATCATTTCATTAATACACAATGTAGTTGTTTGTGTTTGATTTTATAGTAAATTGAATTTGATTATTTAAAAAAAAATTCACTTTAGTTGTTTTGTAATTATTTTATTTAAAGTAAAATATTGAAATTCAAAATTTTGATTTGTTGTTTACTTTCAGTTTTTAAAAGGTTTTTTTTTTTTTTTTTTTTTTTTTTTTTTATTTGTAATAAAATAAGTAAAATATTGAAATTCACCATTTTAATTTGTTGGAATTTGATTATTATTTAAAAAAAAAAAAATATTCACTTTAGTTGTTTTATTTGTAGTAAAATAAAAAGTTGTTTGTTACTTAGTCTTTTTATTTTAATTGTTTATCCTCGTCGCCAATTATGCACTTCATAAATAAAAACCAATTACTTGTTGTTTGGACGATACTTTATAACTGAATTCAAACTTAAAAACTAACAATAAATGTCTTACTTGCTAGAATACAAAACTCTTAAATTAGCTGATGTTGCAAATTCACACGATTTGTGTTTTAATGCAAAGCATGTGAATTTGCCAACACATCATAAATTCTATTTGTTGTTGATAAAAAAACATACGTCTTGCTGTTTAATGCAAGACGTGAGATCAACAACAAGCACACAACACCACAATATGAAATAATCATATTTCATTATATGATTATATACGTGATGGTCATATGAATATAGAATATCCACTATCCTTGTTTAAAATCCGTAAATGATCGTGTAATTCAATATCGACTCTTGAAATAATTTATTAAGCAATTAAAGAAATCACAACCAAACGTTGGGTGTTTTAAGAAACCGTGAGAAGAAAAGAAAAATTTTTTTTAGATCGACGAACAAAGAAAAAAATAATAAATAAATATTTATTTTACATGTTTTAATAATTCAACTATTAACTTAATAATTTATTAATTGAATTAACAATTTATTAGACAGTTGTTTGGAAGTTTATTGAAATTCTAAACAAATTGTGAATTTTTTTGACATTCAAACAAATTTATACCAAAAAAAAATGAACCCTTTCTATTAGATCATTGATTTATCAAATTAAACAAATAGTTTGTTAAATCCATAAATGAGTCGATAAATAACGTATAAAATGAATTAGTAGATTAAATTCTGAATAACTTGCTAATTAATGTATTAATAAAAATATCGAATTAATAAATATATTGAATAAAAAAATATATATTGCATTAATTGTAAGAAATATTGTAAATAAAACCCGTATCACTTCTAAACGATTTAAAGTTTTATTAAGGAATGAATAAAGAAAGAATATACAAATGTATTATTATGTATAAAGCAAAGGTTGCTACGATTAAAAATAAAAATACAAATTCAAAGCCTACTAAGATTAGGTTTGTAATATAAAACAATAAGTAATTATAACTAAGTAGTATTTTTAACACACCTTCTCAAACCTAATACTAGATACTTAATTTTCAATAAAAGTTAATTAATATTCATAAGTTTAATAAATTTCATGTGTTTAATCCTAGAAAGATTTTTTGTAAAAATATCTGCTATCATATATTCCGTGCTAAGATATTTAAGTTTAATTTGCTTCATGCTAATTGCGTTTCGTATGTGATGGTACTTGATATCAATGTGCTTACTCATGTTGTGAAATATAGCATTCGAAGCTATTTTTAAAGCAGCTTGATTATCCACATTTAATGTCACTGGAACATCTTCAACGCACTCAAGTTCAAGTAACAATCGTTTTAAGTAAATGGCTTCCTTTGTAGCATTTGACATCGAAATGTACTCCGCTTCTGTGCTACTTAATGCGACGACATTCTGTTTTTTGGACTCCCAAGAAACCAAACAACTGCCATAGTAAAACATAAAACCTGAATATGATTTTCTGTCCAGAGCATTTCCGCCCCAATCTGCATCTGCATATCCAGATAATTCACCCTCATTGTATTTGTAATGAAGCTTCAGTTCTTTCGTACCCGATAAATATTTCAAAATATTTTTGGCAGCTTTCATATGTTCAATATGAGGATCTGTGTTTCTCTGTGATAACTTTGCTACTGAATGCAATATGTCAGGACGAGTTGTGATAGCTAAATACATAAGTTCTCCCATAATTGTTTGATACCTTTTAAGTTCTACTTTTTTGCAATTGCTGTCACATACCACTTGAAAACCAGGTTCAAGGGGAACTGATATCTTTTTACATTGCTCCATATCATATTTGTTCAACAAAGTTTTTATGTATTGAATATTACTCACAATTAAATCGCCTGTTTCACCATCTTTGTTTATTTCCATTCCAAGAAAATGCTGCACTGGACCTTTATCGCTGACATCAAACTCCGTTGATAGCTCGAATTTGATTCGTTGTATAACTGATTTGTTTCTGCATCCGTTAAGAATATCATCCACGTACACTGCTAATATAACTAACTCATCATCAGCTAACATTTTATACAAGCATGGTTCATTATCACAGTTGGTAAAACCAATTTTTTTTAGAGACACGTCCAATTTAGTATTCCACTCTCTGCCTGATTGTTTAAGGCCATATAGGGACTTTCGCAATCTCAAAACCTTATTTGGATGCTCTTTATCAACGAACATTTTTGGCTGCTGCATATACACCTCCTCGTTGAGATTTCCATTTAAATATGCGCTTACAATATCAATTTGATGTAAGTACATACCTTTTTTAACAGCTAAAGCGAATAATAGTCTAATATTTGCATACCTTATAACAGGAGAAAACGTTTCGTGGTAATCAATACCGTACTTTTGGCTACATCCTTTGGCCACGAGTCTTGCTTTATATCGCTCAACATGCCCATCTTTTGTTGTTTTAATGGCATATACCCATTTGCATCCAATAGGTCTTTTTCCAGCTGGTAAATCGACCAAGTCCCATGTTTTATTTCTTACCAAAACATTGAATTCTGTTTGCATAGCATTTTTCCATTCTGACGATTTTTTACAACTAATTGCTTCTTCCGTAGTTTGGGGCACGAATTTTTCTTTTGTGAATAAACTATTTATCACGTTATATTGTTTTTTAGGTCTACCAGGTCTGCCATCTCGAATTATTTTGGGACGACCTCTTCCCCTTCTTGGCTGCTGACTATCATCTCCCAAATTATCTTCCTCTGATTGAATTTCATGAAGCATTGTGTTGTTATTGGTCTCTTCAATTTTATCACTGTCCCCATCATCAGCCGTATTAAAACCATCTTCTTGATCGTCAATCATTTGTTCAACTGAATCATCTACTGTAGCATGAGAAGACTGACAACTTTCTTTAATCTCATCAGTGGGAAATATCATATAATCATCAACTTTGCAATCTTGACCATTTTCACTACCAATACAATCAAACGAATTTTCGTCAAAACTCACGTCACGTCTTTCAATCACTTTTTGTGTTTCTTTGTCATACAATCTGTACGCCTTTGCAAACTGGGAATATCCCACCATTATATGTTGTTTTCCTTTTGCATCAAACTTTGATTTTTGACGTTTATCTAAGGCTATTGCACATGAACCAAAAATCTTAAAATGAATAACTTTCGGCTTATATCCATACCAAGCATCATATGGGGTTTTATCCAACAGAGCTTTAGTAGGAGAACGATTTCGCAAATAGACTGCTGTGGCAACAGCTTCTGCCCACAGATTTTTGTTCAGTTTCGCATGTACTAACATGGATCGTGACATCTCCACCAACGTTCGGTTTGCGCGTTCAGCAACACCATTTTGTTGAGGTGTGTATACTACGGTTAACTGCCTCAAAATACCGTGCTCCTGTAGATAAGAATTAAAAACTTTGTTAATGTACTCACGTCCGTTATCGCTTCGTAATATTTTAATTTTATTTTCTGTTTGACGTTCAACTTGCTGCTTGAATATCTTGAATTTTTCAAATACCTCATCCTTTGACTTCATGAAGAATACAAATACTCTCCTTGTCTTATCGTCAATAAAGGTGACAAAATATCTGGATCCACCCACAGACGGTACATTTATTGGACCACATACATCCGAATGTATTAACTCCAATACATTTTCAGAACGATGTTCACTTGCTTTAGGAAATGGTGCAACATGGATCTTGCTTATCATACACGTTTTGCACCTGTGATTTTCAGCTTGATTCGAAATCTTCATGCCATTTGCTAAACCTTTTTTACTTATTACCCCTAAGTCATTGAAATTTAAATGACCAAATCGGCAATGCCAAAGCATGTCGCTACTACTTGCTGAAAAAATACGCTCTTTGGATTCTTGACGTAAAATAAACAAATTGTCTTCTTTGTAAGCATTTATTACAACATCACCTGCACTGTCCTTAATTTGAACTCCATCGGAATTAAATGTTGCTGTGCACCCATTTTCAACTGCCTTACTGATTGAAATAAAATTTCCTTGCAATTCCGGTGCAAAAAGGACATTCTCCAGGTGTATTTCGCATTCCGCAATTATTATAATTTTACCTTTACCAGTTGCGGTTATACATTTATCAGCTGCAAGATAAATTTTCTCATCACATTTGACCAGGGTGTCAAATAACTTTCTATTGTTACACATGTGTGATGTGGCACCACTATCAACATACCACAAATGTTGCTTAAAACCTTTTGCTGCTGCAACTAATGCACATGTTTTCTGTTCCACTGCTTTCTTTTCTCGACAATCTCTAGCGTAATGACCTTTACGGCCACATGTGAAACACTTTCCATTAATAACCTTATTGTCTTTTGCTACTCTCGAGTTTAAACTCTTAGATTTCTTATTAGAACGTGCTGCATATGCTTGCTGATAACTACTACCTTCAGCTTCTTGTTGTACATTAGCTCGTCGGTCACCTTCTTCTAGCAATTTTAATTTCAAAACTTGAAATGTTGGCAAATTATCCCGAGTCTCCATAGCAATTATAAAAGCCTCATACGATTTCGGCAAACTTGATAATAACGTTATGACAACTAATTCATCTTGAAGCTGGATACCGCTATCTGCTAGTTTTTCTATGACTTCCTCGAATTTATTTAAAAACTGGCTTATAGCTTCGTTGTCATCCATTTTTAGATGCATCAAACGTTTATAAAGCATAACTTTTTGTATTGGCCCCCTGGGCTTATGCACTTCCTCTAATTTGTTCCAAGCTTCTGCAGACTTTGTACATTTCTTTATGTAATTCAGCTGACTGCCCTTTATGCTCAAAACAATAGTGGCAAGCGCTTTTTCGTCATTCCCTTCCCAATTGGATTTCTGTTGCGCAGTCCAATTAGGCTCACAGTTCAATTGACCATTTGCGTACTTCCACAACCCATTGTGGATAAGCACGCTCTTCATATGCACATGCCAGGAATCATAATTCCTTTCATCTAGCTTCTCGATTTGCAAGAACGGCGACGTCATATTTAGTCAAATCTGAACACAATATTCTATTAAAAAATTCAAAATGGCTAGACGTCTGGGCCCATAACCAAATGTAAGAAATATTGTAAATAAAACCCGTATCACTTCTAAACGATTTAAAGTTTTATTAAGGAATGAATAAAGAAAGAATATACAAATGTATTATTATGTATAAAGCAAAGGTTGCTACGATTAAAAATAAAAATACAAATTCAAAGCCTACTAAGATTAGGTTTGTAATATAAAACAATAAGTAATTATAACTAAGTAGTATTTTTAACATTAATAAATATATTAAGATAACTTAATTTAACACATTTAATAAATTAATATAAGTAGTAACTGATTAACATAATTAACAATAACACTAACTAATTAAATTAGGAATACGTTATTGGGCAAGGAAAAGTTAAGAATGATAAATTAATTAATTAAGAATCATTATTTAATTTACTTAAAATAAATTCAGTTGATTAAGTATTTGTAATTAAAAACGAGTAAAGGATTAAATGAATTAATTAAATAGGATTAATTGATTTAATTGAAAAGAGTTAATTGAAATAGTGTTGATTGATTAAATAATATAAAATGAATTAAATTGATTTTGAGTGGTTGATTAAATTGGTTAATCGAATTGATCGATTTTATCTAGAATAATTGATTAAATAAGTTAAAGTCAATTCAATAAATTAAGAATAATTATTTGAATTAATTACGGTCGATCAAATTAATTAGATTATCGAGTAAATTATTCAAAATCAATTGAATGAATTAAGAATAATTAATTGAAGCCGGTTAAATTAATTAAAAATAGGATTAATTAAAAATAATTAAAATCTGAGAATTAATAAAAATAATAAAAAAATTAACCAATTAAATTAATTGAGAATATTTAAATCAAATTAATTAAAATCTAATAAAAATAATTTAAGAATAATTAATTCAGTTAATTTCAACAAATTGCTTAAAAATAATTAATTAAATTGTTCTAAACTGAGTAAGAATGTCATGGTTAAATTAATTTAACCCCGATGGAATAATTTAGGAGATTTAATTGAATTAGTTTAAAGTCAATCAGATTGATTAAGGATAATGGATGAATTATCAATTGAATTCGGTTGGACTACTTTGATTAAATTAATTAATATCGAATAAAAAAATAAAAATTTTATGACAATTGAATGAATTATTCCAGATCGATTAAGAATGTTTTTATTGAATTAGTTTGATTCGAATAAAATAATTAAAGATAATTAATTTAAGTATTCAAGGTTAATTAGGAATATTTTAATTAAACTAATTTAATTTGAATACAAGAATTAATTCAATCATTTCAAAATCAATCCAATTGATTAAGTATAATCGATTAAAGTTATTCAAGATTATCTGAATGGATTTGGAATGAGTAATTTAATTATTTACGGTCGATAAACTTAATTAAGGGTGATTAATTGATTGAGGGTCAATCAAATTGATTAATGATGTTTATTAAAACAATCCCAAATCGGTTAAATTAATTGAGGATAATTAAATAAAATTAATTTAAAACTAATAAAATAATTTAGAGGAGTTAATTGAATCAGTTTAAACTTAATAAATTATCAATTTAATTAAGTAAGACTGTTTTAATGAAATTAATTAAATCGAACAAAATAATTGAGGTTGATTGATGGAATTATTCAGAATCAATTAAGAATTTTAATTAAATTGGTTTAATTCGAATAAAATAATTAAGGATAATTAATTCAGGTATTTAAAGTTAATTAGGAATATTTTAATTAAATTATTTTAATTAAAAAAAAAAAAAAAAAATAAGTAAGAAGAATTAATTAAATTATTAAAAAAAAATCAATAAATTGATTAAAGATAATTAATTAAATTATGCAAGATCAATGGAATTGATTTGGAATTCAAGGAATTGAAATAATTAAAGAGAACTAGTTGACTTGATTATAAATCAATAAAATTGATTTAATTATTCAAAATCAATTAACTTAATTAAGAATAATTAATAAAATGGGCCATAAATAATATAATATCGAAATAATGCTATAAATACCTGAAAATGATAAAACCCGTTTGTAAATACCTAAATTTAATTTGACCTCGACTAAATTATCTAAATTGATACCTTATTACCTTAAATAAGTTAATACTACATATATAACTTAAACTAATAAATCCTTAGATACCTAAATTAATAAATATACATAATTAACGGGATAGGAAGTTGATTCCCCAATAAACGTACAGAGTGATTTGTGAATAACTTTAGAACTAGCAGATACTTACCATGGGGAATAGTTGATGGAGGACTAAATAGCTGAACTGAAAGATTATTTTTTTGATAAAGGAGCTACTTGGCCACGAGGGAGATTAGGGCACAGTTTAGTAAAATTAGCGGACCTAAGTTTAGTAAACAATGATATTTTAATCACAAAAGCAAATTTAACTAAGACTTATCTGGGTAATTTAATAGGGCTTCAAAAAAAGGCAAAATAGAAAAGCGTTTAATATCTTTTGTACTCCGTCAATATATTGTATTATATTAATTTTAGGTATACAGGGGTTTTTGACATTTGGCCTTATTATTTTGAGATTCTTTATATAAGTATTTGAGAACATAGTCTTATACATTGGTCATAAATTAAGGTTATTGTAAAAAAATTTTTTTTTGAAGTTGTATGATAAATTTGAATAGATTTTATAATAATGTGTAAATTATTACTAAATATATCTTAACATTAACTTAACAAATATTATAAATAAACATTTATTGGATTTTGTATTACCTTTTTTAAGAAAGAAAATATGTTTTAATTTAAAGAAAAATAGGTTGAAATGTAGCTAAGGCGGGATGAATGTGTGGTAAGTAATTTTTGGGGCATTACTCCAAATATTTTTTTTACAGGCAATGAGTAGTGCCACGGATGGCAGTGAAATGTCATACGGGGTGGGTCGCCTGTCCAGGACATACCATCTGGTCCTGAAGGCTCATGCAGTGATCATGTTAGGGAATCTCCACGATCGATAGTTTTTCATCGTCAGTCGTCTGTCCGCCGGTTTAAGGTATGCCTACATATCGATTTTGTTTTCGTACAATGTTTAATGTTCTAATGCTTCTGTTAATTCCACCGTTTCAATTTGGCACGATCGAAGTGAACGTGAGTACCAATGATGGACGCGAACCCCCTATTCCCGGCGAGCTACAGCCTTACCGACAAAGTGCCAAAGTCCGTCAGGAAGCAACACAGAAACGAGATTTATTTCTTTTCTGAGTGTAAACCCAAACGTTGTTTTTTTTGAAATCTTTGGATTCTCCAAAACGTTTTGCGTACTTTCACATCACACACTTTTATGTTTTGTGCAAATGTGCTATCTTTCTAAAAATTTATTCTGGCAACCACAAAAACTGGCAGCACTGTACAAAATCTGCATTTGTTTACAGTTATATACAAGCAAATTAAAATAAATTATTTCGTTTTAAATTATTTAGATTTTATTCTCTATTTTATATTAAAACCCACGAAAATGTTCAATATATAAGTTTCCTTAAAAAGCAATAGGCGCTTAATATGTCAAATGTTATTGTTTACCAAGGTTTCTTTCAAATGTGCTAAATTCCCATTTCATACTATTAAGAAACTGAAATGTATGCGCATTTCACTGTTTGCTTAGGCCAGATCGTCAGGACACTTCATCCAAAGATTTTAGAAAAGCTAAAGATATTATACAAATAAAACTGTTAAGCGAATAAGAATTATAAACCTCAGTTTTACTTGTAACAATATCAAACCTTAAACAAAAAAAAAACAACAATAAACAGTGAGTTTACCTTTTCTTACAGTCCCGACTACAATTGGTTGATTTAATTGCAACTGAGCAAATATGCACTACTAATTTTGCTCATGGTATTGCAATTACGTAAATTTGGTTGCTGTGTTGTGCAAATATGTGTAATTTTGCACGCATTTGCATCGTTTGCACACTTTGCACTACCCATGGTTTTCGTTGCTACCCGTCTATACCAGAGATAATTATTGCGACATTTATTGCAGTTAATGTCAAAATTATGTTATCTTTAACTGCCCGTCTATTCCAGAGATAATTATTGCGACATATATTGCAGTAATTGTCAAAATTATGTTATCTTTAATGTAGACAGCAATTTTTGTACATATTTATTGCTAACAATTTATATTGCAATAATTGTTAGTCCATTTTCGTTGACAATTATTGCTTACAAAAAACGTCAATTTGGTTGTCAGTTGAAAAAAAGAAGCAAAAAAGAAAAAAAAATAGAAGCAAATTGTGTGAGAAATTGCAAAAATTATAATTTTTTCCTTATTCGATCTTTATTGTTAAAATTAATATTAATTTGTTTAAGTTCGAGTTCTTTTTTATATAAAAATAATAATTTTACGTTAACAAAAATTAAAAAATTAATAAGATTAATATTTTTGTATTAAAAATGACCTCAAGCTTAAACAAATTAATATAAATTTAAATAATAAAGTCGAATAAGAAAGAATTTATATTAATAATAATAATTCTTGTAAGATACCGCCATTTTTTACACTGCACCTTCTTTCTTGATTTTTTCAAACTATGAGTTAACATAAATACGTTTTCCCATGCCTTTAACATAAGCTGAGCAATAAGAAATATTGCTCTGTTATTCTGCCGACGTTATTGCCAACTTGCTGAGATAATTATCTTTAGTGAAGACCTAGGGTAATGTAGACAGCAATTTTTTGTACATATTTATTGGCGGCAATTTATGTTGTAATAATTGTAAGTCCATTTTTGTTGACAATTATCGCTTACATAAAACATCAAATTTGGTTGTCAAACGAACAAAAAAAAAAATAAAAGAAAATTGTGTGAGAAAGACATAAAATTTGTGAAAAAGGACGAATTATAATTGTAGTGAAAGTATTAAATTAAAGAATTAAATAAACACTAAAATAAAATTACAAAAATTAATTTTATTATACAAATTTTCATATTATTCGAATGTGTATTCTAAGTCAAATAGCAATCCTCAAAAGCTTTTATACTTTAATCCAGGAATATTTTGTATGCACTATCAGAATTTTTGTTTCGTATATTTCTGTTACGAGGCTTACTTTAGCTATCCTTTGGTTAGCAATGAAGTGAATTGTAAAGAAAATTTATACAACTATTAGATACCAGCTGAATGTAATGCATTTGCTGGCCCGCATTCGTCAATAGTCAAACATCAATCCTTAAACCAAATTGTATTTTAAGCTTTGGTAGATCGAAATTTGCTTTTTT
This sequence comes from Pollenia labialis, assembly GCA_949318255.1. Taxonomy (NCBI): domain Eukaryota; kingdom Metazoa; phylum Arthropoda; class Insecta; order Diptera; family Polleniidae; genus Pollenia; species Pollenia labialis. Next base: position 61,158,606 of record OX439141.1, read on the forward strand.
GAATGATTATCCATTTTAATTGATTTCACATTTTCCAAAATCGGTTTGGACTATAATAATAAGACAGGGCTTAAAATCATTATTATCGTTATTGTTGTTCTTTAAAGTACAAAATTTAAATATTATTATACGTTACGAAAAATAGCTAACATAGCATCTACATTTCTATAACATTACTTCAACTTTAACTGTTGTATTTAAAAGTACTTGTTAAAATGTTAGGTTTAAACCGTTTCTACAAAGATGCATATCGTAATTTATTGTGTAATGAATCGTAAGGTTAGAAGATACTTAAATACTGTTAGTTTTAAATCACTTCTTTTTCGACCTTTGAATTGTTAACTTAATTGAATTTTTATATTTAAATCTTGAATTGTAATTTTAACTATTGAAGCTTGAAAATGTTCCCTCTAAAGTGTCAATCTTAACATACATACATAAAATCATTTAATTTATAATTGGAATTGTAACCTATAAACACAAGGTGAGCATAAGCCCTCAACCCAAAATAAATCTTGAATTTCTCTAATTTATTTGGTTTTCTTTTATTTCACCAAATACTCAACCCAAATAATTATAATTGCTTGGAGCAATTTTAATTATTACACGCATCTCTTTTATCAGCACTGAGTGCATGTTAAAGCAACCCCAAAGTTGACCATAGAATCAAAGAGAAGCGTGAATACAGAAGTTTGCGTGGTTACCCTTGACCCCACACGTTTATCTCCAATTATCTACCCAAAATCAACCAGCTTAATCTCTCTTCCATACATAAGCCAATCTTCATGGTCCATCGAGTGAGCGAACTAGATAACTAGGACAACTCAATTAAAGGAGACAACCAAAAAGCAAAAATTAAGCAACGTCAGTTTAAGTTCAATCGTCAAACGCAGTATGTTAAATCGTAATCATTTATTTAATAAAAAACAATAACAAAAAAACATACAACACGAATAACAAAAGTGCATAGCAAAAGGAAATAGAAAAATCAAAGTAAAAAACGTGTAACAAGTAAAAAATACTTTGTTTGAAAAATATACATATTCACGTTGTGATACGGGTAAAATCCTATTTTCTATTTCGAAAAATCCAGTGAAAAATATAAAAAAAAGTAACAAAGTAAAAATCCCTCTTCAAGGGAAAGTGTTATTTGTCCATAATCTAAAATTTGCATGAAAAATTCATCTCGAAATTTCTATTTTAATCAGTTAAGTTGGAATAGTATATTGAAAGGGATAAAAAAGAAAACCCTAAAAATTTCATAAAATGCAAATTGCATAATAAGTGGGTGAAAATAGTGCGTGTAAAATAGGCGACGTTTTATTTTAAAAGGAAAACGAAAAAAAACGGAAAATTTCATTGGTTGTGCAAAAAGTAGTTATCAATTTAAACGAAAAATCGCCATACTTTGTTCTTTACATAGAAAAGTACACAAGAATATGCTGGAAAGTTCAAGAAACTTAAATCGCCAAAATTAAAAACTTAGGTTTACATAGAAATAAAAAAAATCCCGTTACACACAGTAAGTCATACATATTTGTAGGTACATACATTTGTATGTACTTAAGTCGTCGCTCCATGGCATCGTGTTCTTTTTGAGTGCATAAAACTGTGTTAATGGCAATTTCCTTGCTTTGAATCCACGAAAACAAATGTTGTACATTTAAGATCTGGTCAGTATATGGCCTTTGCAAACTTGGCTTAGCCGCCATGCGTTTTAAGGTTCCCCCTAACGCATCGCATGGGCCCTTACCGTGGGACGTCGCGAAAAAGTGCCACTCGACCTTGCAGTTTTGTTCTTCTTCAATTATGCAAAGATTGTAAAAAATTTTGTTATTCTTGTACTGAGAAGCCGCGCCGTCTGAGAAAAACGTTACTTTGTCGATTGCATCGAATTTTGATCTTAAGAATTCAAACAGTTTCATTTGAAATAAATAAACGGACACATAATTATGAGCTAAGCTCTCCGCGACAACAACAAGGCTTACGATATGTAGTTCGTTATCTTCGTTTTTGAAATAAATGCAAAAAGGATGCACCGTGCACTTGTCGTTTGCCCAGTGATAAGCCTGAATTTCATCCTGAACGAGAAAAGTGTAATTCTCGGCAAAGTCGCTTATCACAATGAATTCATTTTGGGCTGATTTCTCCTTACTTTCCTTTAGAAATTTCGATTGCATCTCGGATATGAAATGGTGCGCCTTCAGTTCATTCAACTTGAATCCGAATTCCTCGATGAATTCCGGAATCTGCTTTACCACGGTCTCAAGGGAACATCTGCCGCTGCTAATTATCCACTGTTTGAAATGCACCTCCTGAATTAACAGCTGTTCAAACTTTTCCGCCAAATATTGCTCTAGCTCGTCAATCTTCGGACAATTGTCGCATTTGGACAGATGACAATTTTCCGTGGGGTATGCGCACAACGACTTCGACAGGAGGTCCCTATACGTTTCAATTTCACCGTGAAATACTTTCAATTTCTTGCATGGAAAGAAAATTAATTTGATGTTTTGATGAAACATGCAAACGCAGACTGAATGCGTTCCGTGCCTGTCTAATGCCAGCACGCATTCTTTTGGTCGTAGGATGGCAAACTTAGAAAATCCCACTTTTTCTGCTGGGTATTTCTCATTGAACTGATGGTATGCTTCGGATAGATAACATAATAATAATCTGCGCTACTTGTGTACTTTTTCTCCATCTTCACGTGTGATAACATAGTCACGTGTACCTGGGCAGGCGCGGCTGTTGTCATCATTGCAGTAAAAATCTTGAATCAATTTCACCGTTGCTTCGCTGAGGGTCCTTGAGCCAAATTTCTTGGTGGGAGTCGCCAATATGCAGTTCTGTCGAACTAATTCTTTGTTTTTTCTCGCGATGTAAAAAGATGTTTGAAACTGTTCAGAAATCTTGCGTATAGACCATGATTGAGGCAGCACAGATAAAATGAGATATTTCTCCGGAAAAGTGGTCGCTAAATTGAATTTTCTTTTCAACTGCTCAATCATTTGTTTGCCGTCATCAACGTCATCTGCTTGACTGCATTCGTTATCAGAGCCTTCATCAAATATTGTCGCGATTGCACTCATAACCTTGCCTTTTTTTTCTTTCCTGTATGTTTCACTTCGCAACTTTCTTTTTCTAATAGGCGTTTCACCTAAAGTGGTAATAGCCTCATTCAAAGGACTCAAAGACATATTGACCATCGGAATGTCTGCCTCACTATCAGATGAAACATTTTGTTCACTTGTCATTTCACTCTCGGATTGTGGCTGCATTTGTTTCAATGCATTTGCTTGTTGAGACAAATCGATTTTACACTTGGGGCAAATGAATTCTGCTTCTTCACCGTATTGTATATTTAATTCATCATGTATCGCTTCGAAACACCAGTTAATTTTAATACTTTTATCTTTTTCGAACGATGTCCACTCTTGTTAAACGGATTGCAGCAAAATTTATTCATTTTACTTTAAATTGTCTTTACAGCTTCACTCTTTACTTTACAAAAAAAAACTCTTTAACACTTTCACGTTTAGTATTCATTGGTGTGCCATTACATTTTTAAATAATTTTGTAATTAAGTATAAGCAGCAAAATAAGAAAGATTTTTTCTTCATAAATGTATTTTTAACTGTAAAATAATTTTTAAAATGTATTTTTAACAAGGTGGTCTCTTAAATGCTCTTCTCCTGTCCAAACAAGGAGTCGGGCCCATTTTTTTATTGCTGATTCTTAAAGCAAAAATTATGAGGAATCCAAAAAAAAAATTAGCCGGAAAATTTAGGAGCTTCTGTGGAAAATCGGAAAATTTAAAGGTAAATTTCTAAGAAAAATTAGGAAAATTTTATTTTTCAATTAAAGCAATTATGATGCAGGAAATTCCAAGAATGCAATCAATGTTATTGCAAGCTGTTCTTAACAAGCCATGAACTGTTTAAAAATTTGTTTTTGGAACGCAAACGGCATCCGCCAACATAAAAATGAATTAGAATATTTTCTTAAAAGTAAACAAATTGATGTCATGATGGTTTCTGAAACACATTTGACCTCAAGAAATACGTTTAAAATTAATGGTTATATACTATATGATACCAAGGACCCTCAAGATAGAGCTTGTGGAGGTTCTGCCATTATAATAAAAACCAGAGTCAAACACTACCTCATAGGTGATCATCGTGAAGATTATCTTCAAGCAACAAACATTTGCGTTGAAGAATTAAATAGAAACGTAGTAATCTCATCGTTATACTCCCCACCTAGATATTCAATATCAGAAAGCCAATGTTATAATTATTTTAAATCATTAGGACCTTGTTTCCTGGCCGCTAGCGATTATAACGCTAAACATACCTTTTGGGGGTCCCGACTTATAACACCAAAGGGTCGTGTTCTATTTAATACTATTTTTAAAATGGATTTGAATGTGATAGCGAGCGGACAACCAACATATTGGCCTACTGATCAGCAAAAAATACCAGATGTCATCGATTTTGGTGTGGTTAAAAACATTCCCTTAGAAACGATTTATGTTGAAGCTTCCTTAGAATTATCTTTCGACCACACACCAACAATTGTTACTTTAATGAACCCCAATACAATTGTATCTCCAACTGGTTACTTAGCGACGCCAGCTACACAAATCAATTGGCTAAAATATAAAAAATATCTCAGCACCCATTGCACAGAAAATATTCCGCTTAGTTCACCGGAATACGTAGATCGCGCTATTCTTAATTTTGACAGTTTTCTGAAGCTAGCTGTGCAACATTCCAGTATGACCCAAAAAAAAACTAAAAATATTAAAATTTATTCCACAGATGTTGAGCGTCTCCTGTCTGAAAAAAGAAGAGCTCGAAGAGAATGGCAATTGCACAGATCCCCTCAACTAAAGAGTTTATTAAAAGAGTGTACAAAAAGGCTAAGAAAGTTACTACAGACTCAGAAAACGGCTTCTCTGCAAAAATATCTTAACGAACTTGATGTAACTCCGCAATCAGACTACTCATTATGGCGTGCAGCTAAAAATCTAAAAAGGCCAGTCGCCTCTAAGCCTCCTTTAAGAAACTTGAACGGAAGTTGGGCAAGAAATGATAACGAAAAGGGAAATCTGTTTGTTAATCACTTAAAAAACGTATTTACCCCAAATATATCTCACGATACTGCGGTCGTGTTACCACCTGTTCCTGCTAGAGCGGCTGTTCCCCTAAGATTTGAGATAAGAGAAATCGAAAAGGCTGTTTGTGAATTAAACCCCAAAAAAGCCCCTGGTTTTGATAAGATCAGCAACAAAATGCTTTTGTAGTTACCCAGCACAGCAAAGAAAATTATTCTTTTAATTTTCAATGCTATCTTACGTCTTCAATACTATCCTCAAAAATGGAAGGTTTCCTTAGTCACCATGATACCTAAACCAGGAAAGGATCACACAAAAGTTGAGTCATATAGGCCTATAAGCTTACTTTCTAATATATCAAAGTTGTTTGAGAGGCTGTTAGTGTCAAAATTAACTCCAATTTTAAGTGAAAATAGATGTATACCTAACCACCAATTCGGCTTTAGAAGAGAACACAGCACAATTGAACAAACCCAACGTATAGTAAACGCCATAAGAAAAGCCTTTGAAGAAAGAAAATATTGTTCTGCTCTCTTCATCGATGTTTCTCAAGCTTTTGATAAAGTCTGGCATTAAGGCTTATTACATAAATTGAAGCAAAATTTTCCAGCAAACACACACAAGCTGCTAGAACGCTACTTAGTCGGTCGTCAATTTATTATAAAAGAAGGAAAATTCTTTAGTTCACCTCAGCCAATAGGCGCTGGAGTCCCACAGGGCAGCATTTTGGGGCCTCTATTATACTTAATTTATACTTCGGACATGCCAACGAGCAACTACACACAAACTTCAACATTTGCAGACGATACAGCTTTTTTAAGCGTCCACGAAAACAGTTATGAAGCATCTCGTTACTTACAGGATCATATATCTCAACTAGAAATATGGTTAAAACAATGGAGGATTAAAGTCAATGAGCAAAAATGCGTACATATAACATTCACCTTGCGGCGGGAATCATGCCCCCCTATTAAAATCAATAATCAAATAATACCTCAAAATTCGCATGTAAAATATCTCGGTATACATTTAGATCGCCGTATGACATGGAAAAGCCATATAGAGGCAAAATTAACTCAAATGAAACTAAAAGCCATACAAATTCATTGGCTTATTGGAAGAAACTCTGTTCTTAGTCTCGACTGCAAACTCCTCCTTTACAACTCAATCTTAAAGCCTATCTGGTGCTACGGTATTCAGTTATGGGGCACTGCCTCGGCTTCTAATATCGATAAAATTCAAAGGCGCCAAAATAAACTTTTTCGAATATTCACAGCTGCCCCTTGGTATGTTAAAAATTCAAATATTCACAAGGATCTCAATGTTTCATTAGTTAAAACTGTGATTACGAAATATGCAGTAAAATACTTAAAAAGGCTCCAATTGCATCCGAACCCACTAGCTCGAAATATTTTAAATGATAGCGGCCACACTCGCTTAAGAAGAAGAGACACTGCAGCACTTGTCCATTTAGATGAGCGATAAACACCTACATATGTATATAAGTGAACAGAACCCGTGATGAAAAAATTTTTTGTCTGGCACTGGCAGGACATAAAATAAAGTATTAGGTTAAGATTTGATTAATTATTGTGAGTTCATATTTACTATATGAAGATTCAATAAATAAATAATGAAAAAAAATTAAAAAATTTAAAAATTAAAGCCTGATTCAATACCTTTCCAACGAGCTATCACTCGTTGCGATCGCTTTAGTAGTTTTTTTTTTAAAACAACTTTCAATGAGGTCCCTTATGAAGAATTCTTCAATTTTGTCACATGACAGTGGTGTACATAGGGTAGCCAGATTTTAAATTCGGAAAAACAGTACATTGAACACAAAAAAACAGTACAATCAAGAAAAAACAGTACATTTTTTTTTGCGAAAACACAACTATTTATTTAAATTATTATATATTTAAAACTTTTGATTGAATATGCAACAATTATATAACGAAAAACACTTAAAATGTGTAACACCAAATGAATGATTTCCGTTTTATGGCATTTTATACGTATACGAAATTACTCCATTTGCGTTAAAAAAAAAACACTAAAACGAAGCATTTGGACTAAAGGTTTTTTTTTATTTGAAGACAGGAAAACCATAACATTCCTGTAAGCCATATAAGAAAGGAGAAAAGCCTAACTTAGCTTAAAACTATTAACTCGTTGATTGTGTAAGTATTATATTTGTATTTAAAGCAATTTTCACCACACACATAGTTGCACATATCATATAGAATTTGAGAAAATTTATGTGTCCTAAGTTAATTTTCCAATTTTAAACAATTCTTAAATTATTTACGGCCAATTTGACCAAGTTCAGCTATAATCTATAAAATCCAAAAAACATATTTCAAAAGCAGTTTAGGTGGAGAAAAGTGGTCCTGCAAGCAATTAGGTATTTTTATAAATTTTGAGCCCGGAGAATTTTTAAATTTGTACGTTTTCAATTTCACGTGATTTCGATTTCCAGAACTTGCCCGAATATTAAATTAAAGGAATTAAAGATAATTGTGTTGGAATAAGTAATTAAAAAATATAAAATTTTTAACAAAATTTCGATTTTGTTTTTGTCTTTTTCAGGTGTTTAAAGGAAAAAACTATTGGAAGAGGTAGCCATAAAATCATATGTCTTAAAAATAATAACATGAAAATATACAACTGCTGCGAGTCACCTATTATAATTTAGATTTCTACTGCGTATTTATGAGAAAACAATAACCACAGCGTAAAAAGTTTTATTATTTAAGAGCTTTTTTGTTTGGAACACAATATTTTTATTAAGCTATGTACTGTTAAATATTAGGATATTTTCAAAATATGAGTTTAACAGGGATTTTTTGTAGACTGAACACAAAAAAAACAGTACAAAGTGTAAAAAACAGTACATTTGCGTACTGTTTCCGACATTATGCATAAAACAGTACAATTGTAAAAAATCAGTACATGTACTGTTTAAAACAGTACGTATGGCAACCCTAGGTGTACACCACCACTAAACCAGTCACTATAAAAAAAAAAAAAATATGGAGGTACATTATTTTTTGCTGGGCAATCGATTGAGACTATTTATTTTAAAATCGGAGAGGGGTCGTCCAAAAATTTGCCAATTTTGATCGTTTTCATATGGAATTGCTCTATAGGAATAAACAACGTTAAATAAAAAAGGAAAGCAACTAGTACATAAATTTGTTAAGATCGTGTTGTATGCTTTTGGAAAATGTTCACAAGGTAATTTTAATATTAATTACATACAGATTATTATATTTATATACACATAGGAAGGAAAATAACAATTGCTCTTTAATACGCTAAAAAAAGAAATTATCTCGGTCTCCCTTAAAATAATACAACTTAAAATTTTAAGCTCTCTTTAAATAACGTCCTAGTGGAGGAGTTATATTTTAAAGCTTTACAACTCAATCCTTCTCTTGAGCATCATTTAATTGCGCAATAAAGTAAATTATCTCTTTTAATTACAGAGGTAGTTTAACTCAGTTTGACGATCTCTCTTAATCTATTTAGAAAAACAAAATTATACAGTCCATTATATTGAAAGAACAAAACAAAAGCTAAATAAAAATCAGTTTTTTTCGTCTACAATCCGAGTTACCACTTCGCTATATTACCGAAAATTTTTTGCAAATCTAAATTTATGAATTCAATATGAAATATAATTTATTTAATTTTTTATACATTCAAAGGGAAAAATAATTAATTAAATAAAAATTTCATTATCTTATTATACCAGAGATTTAAACAGTATTTTTTCAATAATAAGGGGGCTTAGTGAAAACAGTATACACTCTTGAAAACAGTAAAACAGTTTACCCTATTAGAGCATACGTATAAACTCAATAAGTCGTTATCGCACTTTAACTAATTGCTTAATTTAAAGAAAAGAATTAATTTCGAAGGTAATTAAAGTTATTTACACACAGTTAAAACTTTGTTGTAAATAAATAACCTCAATCACAAATTATGTTTATCCTAACTTTTATTTCTTGTCAATCTAAAATTGTATCATAGGAAATTACTAATTTTGAAATCCACATTAATTATAATGCGAATCACAAATTTGCAGTAGTTCAAGCCCCTAACTTTAAAAGTATTTATTCTTGAAAAAATATCCCATCCCCCTATATATTATCAACATTTATGGGTTTATTAATAGCCTATTTACACTTGAGCACATCTTAGGGGAATGCATGGAAGATGTTAAAAATGAAAAAAACTTGTTTACATTTGCAACATCTTTCATCTGCCAAAATACTTTTTTCACGTGTTGAGTACAAATAAAAATTTAATAAAATGAATTTAAAAATCAGCAATAATTGGTTTAATTGTTGCTCTTGAAGGGCAAAAACAATTATTACTGCATTACACTGAACTTATTGAAGCTATGCTGGAGGACGAAGATGAAGATGATGAAGAATTCCTTATTTTTACGCAAAGTATTTCGAGTCCCCGAAGCGTTTGGATATTTGTAATCAATTGTATATTATTTTTTCTTTGGATTTGAATTATAAATCATTTAAAATTTTTAGAGTCGTTACGGTACTTTTTGGGAGAAGGATCTAGCAAATGGTACCCCAGAATTTTTTAAAGAGAGCTTACGGTTAGATAGAACCACATTTTCATTGCTAGTGCATCAGTTGGCTGGCTTAAGAAAAACGGATACGAAATTTCGAAAATGTATTCCATTAGAAAAGCGCGTGGCGATACACTGGGTTCCTCAGCCAAATACCGTACAGTAGGAAGGCTTTTTTGAGTTTCCAGTAGCAGCGTTTGCAATATCTTGCACGAATTTTGTAGGGCAGTTATTGAAAATCTAGCTAAAGATTTTCTCCCAACCAAGTTTCTAACAGCTTCTAAGGTCGAGGAGTGCGTTAAAGGATTTAATGATTTAGGTTTTCCTCAGTGCTTAAGCGCGATTGGTAATCCAGTGTTTTAAAGCCAATAATTAAATTTTTTTAATATATATGTTTGCATATTGAAATAGATGGATGTCATATTGAAATTAAGCCACTAGCTGCAGAGGCTGTTGACCATTTTAACTACAAGGGATGGTATTTAGTGGTACTATTTGCATTGGTTGACTATCGGTAAGTTGAGGAAATAAAAATGTTTTCAACTATGTAATATTATCTAAATTAGTTACAGATTTCTATATGTAAATGTTGGTTGTCCAGGGCGTTGTAATGATTCTCAAATTTATCGAAAATCCCAATTGAGCAAGATGATTGAGTCATCGAACATTTTAAAAGAAAAATCTTTACTAATACACAACACAGAAGTTCCAGTTCTTCTTATTGGGGATTCAGCCTTTAAGTTTTCACCAACAGTTATGAAACCTTACCCTTTTTCAATTTCCGCCTCTTTGGAACAACAAAACTTTAATTACAATTTGTCCAAAGCAAGGCGTGTAGTTGAAAATGCGTTCGGCCACACAAAGGCTAGATTCCGGCGCATAGGAAAGGGTTTAGATAACCACCCAAAATTCAACAGCAAAATTATTATGTGCTGCTGTATTCTACATAACTTTCTAAATTGCCACAATAGCTTAATTATTGAAAGTTGGAAAATTGATAAGGTTGACTCCCGTCCGCAACCAGACGATAACAATACATCTGCATATTTTTCAGAACCAGCAGAAAATATAAGATTAGCAATTTTAAAATATTTAACAGAAAGATAATTTTTAATTACCTTATTGATTTCTTTTGTTTTTTTTAACTTTTAAAAAATGTATTTTAATATTGAAAGTTTTAATATGTAGTAGTAGTTAAAAAATCTTTATACCTCACCATATACTTGTTAAATAAAACCGTGCACAGTTTTGTTTTGAGATGAGATCAAATGCATTTTATTTAATTTATAACAAAAATATAAGTAACAATAAATAATTAGGAAATAATAAAAAAGGACAACTTATTAAAAAAAAGAACAAAAACATAAAATCAAAACATGTAAAAACTAAATTCAATAGTAAAACAAACAAAAATCAAATTGATCATAACAAAATAAAAATAATTCTCTTAGTAATAAATATAATAGTAAAACAAATACAATGAAAACAAAATAAGATATAACGAAATAAAAATAATTCTTTAAAGCTTTTAAAATGTACATATGTATGTATATATTCATACCTGAATGCGTTTATCTACTTCTCTCGCAAAATTGAGAGCAGCTCACTTTGAAAGGATGCATTTTGCGACGAAAGAGTCTCTAGCCTCTGTACAATCTCGTTAATTTGTTGCTTCCTCTCCTCATACATTTGCCGTTGCATAGCGTTACGGTCTTTGGCCAATATGACCATCTCCGCATTTACATCCAACTTCCTTGTTTTGGGCTGGCTCCGCTGGTTGTCATCAGTATCAGATTGTGTCCAACTGCATGTTGGTTGATTGTCATCAACACTTAGAGGGTCAAACTCTATTATGTCTTCGGATATATTTAAAAGCGTAGACATATCTGTCAATAAAACAATTCATACTTTTTAATTTTTTATGGTCAGCACAATTACTTATGTATATACATATGTACTAAAGACCTGCACAGATGTATCTGTTTATATCTGTTTCTGTGTTTTTTCTAAAGTGGATGCGTATGGATGAGTGCTCTTGTGTTTCTGATATGAGTTGATATTGATATGATTTGTAAAAGAGTGGACGTAAGTTGATACAAAAGCGAAAGAGAGTATCATATCTGTTAATATCTGTTTCGCAAAAGCAGATACTAGTGGATACTGATGGAATACAATAAGTTACTTATTGTACGATGCCGTTATTTTCAATTATTTTTCAACGAAAAAGAGCGTGCATGTATTACGAGCGAAAAAAAAAGCCAAACAAAAAATTTTACAAAAACAAAATACATATGTACACAGGCTGCTTGTACTATGGTCGTACAAATTGCCAAGCAACAACAACACTACTAGTTACGTATTATACCTACGACGAAAATACAAGTGGAAGCGCTTGCAATTTTTCTTGATGAGCAGCACGATTAGCCTTTGTGTCTGCTGCGTACATGATTTGTTCTTGTAAAAATGTGTATGCTGCTTTTTTTAAAGCAAACATTTTTGAAAATTTTAGTAACGGTAATATTTTTTTTCTTAAATTAGGGTTTTTGTTAAAAAGACATGTAGACAAAAATTATTGTAAAAAAAAATTACTGAAAGAACTGAACACATGTAATTTGTTTTGTAAAAAAAACTTGGGTTTTTACCAACCAAAACTATTTTTTTCGTTTAAAGCACTTTTCTTAAATATGTAGGTAAACACATTTGAAAACATTAAAAAAGAAGAATGCTACATTTTATGTGGAAATAACCTACATACATAAATGCAAATGTTACAGTAAGTATAATTTTTGGGTTAGAAAAATTAAAAATCGCACCGAAATTTAAAAAAAAAAGCAAACAATCAAGAAAAAAACCCTGAAGAAGATACTCAAAGGAGTGCTGAAATATTGATTTAAATAAATTTTATATCAAAAACAACCCTTTAGCTCGAAAATTTAATGTTATACTTTAGGTTTTTTATTTAATATAACCGTATTATGTAGAAAAAAAATAGAAAATTCATATTAACGTTTTGAAATATTTTTATTTTGAAAAGAATTGTTTGACTAACAGTTGAATTTGAGCCCTAACCGCGAAAATAACGTAAGCGGCATCATTTTAGATTTTTGTTTTTTTCTAAATAAATGACTGTAACAATTTTATAGCAAAAACAATTTTATCCAGGGACCCTATAAAGGAAACGACAAAAAATCATATAAATATAACCATTAATATTGATTAATTATAGGTAAAGGTTAAAAATTACAAATATCATTTAATATATATATTTTATTCTGGTTATCGTAACCAATTAAAGAAAAAAATATTTTTTTTGGTTATACCTTCATAAATAACCATTAATTCACCTAAAAAATTTTTTTGGTTACAAACAACTATTAAACCAAATAATTAATTTTTTGGTTACAAATAACCATTTTAACAAATAATAAATTAATTTGGTTACAAATAACCATTAAAACAAGTAAATTATTTTTTGGTTACAAATATAAATTATACATAAGTAAGAAAGTATAGTCGGTTACTATTTGGGACCCATGGGCAATATTTTTTCCGGCAAAAGCAAAAAAACTGTTTTTAAGTACAGACGGTGATTCTAGCGGTTTAGAATTGCCTCTCAAGTTACGCACAACAGTTGACACGTTCACTCCTTCTTCTTAGTCATCGAAATAATAAATGCACGGAAATAATCATACATATAAACAGTGTTGCCAAAACTTTGTGTCCAAAAATGGCTAAATTTACGGGGAAAAATGGCTAAAAAATGGCTAAAAATGGGCTAAAAAATGGCTAAAAGCTTTTTTAAATAAAAACATATTAAAATTTAATAACAAACAGAAATAATTCATTTAAATTGGTTTGCGATGAAATTGTAAGTTAAGTTTGTTAAATAAGAATAAACGTTAATTAATATTTTGATAGATATTTAAAAAATTAAATCATCAATAAATTCGATGTCGTTATTGATCATCTCATAGGAATCACTCGTATCTTTTAGCTCTAAAAAATTTGAGGAAAATCATAATCACGACAATATTCAGTTATTTTTTATGCTTAAAATAAAACTGAAATGGGTACTTAACTGCAAAGTTAAGGCTCAGTTAGTCTTTACGTTCTGTTCTGTTACGAATCAGCTGATTTGTTTTTGTTAGTCTGAGTTTAGACGGTTCATTCTTTACTGAAAAGATTCTTCCTTTTTCTTCTTTGAACATGAATTGGCGTTCAAATTATTCATGTCATGTTGATGACATGTTTTTTATGTTGTATAGTCGTGCGTATGCATGTGTGCTTTTTGATATTGAAAACAAAAACAAAATTAAACAACGAATGTAAAAGCAAAGCGTACTGACAGTACAGACATGTGTGTACTCGTTTCTTTTCCCCTCTCCCCTCTCGCCAATAAAGTAGCAATCTTTTCAGTAAAGAATGAACCGTATAAACACAGACTTATTAAAAACCCTATGAAATTGATTAGGATCAGTCCAAACACGCGTGTAATGAGTAGTCCACAAGGGACCAGGACTAGTCCAAAAGTAACCCAAACGTATGGAAAAAACCTGGTCTATTTAACATTACGATGTCCTAGGAGAGGACCATATAACCCACCTTTGGACCACTAAGGAGTAGTTTTAAAACTACTCCATTGTGTACACAAGAGGATTAGTTTTGAAGTCGTTTAAAAACGAAAGCAGGTCGTTAAAAAACGAAGACATGTCGTCTCACTACAAACACTTTTTAACAATGATATGGTCCATGCTTGCATTACATCGGACCAGTCCATGGAGTAGTCTATTTTATCAAAATGGATCAGGTGGTCCAATTTTATTTGCAGGGAAATTCTCGTATATATATTTATGTTTACATCAGTTTTTTCATATTGCCCTTAATAAAATGATAGAAGCTTCTGATGTATAAACACATCAGCAATGCCCATTAGATGATGCATCAAATGACTGTCATTGTTCTTGTAGGGATGCTATACTTGTTTCTTTTATCATATTACCGTATTCAATCAGTTGTGAATGAATGTTTTGCCGTACACAAACAATTTGGCCTGTTGTTTTCGTCTTCTTGTACATAAAACGAACGATTGAACGGAATGAACGAACTGAACGAACGGGTTCACTTTGAATGATTGAACGAAAATGACCGGTCACTGAAATGAACGATTTGGCACAAGTCTAATGTATGGCAGTGTCAATAATTATCTCTGGTATAGAAGGGCAGTCAAATTATGGGTTAACATAAATACGTTTTCCCATGACTTTAACATAAGCCGAGCAATAAGAAAAATTGCTCTGTTATTCTGCCGACATTATTGCCAACTAGCTGAGATATTTATCTTTAGTGTAGACCTGGGGTTAGTAAATAAATGTTTTTTTTAGTTTTGGTTAGTGCTGGTTCACACACTTCAAGTTTGGCTCGTCAAGTCTTGAGCTTTTAGGAGAGAAGGGAAAAGAGAATGCCATTTCTTTTCCCCTCTCTACTGAAGACTTGATGGCTAAAACTTGAAGAGTGTGAACCAGCACTTATGCATTTCTTGTAGGGAAATTAAAAGAAAGTACGCGACAGCGATGCCAGAAGCACAGACATAAGCAGATATGGCAACTTTGACGTATAAAAATCGTGTTATCATATATGATTGCTACGATTTTCTAAGCGACATGAAAAAAAAACAAAACATCGTCCAAGGCGAATTTATTACAGATGGTCTTAAAAGCCCTGCTGATATTAGCTAAAATCACTGTTGGATGTCAAAATTTGGTTTATTCTCTTTTATAGACTTTCCAACTGGCCAGTTTTCGCCGGGATAGTCCAGTTTTAGAGTGGAATATCCCGTCGATACTATGAACCACAGAATACCAGAACTGTAAAAAGTGACGTGTGAAAAAGGCCCAAATCAGTTGCGAGGGCAGCTTTCGAAGAAAGAGAAAGAAAATGTTTTTTGGTAGTAAAGTGGCAATGTGTAAAAACAGGCCGCTACTATCAACACGAATTGCGTAATCAAAACAAAAAATGCAAAAAGGGCAGCTTTCGCAGAAAAAGACAGAAAAACACACAATATTTTCTGTCTCGTGACACATCTGTATACTCTGTGCTATGAACTTGGCGCCATTTGTCCCGTTTTTTTTTCAAATTAAATTTTTTTAATGTTGCTAAAAAATCATCTTTTTTTTTTGCTTAAAAGTTATTTTATTTCGTAATTTTGTTTTTTTTTTAGTAATTTCAATATATTAGCCTCCTCCATTTTCGAAATAACTGTATATCTCGGAAACAAGAGCTAACCTAAACGAATTTTTTTGAATTTTTCTATGAGTTTGTATTGGTGTCCCGTTTTAGTACTTTAAAAGGTGACAAGCCTAATTGTACAATGATTTTACAAAAACAAATTGCTTGTGGTTTTTGTACGAGTTGTACTTGTCGTAGTACCGAGATTACCTGGGATGAATTCGCCTTGACACCGTCTAGGCAAAGCGAAAGAAGAATAACCCTACAAGAAATTAATGAGTCAGTAGTCACATTTTTCATTTTGGTGTTAAGAAAATGATAGAAAGAAATGACCGAAATCAAGTTTTCGCTCACATTCGGTCATTTCTTTCTATCATTTTCTTAACACCAAAATGAAAAATGTGACTACTCGCTCATTCATATCTTGTAGGGTATACATTGCCTTCGATGTAAACAAACAAATAAATAAACAAACATTTTAGATAAGAAATATGTTGAAACAACATTTTTATTTGTAGGTTTTTGCTAATAATTTAAATTTAAATAACATAAAAACAAAACAAGTGTGCATATTGTTGAATGCTGCATGGGTATGTACAATCTGAAAAGATAGAAAAATTTTTAAATTAGTTTTTTTTGTTACCTTTTTGTTTTTTTCTTCCAGGCAGAAGCCGCTATGCATCTAGCCACACAAATTGCTAAAAACGGACGAAACAATGGATTTTCGGTCAAAGATCAATGTTTTTCTCCCTTAAGGACTTGCAAATATAAAAACAAAATCAATAATTAATAATTAATTAATAGTAGACTGTGGCGAATCTTTAAAACCCTCCATATTAATATACCAGGATGCTACAAAAAGTGATTTGATATAAAGCACATTAACGCCAGCAATATCTATGTATATCTACATCTATTGTATTGACACCAAACTTGCAGAATAAATTATTTTAGCCGGGAGTCAAGTTTCTTTTCAATTTAATTCAAAAGGTGGCGGGCGCTTTTATTGTGATATGTATATACATTTTTTAATTTATTGTACGATTTGGCTGAAACTCAAAAAACAAAAATAAGTTTCCCGATAAAATTTTGACCCTGTAGATAGCGCTGATGTTAAGTTATATAAAAATTGAAAATTTGTTGTCTGTTTGTTTGTTCGCCACAGACTTCTAATACTGGAAACACACTATTAAAGTTTAACATGTTTAAGCGACGTTTTAAAAAACTTAAACAAAGGTGTTCAGACTACAATTATCATGTTTTGATTTGACACCTTGTCAGATGCTTTACCATCGGCAAAAAAAAGCAAAATAAATTATAAAAACTGATTAAAAATCGATAAATAAAATTTTCCAGATTTTATTTAAATTATAATTAAGATGCAACTTCGCATCCATACCTTTGAAGCTGGCATTTCAACATGGATATTTTAGCCCGAAACCCTTAGCTAACTAATGTACTCCGACCAAATTTATACTAACAGTTTAGACTTGTCAACTGGTCAGTTTTCGCCGGGACAGCCAGTTTAAGAGTGAAATGTCCCGTCGATACTATGAACATGACGCTATTTGTCCCGTTTTTTTTTAATTACATTTTTTAAATGTTGCTAAAAAATTATCTTTTTATTTTGTTTAAAAGTAATTTTATTTCGGAATTTTGGTTTTTTTTTAGTAATTTCAATATACAAGCCTCCTCCACTTTCGAAATAACAGTATATCGCGAAAACTTGAGCTAACCTAAACGAATTTTTCTATAGGTTTTATTGGTGTCCCGTTTTGGCAATTTTAAAAGGTGGCAAGCCTTTAACAGTTCCTCCTCTTCAACTGTCCATGATTTCTTTCTTTTATGTTTTTCCGTTATTTCATTCATTATGCCATTTCTAAAATTTTCCCAACACCAATTTATTTTTGATTTATTTATTTTTTTTTTAATTATTTAATTTTTGATGTAATGTCATTAGAAATATGTTCAGTAAAAAACCAAAATCAAAAAGGCTACTGAAAATACATACCTCAAAACACACCTCAAAACACACTACCTGGCTTTTATTTGTTTTGGAAAGAGTTTAATATAACGTTTCCACTTACATGTTTTGGGCCACAAAACTAGTTTTGTAGCAAAACAATTGTTTTCCTGCTTGTTTTCCCATACATTTTTCATGTTTGAAAAACTCACACAAAAACTAGTTTTGCCCCAAAACTTGTCGAAAATCATGAATACAACTCTGGGTTATCCATTATTGGTGATTGACAATTTCGAAAAAGTGACATATTTACCAAAATATGAAGACTTAAGGCCCAACCAGTAGCTCGATTCTGTATTTCTCGCATCGTAAAATTTCTTACATGAAGTGTGAAACAAAAAATTCCATCGTTTCTCGATTTGTGAGATAAAAGTGTTTCTGTATTTGGATGCGAAAACAGACACAAAAAATTCTGTTTATACTGGAATATTTCCAGTAATTAAGTGTCAAATAAAAGCGAAACGTCAACAAAAGAAATAAATATAATAAAAACAGGGCTGCCAGATTTGACGAGTTATCGTCATCTTGATGATTTTTTGTTCCGATATTAACAAAGTGACGTTTTGATGATTTTTCTAAAAAAGTGACGAAAGTAAAAACAAAATCAAAAATATTTTATAATTTTGTTGTTACTTTCTATAGAAATTCATCTTGAATTTTTAAATTTCAAACACTTCTATTTTGTGGCGTTGAAAATTGAAAAAAAAAATAATATGAATGTCTGTAGAAAGCAACAACAAATTTATAAAATATATTTGATTTTATTTTTGCTTTTAATGAAATTGTTGGCGTTGAGTTTTACACTATAAGCCCCTTAGTCTTCGAAATAAGATAATTGTAAATATTTTTATATGTTTGTTTATTAGAAAAAACGATATCTTTAGAAACAAGGCTGCTTAAATTTTTATATTTATCCCTATTGTGAAAATTGTCCTCGAAATTGTTTGTTCCTTCCCTAAAAAATGTATCGGCAAAAGCAAAATTTCGAGGGAAAGTAATGGACCGACTTGGCTTATTTTGAACATTTAATACTTCTTATATACATATACAAAATATGATTGATATTTGATATTCTTATCTTATATGTACACTTTTGTGCCAAAACCATTATTCCGGCAAGAAAGAAATTTGTTTGTCTCCCAGTAAAAACTTTTTCAAAATGGATAACTTCTTTCACTCGTTATTAAGTAGCTTTCTTCCATAAGAACTTCGATAACTCCTTTTTTCTGGATGTATTAAGATAAAAAAATGACTTACTTTTGAATTTGTTCTTTTTGGCACAACCCTTGTAAAATTCATTAGTTTTTCAGTAGAATTGTATGTAGTGCTTTTATGTGTTTCTGAATTCTTAACATATTATTTTGTAGGCGAAGATTTTACTGGGTCTTTAACCCGTTTATTTATGAACCGATTTTTTTAATTTTAACTACAAGGTATTCTACTATGTCTATTTCAGGTAAAAAAGAAAAAGATTATGGGAATAGCTAAATTAAAGATTTATATCTCAATTATTAAATACCCATGAACTTTAACTATGTTTCTGTTTGATTATTTTTTAATAAAAGTCGAAACAAATTTGTTTAAAATTGATTTTAAATTGCACGATTTTTAAAACAAAAAAGACGATCTCTTTTATTTTTTTCTCAGGAAATTGACGATTTTGACACAAATTTATCTGGCAGCACTGATTAAAACCAAAACAAGAAAAGGTTAACAAAAATTTAAACTAACAATATATAACAATTGTTTTTTGTTTATTTTCATCATATAAATTATGCATTTATCATTTATATTCCTTCTATTTTTTTTATTTATTAAAAAAAAAAATAGTATATAAACATATTTTAAATTCAAAATATCTACATTTTGTTTTTCTCGCCACCAATTTCAAATATGACTTATTTTGACAGTTCTTGAAAGAAACTTTTCGCAAAATATTGTTATAGAAACACTTTTTCTCGCATCCTTCCAATAATTGCTGGGAAATTATTAAAATGACAGATAATTCTCGCAACGGAAAGATACAGAAACACTTGTGCGAGAAAAACCATTTTTTGTTTCATTTTGCACTGTTTCTGTCCCGATTCACTGGTTTCATGCGGAAAATTTTACGATGCGAAAAATACAGAAACGGGCTACAGAACATGAATGAGGTCGCTTAAGTCAACTTAAGTAGCTGTGCGAATACATATAAAACATATATAACAAGCTACAATGTACTTAATGATGCTTTTCGACAAGTTTCGTCAAATGTCATTTGCTTAAGCAAAGTGCCTAACTGAACGCACATTCCGTACGAAAACAGCTGTGTATGTATAACAATAAAAAATAAAATAAATTTAAATGGACTTTTACATATTTTAATTTATTTTCCATTTTTTTTAAGACACTCACAAATTATCTATTTTTAAATTCTTTACAAATTAAATAGCATAAAATAAAAAAATACACGGTTGAACTTTTTGGTGCTTTTTAGTTTGAAGTACTCGCAAAAAAACAAAATATTGCACATATATGCAACAATGGTTAAATAGTCTGTGTTTATACGGTTCATTCTTTACTGAAAAGATTGCTACTTTATTGGCGAGAGGGGAGAGGGGAAAAGAAACGAGTACACACATGTCTGTACTGTCAGTACGCTTTGCTTTTACATTCGTTGCTTAATTTTGTTTTTGTTTTCAATATCAAAAAGCACACATGCATACGCACGACTATACAACATAAAAAACATGTCGTCAACATGACATGAATCATTTGAACGCCAATTCATGTTCAAAGAAGAAAAAGGAAGAATCTTTTCAGTAAAGAATGAACCGTCTAAACTCAGACATAGATATTAAGTAGGGGAGAGGGGGGCACCTTTGAACACTTTTTGCTTTCAAGCTCCATAAAAATTAATTTTGTTTAATTATTAACTTTTTACATAACTCAACTAATGTGTATGGATATAATCTTTAGTTTATGTATACAAGTAACTTATTTTTAGTTCGGCTTAAATTTTTATTTATTTTTTAATGGATGAAGTCATTGTGTTCAAATGTGCCCCCGATACGGGGCAGCTTTGAACTAGGCTGGGGCAGCTTTGAACGGCAATTTTTTCTTATAGCGTTTATGTACAAAAATACCATAAATAGTTCTATTTTTTTTATAAAATAAATTAGATTTATTTATTAAGAAATAAAGTTAAAATATATAATATATAATACCCATTAACATTTAAAAATAAAAAAATTCAGTTCACAAATGAGTTTTATACATACATGTTAAGTAATGATTAGCTAATGCTAATTATTGCTAATTAACATTCTTTTGTGAAATTCTCTAATTGATCAAACAATTAGAATTAGTTCAACTAATTCCCATTAGCTAATTGAAATTTTTATTCCAATGGTAAAACTAATTGCAATTAGTTGCCATTAGCAAAAAAAATTGGTTTACCTTTACAATTAGAAATCTAATTGACTTCTGCTTATGCAATTAGATATTCAATTAGGAAATTTAATTTATTGTAATTCGAGCTAATTGAATATCTAATTGCATTAGCAGAAGTCAATTAGATTTCTAATTGTAAAGGTTAACCAATTTTTTTTGCTAATGGCAGCTAATTGCAATTAGTTTTACCATTGGAATAAAAATTTCAATTAGCTAATGGGAATTAGTTGAACTAATTCTAATTGTTTGATCAATTAGAGAATATAAACTAATTGCATCAATTGCTAATTCTAATTGGAATTTGAACATGTTCAAAGGTGCCCCCTTCTTTTTGTTCAAAGCTGAACCCGCGTGCTATTTCACGGAAAATTTATAATATTTTTTTTTTGTTTACATAATTATTAAAGAACTTACATTAATTCGGCGAAAAACGTATTTTAGATTGCAATAAATTTATTTCACGAAAGAAAGCGATTACCAAATGCTTCTCACACTCTTACAAAAAAAAATTGAAAAATTTACAATGGCACTATAAAAATGTGTTCACCCAACTACATTTCGTCGACGACTGAAAAAACTAGCGAAAGTTGTTGACGTTGCTAGAAAACAAGGTTGCCATGTGAAAAACTCAGTTAATGGTCGGAAAAAATTTGCAACAGAGATTTTATTAACATTGTTCAAAGGTGCCCCGCGTTCAAAGGTGCCCCCCTCTCCCCTACATTATGGCCAGCGATGCCAGAAATGCAGATTTATCTGTATTTAGCAGATTTTACCCCCAAAATTATTAAAATGCAGATTTGAAGATTTTTGGTTTAAAATTGCAGATTTTTTAGCTCGGTAAAAACCTTCTTTTCATTGTCACTTTTGTTTGTACTATTTAAACTTTTTGTATTGATCAACGAAATATATCAACCATTGATGGAAGAACCGTGGGGAAATACATAAATTTATTAGAAGAAATTGTGTAAATATTTTTAATAGTTGCAATATTTGATCTCTTGTAAATTTTCAATAATAGTTTAAATAACATGTCAAGCAATTAACTTTTTATTTGTTGTTTAAAATAAGATAGACGTGATAAATCTCAACTCAGCTTGAGTTATGAGTTTCGGATGGATATTTTTGATTTAAAAAAATCTAAAAATTATTAGCCATGGTCTGAAAATCGCATTCGAGTTAAAATCGAATAAATTTTTTAAACTTTTCTGTGTTAAGAGTTCAACAAAATATTACGTTATTAAAACTTATGATTTCAGGACTTCCTAAGGATATTTATGAGAACTATTTTTAAATTCCAGAACATTTTGAAAAAAAAATGTTATATCTTTTTCTTAATAAACTACATTTAAAATGTAATAAATGTGTTTTGAAGATTTTTAAAATCTTGACGCAGATTTTTCAGATTTTTTGATGCAAAATTATGGGTTTTTGCTGATTTTACCTCTAAAAGTCCTGGCAACACTGATTATGGCCACCTAACCCTAGGTCTACACTAAAGATAATTATCTCAGCAAGTTGGCAATAACGTCGGCAGAATAACAGAGCAATATTTCTTATTGCTCAGCTTATGTTAAAAGCATGGGAAAACGTATTTATGTTAACTCATAGTTTGAAAAAAATCAAGAAAGAAGGTGCAGTGGAAAAAATGGCGGTATCTTACAAGAATTATTATTATTAATATAAATTCTTTCTTATTCGACTTTATTATTTAAATTTATATTAATTTGTTTAAGCTTGAGGTCATTTTTAATACAAACATATTAATTTTATTAATTTTTTTATTTTTGTTAATGTAAAATTATTATTTTTTATAAAAAAGAACTCGAACTTAAACAAATTAATATTAATTTTAACAATAAAGATCGAATAAGGAATTATATTATAATTTTTGCAATTTTATTTTAGTGTTTATTTAATTTTTTAATTTAATTATTTTACTACAATTATAATTTGCTGCAATTTCAAAAATTTAATTTCTTTCTCACACAATTTGATTCTATTTTTTTTTCTTTTTTGCTTCTTTCTGTCAACTGACAACCAAATTGACGTTTTTTGTAAGCGATAATTGTCAACTAGGGTTTTTTCCCGAGATTTCTCGGGAATTTCAATTATTTTCTTTCCCGTTTTCCTGGGATTTTTGTTGCGGGATCCCGGGTAATAAAAGTTCCTCATAGTTTTAGAAAAAAGCTATTTATGCTTTGAAATTTAGTTTTATATTCTCTAAAAATTTGCATCTGTTGATGGGTTGTCGATTATATCAATAACAAGAAGTGAGTACGTTCGTAAATCAATGTCTTCTGACGCAATAAATCTACCAAAAGCAGAATGTGCCGTGCAACAGTTGATAATTAATAAATTTAGTGAAGTGAAGAGTTAATAAAGAACATAAATTCAAAATAAGATGCAGGCAGTAAATTTTAATTGTCCATGGACAAGTCTTAAAAATAGGAGATATCCAAAAATATCGCTCCTTTATTGCAGCAAAGTCATATCTACAAAATGGCAAAATGCGATTTAAGTTAAAATGTACCGATTTAAAGATACATACCAGAGAACTGCAACGAATACTAAAATTTGGAGTATATTCAATCATTTACTCTGAATTGTAATAATTCAAACCGTTTTTGTTCAACAACAAAAATTATTTTGGAGTAACGAGCTCATTTCAAACAATCAGTTTGAATTCTTGTACTCGCATCGAACATGAACGTTTTTAATTTTTTTTTTGGTATGACTGCAGATCACTGCAAGAAAACGAAGCGGTGTT
Organism: Pollenia labialis; assembly: GCA_949318255.1. NCBI lineage: Eukaryota > Metazoa > Arthropoda > Insecta > Diptera > Polleniidae > Pollenia > Pollenia labialis. Next base: position 61,182,769 of record OX439141.1, read on the forward strand.
CGCATCATTCTTGCAATATTTGTTTTCAAAGGCGATATTATGTTCATTTAGCTGCAAAATGTATGATGGAGTCGTTTCAATCATTTACGCGACAATTTAAGTACAAACCATTCATGACTTCTACAGTTTCTAGTCTTGGGCTTAATCGTTCATTTAGGTGACTTTTCAATATAGTTCATTTAAAAAAAGTGAACTAGTTCGTTCATCTAGTTCAGTAGTTCACTTTAGTCACTTGGGTATTTTATGTCAGTCAGTTCACTTAGTTCAATTCACTTAGTTCAATTCATTTAGTTAAAGGGTTCATTTACTTCAGTTGCTTGTTTACTTGATTTTTATTCTTTACCACATTGATTGAAAAGAAACAACTATATTATTATTGTCTATATGTTGCTATTACTCATTGCCACATGGCTTTAAATATTTTCATAATACAATGAATACAAAACAGGGATGATAAATGACATTTTCCTAATTGTACTAAACTAAGTAAAAAATTGTACTTTTTTGACCCAAATTGTACTAAAATATTTTTTACTAGTTTTAATATTAAAATAATAGAAAATGTACGAACATATGTACATTAAATTCACTTGTACTATACTTTTATACATACGTATTTGAAATACACCTTTGGCAATTAAAACAAAAAAAAACATTAAGTTTACACGTAACAAGGAATTAAGACGATACTTTTTATCTGGATTTTTTAAAGTTGATAGTGAAATTACCCCGAATTTTTTATATTCCTCTAACTCCCACTAAAGCATAGGGTGCCAGGGTACAAATACGTATAACCCAGTAATAATCCCAAAAGATATTGTCTAAGGGACCTTATGCGGCCCATACACGTTGTAACTGGTCGTACAATTGAGTTAAATAGACCAGTTCGCAGCACATGCAAGAATTTTCTTACCAACTTCTCATTAAGCTTTGTTAAAAAAATAGTTTTATAGAGTCAACATGAGTACTGATTTTTTTAGCACTAGTGGCGTAAATGAAGAGGAGCAAGAAAAGAAAATAAATTAAGGTTCCGGAAGTTTTTATATTCTTTATTAAAATTGTGCATTGGAATTTCGTATTTGTTTTCTAAAATATTGTTTACTTCGCACGCTGTTGTTTTCAAATCTTCAGTATGAAAATTGAAAACGATAGAATAAATCGCCATCAAACGTACCAATTTGAAAGCTCAAATCAAATTGACTTTTCATTCAACCGATGACCAACCACACCTCTAACGTAACAAATGGTTCTACAACTTGATCGAATTGTACAACAAGTCGCAATATGTAGGGATACACTATTCTTTAAGATATCAGGGTTAAAAGTTTTCGTTTACATATGAATAGCAACAAGATTCATTAGATTGTAGTATGAAAAAATATCTTATTTTTGAAGGAAAAATCTTATTTATATTATAAATAATAAAAACAGAAAGAAATTAAATTTACAAACAATTTAATTTCTTATACTAAATTGTACTATTTAGTTTAAAAATTTTTAAATGGGAACAAAGAAGTCTTGTTTTTGGGGAAAAAATCTTAAAATCTATTTCCGGTTAAAAAATCTGAAAAAATAAGGTAAAATCTTACTTCTGGCAGCGCTGGTCTGTCAGTCTTTTTCAGTCAGTTCACTTAGTTCAATTCATTTAGTTCATTTCACTTAGTTCAATTCATTTAGTCCAATTTATTTAGTTTAAGGGTTCATTTACTTCAGTTTCTTGTTCACTTGATTTCCTATGCTTTACTTTCTATACCCTACAAGAAATGAATGACCGAGTAGTCATTTTCTTAACACCAACGTGAAAAATGTGACTTTTCGCTCATTCATTTCTTGTAATATGTTATATGTAATAATATAATATACTTGTTTCTTTTCCTCATTCCCAGATTACCTTACCCTAGGTCTACACTAAAGATAATTATCTCAGCAAGTTGGCAATAACGTCGGCAGAATAACAGAGCAATATTTCTAATTGCTCAGCTTATGTTAAAGGCATGGGAAAACGCATTTATGTTAACTCATAGTTTGAAAAAAATCAAGAAAGAAGGTGCAGTGTAAAAAATGGCGGTATCTTACAAGAATTATTATTAATATAAATTCTTTCTTATTCGACTTTATTATTTAAATTTATATTAATTTGTTTAAGCTTGAGGTCATTTTTAATACAAAAATATTAATTGTATTAATTTTTTTATTTTTGTTAATGTAAAATTATTATTTTTTTATAAAAAACAACTCGAACTTAAACAAATTAATATTAATTTTAACAATAAAGATCGAATAAGGAAAAAATTATAATTTTTGCAATTTTATTTTAGTGTTTATTTAAATTTTTAATGTAATTATTTTACTACTATTATAATTTGCAGCAATTTCAAAAACTTAATTTCTTTCTCACACAATTTGCTTCTATTGTTTTTTCTTTTTTGCTTCTCTCTTTCAACTGACAACCAAATTGACGTTTTTTGTAAGCAATAATTGTCAACGAAAATAGACTAACAGTTATTGCAACATTAATTGTAAGCAATAAATATGTACAAAAAATTGCTGTCTACATTAAAGATAACATAATTTTGACAATTACTGCAATATATGTCGCAATAATTATCTCTGGTATAGACGGGCAGTTAAACATTTTCTTAACATAATCAGGGCTGCCATATTAAGAGATGTATCGCCACACGCAGTGATGCCAGAGGTACAGATTTATCTGCATTTTGAAGATTTTATACCCCATAATACCGTGTTCAGATATACCTTTTTTATTGAGTCAATATTCGGTTAATTGACATAATTATCTTTCTGTTCACACATACACAATTTAGCTTACTCAATTTATATTACTACTACATACAACATTTAACGTAAACAAAAATGTACATGCATAAGCAAAATGTAAACAAGTTTTGACATCTTTAAGGAATAAACATCTGGCTTTTGCGACGACCTAATGGATGTGCATTTGTTTTGTTGTAATTTCAGTTTCCAAATGTCAAAACACTGTTTAGTAAGTTGTGTTTTGCTTAATAAACACACTTGTTACAGTGTCGCATTTTAATTTTACTCAATATTTATAACAATTTCGTATTAATTGAGCAATAACTAAATTGCAATTTTATATGGATAATTGAGCTCAATAATGTCGTTTATTGCGTAAAACTCAATTAAGGTGCATATCTGAACACGGTATAACTGCCCGTCTACAACTGACATGACTTGCTGTTATAACTTGAAGTTATAAAAGCGTTGTTAAAACATTTGCATTAACAACCGTGTTATAACATGAGAAAACTTCTAACATGATGAGTCGTTACTTAAAACTAACATAATATTAGTTTTAAAGTTAAGCATTTTATGTCAGTTGTGGACTGCATGTAATGGTCAAAGTGCAGATTTGAAGATTTTTGGTTTAAAATTGCCGATTTTTTACCTCGGTATACATTGTCACTTATGCTTGAACATTTCCCCTTTTTGCATTGATAAGTGCTGGTTCACACACGTCAAGTTTGACTCGTCAAGTCTTGAGCACTTAGGAGAGAAGGGAAAAGAGAAGGCCATTTCTTGTGCCCTCTCTCCTAAAAACTCAAGACTTGACGAGACATACTTGACGTGTGTGAACCGGCACTAAATGAAATATATCAACCATTCATGGAAGAACCGTGTGGAAATATATTCATCAGTAAGAATTTATAATATCGCCGATCTTATGTCATCTGATTTTACACGAAATAATATGTAAATATACGTTATACGTACATATTTATATGTACTTACCCTACGTCTATACGCGCAATTTGTATTTGTTAACATAAGCAATAACGTCGGCAGAAACACGTCACAGAAATGTCCTATGTTTAATATATTTTTCCGAGTGGAGTAAACATGTGTCTTAACACAAAACATGAATTTGTATGTAAATAAATACTTACATTTTCTTTGGCAACCAATTTATTTTTAATTATTTTTTAATGGTTAATTTGAAAATTTTGTATTTAAATTTTATATTTTTGAGTTTAAAATTTTTCTTTTTTGTTACTTATAATTGATTTTGACAGCTTGTGTTAAAAGATAATTGCTCCGCAATGTATTATGATGTTTGTTGCTGAACATGGGTTCAAATACATATTTATGCAGTCCACACGTTAATATCTAGTGTTGGCAACAGCATTTGATATTTGCTACAACAATAATTGCCAAACAAATTGCTCGTATAGACTTAGGGTTACGTATAAATATCTTTAATAGTTTCAATATTTAATCTCTTGTAAATTTCCTATAAGACCTTTGATAGTTTAAATAACTTGCCAAGCAATTTAATTTGTTGTTTAAAATAACAAACATGTGATTAATCCTTACTCAGTCTGAGTAATAAATTTGGATAGATATTTTTAATGTAAAAATATTCAAATATTATCAGCCATGTTCTGAAATCCGCATTTGAGTGAAATTAAAATCGAACAAATTTTTAAAACTTTTCTGTGTTAAAAGTTCAAAAAAATATTCCTTTTTATACCTCGTACTTCGAGGACCACTGCCATCGATTTCAAATTCCAGAACATTGACCTTATATTTTGAAATAAATTGTTATAACGTTTTTAAAATAAAAGGAATTTAATGTGTTTTGAAGATTGTTCAAATCTTGACGCAGATTTTTTGATGAAAAAATTATGGTTTTTTGGTGATTTTACCTCTAAAGCAACTTCACCATATTATTTCCAATTTGTCCTATATTATGCAATAAGACGCACAATGGTTTCATGCATTCAATAAAAAGGTGAACATAACCTAAAGGAATAACATAGACAGCAATTTACAATGTTGTCAACATATTTCGCTTTCTTTTCGTTTTGCAAAAAAAATCAAAAGTCTTTTGATTGCTGCCGATATATTGTGCCACCTTCTTATATTACATACATATTTGCGATAAAATAATACAATACGTAAAATTTAACAATTTTATTGCAAGTGTATGAGCCGCCACAATATATCGGCAACAATCAAAAGACTTTTGATTTTTATTGCACAACGAAAATAAAGTGAAATATGTTGACGATTATGGGGTATAAAATCTTCAAAATACAGATAAATCTGTACTTCTGGCATCACTGCGTGTGGCGAGACATCTCTTAATATGGCAGCCCTGATTATGTTATGAAAATGTTTAAGGTAATCTGGGAATGAGTAAAAGAAACAAGTATATTATATTATTACAAATAACATATAACAAGAAATGAATGAGCGAATAGTCACATTTTTCACGTTGGTGTTAAGAAAATTACTACTCGGTCATTCATTTCTTGTAGGGTATAGACACTAATAATATTGTTGTTTCTTTTCAATCAATTCGGTAAAGCATAAGAAATCAAGTGAAAAGCAACTGAAGCAGGGATGATAAATTACATTCTCAAAGTTGTACTTAATTCGATAAAAATTGTACTAAATCACAAATATATTTTTTAATTGTTCTAATATTACATATATATACCGTGACTGTCAGCTTATTTGATGCAAGCAAATCTAAAAAATTTAAGTCGTTAAAATTCAAAAACTAAATAAGATTTTGAAAAAAATCAAAATGTTTTAGAAAAATTAAACTTTTTATTTCAAATTAATGTTGAATTTTATTCATATTTCACGTTTTTCTATAAAAAAGATAACAAAAACAAAAAAAATAACAGTTTTCAAATATGATAGCTTATTTGATGCAAGATATTAAAAACCTAAAAAATAACGTAATATTTAAGACAATGTATTTTTAATATTTTGTGTGGTAGCCCTTTTGGTCCATAACAGCTTTCAACCGATTTTGCATGGATGCAACAAGTTTTTGTGTAGTTTCTGGCGTTATTTTATTCCACTCCTGCTGCAATGCACTTTTTAGAGCTTCTTTGCTTGAGATGTGGTGGTTTCTGATTTTATTTTCCAATAATGCCCATAAATTTTCAATGACGTTTAGGTCTGGAGACTGAGCAGGTGGTTCCATCAAATGAGGGCAGTTCCATATGAGCCAAGACTGCACAACTCCAGACTTATGTTTCGGGTCGTTATCCTGGTAAAAACGGAATTCGGTCCTTAGACCGAGTTTTTCAGCACTTTGAAGTAAGTTATCTTTAAGAATGTTAAGATACATTATTTTATCCATGTTTCCCTCTATAAATACTAAATTTCCAACGCCCGTTGCTGCCATACATGCCCACACCATAACGCTACCACCGCCATGTTTAACAGTCGCACGCAAATTCTTTAATTGAAGTTCTGTATTAGGCTTCCGCCAAACGTAAGCCTTTCCATCCGAGCCGAATATATTAAATTTGGACTCATCTGAAAAAATTACTGTATTCCAGAATTCTAAGCCCTTTAATATATGTTTATTTGCGAAGGCTAGTCGGCTGACTTTATTTTTCTTGTTAATAAAAGGCTTTTTTAAAGGTACTCGACCGTGAAAGTCATGTGACCGGAGCGTACGGCGAATCGTTGCTGCACTACATTTTTTGCCAATACCATTATGTACTTCATCAGCCAATTTTTGTGCCGATAACCTGGGGTTTTCATTAATTTTTCTGATAATCCATCGTTCGTCACTTGGGGTCAGAATTTTATTTGGCGCAATTCTGCCCTTGTCCTTCACCCTGTTCTCCCTCAAAAAGCGCTCTATTATGTGTTGCACTGTAGATGATGGTAAATTAACAATTTCTGCTATTTTACGCTGGGTTTTTCCAATTTTAAAATGATGAATAACCAATTCCCGTTGTTCAACTGTTGTGCGTCGACCCATATTTAAAAAAATTTTATTATCACACATGAACTTGCAAGATCGCACTAAAATTATGAAAAACGTAATAGTTAAGACAAGCATTAAAAGAACTAAAAAAAATTGCATTCTATTTTGAAACATAACGGTATCAGTATCACTGAAAGGTCATTGCATCAAATAAGCTGATCGATTTGAAAATGCTGTTTATTTTGTTTTTGTTAATTTTTTATAGAAGGAAGGAAGATAACAAAAGAAATTGAAATATTTTTTTGAAGTAAGAACGTGGCTCTTTCGAATCCATTTTTATTTTTGGTTACATTTGGTTTTATTCATAAGCAAGATGGTTTTTATGATTTTAGTTTTGCTTGCATCAAATAAGCTGACAGCCACTGTATATAAACACACATTAAATTTCACTTTTACCTTACATTTATATTTGCAATATTTATTTGCCAATTAACAAAAAAGTTATGTAACTAATAAAAATTTAAGACGAAGAATTATTAGCTTATTTTTTTAAAGATGATAGTGGAACAGGGTACAAATATGTTTAACAGAGTAACAATTCCAAAAAATATTGTTTAAGAACATAAGTTTCTTTTGGATTTGGTATCCCGCTAAAAACCCCTTTTACCGCGATTGATTGTATATTAATAAATCATGTTACAGTCTTTATTTGAATCCCATATAAAAGTATTCGTATATTTCATATCAGAGCCCAACTTACGGAAGTCGATATCGATCGAAATTACAATTTAAATGCCGTAATTTGGGCCCAGGTATAACAAGGAACAATAAAGTCATTTTTATTTGCAAGGAGATCAAAGTATGATTGATGTAGGAAATTCGATTTTTGATAAATTTCTACATAACCTTACTTTTAATTAGAAAAGGCGTATTAAACACATAATTTTTTTTTGTTTGAGACATAAAACTTAATAAAAAAAGAATTTATAAAAAAGCTTAGGTCTAAATTAAAGCTTTTTGTTAATTTAATGGCAACAAGATTTATTTGATTGTAGTTAATATTTAGTCTGAAATAAATTCGATACAGTACACACAAAAAAAAATCATAGGTAAAATTACCTAAATATATGGTATAAAATTAACTAAGCGCAAGGGTTTCTTATCTAATAAAACTATTAACTTAGGTAATTTCTATGTTCGAAAAAGTATCTAATTATTTTATTAAAATTACTTAAAAACTTTGAAAATTTACCAATTATAGCAAAGTTATTTTATATTTTTATTTTTGGAAAATTATCTAAGTTTAATTTTGTACCATAGATTTTAGATAAATTTACTTTATACTTTTTTGGTTACATACTTTATATAAAATTAATTTAATTTCATTGCAATATTTTATTTATTTTCATCAAACGGGGAAAGTATAAAAGATGTAAAGATAAAATATTCACACAAAATAAACTCATAGCGAACAATTCTGCATCATTAACTCCAAAATATCATATTTTTTGGATGAGCGATATATTTTTTAAACCTATTGGAATTTTTTTGTAAAAAGTTCAGTGGATATATTATGTTTTTAATATACTCACATTAATACGTTGTATCTTTATACTCTATCGAATAGTTTTTAATTTATTTTAAATTCAAAAATTTTAAATTGAAATTTGAATTTGAACTTTTTTCACAAAAAAATTTCCAATTGAAAGAAAAAATCAAATAAACCGACATACATACATATATTAAAAAATTCGAAGAAGATACCTAACCCAATTAGTAATAATAACAAAAATTTTAGGCAAAACTCTTTTTATAAATTACCAATTATCTTAGGCAACTAAACTTAGTTTTTTGTTTTTATATAAAAATAAATTACCTATGTACGCATTTGTAAAATACCCTAGATTATTTTTTTGTGTGTATTAACATAAAGGAAATTTTTTATGAATTTATGGTGTGAAAAAATATAAATCACATTGACCGAAGAATGTAGTATAGATGATATACCTTTAGAAATTCTACAGATATCTGGAAACATTTCATTAATTTTATATTTCATTTTTCCAACCCTAGACCAAAATACTTTAATGTTAAATGTTTGAAATTTTTAAATTCTACTGAACATGTCATTGGAGTACTTCAGTACTTTTGCAATGCTAATAGTACTAAAAAAAGTACAATTGTACTGACTTTATCATCCCTGAACTGAAGTAAATGAACCCTTGAACTAAATGAATTGAACTAAGTGAATTGAACTAAGTGAACTGAACTAAGTGAACTGACTGAAGAAGACTGACTGACGCAAAAGACCCAAGTGACTAAAGTGAACTACTGAACTGAAAAGAACTTTCAAACTGAAAGACAGTTCATCGTTCATCTGACTGAGTAGTTCAATTGAACTAGTTCGTTCATGAACTACCCAACTCTACTGTTCAACATTCCAATATTGCCCCCAAAAAAACAAAAAATATTAAAATGTATTCGACAGATGTCGAGCGTCTACTGTCTGAAAAAAGAAGACCTCGGAGAGAGTGGCAATTGCACAGACCCCTCAACTTAAGAATTTATTTAAAGAGTGTTCAAAAAGGCTAAGAAAATTACTGCAGACTCAGAAAACGGCTTCTCTGGAAAAATATCTTAAGGAACTTGATGCAACTCCACAATCTGACTACTCATTATGGCGTGCAGCTAGAAATCTAAAAAGGCCAGTTATATCAAAGCCACCATTAAGAAACTTGAATGGAAGTTGGGCAAGAAACGTTATTGAAAAAGGAAATCGGCTTGTGAGTCACCAAAAAAACGTATTTACACCAATTATATCTAACGATATTGCGGTCGAGTTACCATCTGTTGCTGCTAGAGCAGCTATTCCTATAAGATTTGAAATAAGAGATATCGAAAAGGCTATTTGTGACTTCAACACTAAGAAGGCACCTGGTATTGATAAGATAAGTAACAAAATGCTTTTAGACCTACCTCGCATAGCAAAGAAAATTATTCTTTTTATTTTTAATGCTATTTTACGGCTTGAGTACTACCCTCAAGAATGGAAGGTTTCCTTAGTTTACCATGATACCAAAGCCAGGTAAAGATCATACAAAAGTTGAGCCATATAGGCCTATTAGCTTATTATCAAATATGTCAGAGCGAAATTATTAGTTTCAAAATTAACACCATTTTTAAATGACAATAGATGTATTCCAAACCATCAGTTTGAATTTAGAAGAAAACACAGCACAATTGAACAAACTCATCGAATAGTAAATGTCATAAGAAAAGCATTTGAAGAAAAAAAATATTGCTCAGCACTCTTCATCGATGTTTCGCAAGCTTTTGATAAAGTCTGACATGAAGGCTTACTTCATAAATTGAAGCAAAATTTACCAGCAAACAAACATAAGCTGTTAGAAAGCTACTTAGTCGGCCGTCAATTTATTATTAAAGAAGGAGGTTTCATAAGTTCACCTCAGCCAATTGGCGCTAAAATCCACTAGCTCGAAACATTTTAAATGATATCGGCCACTCTCGCTTAAGGAGAAGAGACACTGCAGCACTTACCCATTAGGATGAGCGATAAACGCCTATATATGTGAACAGAACCCGTGATGAAGAACATTTCTGTCTGGCACTGGCAGGACATAAATAAAGTATTTGGATAAGATTTGATTAATTATTGTTAGTTCATATTTAATATATGAAGATTCAATAAATAAACTATGAAAAAAAAAAAATATTCTTAACACCAAAATGAAAAATGTAACTAATCGCTCATTCTTTTCTTGTAGGGTAATATACTTGTTTCTTTTTCTCATTCCCAGATTACCTTACATTCAGCCACGCGATCAAGTTGTTCTTGATAGTCTTTTACATATACTGCTTATCAAAATTTACATAAATTGAAAGCGCGGCACTCAATTTCATTTCAAGATATCATCAAGAAAACAATTTATAAAGACAATCATGTAAGTGCCGGTTCACACACGTCAAGTTTGACTCGTCAAGTCTTGAGTTTTTAGGAGAGAAGGGAAATGAAATGGCGTTGTCTTTACCCTTCTTTCCTAAAAGCTCAAGACTTGACGAGTTAAACTTGACTTGTGTGAACCGGCACTAATCAGCTGTTAAATTGAAAGTAAAATAGCCAAATAAATGGAGCGGTGAAATTGAAAGCAATCTCGTGGTCAATTGAAAAAGTGTCAGTGTGTAAGTAAAAAAGTGAGTGTATTGCAAATTGAAAGTAATTGAAAGGCAAAACTTGATCGTGTGGCCACCAAGTTAAACATTTTCATAACATAATCAGGGCTGCCATATTAGAGATGTCTCGCCACACGCAGTGATGCCAGAAGTACAGATTTATCTGCATTTTGAAGATTTTATACCCCATAATTGCCAAAGTGCAGATTTGAAGATTTTTGGTTTAAAATTGCAGTTTTTTTACCTCGGTTAACATGTCACTTATGCTTGACAATTTCCCCTTTTTGCATTGATAAACGAAGTATATCAGAAGAACCGCGTGGAAATATATTAATTAGTAGGAATTAATAATATCGTCGAACTTATGTCACCTGATTTTACACGAAAAAATATGTAAATATACGTTATACGTACATATTTATATGTACTTATGTATAAATATCTTTAATAGTTTCAATATTTAATCTCGTGTAAATTTCCTATAAGACCCTTGATAGTTTAAATAACTTGCCAAGCAATTTAATTTGTTGTTTAAAATAACAAACATGTGATTAATCCTAACTCAGTCTGAGTAATTAAATTTGGATAGATATTTTTAATGTAAAAATATTCAAACATTATTAGTCATTTTCTGAAAGCCGCATTCGAGTGAAATTAAAATCGAACAAATTTTTTAAACTTCTGCGTTAAAAGTTCAAAAAATATTCCTTTTTATACCTCGTACTTCGAGAACCACTGCCATCGATTTCAAATTCCAGAACATTGGCCTTATATTTTGAAATAAATTGTTATAACGTTTTTAAAATAAAAGGAATTAAATGTGGTTTGAAGAAATCTTGGCGCAGATTTTTTGATGAAAAAATTATGTTTTTTTTGGTGATTTTACCTCTAAAGCAGCCCATACACTTCCAATATTATTGTATATGCTATTCACCATATTATTTCCATTTTGACCTATATTCATTCAATGAAAAGGTAAACATAACCTATAGGAATAACATAGACACAATATATTTGCAACAATCAAAAGACTTTTTATTTTTGTTGCACAACGAAAAGAAAGTGAAATATGTTGACAACATTGTACACTGCTGTCTGTGGAAAAAGGTAAGTTGTGAAGCTTCTCTTCTCTCTTTTTCGACTCCTAAAAAAACAAACAATATATTTAATTAAACGAAAAATTTTTAAGAACAATTCTAATACATACTTACATTTTCTTTGATTATTTATGTTTTTTTTTGCCACTAAAAAATATCCACCTCATGCGCCATCCACTAAAGCTAAGATCCCACTATCGGCGCAATGTACCAATTTTTGTCGAAATTTTTGAATTGCACCAACTGGCTACTAAAATTTTACTTTTTTCAGCTTTATTGCACCAAAATTACATTTGTTTTAACTTTTATTTATGTATTAAAACGTTAAATAGTACATTTGTACTGTTAAATGAAAGAAAACAATTTGCTTTAATCAAAACATTGCAGTTGTATCGATGTTGCCATCCCTGGCTTGTAAACATCTTTTTACAAAACAACAATTACAAAAACAAAAGAACAAGTACAGTAAGTTTGAATAAAATTGAATACATTTTTTATTACACATTAATTTTTGATTTAAAATTGTTAGAAAACATAATGGAATATTCAGACGGAGAATTTTGCGAATTTCCAAAGTTAAATTTTGTCTGCCAACAAGCAAATAAACAAAAACATTTGATTTAATTTGCCCAAATAGCACGAAAGTGTGACCGCATTGTACCGATTATTGTCGCAGTTGAGTTTTGGCCGATATAAACCGAAAAAATTGTCACAATGTGCGACGATAATGGGACCACCTAAGAATAAATTGTGCAATGTTTTTAAATGTGCGCCTATATAGCACGATAAAAATCGTCACAGATTGTGCTATTTGAGCCGACAGTGGGATCTTAGCTTAACAGATGGCTCTACAAAATTGCGCCAAAACTATCATATTTTTTCTCAAAATGGAGTTTTTGCAAATTTAAACCCCAAATTGTCAAAATGCATATTTGAAGATTTTTGGTTTAAAATTGCAGATTTTTTAGCTCGGTGGAAACATCTTTACATTGTCACTTATGTTTGTACTTTTTCCACATTAATAAATGAAATATATTAACCATTCATAGAGGAACCGTTTGGAAAAAAACACTGGCAGGAAATTTATTTACAAAAAATTACTTAAGAATTCGCATTGTCTTGACACCGGACTAATGTTCTCTGATTTTACACGAAATAATATGCAAATGAACGTATATATTTATATGTACTTGTGTATAAATATCTTTAATAGTTGCAATATTTGATCTTTTGTAAAGTTTCAGTCAACCCTTGAAAAAATTTTTTTTTATTTTTATTTTACCTCTAAAAGTTTTGCCAACAATGGGATCCCAAAGTAGAGTAAAGAAACAGAGCTATTGTGTCGCCATAGGGAAAAATAACAGACAAAGTCACCACCTATATGTCAACATCAAAGCTTATGTTATTCACGTTAAGTGGTTCTTGATTATACTAACAATCGTATCATATGCCGCCAACATTGCAAATTGAAGAAGCCAATGATTTTTTTGACGTTTATATAAACATTGTTGAAATGTTGGCTGCATTGATTTAAGTTTGGTTTGTATTGTGTTCTTTGCTATCGACGTCGCCATTTATATTTAGTCGCGAAATATTAAAATTTTTGTGTTTTTAGATCGTTTTTCTTTAAAAACGTATGTAAATAATAGTAACTTTTTTTTTTGAAATTTGAAAAAATAAACAAATGTTTAATAAAATAAAGGAATCTGTTGTTGGAGTTGTGGGCTTATCTAAAAAAACCTATTGTAAATGATGGAAGAAATTTTGCAAGCAATATCTTGGAGTTGATATATTCCAATAAAAACATTTCTAGGATTCCATATTTTCATATTAAAACATAAACTGATCTTTTCTGTGTTCTTACCAAGAAAATTTTACAAAATATATTTCGTCAACAGTAAAAATCTAATACGGTCACGACGTCGGAGGAAGTGATTTTTAGTTAAAGTTTTGAAAAATTTATATCATTGTATATTAGCTATTTAATTTCTTTTTATAAAAATTGGAAACAACTTATGATAAAACTTTTGTTCAACATGAGCGAACGTGATATTCCTAGTGTACCGGTGACCACATTAGCTGGTCTAACAAGTTTATCAGATTGTAAGTAATTCAAAAATTAACAATTCCAAATTGTAATTTTAATTTAATTATAGTGTTAAGTGAACTCCCTGTTTCTGAATCACTGGGAAGTACAGCTTCATCTTTAAATCGAACATTACTGTTCCATACACTGGTAGCAAGTGAATCTAAAAATTTATTATCAGTGCGCGATGACAACTTAACCCGTCAATTAGTTCAAGCAATAGAAAAAACAAATCCGGAAAATATGTAAGTAACAAAATAACCCCTATACACCTATTTGACTATACATAAGTTTTTTAATAACCGAGGTAAATAATTTTAAAATATGCAAACAAACAAGCTAAAAAAGAGTAATACATAAGTAAATAAAAATAAATACATAGCCAGGTATACAAGCAAAAAAGATTAAAAAAATCAAGTAGAGCTATATTCGGCTATTTCGAGTGTTATATAGGCCCCTATTACGGTTTACAACTCAACTCAGTTGAGTAAATAGAGGCCATACCCTTCACTATGGTAGTTCTTTAGATATAAATAAATATAGTTTGTGCCACGCTCACTTTTCAAAGCCCACCCACATATATAGTCGGATGTATATTGATAACCAAGATGCTTGTTCCTAATTTGGAAACATTGACTTTTGCCGTTCTCTAGATATACAGAAATCTATAATATCTTTGTACGGCAGGTGCCACACCCACTTCTCCGATCATGCTCATAATTATACCCTTCACCGAAGGTAAAAGGATATATATAAGTTTGTCATTCCGTTTGTAATTTCTACAATATTGATCCTACACCCTACAAAGTATATATATTCTGGGTCCTTATGAAAAGCGAAGTTCAAATCCGGTTGTCTGTTCCCCCACTTTACATTTCTTTACATCATTGGTGTCCAGCCCATACCACAATTGTGGAAATTAATTCACACACATTCTTCACACACATTCTTACGCTCTTTCATTTAGTCAACGAGAATACACAATTCAGTCGTCGATCATCAAGCGACGAGTTCACATGCGGCGGATGCTTACATATTTTGATTTATTTAATAAAGAAAACTTGCCCAGTAAACATTCCATACATAAATATAGAATGATGCAATTTAAAAAATATTTTATGATTGGGAATGCTTTTGGCAATTTACAATGCCTCTTATGTTTTAAAACATTTAAAAATAAGAGGCAAGATATTTTAAAAAGGCATTTTGATAACTTTCACAGTTATATAAATAAATATAATTATAAATTATAATTATAAATTATAATTCTTAGCAAAAAAAAAAAAAAAATATAAAAAATAACAAACTTTAATTTTTATGGCACCGCTCGTAATTATTACGGTACTGATTGAAATTATTTTAAAAATTGCTTTTTTAGTTTGACATAAATTTGTGTTTGCTGGGTAAACTCTCTCTATTCACTAATACTAATATGAAGCAATACAACCACAATTTAATTTTTGGACGTCTCTGCTTTACATATATGTATTAGCATAATGCCCAATATGATTTTCGTTATCACCCTTCTTTATTATTTCATCTATTTAACGAAACAATTTTAACAAATAGAATCGGGGAATTTTAGATTATTTTTGCTACTTAAAAACTCCCAAAAAAAGGTAAATCTACGGTAAGACAACACTGCCTATACTAAAAGAACAAACAAACACACATACATACATGGTACAAACCATTTTGGTGAATATAGGCCACTATTACGGTTCACAACTCAAATAAGTTGAATTGCAATTTTTGTGTTATGGTTTACAACTTTGCTAAGTTGAGATGACACAATTGAGTTGAGTTGTGAATCCAAAACGGTCCAAATTTCATTTTAATGATATTCAAACAACGTTCGTTTATAGTTCAGTCGTCTAGGGGGTTGAGTTTAGAGAATCAACCCGTTACGGCTCGACTAGCGGCTAATCGGTCAGCCGATTTTTTCAGAAATGCCGCGCTGCCGACGAAATACTCAGCTGATCTACAGCTCAATTTCTAGTTGATTCCCATTTTTTTAATATTTAGCCAACAATAGTTATTCATTTTTGGTTATTTTTATTAGGGGGTAACGATACTTAAAAAGAAATATCGATATTACAAAATATTTCTTTAAAAATATAATTTTAATTTGACAGACTATTTCCCATTTTAATAAAGATGAATCTTTTACGAGTTCCAAATTTCAGAAAGTCTAATCATTAAATATTGCCTTCCTTATCG
Source organism: Pollenia labialis (assembly GCA_949318255.1). NCBI lineage: Eukaryota > Metazoa > Arthropoda > Insecta > Diptera > Polleniidae > Pollenia > Pollenia labialis. The sequence continues at coordinate 61,199,084 of OX439141.1, forward strand.
GATTTGATTTAACATCTTTTTCTTGACATAGCTAATTTACAATTATATCAGGGGTCTAATCACCGCATTCGACACTATTGTATCGAATAAACTATCGAATGTTTTTGCATACGATAGACACTGACGTATCGAATAAAAACTCGAGAAATGTAATGTCGTAATTATTTCAAATTCAATAAATTTAATTCTATATCGAGATTCATGATACCAAAATAAATAATTTCGATCAATTTTGCTCGATATCGTATGCGGTGATTAGACCCCAGGATTAAAGTTACTAAGTTACTATAATAAAATAAAAAATCCCTAAAAAAATGTTCGGGATCCCGAGATTTTTGTCCCGTATGGAAAACACTACACAGAACTCATTTGAAAATTAAGCGTTTCTGCGACATTTAAAGTTTTTTCGATTTATTGTCTTTGAAATTTTCGAGATTTGTTTCTAAAATAATTGAATCCGTTGAAATTGGCGATTAAGTAAGTAGGCAAAAAACTGGAAACAAAACTATTCAGCATTTCAGTTTATTCATTCGTCGTATTTTCTAATAATGTTCGAAGACTGTTAACTAGCGAAATAGCGTCAGATAATATAGCAGAGGCTTTGCTTATGAATTTTGTGGTCTGTTTGCAGTATCCCAAAATTTGTTGTACAATTTGTTTTATTCTCACAAAAATCATTAACAATAAGCAGAGAAATCTTAAAACGTACAAATGCATACATACACGATTTATCAATGAGAGAACATTTTACTACTATGGTGGAAAGCAAAACGGCTAAAGCTGCGGGTCCACGCAAAGCGTTTAATCGAAAGCATGAAGTAGGATTACTTTCTACTTTAGCATGCCATGCGTCTTGAAAAAAGTTCAAAAATGCACACTAATTAAGGATTTTAGATCAAATTTGATGTGTTTATTCCTAATTTGCAAAGCAACAACAGACTTTCCCGTGTCCTTGGGGGTTTTTGAAGTCTTATAAACTCTAAAACAATAGGAGAGCTCTCTACCTATGTATATTAAAACAAATTTGAAGGAATTAATTTGATTGCAAAATAAAAGTACACAGATTGACAAAAATTACCATCATTTGAATTTTAGAAAATTTAAAGAGCTGTAGCGCTTAAAAAATAATTCAAACACAAAAACTTTTTTTATCCAACAAAAAATATAATTTATTTTAATTTCATTTCAGTTAAAACAACGCTTTTCATTTTAGCCTAATTTACAAAAATATTAACTGTTTGCATTGCATATTTCATGTGGACAAAAGTCACCGTCACTGCATCCTATCTATTTTTAACATAAAAACCTAAAACATAGCGTGGTCATAAAGCAAAATTAAACTATAATTAAAATAAATTGTAAAATATTTTAGAAAATTTTTTTTTTGGTTAATAATTAACTAAAAAGTGTGTTTGGTATCCATACGAAAAAAATCATTTAATTATTGCTATAGCTGCAGTTAATATATTTTTTTATTAATAAATATTAGCAACGTTAAATATGCCGCAAAAAAGCACGTTGCCGTGTGGAAAATGTGGTATTTACTTCCACTCAAGTTGTGCTGGTGTTTCCGAGGAATCCTTGGCCTCCATTAGCAAAAATCTCCCAAAGTTCATTTGTGAGAATTGTATAAATGGTCCTACTGCGAGAAAATTTAATAATGGTGATATTATTAACGTATTGATGAAATGCATACAGAAATCCATTGACAGTAAGATGGATGAAACAAGATCGGATATGTTTCAAAATCTCGAAACAAAATTGTGAAATATTGTAGCCAATTTTCGAAGTGAAATCAAATATCTAATGTTAAATCTGATGTGTAACATTGCTGCACCGTTGTTAAAAAAGCAGATAAGGCTAATGAGGCCAAATTTAACATTCTTCGTGAAAAATATATGTTGGTGAGAAGACTAAATAGATCTGATATTTTTATTAGTGGTCTAAGTAGCCATATAAATGACTTAAAGAGTCAATATGATTAAAATTGGGAAGCTGGTGGGTGTTGACATTGTTCAGTCGAATATATATCATTGCTGCTATATAAAACAACATAAACGTTTTATTATTAAATTTAACTCTGTTCAATTCCGGGATGCCATAACGAAAAACTATTTTATAGCCTTGCCTTTGTTGTTAAATCAAATATTTGGTGGCACTATTGAATCTAGAGTCTATTTGAATGATGACTTATCTCCTGCGTCCAACAAATTGCAATATCTCTGTCGAAAGTTGTTGCTTGCTAAGAAAATAAAAAAGTTGTATATACTTATCATGGATAAACCAATGGCTAAGATCACAAAACTTAATGGTGAGAATGCTTTGATAAATGAACAGCAGTGTGCGAATTTTCTTAAACTGAAAAAAATATATTATTCTGATTTCTATAGACAGATTAAATAGTTAATTTAATTATTATAGTGATATCTATAATTTAATTATTATAAAATTAAAAGTTTTGAAAGTAGTTGCGAAAAACAAGAATATTTTTCTGTTTTTCAATCGGAGTATTGCCATATTTTTTTTTTTGTGCAAACCACATATTTTTTTTTAAGAAAAATTCGTGTTGTGAAGCAAATTTAAGCGGTGGCAACGAAAATAACTAACAAAGCAAAACATATGTTGATATTCAGTTCAAAAAAAAGAAAAAGAAGCGCTTTTAAATTATTTGATTAAAAATGTAAGTACTATGTAGGTATTTATTGAAATTATTATACATATGTATGTACATACATAGTTTAATTAATTTATTTGTTTTTAGGGGCAAACACCGAAATCCTTAACAGGAAAAATTATTTATAGAATATATGGAAAATAACCAAGATATTGCCAGGGGCTATGTAAAAGGTGATAATAATCGTGTAAATAATGAGGATTTTTGTCGGCATCTTGGTTTTTTGATATATCCCCTATTTTTACTACGAACGATGTGGATTTGCAACTTTCTACAATTAATAACTTAGTGAATGGTCTTCATGACTGTGTACCCACAACTAGGGTAAAATTGAAGTCTGATGATTCAAATTGGATGTATTCCAGACGTATTGTGGAAGTGAGATCTTTAATAGATTGGGCTTACGAAGCCTACCATAGGGATCGTTCTGATACTAATTGGAGGGTTTATTATAGGCTACGGAATAAAAAAAAATCTATTATTAGAAAGTCTCGAAAGTTGTATGGTAAGAATCTTTTTTCTGGTGTTGATAATACTCAAACATGGAAGAAGATTCGCCAACTGGGTTGTGTTGGTCGTGAATACTCTGAGCTTGATCCATAAAATGCATAATCCATAGCTTCTAGTTTTTTGAATAATCAAAATAATAATTTATTAGGTGATTTAAATTTTGATAATTTTACTGAAAACTGATGGTTTTTCATTTATTCCTATAATCGAATATGATCCATAAACTTTTATGCAACAGGTTATGATAGAATTCCCATTTAGTTCTTAAAATTTATATTTCCGCTTGTAAATAGACCACTCCTCCATCTTGTGAACTCTATATTTATGACTTAAAAATTTCCTACTGCGTGGAAAATGGGTCGAGCTATGCCTATTTTGAAGATTGGTAATGTGAAAAATTTAAGACCGATATCAATCCTACCTGCGATGTCAAAAATAGTTGAGTCTATAGTGATAACATAGATTTTGACCCACTGCGGTTCAATGATTAGACCAAATCAGTTTGCTATTCGGCAAAATCACAATACGACATCTTTACTACTTTCTTTAACTGATGATATAAGGGAGCGACTTTCTTCTAAGACTAATAAGAATTTTCATTCGCAGAGCCGAAATCGGTTTGTTTCTCCGATTTATGTAAATGGACAAATAGTTGACTATGTTTCTGTTCTTAGATGTCTCGGTGTTATTTTGGATTCGGGCCTGAATTTTGGTAACCATATTAATTCGCTGTCTAATAGGGTTTGTCTCACCTTGATAAAGTTATACTCCCTAAAACCATATACATACACCAGTTTAATTATGGCCTTAAAGTTTTTTCTGGTTCTTGGTTATACAATGAACGTACTAGGGAACTTGTAGTTTTGATGATTATCAGAAATAACGTATTTTACTTCATTTTATAAAATTTTCAAAACTCAAAACCGGAAATTTTAGTGAATAAATTTTCTTTAACACGTAATATTCAGATTGATGTGACGTTTAGACATCTTGCAATATCTGACCGCTCTTTTGTAGTGCATGTCCATCGAGTTTGGAATGTTCTACCTAATAGTCTTAAACGTTTTTCCTATTCATTTTTAACATATAAGCGTCGAATTATTGAGTACTTTAATGGAATTATGACCTAATGGGTCGGGTCGAGTGAATAAAAAGGTATGTAGTTTATGCTACATAGTATTAAGAACTAGCACTAGCTTTTACTTTTCAGTACTAGCTATGCTGAAAAGTTTAAACTACAAAAAGTGTGAATAATTCTTTGCTAGTGCTAGATAGCTAATGCTTAACAGAGGAAGCAAACGCTGGATAATGCGACCATTCAATTAAATTAATTGCAAAGTGCAAAAATATCAAAAATTAAAATTTTTTAAACATATTTTTAAAAATATTAATGGGTAAAACAGAATATAAGAAAAAAATGTTAATTTCATTTTTTATGTTTTGAATCGTTAAACAAATGTGTATTGTTATTACAAAAAAAATCCCTGTAAATGTCTTAGTTTGTATGCGAACATAAATAAATATATTTTTGTATATTTATGTTTTTTTTATAAATTTTTCTTTTTAAAAAATTTTTTTATTTTATTTAAAAAATGCAACACAAACTTTTTATGGCAAAAGTCTGTACCGACCTTTATGCGGTATATCTTAAAACAACTTAGTGGCAACGTCAATGATTATTATTAATTAATGTTTAGCTTGTTTTTAGAGTTTTTTCCCGGAGTTTTTCGATTCCCGGGAAAACGGGAAATTTTTTTAAATTTCCCGGTATCCCGCTCCTTGTAAATAATACAAAGTAAATTTGTTTTAAATTAACGAAAAAAACTTTTTTTTTAAAAAAGCGTTAGGGAACTTGTTTACAAAGTAAGTAAAATAAATGCCTAAGTACTACAAAAATTAATTAAAGGTTGAAAGAGGAACTTGAAATTTTATTACCTTACGATTTTATATGTAAATTTTGTATCATTATGCTCTAGATACAAGATAAAAAGATTACATAAACATAACAATTTAATTCATAAAACAATAAAAAAAACAAACAAATATTGTGGTACTCAAGTTATGAGATCAAAAAGTAAATTCATAAAATAGATAAAATATTTTAAATAAATATATTAACATTTTTTAACAAATTTGGAAATAACATTAAGACACACTCAATGCGTTTAGAAAGTCGGCAAAGAGTATATTTCTTATTTTATTTACTTATTACAATGTTTCCGAATAATTTCGTTCACTTTTTTTACCGAGATTGGACAAATAGTTTAAAGTGCAAATGTTTAAAGTTGTTGCATATGGGCATTTCCGTCAAAAGGTCCACCGTGACCGAAAATTTAAAAGTTATTAAAAGCTGATTATTTTACGATATTGTTATAGAGAAATATTTAGATTTTACTAATTTTATAAATTTACCCATAAATTTGTTCACTTAGATGAACAACCAAACTGCAAACTTGTGCAAACGTAATTTCTAATTTGTGAGAACGGTAAATTTTTATTTTGTTTTAATCATTATTCCGTTAAATTATTATGGAAAAAATTTCACGTTCGAAATGTCACGTATCGACCCAGATTTTGGCTTAGAAAAAAATTTTCTGAAGATTTTGGAATCAAACCAAATATATTTTAATGTTACATTGCTACGTAAAATTCTGAAAGTGGTTTGACTAAGAAGTTGTGACAGGTTTCGCTGAATTACGCCTTGGCCACACAAAAACTACTTCTATTTTTTCACGTTCGAACCGCTACTTTGCCATTATCTTTGACCTAAAATCGCGCCCTCCATAAACTTTATAACAATGCTTTCTTAGTGCTATAATTTAATTGTTGTGTAAAATGTTATTGCATTTAAGATGCGTACGACTGTCACGTTCAACACTTTGGAATTACCCATATTTCTAATTCACAATCCGAAGTAATTTTTGTTTTTTATAAACATCGCCTATATCATTCAAATGTATGTCAAGGTTGATGCAAAAAATAGCATCAAACAGACTTCTTCTTGTTTTTAAAATTGTATGTTGCAGTATCTTACACGAGTTTCCATAGTTTTTTTATTTCGGTTTCCCAGTACTTCAAGGTTATATAAGCCGTCACAAAATGAAACAAATTTATGTTTATCGCCTTATACACATATCGTCATATCTCAAACATTTTTTTTTTTTAATTTTAAGTTAATTAAGCAAAGTGTTCCTTCATACTTTCTCGTAACAAAAAATCGGTATTTTATCTCAAACTGAACCGAAGTTATAGCAAAATCGGTACATTTTGAAAACTTTAATCACATTTTGCCAAGCTCGATTTTTTTTGTAGATTTGACTTTGCTGCAATAAAGGAACGATATTTTTGGATATCTCCTATTTTTAAGATTTGTCCATGGACAATTAAAATTTACTGCCTGTATCTTATTTTGAATTTATGTTCTTTATTAACTCTTCACTTCACCAAATTTATTAATTATCAACTGTTGCGCGGCACATTCTGCTTTTGGTAAATTTATTGCGTCAGTAGACATTGATTTACGAACGTACTCACTTCTTGTTATTGATCTAATCGACAGCCCATCAACAGATGCTAATTTTTAGAGAATATAAAGCTATATTTCAAAGTATTAATAGCTTTTTTCTGAAACTATGAGGAACTTTTATTTCCCGGGATCCCGCAACAAAAATCCCGGTAAAACGGGAAAAAACCCTACTTGTTTTACAAAATGTATAAACTATTTGATTTTGATATTTAAATTTAAATATTTGTTACTTCGGCTTAAGTTCATCAAATTTAATTTTCATTAAATTATTTTTATGAAGAAACATGTAAAATCAATTAAAATGGATAATCATTCAAAAAAAGCAAATTTCGATCTACCAAAGGTTAACATACAATTTGGTTTAAGGATTGATGGTTGACTATTGACGTCAGCAGTCGTCGATGGCTGCGAGTGTAAGACGGCAAATTCATCTGAGGAGATCGAATGGTTGCGATCGAAACATGTCATGGTAACCTGCCACCAGGGTTCGATCCCCGGCCACGGTCAAGAATGAAAGATTATCAATACCAATTTTAATTAATTTTCATGTTGTAAAATTCCTTTCTTCATAAAAATAATGTAATGAAAATTAAATTTGATGAACTTAAGCCGTATTAAAATATTAAAAATTTAGATTAAAAGCCATAAATAGTTCAACAAAATAACCACAATTCTAATTATTGTATTTGTTACATTTACAGAGATTTTACCATTTTAGGTATTTTTCCAAAAAATATACAATTTGAAATAATCTTCAAGATGTTCATAAAACTAAGCATACATACTAATAAATATTTAAAAAGAAATTCATTTTTATTTCAATATTGTGGCAAAACACAAACTTCAAGCACCCCAATCATAAGCTTAAAAAATAAAGTGAAAACTAGTATTTTAAAGCACACACTCGTTTTTATTCACACATTTTTTGAGTCAACACTGGAAGAACTAGTTTCTACTAGTCAGTATAAAGTACTAGCTTTAGCTCAAATTTTTATTCACCTCAATGCTAGGTAAAACTTAAAAATTTCAAGTATTAGCTAAAGCTACCTTTTTATTCACGCGGCCAAATATATTGACACTTAACCGTTTTTTTTTCTTCTGTCTCTTGCCACTTTTTTTAAATTTTAAATTTTTTTTACTTCAATTGGATTTTAATACTCCAATAGTTATATGGCTGGGGACCACTTATATATAACAGCACTCTTGCTATATTCTTTTAAGTTTTTAGTTATAAGTGGTATACTTGTGAACTTTGTTATTTATCAACAATACATAAATAATTGGTCTTGGAGGCTTTTTATGTATTGATGTTAATAAATAAAATTAAATACAATAAAATAAATAAAACTGCCGCCTTTTTGTCAATAAATTCTTATAATATGGCAACTTTAAAATTGATCTATAAAAATAAATAACGGCACTTATTTTAAAAACTTTGCTATCGCTACGTGGGTATAAAAATGAGTCAAAAAAGAAAAGAAAACTATTCAAGAAAGAAAAATATTTTAAATGCGTATAAACAAAAATAGAAGACCACCGACACTAACTATCCGCTCGGGAAAAGCGGGAAATAATAAAAACTATTCAAAAAGAGCCAAAACCTCCATAATCAGAAGTTGCTGCATTGATAAAGGATGCACTGGCACAATTGTTTAGCTTCGAACTGTGCGCAGAGCTCTAAAATAAATAAGATTCCCTGTCGAATACTTTTTTTGACCACTGTTTGTATGTTTGCGTCTGTTTGGTTGTTGTTATATTTTTGCACTTGCTTTTTCGAGAGCCATTTCTGTTTTATACATATACTTACATATATAGCATCGCTATTGATGTCCAATGTCATCGTATAGTATATCATTGTTAATGGCTAGAATATGGCTTCATTTTTGTAATTAGTGCTTTTTTATGATAATGATGATATCTGAGATCATTCCTTTGAAATTTTTATAAATAGAAAAGAAACCCTTCTGATTCTTTGTAAGTCAAGTTTTTTTAATACTCACTTTTTACCCACGCCCTTTAATTTAGTAATTTGCTTTTTAATACTCAATACAACAAATAGGAGCTATTGTAATAATATTTATTTCAAAATCTTTATTAAGACATTTGTAAAAGAAAACATAATGCCAATTATGAAACCTTGGTGCAGAGCTAAAACAAGAACTAAACAAACTAAATACACATTTCATGAGAAAAAAAGAAAACTTGTTAACTTAAAAATCGTTTTTCTCCAAAACTCATTTTTTGCCCATAGGTCCCTTTTAACTGAAACTTTCACATAAGTATTTGAAAAATTAGAAATTAGGTAGTTGGTGTACAAAAATCTTTACGAGACTCAAGGTGGCTGTACTTCTCTCGACTTCTTATCTTAGCAAAAATATATCCCACTCGCTTTTCTTCAGTTACTTTGCTTGCGGATTCACTTACTACACGCACAAAACGTTCCGTATTTTGAGAATGGCACGGATACTCTAAAGATGTAAATTTTAAAGTTAATATTTAAATTTTACATTGTATATTTAATATTTATATCATATGGATGTAGGTTACTATGTTTTGATAAACGTACCTGGTAAATCAATTATCTCATGAGTTATGTACCAGGTGCTCATCGGTGATCAAATATAGACATGGTGGCTCTGTTACTTGTAGATAATTCCACATAATTGTATCGTCATGTGTTTTGGCATTTAAATTGATGTATCCTTTTGATGTTCGGAATTCCCGAAGATATGTTGGTGGATCTAATCGAATACTTCTAAGTTTTTCATAGCCCTGATACCGTTTAGCTGGATTTGTATCTGTTATCATTGAGATAAGTACATACTTTTGTTTGTTTTTGTATTGGGTTCTACCTGTTTTAATGTAATATGTATGTGAAAAAGAAAAAAGGGGCTCAATTTTGAGGCGTGGCATAAAAGTGAGCATAATAAAAGCTAGACATACTTAGTTTTACAAGGACTTTCTTGGCACGTTTAAAAAATTTAGATTTGGGGGAAGGATCCGAGATGGCGTTAGTGGCGCCCAGAGTTTGATGTCGGATTGAAAAGTCACCAAAGGCAAAAATTGTTTCTTTGTTATTGATATAAATTTCATTCTAGGGGGTGACCGGCACAACTTTTTTTTTGTATGGAGGTCTATTGTAATACAGAGTTAATATTTTATTTTTTTATTCTGAGTCTAAGAAAAAATAAATTTAAATGTCGTAAATAATCCCAGCCAGCAAAATAATCGGACGTCGTTCAGATATCTGAGAGAAACGTCGGCAAAAAAGTCGCAATCATATACGAATTCTGTCAGATTTCTGACCCAAAAACGTATGAAGTGGTTGACACGAATTCTGACAGACATGTCGTGGGAAATTTTGGTTTTTTGTCGGCATTTCTGATAGATATCTAACAGAAATCTAATGGAAAATGCATGGGAAGTTCTGATGTGTTAGCCGAGATTTGTTTTGCTTTCGAACTGAAAGCTGAAAGATATAATTGATTTGTTTTTTATTTAAGCTAATAGGGCTTAAGGTTAATTAATGTAAATAAAAAGCAATTTTTTTGTTACAGTTTTCCCGACGTTTCGTCGATTTTTTGTCGACTTTTTCAAGGGAGCGTCTATTTAAAATTTTTTAAAAAATATATAAATTAACATAAATACAACAAATTACATTAAAAAAGTTAAACTTACAATATGAGCTTTTCACATTAAATTTAATTTCTCCTTTTACATGTAACATTAAACATAAAACATAAATTTAAAGTTAAACACATATCAAAACAAGTATCACTGTAACTATTTAGTAATTGCAACCCTATAATTTGCGCTAATATTGTTAGTGTCTTCTTTGACATTCATCGTTTTCTTTATGTTTTCTTGTATTCTTAGACTTTCAATTGTAAATCTCTTCTTATCCCCCCTTACTTTATCTAGTATTCGCACCCCCTCAAAATCAATTTTATGTTGTGTATTTAAAATGTGTGTTGATAATGCTGTCGTTTCTTTTTTCCTTTGTATATCCATCATATGTTCTCCCATTCTAGTTTCAAGGGATCGTTTTGTTGTTCCAATGTATATGAGTTCGCAACTTTGTTCGTTATTCCCTTTACATTGTAATTCGTACACAATGTTGTTTTGTTGTTGTTTGTTTATTGGAGCTTTTATTGCAGAGAATATAGTGCTGAGTGTTTTATTTGGTTTGTAAGCAAAGCTTATATTATTTGTATCTATTGACGTTCGTATGTTTTTATTATCAGTGAGTCCAGGGATGTATTTTACACTGTAAAAGATATAATTTTATTGCAAAATATGTACATAATTATAAATTTTACACGTACGTACCTTTTTTTATGCTTTTTATCTTGAACAAATAAAATAAAATTAAAATTATTTTCAACAGAATGGCAATTGTCATTATTTTAAAAAAATAATAAGTCTCGTTAAACAAATCTGAATGAATTCCGTAGGAATTCTGTGGGACATATCTGTACATAAATTCCCCCCGATATATCCATGCGAAATCGAACAGAAATCGGCCAGACTATAAGTATATTCAATGTCTGACAGAAATCTGAACGAAGTCTCTAAGAATGAAGTTAGACATTTGCACGAAATGTCTGATTCAGACAATGTCGTAGTATTTTGCTGGCTGGGAATGTGTTTAGAAAGTGATTTCTTGATTCCCAGTAATTGATGAGATTCTGAACAATCAAGAATATTCCTTAGATTATTGGCCATTTTGGAAATCGGACATTCTATTAGCACATTATGAACATTCATTACCAGTTGACAAGAGTCACACATGAGAGGATCAGTGTGATTATAATAATGTTGAGCGTTAAATAAAGCTTTCCCAACTCTAAGGCGTGCAAGAAATATGCATTGCATTCTGGTGAAATTCCTATGATGTCTGGGTCTTTGATAAGATGAATTATGTTGTCTAAGAAAGAAACTAGAGTTCTCCCATTCCTGTAGTTTTTGATATTTGTCCATTGTCCTAAAGATGTAACTCAGTAAATGACGATTACAAGGTACCTCAATAATAAGGTTCCGGTGAATTGCTTCTTTAGCTGCGCTATCCGCAAGCTCATTTCCAGTTATGCCAATATGCGATGGTATCCATGGAATTAGAATAGGATGTTGGACTTCAGGATTTCTTAAGAAAACGTAAAAAATTGCATTTTTATTATAAAAAATGCTTTTGACAGCACTAAGACAATCTGTTAAAATAATTGTTTTCAAATCTTTTTGAACTGCATAAAAAATTGCTGTCTCAATAGCAGCAATTTCAGCAGAAAAGATACCAGAATAAACTGGAAGTAGACTTTGCTTAACTGTGAACCAGTTTGACCTGTCATTGTACTCTACCACAGAGTATGACGTTGAACCATTCTGGAAGGAACCATCTGTATATAGTTGGAGTTCAGCAGAAAAAGTATGTATTATATTTGCAATCAAAGGCTTCAAAAGTTCAGGGCAAGTACTATTTTTGTTATATCGACCCCTTTGCGCGAAATTATCGTATGTTACAAAAACCAAATTTTACAGGACAGCCATTTTTCTACTCTTCTCTGCGTTCGCTTGCAATATCAAAATGAAAATATACATTTAATTTTTGGAGCAACGAAGTGGAATTCGCCTACAATATTTTTTCAGGTGACGTCTCTTTGAATGTAGAACAAGATTGCATCAAAAACTCAACTTCAAAAAAATTGGCATATACGATAATTTCGCGCAAAGGGGTCGATATGATGCACGACTAAAGTCGATCGTTACATGCAGGCACAAGAAAATTTCGTTACTTATTAGAAGTTCTTACTTGGCACTGGGAAGTTCAAGAGGGTTGGAATCATCACGAATTTGTTTTCTTGTATTTAGCGCATCTATACAACAGTCCTTTTCATCATCATTAAATAAATCGACACTAATATTTATTATAAATACTTTTTATTCAACACAACAATTAAAAATACTTTTTGTTTAAAAAATTATTTAATTTTATAAAATTTTCACTTGTCAAACGTTATATTTAAAGTTGGCAAATCGATATTTTAAGTTGGCAACTTTATAGCAAACTCAACTAAAAACAGTTGGGTATCACAATAACTAAAATGAGTTTGGTTGTGCATAAGTTGGGTTGACTCTCACACGACCAAACTGAGTTGAGTGGAGAACCGCAATAGGGGCATTAATTTTGTTCAAGTTATAGATGTCCAGCCTTAGATGGTTATACCATGTTAAACTAGACCATAACACAGTGCTTTAGAAATATCAATGGCAATTTCAAAATGTGGGCCTTTCTTTTTAGAACAAATCATCTTGATGGTGTTATTAATTTTACGCAATTTCCCAATAATTATTTTCATTCGATTAATACAAGCTTTTTCAACATTCCCGAATTTGATGTGTGTGAAGTTAAATTTCGAAATTTATTGCATAACAGAGTTCTGTTAAAGCTATAACATAGCACTGTTAACCATATAGAATTGGGATATATGTATTCAAATTGGAATTATACCTACATTTTTGTATCAAATGGATTGGATATAGAGTTTAACACACATCCCGCTTATCAAAAACTTTTATTATTTTACGTATATAATAGGACTTTTCATGTTTTTTTCAATTTTTTAAATTTAAATTTAAAAAAATTTCCCGGGATCCCGCTCCATATAAATAATACAAAGTAAGTTTGTTTTAAATTAATGAAAAAAACTTTTTTTTAAAAAAGCGTAAGGGAACTTGTTTACAAAGTAAGTAAAAGAAATGCCAAAATACTAAAAAATTAATTAAAGGTAGAAAGAGGAACTTGAATTATTGTTACCTTACGATTTTATAGGTAAATTTCGTATAATTATGCTCTAGATACAAGATAAAAAGATAACATAAACATAACAATTTAATTCATAAAACAATAATAAAAACAAACAAAAATTGTGGTACTCAAGCTATGAGATAAAAAAGTAAATTCATAAAATAGATAAAATATGTTAAATAAATATGTTTTATAAGTACATATACATATGTATATATTTTAAATAAATTTATTAACATTTTTGAACAGCTTAGGAAATAACATTAAGCCACACTCAATGCGTTTAGAAAGTCGGCAAAGAGTATATTTCTTATTTTATTTACTTATTACGATGTTTCCGAAAAATTTCGTTCACTTTTTTTACCGAGATTGGACAACTAGTTTAATAGTGTTTTCACACCTAAAGTGATTTTACCTGATTTTAGCATTAAATCTATTAACAGCTGATTTTGCGTTTACATTACAAGTTTTATTAAATCAGGTTTTAAATCACAGTTTGGCTAATTATTTTCCCCAAAATAAAATTAATTTCTAGTAGGAATAAGAAAAATTGTAAAAGAAGTGAATGAATTGAATGCTTGGAAATCAAACATTTTTGTATAAATTATTAATTTTAGAATATTTCATCGGTTTGACGTTTTTTATTTTTTTAAATTTATTTATTTTTATTGAGCGCCATCCCAGCTAGCATTTGGGTGATAATATTTTGTAAATATTACCTAAATAATTCTTCCTAGACCCTATTTGCATTTATGATCGAAATATGAGCTCATTCCAAAAAGATTCGATTATATCTTTAAATCTGTACATTTTGAAAACTTTAATCGCATTCTGCCAAGCTCGATTTTTTTTTTTGTTGATTTGACTTTGCTGTAATAAAGGAGGGATATTTTTGGATATTTCCTATTTTTAAGACTTGTCCATGGACAATTAAAATTTACTGCCTGCATCTTATTTTGAATTTATGTTCTTTATAAACTCTTCTCTTCACTTCACTAAATTTATTAATTATCAACTGTTGCACGGCACATTCTGCTTTTGGTAGATTTATTGCGTCAGTAGACATTGATTTACGAACGTACTCACTTCTTGTTATTGATCTAATCGACAACCCATCAACAGATGCTAATTTTTAGAGAATAGAAAACTAAATTTCAAAGTATAAATAGCTTTTTTCTGAAACTATGAGGAACTTTTATTTCCCGGGATCCCGCAACAAAAATCCAGGGAAAACGGATTCCCCGGAATTCCCGGGACGGGAAATCCTGGGAAAAACCCCTAGATTAAACAGAACTCTGTTATGCAATAAATTTCGAAATTTAATTTCACACACATCCGAAATTGATATTAGGATTTAGTCGGTTCCTTCTTCTGCAAATACGCAGAAGTTCGGAGTTATTTGTTGGAATAACAGCTCTCCTAGAAAAAGCCCAAACTTGTAATACTTCATTCATCCGCAATATGTTAGAAGAAACATTATCCGGTGGTCCAGAGGAAATAGCAAAGATGTTATCTGCATAAATTCCTACAAATTCAAAGCCCGGAACATCTTGGATTAAATTGGCCAGAGGATTTATGTAAGCCGAAAACAAAACAACAGACAATGGAGATCCCTGTTGAATGCCATTGTCAAATGGATGTGATTCAGGAAAATGTCCATCAATCTTAACTATAATGTACGATTAGCCAGGAAAGAAAAAAGTAGCCTAATCATAGGAAAAGGTACTCCTCATTTTCGAAGTTCATCTAGAACAAAAATAGACACAACGCGATCAAAAGCCTTCTCAATATCCGCTGACAACACCACATTATGCTTCCCTTTAGATAAATTTGCTTTTAATGTATTTTCAAGATGATGACATAATGAATGAACACCACGTTAAGGAAGAAAGGAAGAAAGGAATTCTAGAAATTCTGCCAATAGAAAATTTCCAAAATATAGATGCTATCAATTTTTCAAGGATTTTGGACAGAACGGAAATCAAAGATATAGGCCGATATCCTTCAAGCTCATTTGAATTTTTTCCAGGTTTTGAAATAGGAGCAAGGAAATGAAAGCTTCCAATTATGTGGATAAATACCCGAATGTAAGATTTTGTAAAACAGTCTTAGTAGTCTTCTTTTAAAAGAAATTGTTGATTGTTGAACCATACAGTAAGAAATGCGATCAATTGATGGTGTTGTTCCTTTCACTTTACCAAACACATCTTGAAGTTCGGTCATAGAAAAGTCTTCACTCATAAATTCGTTAACATCAGAATTGTTCTCATCGTAGAGATATATGTAGGAATATTTTTTAGTAATTATTTCTGAACTAAATACTGCATAATTTGCAGTTGAGCACCAAAATTGAGAAAATCTGTTGGCAATTACAACTGGGTTTTCCAATAATGTATTATTATCAGGCTTCATAAAAATACACACACTGTATAAAAATCTCACACATAAATGTAAAAAAACACAGTTTAAAGCAACACAACATAATTTCATTTACATAACAATTATGTGTGTTTCTAAATCAGTGATGTCAATTATGATTGTGTTGGTGAGATTACTCTTATCTCTTACAAGCCCAGCGGGCGAAATATGCGGTTGCGAGGCCTATTGCGAGGCCTTATTAAAGACCTTTTCTAAGGGTCATCTATGTTCGATTAAATTGTTGGGAATCAGGTAAGGTATTAAAACTTACAAAACATTTTCATGAAAGGGCGATGCAAACACCAGGGCCAGCATTATGCGAGGAAATATAGTTCATGCTTTCCATTCATTTTTCATCAGACCATTTAAAGTTAACTTACATTTATTGCTATGAAGACTTAAAAGCAATAAATAATAATACAATTATCGAAAAATGTTGAGTTATGGACAGACACAATCAGTTATTATTTAAATAAATTTAATTTGGAACCTCAGAAACTTTGCTTATTTTTTGGAAAAATTGCGCAGTTCACAATATTTGAAGTCTTTTTACAACCTAATACAATTCATTCCAATATTTTTCGTTTTTTGCTCAACATACCTTTGCGAATTCTAACAATGAAAATTCATTTGCTCATACTAATGCAAATATTAAGTTTAAAAATATTCTGTAGGTATTTACCACCATTATAAAAAGAGAAGATTTTACTAGCCTATTCAAAAAAAAAAACCCACCGACGCGATTGGTACAGAAACAAAAATATTTTTACAATCACAAAATACCAACAAATTCTTGTGGCTTTTTCTTTTCTTAATAATTTCTGCATTTAGGTACGTCTTTTTAACGAAAGAAAAAGGGACAATGTTACAGGCATCAACGAATTTTTTTCACGAACAAAACACATATCGTTAGCTTAAATGCAAAACAATTATTTTGAAAATTTGAAATTTTTGTTGATTAGGATTCACTTTACATATATATTTTTATAAAATTTTAAAATTCTATCTTAAAAAATAACCACAATTGCACAATTGTGCAAAGAAATGGAAATCCCTGTTTTAAAATCATTGTACAATGTCAAAAACAGAAATAAAACAAAACAAAAACATAGATAATAAATAAAATAAAAAAGATAATAAAACAAAAAAAAAGATGTACCTACATACAGTTATTGTATATTTATTTATATACATAAATATATTTAGAGGCCTCAAAACAGGCCTTGCAATATTTGCGATATTTCCCGCTGAATGAGAGTGTTTCTCAGTAAACAATTATATTTTACGCTCGCAAAATAAAAGAGCGTAAGCGTACATGTGAATTAATTTGCACAATTGTGCAAGGCGCTGACATCCCTGTTCTAAATTTGCAACGCTGCCGAACACAACCACGAGTGTGTTTTGTTTTAATATTTGGTTGCGTACACGGCCATGTGTAGTTCTCGTATTTTAAGATCGAAACACACTTTAACTACACATCAACGATTGTAGCTAAGGTCATGTACGTGTATGACAAAAAATTGCGTGTACGATAGAGGGGTTCGATGCGTTAAGGTCGTGTATGTTTAAAAAATAAGAACATGTAGGTTCGAATGAAGGTATACTTTAAGTTCGTGTACGGAAAAAATAAAGCACATGAATGATAGAGAGGTTCGATTAAAACTATACTTTAACTAGACAGGTGGGGCCTTAATCCTAGACTGGTCAAATGGCTATACACGGCAATAGTACGGCCCATTCTTACATATGGATCTCTGGTATGGTGGACCGCGACGGGCAAGAAATACATCGTGGTTCAGCTGGGCAGAGTACAAAGATCAGCCTGCATTGGAGCAACAGGCGCTCTACGTACTAGTCCTTCAGAGGCTCTGAACACTATACTGCACCTTGTTCCAATTGAAATACACCTTATGGCCATATCCGTCAATAGCGCGGTCAGGCTCTCTTCATCGGGATGTTGGAAGGCGAGGACGTACGGTCATGCAAGGATCTTACAGAAGCAACCCACATCTCTGAAACGACCAACGGACTATATGATACCCCGCATGGACTTTGATAGGAAATTCAAGGTCATATTCCCGTCAAGACGGGAATGGAGCAGGGGTATCCTGGCCGGGGAATACCGCACGAGGGTTTACACGGATGGGTCAAAGATGACTTGTGGTGTCGGCTCCGGGGTCTTCTCGGAGGAACTACATGTGAACCTCTCTTTTCGTCTGCCGGATTGGGCCAGCGTATTTCAGGCTGAAATACTGGCGATCAGAGAGGCATGCAGAACGCTATACGGTAGGAACATCAGCGGCAAAATTGGTATCTTCGTCGATAGCCAGGCAGCTCTGATGTCACTGAGGTCACACAAAACAACATCCATCCTCGTCAACCAGTGCAGGGAAGAACTGTCCAGACTGGGCAGCCTATCTGACATTACCTTAATTTGGATCCCTGCGCATAGGGACCATTACGGCAATGAACAGGCGGATGGGCTGGCCAAAACTGGAGGCGCTCTTGATATTTCACAGGCTGTGCCAGTCGCAACACCCCTGGGAACTATCAGGAGCGAAATCTTCAGGCACTATCTGGATATGGCTGACGATAAATGGAGGAAACTAGATGGCTGCAGGGCTACCAGGGAAACGTGGCCCACATATGACATGGGTCGCTCTGAGCGACTTCTCAAATTCAGTAGGAAGGACGTGTCAAGACTTACATACGTGCTTACTGGTCACTGGACGATCGGCAAGCACGCTATGAGACTCGGCCTCCCTTTCAATGAATGCTGCCGCAGCTGCAGGGAACCTGGAACTGAGGAGACAGTATTTCATCTTCTATGTGATTGCCCGGCGTTTAACTCGATGCGACATAGACTATTTGGGAATTACCTTCTACAGGGACTCTCGGAGATATCGCGGGTGGGACTCAACAGCCTGCTGAAATATCTCAACGCAACGGGCTGGCTCTAGCCACCTCGGCATTGCCCCTGGGTCAAGTTTGATCGAGGGGTTCCAATTTCTTGACGAGTTGTGTGTTGTCAAAACGGAGCGACTGTCGGCTCTACTTGCTGCACGCCTGGACTTATGCGTGCTACCACGTTAACCAACCAACCAACCAACCAACCAACCAATGTTTGTTTTTTTGGAACAAAAAAATCTGGTTTTATGTCATCTTCCTGAAGTTCTCTTAAAAGCAATAAAGTTTCCAAATTAACCTTGTTTTTTTAAGCCTTTTGGGTACAAATTTCGAACCTTTTGATAGCATCTTTGTGTTTTTATTTGTTGCTCCAAATGTTTTTCATGATTAAAAGAATATGCGCAACTGATCATTGCAGTCACTGGATTTATCCCAAAATCTGACAGAGTCTTACTCATAAAGTTAGAAGCCAAACCAATAAATATAAATATTATTCAAATATATGCACCCACTGCGGATAAAATTGAAATACACCTTATGGCCATATCCGTCAATAGCGCGGTCAGGCTCTCTTCATCGGGATGTTGGAAGGCGAGGACGTACGGTCATGCAAGGATCTTACAGAAGCAACCCACATCTCTGAAACGACCAACGGACTATATGATACCCCGCATGGACTTTGATAGGAAATTCAAGGTCATATTCCCGTCAAGACGGGAATGGAGCAGGGGTATCCTGGCCGGGGAATACCGCACGAGGGTTTACACGGATGGGTCAAAGATGACTTGTGGTGTCGGCTCCGGGGTCTTCTCGGAGGAACTACATGTGAACCTCTCTTTTCGTCTGCCGGATTGGGCCAGCGTATTTCAGGCTGAAATACTGGCGATCAGAGAGGCATGCAGAACGCTATACGGTAGGAACATCAGCGGCAAAATTGGTATCTTCGTCGATAGCCAGGCAGCTCTGATGTCACTGAGGTCACACAAAACAACATCCATCCTCGTCAACCAGTGCAGGGAAGAACTGTCCAGACTGGGCAGCCTATCTGACATTACCTTAATTTGGATCCCTGCGCATAGGGACCATTACGGCAATGAACAGGCGGATGGGCTGGCCAAAACTGGAGGCGCTCTTGATATTTCACAGGCTGTGCCAGTCGCAACACCCCTGGGAACTATCAGGAGCGAAATCTTCAGGCACTATCTGGATATGGCTGACGATAAATGGAGGAAACTAGATGGCTGCAGGGCTACCAGGGAAACGTGGCCCACATATGACATGGGTCGCTCTGAGCGACTTCTCAAATTCAGTAGGAAGGACGTGTCAAGACTTACATACGTGCTTACTGGTCACTGGACGATCGGCAAGCACGCTATGAGACTCGGCCTCCCTTTCAATGAATGCTGCCGCAGCTGCAGGGAACCTGGAACTGAGGAGACAGTATTTCATCTTCTATGTGATTGCCCGGCGTTTAACTCGATGCGACATAGACTATTTGGGAATTACCTTCTACAGGGACTCTCGGAGATATCGCGGGTGGGACTCAACAGCCTGCTGAAATATCTCAACGCAACGGGCTGGCTCTAGCCACCTCGGCATTGCCCCTGGGTCAAGTTTGATCGAGGGGTTCCAATTTCTTGACGAGTTGTGTGTTGTCAAAACGGAGCGACTGTCGGCTCTACTTGCTGCACGCCTGGACTTATGCGTGCTACCACGTTAACCAACCAACCAACCAACCAACCAACCAATGTTTGTTTTTTTGGAACAAAAAAATCTGGTTTTATGTCATCTTCCTGAAGTTCTCTTAAAAGCAATAAAGTTTCCAAATTAACCTTGTTTTTTTAAGCCTTTTGGGTACAAATTTCGAACCTTTTGATAGCATCTTTGTGTTTTTATTTGTTGCTCCAAATGTTTTTCATGATTAAAAGAATATGCGCAACTGATCATTGCAGTCACTGGATTTATCCCAAAATCTGACAGAGTCTTACTCATAAAGTTAGAAGCCAAACCAATAAATATAAATATTATTCAAATATATGCACCCACTGCGGATAAAATTGATCAAGAAATGGAAGTTTTCTATGAAGAAATTAAAGATGTGATGAAAGCTACGAAACCTCAAGAGATAACTATCATTTAAGGTGATTTTAATGCAAAAGTTGGAGTAGACAAAGTACCTGGTGTAACAGGGCAATACGGATTATGAGAAAGAAATGAAAGAGGCGACAGACTCATCCAATTTTGTAAAGAACACAAAATGAAAATAGCAAACACGCTCTTCTGCCTTCCGGCAAGACGACTGTATACCTGGAAATCCCCCCAGGATAGAATATCGTAAGAAATCAAATTGATTTCATTTTGATAAACAAACGTTTCTGCTTATTTATTACAAAAACTTCAACATATCCAGGAGCAGATGTACCTTCGGATCACAATCTTCTAATGGCAAATTTGTGCACAAAACTTACCATAATTACAAAGAAAAAAACATATAGGAAACTTGATACAGCGAAACTTAACGAACCATCTACTCGCATAAAAAACTAAAGGAAGCCGCCGGGATATACCGCAAATCAACTCCAAAATTGCTATACAACAATAGCAACGAAGCTGTTTTAGATATTAAAGAAAAAAAAATATTTGGAATGAATATATTAAAGAATTATTTACTGATGGCAATCGATCAAGTTTTGACACGCAGACACCACAATCACATACAGGAGTTACGATCACACAAACAGAAGTTGAGGTAGCAATAGCATCCCTGAGAGACAAAAAAGCCTGTGACCCTGATGAGATTTCTTCTGAAATACTGAAATTGATGGACAACGATAACATCCATCTTCTTATAAAACTGTTTAATTTTATTTACGATACTGGCCAGTTCCCACAAGATTGGCTTAAATCAATATTTGTAACCATCCCCAAGAAAAGTCACGCAAATCATTGTAATGATTATAGACTCATTAGCCTAATGAGTCACGCTCTCAAAATATTTCTCCGAATAATTCACTCCAGAATTTATGAAAAAGCCGAGAAACATATGGGTGAGTCGCAGTTTGGTTTTAAAGAAGGCATGGGCACCCGTGAAGCACTTTTTTCTATACAGATACAGAAGGATGTCTTCTTATGCTTCATTGATTACGAAAAGGCTTTTGACACTGTGCAACATGATAAACTGATCGAAATTCT
The DNA here is from genome assembly GCA_949318255.1 of Pollenia labialis. Taxonomy (NCBI): domain Eukaryota; kingdom Metazoa; phylum Arthropoda; class Insecta; order Diptera; family Polleniidae; genus Pollenia; species Pollenia labialis. The sequence goes on from OX439141.1 coordinate 61,221,113, forward strand.
AATGTCCATTGGTATAGATAACAAGGAAATCCAATGTATTAGAAGCCTGTATTGGCATCAAACAGCACAAGTTAATGTCGATGGAGAGATGACTGAGAGTACTGCAATCTCAAAAGGAGTCAGACAAGAATGTATACTGTCACCACTACTAAATATCTACTCCGAAAGAATATTCCAAGAATCAATTAACAAGGTTCGAAAAGGTATATATATAAACAGTATATTTCTCAACAATATTAGATATGCTGATGACACCACCATACTGGCCGATAGTATGTCTGGACTCCAACATATACTAGCCAAACTAACGGAATATAGTGAAACATATGGCCTAAAGATTAATATACGGAAAACGAAATATATGATTGTCAGTAAAAAAAAATGCCCACAATACAGCTTCTTTGAAGATAAAAAACTCCTACGTTGACAGAGTACATAGTTTTAAATATCTCGGGATTACAATCAATGACCAGTGGGATAGTTCAAAGGAAATCAGATGCCGTATTGAAATGGCAAGAGATGCATTTTTTAAATATAAAAAAGTTTTTATTAGCCGTGATATTAACCTTGAAACTAAAATACGATTCGTTAAGACCTATATATGGTCTGTTCTTCTATATGCAATGGAGGTATGGACCATAAAAGCAGTAGACCTTAAACTAAAATACGATTCGTTAAGAACTATATATGGTCTGTTCTTCTATATGCAATGGAGGTATGGACCATAAAAGCAGTAGACGTAAAGAAGCTTGAAGCCTTTGAAATGTGGATCTATCGAAGAAGTCTTAGAATACCATGGACCCACTTTGTATCGAACCGAGAAGTACTCAGTCAAATGCACCGAAGTAGAGAGCTAATAGTCACCATAAAGAAGCGAAAAACAGCATACCTGTAGCGCGATTCACTAACTTTTATAACGATAATCGTATCGATAAAATAAATATAACGAAATTTTATCGAATATGGTATTCAGTAACATTTTTAACGATATTCGCTGTCGTTAAAAGTCAGCTGTTACTTTTAGCAATTTTTTGTCGATATTTTAGCGACAATAATTTTAGTTGTGTTTATTTAATCGATAAAATGTATTTTATGTTTAAAATTACTTACAAACATACAAAGATATATTCATTTGTATGTGTATGAACAAACACAAAATCCTAAATTAAAAACAAGCAAATTAGGAACAAAAACAAAAGTCTAAATGTAAAATTCACAAAAAAAATATAAAACCACAAATTAACCCTTCGTCTTACTTATGAGTCTCGCCAGACCTTTTTCAATGTATTTTGAATGAAAAAACATGTGTAACACGGGGGGTTAAGAACAATTTCATTTGTTTTTATTTTATTCTCTTTTGTGCTTTTCGTTTTTTTTAACATTTTGTAGACAGAGATGTTATAAAAAACAGCTGTTAACAATCGTTAAAAATAAGTTACAGAATCACACTATCGTTACTGCAAGCGAATATTTATGTCGACAAATTTAACGATTGTCGGATCGTTAAAAGTTAGTGAATCGCACCACTGGGCCACATTATGAGGAACCAAAAAAACCAATTTTTACAAATTATCACGCGAACAAATGTTGAAGGACGGCCAAATAGAGGAAGAAGAGAAATAACTTGGCTTAGTAACATACAAGCGTGGACTGGTATTTGTGATACAGGCATCCTGTTTAGCGAGGCGAGAAATCAAGAAACTTTTTCAGAAATAGTAAAAAACTTATGATATGTATCATTTAAAATAATGTAAAATTTAATTGAAATGGTCGCTTACATACGGAAAACGAATTGGCAAATAAAGAAAAAAAAAAAGATCATTGCAGCATAATCAAACAAAAATGCTACATAAACAAAACCTAAAAGAGCGGTACTTTTTGCTACTCATTTTGTTTTTAGTTAGAAATTACTTTACATTATGCTTTTTTAAACTAAAATTACAAATCTTATTTGTTTGCTAAATTGAGGACAAAAAAATATTTTTTGTTCGCTATATAAGGTACTCAATGGAGCAAACTTCTGTGTCCGTTAAATGCGATGTTCGCAGAATCGAAGGTTCGTTAAACAGGAAAACTACTGTATGTACTTAAAATTGAGCAATCAATAAAATCATAAAAATCATCATTATTTTCGTTACTATTGTTTTGGCAAACGCTGTCATTTATAAATTGGTTTTCAAAAAATTTTACATTTCTTTCAATAACTAACATTTTAGTTTTGGTAATATATTAACGGTAACGTTTTGTATAAGGTTCGTAACTTACAAATGAAAATATGTTACCTTTTGGATCTAGTTTGGATCCACCTGGATTCTTACTCAATACAATAGCCTTGCTTCCGAAGATTTTCTTCCGGTCCATCTTTCATAAAGGGTAATATTTTCTAATACCTTTGTTGGTGATCGATTTTTAATGTACACTTTTATTTATTAAAGCCCTGCACAAATGCATTTGAATGCCGTTTCAAGACATTTGTTGGTCTTTTTAAATACTGGTTGTCGATTGCTCTTTGCTATCGAATCAAATAATTTATTGTAAAAAACACATAAAGCACGAAAAAAATATAAACACACAAATGCAAATGAATTTTAATTAGACCAAATACGAAGTGTAAACAAAAAAATCACACTAACAACACCAAATCACACCAAACAACAGTAACAAAATAGGTGATATGAATTATCTTATTTTTTATTATTTTGTATGACTAGTAAATTTGTATGGAGCAAAAAAACAAATGAAGATGAAAATATTTTTATACAATGTTTAAGTTTTTATTTTAAATTATTTTATGCTGAAACAAAATAACATAGCACCCGCTAGACATGTACGCTTGCCACAGTCACATCGACGACTGAATTGAAGAGCATAAAATATGTGTAAGTAGTGGTCAGTGATGCCATTAGGATACGAAAGATACATTTTTCGTATCTTTTGACGACTTCAGGCAGGGTTGTTAGCAGGGTTGTTAGACTTTTATCTTCAAAAATCGTCAAAAGTTTTAACAAAATTCGTCAAAATCGTCACGAACATTTAACAAAATCGTCAACAAATCGTCAAATATTTAAATTTTACAAATTAGAGACAATTTATTGCATTGATTGGTTCAAAAATATAAATTTTTAGCAAGAAATTCTATTGATGATGAAGAAAGTTATATGGCTAAGTTTTATTCTATTTACTCCAGCAAGTGGGCTGAAATATACATATTTATCATTTGAAAAAAAATACATAAGGAAAAATATATTTTCATAAATGCATTCACAAAAAGGGCTTAGTAGCTTAGGAAAAAAAAAAAAATTAAATATAAAATCTCATTTGCTATGCACTCGAGCTATCTTTAAATGATTAATTTTTAGTGCTATCACTTTTGCAAATTGTTTTTACTGTTCAAGGTGCTATATCAACAGTCTTTTTACCCGACTTGAAACGTTATATTATGTCCAATTTTAGTTCCAAACTAAGTAAGTGCTGGTTCACACTCTTCAAGTTTGAGGCGTCAAGTCTTGAGTTTTTAGGAGAGACAGAGAGGAAAAAGAATGGCATTCGCTTTTCCCTTCCCTCCTAAAAGCTCAAGACTTGACGGCTAAAACTTGAAGAGTTAGAACCAGCACTAATGCATTGTCTTCTTTTTACATCAATTTTTCTACACAACTTCTTATTAAGAACTAACTTCTTACTTCCTAACACGCAACTATACTTTGTAACGGAACTACTGTTGTGACAACATCATTATTATTCAAGGAGATACTATAAAGCCTAGGCTTCCAGAAAGGTTACGAGTTGTTACGAGTTACGAGTTGACGTAACTGAAAATCAAATAATTTTCGGTCTACCTTACACTACACAGCCTAAGCCTTATTGTCTTCCTACGGGACATTATAGGGATAGGACTACGGGAGCCATTGATTTGCTAGCTACAGTGGTTGGGGGGGTTCTCTCCTTTCCTATAACTCCGAGTTTTACATAATTACACACTGCTACAAAAAAACACTTTTTGTCAGAACTTGAAAACCGACCTAGTGGTGGTTGTAGGCCTAGGTGAGGACATACAAAAACCGTTTTCAAAAATTTTGAAACACCCTCAAAATTTTGAGTTATTTTCAAAAAACTGTTTTAGGGTAGGTCGTAGCACTATAGTACCTCTAACTCATACATTTTTTGATCGATTTCAAAATTTTAAACAGTTTTGAAAAGGCAAAGAAGTAAGCTTTTATGAAATGTAGTCATAAAAAATATATTCTAGGAAATTAGGTGAGTGTTTATCAAAAGTTTCTAATTTTTTTTATTTTTTTTCATAATTTTTCAAATTCAACAAGAGTTATTTTAATTTTTTTCTATGAAAACCTATCTTTGTTTGCACTGTATTTAACGAGATATCATTTGTTAAAATCGGCTTATATTTACAAAGGTTACTAAAGTTTTAAATCACGCACAAGATCGCAAAAATATGCATTTGTCACAAAATGTGGCTCAGCCGATTTTGGTAAATATTCCAGATTCATCATCACTTTGTTTATGTTAAGTTTCATTACATTTAATTGCACTTAATACTGGCTTAGTAACAGTTAACACATTAGCATACTTAATGCTATCACGATTTTTATATTGATAACCAGTGATGTTTGTTTGGCAAAAATAACTGTCTTGTGGTTTATGGAATATTTGATGATGCCAAATCATTGGGAAAGATAACGGTAATGGCTGGCTTATAAACTTTTCGGACTTAGTTTTCTTAAGCATACTGGAACAGCTTGTACAAATACTTTCGGGTTCATAACATTTGCTAGAACTGTATGAGCAGTTAAAAACTGTATTGAAGGCATTAACCAAGGCTTTATTTTTCTTCAGATCAAAGCGATGTTTTTTGTCAGCGAATAAACCGCAAACATATGTCTGTCTGTTCGTCTGTTGAAAACACGCTCACTTTCGAACAACTCAAAAGAAATGAACAAACTTGGTGCCAAATTGCTTGCAGTTATCCAAGGCAGTTTGCGATTGAAATTCAGCAAAATCGGTGCAGTAGGACCAGAGCTATGAATCAAAATGTGGAACCATCACCTAAAAAAAATGATAATTTTGTTATAAAAAATAACATAAATGGTGGAACAAGGCACGGAATGAGATAAGATTTTGCAAAAATTTGTTTTATTCGACTGGAAATCACGCTGTAAAATTTCGTGAAGATCCGTCCATAATTTACCCTAGGCCCCATATAAACACTACTCCCGGAAAATAGTTTAGTACGCCTAAAACCGATAAAAATAATGCTATCATAACAAAATTTGCATTGAAACTGTTACTCAAGCTAGTTTAAATTGCTAAATAATTTAATATAGATCTAAACCTCAAACCAACCAATTTTAATGCTGATGTCTGTTTTTATAAAGATAAATTAATAATAAATAGACATCATGTAGATATCCCTCCTGAAATATTCGAACAGTCGGTGGAGGGTATTAAAAATTCGGCACAGCTGAATATAGCACTCTAACTTGTTTTTATTCATAATTTTTGCGCGGAGGGAGAAAATACTAAAAATAGGTGTTAATGAAAAGTTGAATAACTTATACAATTTTTATCCGATTTGAAAAATTAAAACCATGTTTTGTTAAGAACTAAATTTTCTTCATACGCTAATATAAATTTTTATAAGCTTTCATATTAAAATAAGCAATGAAAAGCTACTTAAATCAAAAAAGTTTATAATTTTCGTTTTTTTTTGTAGATATTCTTAACAAAAACAATACTTATAATTTACAAATGTATAAAAAAAATGCACGTAATTTTAAAGCGTAATCAGTTTTCTTTCCAAACCCGTTAAAAAATTAAAATCGGACAAGATCTGACTGAGTTACAGGTCGATAAGTTGACGAACATCACTGAAAACGGTTTTTTTAAAAAAAAAAACTTCTGAATTTGAGGGTGTTTCTGAAATTTTTTGACACAATTTTTAATGTACTCAACAAGACCAATAACCCACGCTAGGTCGTTTTCCAAGTTTTTTTACACTGTAGCACCGTGTTATTAAAGACTCCCGTTTTTTTCGTTCTTTTACGGTGACAGGGCCAAAATGACTAGATATCTATAAAATTCCTGTGCCCGAATCTAGTCATGAAAAAAAACTTATATAAAAAAAAAAAAAAGATGTCAGAAATCTTATCCTAATAATACGCATCTCTCCGATCTAATTGAGAGATAATAGCCTCGTTACCCACGCCTACCTATGTTCCAATGGCCAACATTTATATGAAACCCCACACACTAACGGAAAATATACTTTACACTACATTCCTTCTGTGACCGAAAGAAAACACACTTTAAATTTCACTTCAGCAAAACATGATGCTTAACCAACGTGTTTAATTAGATTAACCATTGAAAAACAAATTTAACTTAGGGTAATATTAAAGTATCATAAGTTATGAAATTTATTGTTAATTCACTGCTTAAAATATTTACTTATTAATAATCACAAAATTATTTAATTAAAATCACTTCTTAACGCGAAAGTATTACGAATCGACTACCAAGGGTTAAGCATATCTTTTTTCTTTGTTTATATACGAATTGGCAAAATAAAAAAACATAAGTATCTATATATGTACATATGCACAAGAGAAGCAAAAACCAACAATATGAAAATGAGTGCTGTTATTTACCATTACGTTTAGCACGTTCTGTTATTACAAAAAAAAAAAAAATAACGAGTACCTTGTAAAAGAATTCTTAAAAGTAGGCAGTGATACTACCAGACGAAAATCAATGTTAATAGGGATCTTTTAACATTACTATAATGCTGCTTTATGTTTGCACATAATTTCTCTGTTGGATGTTGCTTCTTCTTGTTATGGTAAATAGAAATGCAAGAATTTATTTTGGAACTTAAAGTATGAACAAGTTGTAATCAAACTTACCGCAACATGAGTATCCGATGAAGGCCTCCAACAGGAACTGATGATGGGGTTTTTTTTTTGTTTTTTGTGTCGATGTATAGATTGTTCGATAGATTCTTGCATTAGGAGTTTTGCCAAATGGTTAGTAAGATTTTTGTTTAATTCATGAAATTTAGGTTGAGTAGAGCTTATATTACAGGGATAACTACATTTGATGAGGTTTTATAAATTCATAACTGTCTTGTGATATTAGATTTTAAAGGTAAATTTAGAAAAATTTTGTTAGAAAAAAAAAATTGTTTAATTCAAGTATATTCAAATTGTTATTTTATGATTACTTATAGTTTGAATGGTAAAACCGAGAAAAGATCTAAACATTTATGCTGAGTGATAGATATGCGGAATCCTTGATTAAACGTTAAATGCCATTATTTATTAATGAGATGTTAATCAAGAAAATTAACTTTCTGGGATCTGGTCATTTTCAGATCACGGTATTCTGTTACTGGTTACGACATATCCATTTAGGTGAGATGATAGTATATAGATTTATTATTTAGGTTAGGTAGAATAATTTGTTGTAAATTTGATTATATGTAAGGAAATTTCGAATGCAAAATTGGGGTTACAAAGGAGGTTGTTACGGGGATAGTTATTTGGTTCAAAGTTAGGTTTTTATGGCCTTCCTGTTATTTTAACCAAAAGGATTTGGTGGCAAGGTCAAATAATTAAACGTGCTGAACATGAGTATACGGGATGTGACCACTTCTAGATTAGGAGGGTTAATCTCCCACGCCTCACATAGGCTAGAATGATGCAATAAACTACCGTTCCAATTTCACACCCGTTTGCATGGAGAATATACTGGCGTGCTATAGACCCCACGTGATTTATAAACGTTTTCCCAATTTCCAGGTTTGGTTTTCTGTATCACTGGGGATTTAAAAATTTTCTATTCAGATGCGTGTCTAGGTTCTGTAGAAAAATGGTTTTAAGATTGCCCACTCAAAATAGGAAAAATATATAGATATATTACTATTAATTTCGCTGGTGTACCACGTTGCCTTTAACTTTTTTTTTGTTTTCTTTTTAACGATTTAAAATTGAGTGCCCTTAATTTGTCGTTCCTCCACAAATTCCAGATGAGATGTTAAGGGTTTCGCTTGCAGTTATAAAGAGAATTCTAGAAATTCTATGTAAGTTGTAGTACACCTCGTTTCGTATAATCAGTACGAATAGTAAAGTAGGAATAGAGAATAACTTGACGAAAAGCGTTGTATTTCAAAGTAGGTAGTCATTAAGTTACCTGGGTTACCATCACATTACATTTGAAGCACTGCGTAATTAACTAAATATATACTAACTTAACCCTTATTTGTCTCCATGCAAGTTCCCTGGCTCTATTATCTGCATTTACCTGAACAATGAATAAAACAAGGTCTAATGCATATTTTTCATGCCTATGCCACATGATTTGTGTCGCCCATCCCCCTTTGTAGCCTAGGCGCAAACCTCTTTTAATACTACTCATTTTCATTCATAACTATTTACACTATGTAATTGAGTACATACGAATAAATAAGTAACGAACTGATTAATTACCAGCTGTGTATCATCTCATATGTAAGCGGTTATATGTATATATATAAATGTAAGAGACACCAACAAAGAAAAAAAATAAAATCCCATTGAAAAAAAACAGCATTCATAAATTTTTGCCAGTCTTGAATGAAATATATTTAAGGACGGTGACTAACCGTTCTGTATTACATATACATATACTTAGAGCAGCTGTACACTGACAGAACTGACTATAATTTGCCAATGTTTTTTTTATAAAAACCATTATTGTTTTATTTGTTCTCCTTCTCATTACTTTAATAACAATATATTCAAATATAAATTTTAATTATATCCCTAAATTGAGGTTAAATACTGGATCGCACTATTTCATTTGGATATTGGTTAGGAATCCACCTAACATCTACAAGGTTTAAACATATTTTAATTTTTCCTTTTTTCCTGCTCAAAACTTATGTCCACTAATGACATTAAAGGCCCAAAAGAAAATATCAAGCATTCTGTTAAAATTATGCTTTTTAGCACATATTCTTAAATTCGTATTCTTAAAGAATGTTTTTCACTGCCGTTCTGATGTCATCATAGTGTTTACCTTATTCAATAATAAACCTATAATTTCAGGAACACGTTGTTAAATGTATAGCCATAAATGTTATATTTTAACAAGTGGGGATTATTGGAAGAGCTGTTAATAAGAAAAATGTTAATTTTCCTGCAATTTAAAATATGCGTATTGTATTGAATCCATTGAATCAATTCTTATAGTATAGAAGCAATATTGAACACGTAAGTCCAAGCGGGTTTCTATCGCCGCTACTTTTGTGTGCCCTAAAAAAATAATTAAGCTGCTGTTCTGAATTTGATTTAAAAAAATATGATCACCGGGATCATAACATATTTGATCATTGTAAGGACTGGCCAATAACGATCATTACAACTTAGAATAACTTACCTCACAGAATTAAATGGGTATTAGCATTTTTACACGAAAATAGAAAAATGCTCCACTTGTGATTATGACTTCATCGAAAAATGCTATTGTATGTAGAAATCGAAATGATAAAAACGCAAAGCGGATTTAACCAATTTTTAAAAAGCGGACCAAATAGAACCGACGCAAATCAGGGCTCTAGTGTATATTTAATGCAGTATCTATGGCATTTATATAATTGTAAAATTTGAATTACAAATGCTTCTAGTGATGGGGGAAGAATTTTTTTTTTAATTTGCAAAAATTTTTGTAGTTTGAAAAATTGATTTTTACGTTTTGGACTGTTCCCAATATAATTGTAAATATTTCTTGTAAGTGTTTTATTGATGCCTGAAAATCGTCAGAACACTATTACTTTTTGTCGTCAATCGTCATTTTACTGTATTTTCTCAAAAAAAATCGTCAAAATGACGAAAAATCGTCACATCTAACAACCCTGGTTGTTAGGCTTTTTTCTACAAAAATCGTCAAAAGTTTTAACCCTCTGCTGCATGCATTATGATCCAGCTACAAATAAATTTTTTTTATTTTTAATTATTATTTTAAATGGCATAATTAAGATATGCAAACAAAATTTTTTCAGAAAAGCATGTCAGTTTTCTGAAAAAAAAAAATTGCCATATATGGCTTCATATGCACTCCTGTCTGTATCACCCTAAAAATGTATTGCCATATATGGCGTTTCATGCAACAAAGATAATATAATTTTTTTTTATTAATTTTTATATTTATATTTTATTAAAGCAATTAAAAGTAATTAAAATATAGTGTAAGGAACATAAGTAAAAAATACGATAATAACACTTCAATGGTTGTATATTAATAAGATTAAAAGCAATTAAAAGCAGAGTAAAGAAAATGAGTATTGCAAAATCGAAATCAGATTGATCTACTTATGCGTGGAATAAAGCAAAGCATTTTCTGTCTTTGTTCAAACAAAGAAATTTGCAATCATTTTGACATAGCTGACGTACTTTTTTCCATTCTGGAAGATGATCTGTAGAATCCAGTCTGACAGCACTTAGTGAAAAGTCTTGGCGGCGAGCTTTGTTTTTTGTGTATTTCTTTGGCACGTTACAGGAACTCGGGGTCTTATTTCTATTCTATATAGACCAAGCATGGAATCTAGCAGATCCCTACCTGCCATATATTTGTTATAAATATCTATAACTTTTGAGCAATCTACTTTTATTCAAGTAAAGTGTTGTTATTATGAAAGAAATGAAAACACATATACCGTAATAAATGCATGAAAAGCCAAATATGGCACGACAAAGTTGGACGAATTTTTCTGTGAATGCATGAGAAGCCATATTTGGCTGTTCTAAAAAATGCGTGATTTTACGAGTTCTACATGCACGATTGAAAAATATTCACATAAACACTCTTCACAAAGCTATATATTTTACAAAAAAAAATATGTAAGCATACCAACTTACTTGTAATTAAAAAAATATATGTTTTATTTTGTATATTTTCACTGTACGAAGTGACCACGTGTACTTATAAACAAGACTGAGGTTTTCTATGCACCTATGTAAAGAACAGAGAAAAAAACATTCGTCTCATAATCACAAAGGTCTACTTGTGTTATTCAAGAACTATTATTTTTCAAAACTGTTAATTTTTGTTCACAATGTGCATTTGAAATTGAAAAGCCATATATGGCTGCATATGCAGTAGAGGGTTAACAAAATTCGTCAAAATCGTCACAAACGTTTAACAAAATCGTCAAAAAATCGTCAAATATTTAAATTTTACAAATTAGAGACAATTTATTGCATTGATTGGTTCAAAAATATAAATTTTTATCATGAAATTCTATTTATGATGAAGAAAGTGATATGGGTTGGAATTAGCTGATTCGTTAAAAATTTTCTATTGTGATTGTGTTAATTCACAGTTGTACATTTTCGATCAGCTGTCACTTAAAATAAAAAATTTTTGTTTACAAATTTAAATAATAAAATTAAAGTTAATCGTGACCCAGGCGGAATTATGGTTGTTTTAAAATAATTTAGCTTTAGTGGGGTTTCATCCCACTTTTTTACATGCTGAACTTTGCTGCAAATCATTTGGGTAAAAAATAATTTTGTTCCATAAAGAATACGAGCGTTTCCAATTGCTGTTTTCGACGTTGGACTTGAATAAAATGAACAAAACTGATAAAGAATCTTGCATAGGAACCCAAAAAAATTTACAAATAGTTCAATTTTCAACAAGTTTTTTACATCTATTGCACCGTCAAAAGCAAATTTGAAAAATTCGATGCACAATGAAATTTTCGACAATGCTCGATGTTCGATAGCCAGCGGAAATCGTTTATCGAATGTAACTCATAATAGGGGCCATGGTTAAGTTTTATTCTGTGAATATTTTTGGAATTAAGGTTCCTAAATATTTAAAAATTGATTATAGGGCCTTGTTTCTTGGGAAAACAGAAGCAAGGATCCTATTGCCAATTATAATTATAATTGCTCGTACGAGAAATTATAATTATTAGAGTAAAGAAGGGGATTAAAACACAAAAGCATTAGATTTTGTTCTGTAGGGGACTTACAGAATTTTCTTACCGATTTTGGTTGATGGTTGCCTTCTAAGGAACAAGCCGTTGAGGATTTTCAATTTAAATAGGAGATGTTCCAATTTATTAATAAGGTGTAGTATGAGATTGTTGGGATCTGTCGTCTGCTTGAGTGAGGGTTTAAAGCAAAAGTGAAAGAAGAAAAAATCTTATAAACCCCCATCAAAGGATGGATAAGTTTTTCTCTCTCTTTCGTTTACTTTTGAGTGTACTAAAGAGTACTGCACTTTTATTGTGATTGACGTCAATCAAGCATCGACCCCCCGATATAAGCCGTTAAATTTGAATTTAAAATTACATTTTGCGATTTAGAATTCACTTATATTCAATTAACCATTCAACAGAATATAAACGGTTTATCGCTACATAATTTTACGTTCAATTTAATTAATTGACAATACAAATATCTATAATAACTATTTTACCATACATTCTTCAATTTCAAATGGTATAATTCAAGTATAAATATGTAAACAATGTTCAAACTATGCTAAGTATCAAAGTCATATATAAAAAATAGAAAAAATATGTTTTTCCATGAGTGTACAATCTACATTGTATTAAGTATTCAAGTATTCAAGTATAAAACCCAAAGAAATAGGTTTTTTCATAAGTGTACAATGTAGATTGTACATTCTGTTTATTTCAGCAAGTTGGCTGAAATATATTTATCATTTGAAAAGAAATATGTACATAAGAAAAAATATATTTTCATAAAAACACAACAAAAATTTATTTATTTCATTTATCCAAAAAAAATTATCAATAAATTTTAATTAATTTCATGTTGTAAAATTCCTTTCTTCATAAAAAAATTTAATGAAAATTAAATTTAATGAACTTAAGCCTATGTAATTAAAATATCAATTTTGGATTAAAAACAGTTCAACAAAATAACCACATTCACAAAAACATTAAAAGAAATTCAATTTGCTATTAGCTTGAACTATCTTAAAATGGTTAATTTTAAGCGTTATCACTATTGCAAATTGGTTTTACTCTTGAAGGTGCTAAACCAAGGGTGCCGTCTATTTCAACAGTCTTTTTATCCGACTTGAAACGTTTTATTACGTCCAATTTTAGTTCCAAACTAATGCATTTTCTTTCCTTTGCACTCATTTTTGTGTATTCTTATTTAGAACTAACTTCTTACTTCCTAACACGCATCTATACTTAGAATAACTTACCTAACAGAATTAAGTGGGAATTCGCCTTTTTAAACGCAAATGGAAAAATTCGTCAAATGTGATTATGACATCAGCGAAAAAATGCAATCGTATGTAGCGACGCAAATCGAAACCATAAAAACGCAAAGCGGATTTTACCAATTTTAAAAAAGCTGACCAAATAGGGCCGACGCATATCGGTGCTCTAGTGTATATTTTTTGTAGTATCGATGGCATTCATATCTGGTGATATTTTAGCAATTATCTTTTTGGCAACACTGGTTTAAACAGCTGACACACGTTTCGTGTTTTGTTTCACTGTCAAACATCTAACTGTGAACCCCCATTAATATGAAATTTTTAATTGGATAAAGCACACGTTTCGTGTTTTGTTTCACTGTCAAACATCTTTAGTTTGGTCAATAATTTAACCATGAATCTTCTTACAAACGAACAGTGCTTGGAAATTATTGAATTTTATTATCAAAATGCGTGCTCTGTTAAGAAAGTTCATCGCGCGCTTCTTCCATTTTATGGTCAGCTCATTTTTGGCTCAATGAGTACGTTATTAAGCAGAATTGTCCATTTTGGTGTGAAGATCAGCCAAAAGCATTGCAAAAGCTACCAATGCATCCAGAAAAAGTCACAGTTTGGTGCAGTTTATGGGCTGGTGGCATCATTGGACCGTACTTCTTAAAAGATGATGCGAATCGTAACGTAACTGTGAACCCCCATTAAAAAAATATGAAATTTTTAATTGAATAAAGCTGCGTAATAATCCAGAATGGACGGAAGTTCAAAAAACTATTATTTTTTTATCTGAAAAAAATGCGTTAATAACTGATGAATGTTTCAAAGAAGTTAAATATCTTAAATCATTTCTAACAAAAAATCAAGAAGCTTTAAAAGAAAAAGAGACGTTAGAAAAGTGGTTATATTTTTTCGAAAAAACCTCTGGAAGAGAAAGAAAGAACAATTTATGGTTCAAAATATATACGCAATGCCGAGTCATAACGCTCATGTACAGGGTGTCTTTTCTTTAATATCTGCTCAATGGACTAAAGAAAGAAACTCATTAAAGACTGAAACACTGGAGAGTATTATTCAATGTAAGTTGTATGTCTAGAAAAAGTGCAATCTTCCGAAAAATATAATTTAGAACATTTTTAGCTCAACTTTTTATTATTTTTCATCGTTTTATGTAAATTAAGTGCACGTTAATTTTTTTTATATAGATTGTTGGATTTAAAAAAAAATAAATGTTTTTACATAAACATACAAATGTATTAAAAAAAACTTTTTTGTTGGTGTTATTTTTTATCCATTTTTTCTATGTGTCCTGGTTGATAGGTTCAAACTTCTGGCAGCCCTGTCGTAATTTTATTTTGAAAGTTCAAGCTTTGTAAACATCCCCAAAGTTTTTAATGTACAAATTTTGTGGTTGGTTTTTAAAATACTAAAATAAAAATCAATTACTTCTTGAGGAAACATAGCACGTACTTCATCCCTTTTGTATCGTTTGGCGCGATCACAGCACTCCTCAAACGATTTGCGTAGCCGACCAAGTGCAGAACTGGTAGAACATTTAGCCTCAGTAAACTTAATTGTAAATGTGCCTTCAAGCCAATTTGCATTCTTTTTTTTTCAAATCGTGACTTCGTACGATTAGAATCCTGCCATCTTTGTTTGAAGTTAGAGTAAAAGCTTTTATATATTTGGGGGATTCACAAGGTGTGCTATCAAGTCATATCGTCATAATGTCCTAAATAATACTAAACAATTGTTTAAAAAAAATATTGTTGTGTTTTAAACAAAATAAATATTTGAATGCTGTGTTCATTAATTCGTCATAACTATACAGTAGAAATCTAAATTATAAGCGGTTGCCCACAGCTGTCATATGTATTTCTTGTAATTATTTTAAGACATACATATGACTTTACAACTTTATGACAACCTTGTGAATCCCCCAAATGTATCCAAAATTTCACATGCTCTAGTATCGTTTAAGCCAACGTGCGATTGTTGGAAAAACTGTTTTAATTTTGTTCTGTCGTTGTCAAACTCAAGAAGCTTCGAGCATAAAAGCCCATGAGAAATAGAAAAATTTTCCATTGCCGTAAAACTCTTAGGCCTTACTTTCAGTTATAATTAAAAAACCGGAAAAAATCGGCTGTACTTTTCGCGTTCGTCAGCACTTGTAGAATGAACAAAATCGATCAATGAACACCTATAAATACTACGTATTTTTCAATATTTTACTGACAGGTACGTTCCAAAACATGAGCACTAATAGATGTGGGTGGAATTTCTGTAAAAAAATCATACAGGTAGCCAACGGAAAAACCCAAATAATTAAAAAAGTGCATTTTCCTTTTTCCCTTTCAGTTGTCCACGCACATTTATTACCGCTTATTACTTTGCTACCACAATCATAAAAATTAAATAACCTTTTGTTTTTTACTTTTTTTTATTCTGAGAATCATAAAAAAGTCATAATTGTGAAACGCATTCATCGATTTTCATGATTAACATATGTCTCATTTTGTTCATAGGTTATGCGAATTTACGTGAAAGTAATAGGACTTAACACGTTTTACCGTTTTAGATTTTTTATGAAATAAAAAAAAAAATAATTTTTAAGGCAAAAAATATTTTTTTTTTCTTCATAAATTTATTTACAACTGCGAAACTGTTGCTTATGTAGCAAAACGTTGTACATATAAACAGATGAAAGTAATTGTAATTCTTGATTTTTCTAAATTTGTTTCAGCAAAATCCGACTAGTGGTTCTCGAGTTATGTTAAACAAAAGAGCCTTATCAGAATTGAGTCCCGAATCAATCATCTGAAATATGCTGTACTGTGTAATGCAACAAATTGAGAGGTGGCACCTGGTGGCACTTGAAATTGATAAAAAAAAATGTAAAAACAGATATGAGACAATGTATTAGTAGTGATTTTCAACTGTGGGAAAGTAAGGCTAAAAATCCAGGTCCAAATGTTTGGAGAAAAAAGGGATTTTTGTTATATGTTCTTAGGCTTAAATTAAGTTGGTTCGGTAAAACATACAAGTACTGAATTTGAGACGGACTTAAAAAAAAACTGCCAGTCAGATCGAAGTAATTCTTTTTGATTTGATTGTACCATTAGCCTAAAATTTCAAAATATCACTGCATATTGCATGAAGAGTATGTTGACAATTTTACTTTTTTCCGCGAAATCCCCAGTGTGCGACGTGTTAAAGAACAAATTTTCCAGTTAGTTGGGTTATAAAACTTGGGCTCAGGAAGATCTATGGTTCCCGAAAGTGGGTATTCAAAAAAAAAATTTAATTTTGGTCACAATCTTTCCGAGTTTTTAAAAAATATTTTCTACTAAAGATATCCGATCTTTTGATGTATATGTAGGTCATATGGCAGTCCAAAAATTCAGTTTTTTATACAATTTTTGATATTTTTTGAACGGGAGATACTACGCCCATTTCTATGTGTGTACCTAATTTGGAAACTTTGGCTCTTGCCGTTCTCCAGATATACAGAAAAAAGTAATAACAATACAACAACAAGGGATTTTTGGAAAAAGTTAGAGGCAGTCGTGGTTTTTTGCTCATATCTCAGCCATTTTTGGACCGATCTGTCTGAATTTTAATAAGAATACCTGACAGATACATACACCAACCAAGCCCCCATCATTTCTGGGGGCTTCGGAAAACCCATTTCAACAGACAGACGGACGGACTGATAACCGGATTTGAACTTCGCTTTTCATAAGGACCCAGAATTACATATATTTATAGGGTGTAGGATCATTATTGTAGAAATTACAAATGAATGTCAAAGTTATATACACCCTTTTACCTTCGGTGAAGGGTATAAAAAACAGTGTTTGACATAACAATAACTTGGTGTGAAGAACTGTGAACAAGAAACAAATGCATTTGTGCAGGGCTTTATTAACAGCTAAGCAATCCTGTCATTCTTGTTCTTTGTATCCATTGCTGTAATTCAGCGCGAATTAATTATAGCAACCCTGCAAATAATACTGGACCACCTGATCCATTTTAATCAAATGGGCCAGGCCATTCCCTTGACTGGTCCAATGTAATGCAAGCATGGACAATGTCATTGTTAAAAAGTGTTTGTAGTGAGACGACATGTCTTCGTTTTTTAACATTTTTTTTTTCTTTCATTATTTATTTATTGAATCTTCATATATTAAATATGAACTAACAATAATTAATCAAATCTTAACCTAATACTTTATTTTATGTCCTGCCAGTGCCAGACAAAAATTTTCTTCATCGCAGGTTCTGTTCACATATATAGGCGTTTATCGCTCATCCTAATGGGTAAGTGCTGCAGTGTCTCTTCTCCTTAAGCGAGAGTGGCCGGTATCATTTAAAATATTTCGAGCTAGTGGATTTGGGTGCAACTCTAGCTCCATGGGACAGCTGTAATTATTCGAAGAAGTTTATTTTGGCGCCTTTGAATTTTTTCGATATTAGAGGCCGAGGCAGTGCCCCATAGTTGAATACCGTAGCACCATATTGGCTTTAAAATAGCGTTGTAAAGTAGTAGTTTTCAATCGAGACTAAGAACAGAATTTCTTCCAATAAGCCAGTTAATTTGAATTGCTTTTAGTTTCATTTGGGTTAATTTTGCTTCTATATGGTATTTCCATGTTAAACGCCGATCTAGATGAATTCCGAGATATTTGACATGCAATTGTTGAGGCACTAGTTGATTATTGATTTTAATAGGGGGGCATGTTTCCCGACGCAAGGTGAAAGTTATATGTACGCATTTTTGCTCATTGACCTTTATCCTCCATTGCTTTAACCATAGTTCGAGCTGAAATATATGATCCTGCAGGTATCGAGATGCTTCACGACTGTTCTCGTGTACGCTTAGAAAAGCTGTATCATCAGCATGAGTTGAGTTTAGGGTGTAATTGTTTGTTGGCATGTCCGAGGTATATATTAAGTAAAAAAGTGGGCCCAGGATGCTTCCCTGAGGGACTCCAGCTTCAATTGGCTGAGGAGAACTTAAAAAATCACCTTCTTTAATAATGAATTTTCGACCGACCAGGTAGCTTTCTAACAGCTTCTGTGTATTAACCGGTAGGTTTAGCTTCAATTTATGTAACAAGCCTACATGCCAGACTTTGTCAAAAGCTTGAGAAACATCTATGAAGAGAGCGGAGCAATATTTTCTTTCTTCAAAGGCTTTTCTTATGGCGTTTACTATCCGATGGGTTTGTTCAATTGTGCTATGCTCTCTTCTGAAACCGAATTGATGATTAGGTATACACCCATTGTTATTTAAAATTGGGGTTAATTTTGACGTTAAGAGCTTCTCAAACAGCTTTGATATATTAGGTAATAAGCTAATAGGCCTATATGACTTAACTTTTGTGTGATCTTTTCCTGGCTTTGGTATCATCGTTATTAAAGAGACCTTCCAATCTTGAGGGTAGTATTCAAGGCGTAAAATAGCATTAAAAATATAAAGAATAATTTTCTTTGCTATGCGAGGTAGCTCCAAAAGCATTTTCTTACTGATCTTATCAATACCAGGTGCCTTCTTGGTGTTTAATTCACAAATAGCCTTTTCTATTTCCTTTATCTGAAATCTTAGGGGGATAGCTGCTCTAACATAAACAGGCGGCAACTCGTCCGCTATATCGTCCGGTATATTTGGGGTAAATACGTTTTTCAAATGATTTACAAACAGGTTTCCTTTTTCATTATCATTTCTTGCCCAACTTGCATTCTGGTTTCTTAATGGTGGTTTAGAGATAACTGGTCTTTTGAGTTTTCTAGCTGCACGCCATAATGAGTAGTCTGATTGTGGAGTTGCATCCAGGTCCTTAAGATATTTTTCCACGGAAGCCGTTTTTTGAGTCTGCAGTAATTTTCTTAGCCTTTTTGTATACTCTTTTAATTCATTTTTAAGTTGAGGGGATCTGTGCAATTGCCATTCTCTTCGCACTCTCTTTTTTTCATTCAAAAGGCGCTCGACATCTGTAAAATATATTTTATTATAATTGTTTTTTTAGGGTTTTGCTCGAATGTTGAACAGCTAGTTTTAGATAACTGTCAAAATTGACAATAGAGAGATCCACGTTTTCCGGTGTGCTAAGCGGTATATTTTCTGTGCAATGGGTACTGAGATATTTTTTATATTTTAACCAATTTATTTGTGTAGCTGACGTCGCTATGTAACCAGAGGGAGATACAATTCTATTGGTGTTTGTTATAGTAACTATTGTAGGTGAATATTGTAGGTCAACGTGAATCGTTTCTATGGGGATGTTTTTAACCACGCCAAAATCGATGACATCGGGAATTTTTTGCGGATCAGCAGGCCAATATGTTGGTTGTCCGCTCGCGACAACATTTAAATTCATTTTAGAGATTGTATTGAACAAAACACGACCCTTTGGTGTTATTAGTCGTGACCCCCAGAAGGTATGTTTAGCGTTATAATCGCCAGCAGCCAGGAAACAGGGCCCCAATGACTTATAATATTTATAATATTGGCTTTCTGATATTGCAAATCTAGGTGGTGAGTATAAGGATGAGATTAATATGTTTCGATTCATTGCTTGAAAAGAATCTTCACGATGATCACACATTAGGTAGTGTTTGATTCGGGTTTTTATCAAAATGGCAGAACCTCCACAAGCTCTATCTCGAGGGTCCTTGGTATCATATAGTGTATAACCATTGATTTTAAACGAATTTCTTGAGGTCAAATGAGTTTCAGAAACCATCATGACATCAATTTGTTTATTTTTAAGAAAGTATTCTAATTCATTTTTATGTTGGCGGATGCCGTTTGCGTTCCAAAAACAAATTTTTAAACAGTTCATGGTTTGTTAAGTACAGCTTGCAATAACATCGATTGCATTCTAAGAATTTCCTGCATCATATTACCCATTGTGTTTGTAAAATTATTCACTGTTTGCACTAATGTTTCCATAGTTTTTTCTAGACGACTTAAATTAGAAGTTTCATCAGCACCTTGCATTAGCACATGGTTTGATTTTAGGACATTCGCATAAGAGGTTCTGTTATTACTAGGCTGCGGAGCCTGAATGTCATTAGTGTTTACTTGATTTGGTACCTGCGTTTGAGGGGGATTAGTTTTTGGTCCAGCCGACTGCTTGACGATAGTGTATACAGGGCAACCTCTATAATTTGCAGTGTGATTGCCGCCACAGTTACTACATTTTTTTACATTGGGGTCATTTTTAGACTTATCGCACTGGACTGTACCATGTAATTCACCACATACTACGCAAACCGGTGGTAAATAGCAGTATGCCTTAGTATGGCCAAATTCTTGGCAGTTGAGACATTGAACGGGACCATTTCTTTTGTGCGGCTCCTCTATAGGTTTTTTTCTGTATAGAATATATTTTAAATCATAAATAGGATGCGTTTCATTTTTTTAAGCTTAACGTTGCCAGGTTCTAGCTCCACTCGAAATAATGGTTGGGGATTTTTTCCCTATTTTTAATATTCGTAATGTTTTTTATCTTAAAGCCCTTTTCTTCCAAAAAGGTTTTAATTTCCTCTGGGTCCACACAAGAGTCTATTCCCTTGATCACTACCTGAAGACCTTTGCTGCTCTTCAGTTGGTATGTGTAAAAGCTTTTTTTAAGGGCTTCGAATTTGTTTGTTAGTTTACGAAAATCATTCTCATGATTAACCTGTATTTTTGTCTCGTTTATATTACCACGCTTGATTGCCGCTACGTAGAACGAATTTTCACCAATTAACGTAATTTATTAGCTCACTTGAGTTTTGCTCCCTAAGATATATCGGGGGTGGCTTAGACGATTTAATGACGTTTGGTGCTTTAGAGGATTCACCCTCCAGAATTGCAAAACGATTTTGAGAGTTTATTTTATCAAAAGATGGTACTTTTGAGGCCGAAGCAACTGCTGCAGAGGTAGGGCTGCGACCCCGTTTGAGCACTGTTATGTACCTGTCCATACCAACTTGTACTTGAGGCTTTTGACAACTTTTTACTTGAGGTTTTTCCATTGCGTCTGTGTTTGAATTCATGGTAACATTTGTTACTAAAATTGTTTTTGCCGAAGCGGCAACACTTGCAGGCACTAGCGAGAGATTAATATTTTTTAATAAATTTCAAGTGGTTTTATCAATAATAAAAACTGGGAATTAGGCACGAATAACAAAATCTTTTGAAATTTAAATTTTGTATTCCCAACAATTGAAATTACTTTTTGATAAATATTTTTATAAAAACAAAAAGAAGTCAAGCTTAATAAAATAAACATACAAACTTATTTAAAATAGATATATACAAATACCAAGAAATTAAAAATTTTTAAATTAATTCCGCTTAGATAACAGTAAAATAAATATTTAGGGTTTTTATTTTTGCGAAAAACCAAGGATTCATAGTGACGACGTTGTTTTAAATTTGTATCGTATGTGTCCAAATAGGATATAATTGAAATTTAAAAATTTCGGTTCACAAATGGCTGAGATATGAGTGAAAAACACGCCTCCAATTTTTACCTATAAATCTATAATTTACCTATTATTATAACTATTAACTTTTCTTTTTCACCTGAAATATACGTAGTAGAATACCTGTTAGTTGAAATCGAAAATGGCATAAAAGTGTCCATATAAGCTAAGAATATCAAATATGTATATAAATTTGTTGTTGCTTTCTACAGAAATTTATATTGTCTTTTTAAATTTTCAATGCCACAAAATATGAAGTGTTTGAAATTTAAAAATTCAATATGAATTTTTATAGAAAACTACAATAAAGTTATAAAATATTGTTGATTTTGCTTTTGGCTTTCGTCACTTTTTAGAAAAAAATCCGCAAATCGGCACGTTTTCGGAGCAAAAATCGTTGAAATGAAAATAAATCGTCAAATCTGGCGGCCCTGTTTTTATTATATTTATTTCTTTTGTTGACGTTTCGCTTTCATTTGACATTTAATTCTGGAAATATTCCAGTTAAAACTGAATCTGTTTTGTCTGTTTTCGCATTTAAATACTGAAACACTTTTTTCTCGCAAATCGAGAAACGATGGAATTTTTTGTTTCACACTTCATGTTGAAAATTTTACGATTCGAGAAATACAGAAACGAGCTACAGAGCTGCTATAAATGCAAAAATGTCCCTACTAAGATATTCCTTAAAAGTTTTTAGCATACATTTTTTGGAAATGTGCATACACCAAACAAGGTTTTAATACCATTTAAATCCTTTTATTTATTTCACATTTACATTGCGTGTGTATTTGTTTATTTTATACATCTTAACATATGTTGTATTGTAAGTTGTTCTGTCACAATTCCATAGCTGTACTGAAAAAAAGTACCAAAATAATAGCAACAATACCTGCATTCCAAGTAACATACAAGCCGTCCATCACTGTTTTACAAATGGCACATAACAACGGTATGAAATTCTATTTTATACAGAATGGTACGTTGGAACTACGGTACATTGCATTTCGGTAAGCGAAAACATGTTAAAAAACGAAGACATGTCGTCTCACTACAAACACTTTTTAACAATGACATGGTCCATGCTTGCATTACATTGGACCAGTCAAGGGAATGGCCCATTTGATTAAAATGGATCAGGTGGTCCAGTATTATTTTCAGGGTTGCTATAATTAATTCGCGCTGAATTACAGCAATGGATACAAAGAACAAGAATGACAGGATTGCTTAATAAAGCCCTGCACAAATGCATTTGTTTCTTGTTCACAGTTCTTCACACCAAGTTATTGTTATGTCAAACACTGTTTTTTATACCCTTCACCGAAGGTAAAAGGGTGTATATAACTTTGACATTCATTTGTAGTTTCTACAATAATGATCCAACACCCTATAAATATATGTAATTCTGGGTCCTTATTAAGAGCGAAGTTCAAATCCGGTTATCAGTCCGTCCGTCTGTCTGTTGAAATGGGTTTTCCGAAGCCCCCAGAAATGATGGGGGCTTGGTTGGTGTATGTATGGTGAAAAAACTATGGAAACATTAGTGCAAACAGTGAATAATTTTACAAACACAATGGGTAATATGATGCAGGAGATTCTTAGAATGCAATCGATGTTATTGCAAGCTGTACTTAACAAACCATGAACTGTTTAAAAAGTTTGTTTTTGGAACGCAAACGGCATCCGCCAACATAAAAATGAATTAGAATACTTTCTTAAAAATAAACAAATTGATGTCATGATGGTTTCTGAAACTCATTTGACCTCAAGAAATTCGTTTAAAATCAATGGTTATACACTATATGATACCAAGGACCCTCGAGATAGAGCTTGTGGAGGTTCTGCCATTTTGATAAAAACCCGAATCAAACACTACCTAATGTGTGATCATCGTGAAGATTATCTTCAAGCAACAAACATTTGTGTTGAAGAGCTGAATCGAAACATATTAATCTCATCCTTTTACTCACCACCTAGATTTGCAATATCAGAAAGCCAATATTATAAATATTATAAGTCATTGGGGCCCTGTTTCCTGGCTGCTGGCGATTATAACGCTAAACATACCTTCTGGGGGTCACGACTAATAACACCAAAGGGTTGTGTTTTGTTCAATACAATCTCTAAAATGAATTTAAATGTTGTCGCGAGCGGACAACCAACATATTGGCCTGCTGATCCGCAAAAAATTCCCGATGTCATCGATTTTGGCGTGGTTAAAAACATCCCCATAGAAACGATTCACGTTGAAGCTTCGTTAGAATTATCCTCTGATCACACACCTACAATAGTTACTATAACAAACACCAATAGAATTGTATCTCCCTCTGGTTACATAGCGACGTCAGCTACACAAATAAATTGGTTAAAATATAAAAAATATCTCAGTACCCATTGCACAGAAAATATACCGCTTAGCACACCGGAAAACGTGGATCTCTCTATTGTCAATTTTGACAGTTATCTAAAACTAGCTGTTCAACATTCGAGCAAAACCCTAAAAAAACAATTATAATAAAATATATTTTACAGATGTCGAGCGCCTTTTGAATGAAAAAAAGAGAGTGCGAAGAGAATGGCAATTGCACAGATCCCCTCAACTTAAAAATGAATTAAAAGAGTATACAAAAAGGCTAAGAAAATTACTGCAGACTCAAAAAACGGCTTCCGTGGAAAAATATCTTAAGGACCTGGATGCAACTCCACAATCAGACTACTCATTATGGCGTGCAGCTAGAAAACTCAAAAGACCAGTTATCTCTAAACCACCATTAAGAAACCAGAATGCAAGTTGGGCAAGAAATGATAATGAAAAAGGAAACCTGTTTGTAAATCATTTGAAAAACGTATTTACCCCAAATATACCGGACGATATAGCGGACGAGTTGCCGCCTGTTTATGTTAGAGCAGCTATCCCCCTAAGATTTCAGATAAAGGAAATAGAAAAGGCTATTTGTGAATTAAACACCAAGAAGGCACCTGGTATTGATAAGATCAGTAAGAAAATGCTTTTGGAGCTACCTCGCATAGCAAAGAAAATTATTCTTTATATTTTTAATGCTATTTTACGCCTTGAATACTACCCTCAAGATTGGAAGGTCTCTTTAATAACGATGATACCAAAGCCAGGAAAAGATCACACAAAAGTTAAGTCATATAGGCCTATTAGCTTATTACCTAATATATCAAAGCTGTTTGAGAAGCTCTTAACGTCAAAATTAACCCCAATTTTAAATAACAATGGGTGTATACCTAATCATCAATTCGGTTTCAGAAGAGAGCATAGCACAATTGAACAAACCCATCGGATAGTAAACGCCATAAGAAAAGCCTTTGAAGAAAGAAAATATTGCTCCGCTCTCTTCATAGATGTTTCTCAAGCTTTTGACAAAGTCTGGCATGTAGGCTTGTTACATAAATTGAAGCTAAACCTACCGGTTAATACACAGAAGCTGTTAGAAAGCTACCTGGTCGGTCGAAAATTCATTATTAAAGAAGGTGATTTTTTAAGTTCTCCTCAGCCAATTGAAGCTGGAGTCCCTCAGGGAAGCATCCTGGGCCCACTTTTTTACTTAATATATACCTCGGACATGCCAACAAACAATCACACCCTAAACTCAACTCATGCTGATGATACAGCTTTTCTAAGCGTACACGAGAACAGTCGTGAAGCATCTCGATACCTGCAGGATCATATATTTCAGCTCGAACTATGGTTAAAGCAATGGAGGATAAAGGTCAATGAGCAAAAATGCGTACATATAACTTTCACCTTGCGTCGGGAAACATGCCCCCCTATTAAAATCAATAATCAACTAGTGCCTCAACAATTGCATGTCAAATATCTCGGAATTCATCTAGATCGGCGTTTAACATGGAAATACCATATAGAAGCAAAATTAACCCAAATGAAACTAAAAGCAATTCAAATTAACTGGCTTATTGGAAGAAATTCTGTTCTTAGTCTCGATTGAAAACTACTACTTTACAACGCTATTTTAAAGCCAATATGGTGCTACGGTATTCAACTATGGGGCACTGCCTCGGCCTCTAATATCGAAAAAATTCAAAGGCGCCAAAATAAACTTCTTCGAATAATTACAGCTGTCCCATGGAGCTAGAGTTGCACCCAAATCCACTAGCTCGAAATATTTTAAATGATACCGGCCACTCTCGCTTAAGGAGAAGAGACACTGCAGCACTTACCCATTAGGATGAGCGATAAACGCCTATATATGTGAACAGAACCTGCGATGAAGAAAATTTTTGTCTGGCACTGGCAGGACATAAAATAAAGTATTAGGTTAAGATTTGATTAATTATTGTTAGTTCATATTTAATATATGAAGATTCAATAAATAAATAATGAAAGAAAAAAAAAATGTTAAAAAACGAAGACATGTCGTCTCACTACAAACACTTTTTAACAATGACATTGTCCATGCTTGCATTACATTGGACCAGTCAAGGGAATGGCCTGGCCCATTTGATTCAAATGGATCAGGTGGTCCAGTATTATTTGCAGGGTTGCTATAATTAATTCGCGCTGAATTACAGCAATGGATACAAAGAACAAGAATGACAGGATTGCTTAGCTGTTAATAAAGCCCTGCACAAATGCATTTGTTTCTTGTTCACAGTTCTTCACACCAAGTTATTGTTATGTCAAACACTGTTTTTTATACCCTTCACCGAAGGTAAAAGGGTGTATATAACTTTGACATTCATTTGTAGTTTCTACAATAATGATCCAACACCCTATAAATATATGTAATTCTGGGTCCTTATGAAAAGCGAAGTTCAAATCCGGTTATCAGTCCGTCCGTCTGTCTGTTGAAATGGGTTTTCCGAAGCCCCCAGAAATGATGGGGGCTTGGTTGGTGTATGCATCTGTCAGGTATTCTTATTATAATTCAGACAGATCGGTCCAAAAATGGCTGAGATATGAGCAAAAAACCACGACTGCCTCTAACTTTTTCCAAAAATCCCTTGTTGTTGTATTGTTATTACTTTTTTCTGTATATCTGGAGAACGGCAAGAGCCAAAGTTTCCAAATTAGGTACACACATAGAAATGGGCGTAGTATCTCCCGTTCAAAAAATATTAAAAATTGTATAAAAAACTGAATTTTTGGACTGCCATATGACCTACATATACATCAAAAGATCGGATATCTTTAGTAGAAAATATTTTTTAAAAACTCGGAAAGATTGTGACCAAAATTAAATTTTTTTTTTGAATACCCACTTTCGGGAACCATAGATCTTCCTGAGCCCAAGTTTTATAACCCAACTAACTGGAAAATTTGTTCTTTAACACGTCGCACACTGGGGATTTCGCGGAAAAAAGTAAAATTGTCAACATACTCTTCATGCAATATGCAGTGATATTTTGAAATTTTAGGCTAATGGTACAATCAAATCAAAAAGAATTACTTCGATCTGACTGGCAGTTTTTTTTAAGTCCGTCTCAAATTCAGTACTTGTATGTTTTACCGAACCAACTTAATTTAAGCCTAAGAATATATAACAAAAATCCCTTTTTTCTCCAAACATTTGGACCTGGATTTTTAGCCTTACTTTCCCACAGTTGAAAATCACTACTTATACATTGTCTCATATCTGTTTTTACATTTTTTTTTTATCAATTTCAAGTGCCACCAGGTGCCACCTCTCAATTTGTTGCATTACACATTACAGCATATTTCAGATGATTGATTCGGGACTCAATTCTGATAAGGCTCTTTTGTTTAACATAACTCGAGAACCACTAGTCGGATTTTGCTGAAACAAATTTAGAAAAATCAAGAATTACAATTACTTTCATCTGTTTATATAACGTTTTGCTACATAAGCAACAGTTTCGCAGTTGTAAATAAATTTATGAAGAAAAAAAAAATATTTTTTGCCTTAAAAATTATTTTTTTTTTATTTCATAAAAAATCTAAAACGGTAAAACGTGTCAAGTCCTATTACTTTCACGTAAATTCGCATAACCTATGAACAAAATGAGACATATGTTAATCATGAAAATCGATGAATGCGTTTCACAATTATGACTTTTTTATGATTCTTAGAATAAAATAAAGTAAAAAACAAAAGGTTATTTAATTTTTATGATTGTGGTAGCAAAGTAATAAGCGGTAATAAATGTGCGTGGACAACTGAAAGGAAAAAAGGAAAATACACTTTTTAAATTATTTGGGGTTTTCCGTTGGCTACCTGTATGATTTTTTTACAGAAATTCCACCCACATCTATTAGTGCTCATGTTTTGGAACGTACCTGTCAGTAAAATATTGAAAAATACGTAGTATTTATAGGTGTTCATTGGTCGATTTTGTTCATTCTACAAGTGCTGACGAACGCGAAAAGTACAGCCGATTTTTTAATTATAACTGAAAGTAAGGCCTAAGAGTTTTACGGCAATGGAAATCTTTTGAAATTTAACTTTTGTATTCCCAAAAATTGAAATTACTTTTTGATAATAAACAGGCAGGTGCACGGCCTAAAAAACACTTAATTGACAACATCTTTAAATAAGTTGTAAGTTGTTGTTGTTTTTTATTTTGTTTTTCTTAACCTACTTACAACTACAATTAATGTTGAGAGAATTTCAACTAATTGTAGCGGGGAATGTAAGATGAGATGAACGCACTGTTTATTGTTGATGTTGTTTTGTTTAAACTTTGATATTATTACAAGTAGAACTGTTGCTATAAGTCTTATACGTTTAACATTTTTATTTGGTTTAATATCTTTAGTTTTTCTAAAATCTTTATGGATGAAGTTTCCTGATGATCTGGCCTAAGCAACCAGTGAAATGCGCATAGGAATAGCTTATCCCATCAACAATAAATTTCAAGTATTTTTATCAATAATAAAAACTGGGAATTTAGCACGAATAACAAAATCTTTTGAAATTTAAATTTTGTATTCCCAAAAATTGAAATTACTTTTTGACAAAATAAATATTTTAATGCTGTGTTCATTAATTCGTCATAACTATACAGTACAAATCTAAATTATAAGCGGTTGCCCACAGCAGTCATATATATTTCTTGTAATTATTTTAAGACATACATATGACTTTACAACTTTATGACAACCTTGTGAATGCCCGAATTATTTATTCGTGTTGTGGTAAGTTTAAAAGTTAATTTTTACAACAGTTTTTCATGTAAATCTCAACTTAACAAATTTGTGTTCATTGTATTTCGGCAAAAAAGATGATGTAAAGAGAAATGCATCAAGGGCAGCTTTCGAAGAAAGAGACAAAGAAAACGCCAAATCTTCCGTCTCGTGACATATGTATCTGTTTCGTAATCTGTGCTCTAAATAATGTACTGTTTATTTTTAACCACTGCTTTCGCATACGTGGAGCAAAAAAAAAAAAAAATTAAAAAAATAGCCAAACAACTTCAAATGTTTTGTTTTCTTTTTTTTAAGAGTTGTTGTTTTTAAACCAGAAGGAAAACTAAATACCAATTTACAATCATTCAATTGTACTGATGTGTGTTATAAATAAAACTATTGATCATGGGCAATCACGAATTTCTGTAATGAGGTTAAGATTCATGTAAAAGTTCTCTGTGCCGAATTTTATCTAGATTTCTACATCTATTATAAATTTTTTCGTATTAAAGTGATTTAAGGGAAGAGTTTATATAAGACCCATGATTAAAATGGACGTACGAAAAGTTTTACCAATAGGTTAGTGGGCACAAAATTATTATGTGTAGTTTGGACTGGTTCTTACAATTTATAATAAGCACTATGTTATACACTCTTTTCCTTTAGAAAAACAAATATTCCAAAAAGAAAATTAAAAAGGTTTAAAATCTTTCTGTTTAAATACCCACACTACCATAGGTAGAGAGGATATTATGCGATTGTACTGAAGTATGTAACAGATAAAAATATTGGTTCTTAGTATACCAATCGATTAATTCCGTTTGGCTGGCTGGCATACGCTAGACAAAGTAAATAAATGTGCAATTTTTTCTATTATTGTAGGTACATATATGGCAAACTAACTAACTTAAAACTTAATATTCAATCGATATATTATTAAATCTTGAAGAATATTTAATTATTATTATTTAAAATTTCAGAGAATTAAAGCCGCAGTACGAAATTCAGCAACTCGAAATAAATGTCAATGCGTATCCCCAATTATTACAAGGAATTTATAACTATCGACCTAACGTTTTCAATAAAGATAAAATGAGTAAGTATTTGCGTTATAATATTTATTTTTCATTTATTAATCGAGCCCACGATAGCGCTTTTACATTGCACCGACATCATGTAGATTTGATTTAAAATCAATATCAAAATTTAGTTCTTTTTTGACATTAGAAAGATTTTATTTTCATAACAAAAACGGCTGACTAAAATTTTTTGTTTAATTGTAAATCAAGTAATTTACTCGTTTGATTATTATTTACACATATAACATGTGTATGTACATATGTATGCACTATATTGTAATATGTTAGTACACATGCATATCGCTTACGATAAAATTGTTTTTACTATAAAACCGTTACGGTACCCTTTGTGAGCATGACATTTTAGGAGATGACGCAAGTGTTGTCAATATAGTTATTTATTAAAAAAAAAAACCAAAATTTAAAATGATGTCGCTTACGTTATTTTCGCGGTTAGGGCTCGTTATCTAAATTAAATTATACACTGTATTGTATTGCGGTTGCTACCTTTTTTGCTGGCTAATAAGGTTAGGTTAAGTTCAGAAGGGTTATGTGCCCAAGGGCACACTTCCACTCGGAGACCAGTTCGGTCCATTGTGAATCCCTTCAACATATAGAAAAATAGATAAAGAAGATAGAAAAAGAGAAAGGTTAAGAAAAGAAGTGTGAGGTGGATATCCGGTATGGCGTTGTCCCATCTGCCCGCAAAAGCCCTGCCAGGACAATGATCCGTCAAGAAACCTATAAGCGTTCTTAGACTACTCCTATCCAATCCCAGTAGAACCCTGGTTGCCCCCGCGTCCAATCTGGGCCATAGTGCCCTAGACACCCCGCAATCCACTCAGTCTCTCCAGGACCGGTTAACGTCATCACGGAATTTCTCCCGTATCACACCATAGTAGTAACATAGGGGAGGCTTTACCCCCTGTCCCTTACCACTAAGTCCAGATTCGAACCCCCTCTCTCGAGTTCGTCCGCCACCTCATTTCCCTCAACCGTGCAGTGTCCAGGTACCCAACACAGCCTCACATTGAATGCCTCCATGAGTCCACCAAGAGCATTCCTACACCGAGCGACCAGGCACGATCGCACCGTATAATTTGTCAATGTCCTAAGCGCCGCCTGACTATCGACGTAAATTGTCACCACAGATCCACTCACGATGTGTTCCAGTATCACCTCCGTCGCCCTCCAGATCGCTAGGATCTCAGCCTGGAAGACACTGCACTCATCGGGGAGTCTGAATGCCTTTTTCACCTCGGTGTCCGCGATATATACACCGGCACCAGTGCCGATTTCCATCTTGGATCCATCCGTAAATACTGCCCACCCCTCAAACACTCCATTGGATCCACTCCAAATTTCCCTATCCGGGAACTCCACTGATGGTGTGTCGCCGAAGACCAGGGTCATAGTCCTATGATCCGAAATTCTCCCGAGAGTAATACCCTGATCAAGCAGACCCATCTCGTACAAAATTCTCAAGTGATCATCCCGCCTAGGTCTAACTAAGGAAGACTTGTAAAGTCTAAGTAAGTTCCTAGCAGCCACACTCCTTACGTAATGCTCAATAGGGGACAGATATAGTAGGATGTCCAGCGCTGCCTGCGGAGTGCTTCTCCTTGCGCCTGTGATGCCAAGAGATGCACTTCTTTGAACCTAGCTGAGCATCTTCCTATAGCTATCCACTCCCAACGCACCGCACCAAACAGTGCATCCGTAGGCAAGTATAGGCCTAACAACCGATGTGTAAATCCAGTTTACCATATCCGGCATCAGACCCCAGTTCTTACCAATGGAGTTTCTGCATGTGTAGTATGCATTGAGTCCCCTTCTCATCCTCTCCTGAGTATTTCTCTTCCAAGACAGTTTGCAGTCCAGAAAGTTACCCAAATACTTTGCTCCGTCCGATAGAGGTAACTGGACGCCATCTAGCACTGGCCTCCTGCTGGCTAATTACTATTTTGTACTGTTTTTTAACTTACACTTTTTTAGGGTTGGTAATAAAATGCTAGGTTATTTAGTTGATAAGTTTTGAATATTACATCGAGCCCTAATAGCAAAAATGATGTAACCAACAACATTAAAGATTTTTGTTTTTTGATGAAAATCGATAATTTTTGATCATTTGCATTATCTGTAAAAATCTCATATCTCTGGGAAGTACCGTTAAGAAATAAGAGCAAAAGCAATTTCAAACGAAACCCTAGACTTCAGGCAAAAATGTTTAAAAAAAATCTTCTCCTGTACAATTTTATTTTTGTTGGCTACATCAGTTTTGCTATTAGGGCTCGATATACATATAATGTATGTATTTTTGCCACTACTCTGACTTTATTGCTATGTAATATATTTTTGGCCTCTCGGCTTTTTATTACAAAATTAACTGTTACTGAGCTACCTAAACAAGAGCGGCAATCGTTTTTTAAACTTGAAAATTCTATTTCAAATTAATTTTCAATAAAACAAACCGAGATATCGATCTATTAAATAAGATTTTCCAGCCGGGTAGTGTTCAAATCGCGTTCTATAGGGTTTTTTCGTACAAACTTTGTGCTTATTAGAAGTTTTGACAAACAAAATAATACAAACACATGTACATATACGAACATAGGCACTTAAATATTTAATGTAGCGGTTTTCACCCTTTGTATTAAGTGTACAACTCTGCTTTTCTCAATACGATTTTATACTACAAAGCATGAGTGTCTTTTTCGTTACTATTGTAAATTAATGAAGTTGCTAAGTGAGGGAAAGATACAGATATAGTTTCTTCAACTGTTTTATTTTGGGTTATTTAACAAACGTGTTCACTTTTGTTGGATTTTTCAACCCCTGCGTAGTAAATTTTAGTCTTATACATTTTGTTGTTGCAGTGTTGTTAATCTTAGTACTTTAATAAGATTCACAAACACTTCAAGGGACTTTACTATCAAGGGTGAAAACTGCTAGTGCTTTTTATTTAAGGTGGTTCGAAAAAAAAGATGAGCCAGTCACCCCCGCAGCATTAAAGATTAGCTGAAATGGACTACAGAAATTTTTTTAATTCATCGCCACGCCCCTGTTTACCGCCCTTTTAGTTTTTTGTATACTGCGTCGTCTATGGCTTCAATTTTGTCTATGCACAGTGGCCGAAATACCCAATCTAGCGGGTCTTTGTTAATAACTCCAAAAACATAAAAAATTGTGAATGATTTTTTGTTTTTTTTTTTAAATTTATGTATATGTATATATTAAAATAACGGGTCCGCCTGCACGATCGGTACAATTTTTAAGCACATTATCGATTGTGTGCGGCTGTATTTCACCAATGGCTTCACGAATATTGTCCATTAGTCAATTGTCTCTGGCTTGGCGGCGAAACACTTATCTTTGGCGGCACCCCACAAATAATAGTCCAACGGTGTCAAATCGCAGCTCTGAGGTGGCCAAACGACATTAGCTCTGCGGCTGATAATGCGATCTTTATTAACAGGGCGCAAAACATCGAGTGTAGCTTCGGCTGTGTGGCACGTAGTGCCGGGCCTGTGGAAACCAAATGCTGCCAATATCCTCCTCTTCAATTTTTGGGAACAAAAATTCGTTCAACATGGCCCGATAACGATCGCCATTGACTGCAACGGCCACTCCTTGTCCATTTTCGAAGAAAAATTGGCCAATTATGCCTCTGGACCAAAATCCGCACCAAACAGTGACTCGTTTTGGGTGCAACGGCTGTTCAATGTATGCGTGCGGGTTTTCTGAGCCCCAAATTCGAAATTTTTGCTTGATTACATATCCACCAAGATCAAAATGAGCTTCATCTGAAAAGATGATTTTTTTTATGGCGAAATCGGCATCTTCTGTAAGTCGATCGCAGGCCCACTTAGCGAAGCGAAAACGTATTTCAAGCATATACACAACCATATTCGTTCAGCGGAAGGATAAAACTAATTATCTGTCAAATCAGACATGAGC
Organism: Pollenia labialis; assembly: GCA_949318255.1. Lineage (NCBI taxonomy): Eukaryota > Metazoa > Arthropoda > Insecta > Diptera > Polleniidae > Pollenia > Pollenia labialis. The sequence continues at coordinate 61,255,007 of OX439141.1, forward strand.
TAAGTGTTAGCATTCACGAAATAAGCACTAAAGGTACCTTAACCCTCGCATCGCGGCAAGATTGTACTAAAACCATGGTAGAAGCTCTACCTGCCTCTCCCTTAATGGATCTAAGGATTGCTGGTTAATTACAACAATCGCCGTCATTGAGGAACCTTCAGCAGCTGAAACCTTTAGCAGCTGAAACCTTCACAACTGGATTCCACATCAGATCAGTCTAGGCCGATTTGACACATTCTCACCTCTTTTGTTTATGTCGGCACTTCCCCATTGGGCATGGTTCAGTGTTGCAAAGCAGTTATTTTAGTTTTTACATTAGTTGCATTTTTCTTCAAACTCTTTTCGATTAAGAGCCGTTCGACATCTGTAAAATAAATTTTATTTTATCTAGTTTCCTTGTAATAAAGTTTAAACATTTCTTAAATTAAAAATGGAAACTATAAAAAAGACAGAAAATAGTAAGAAAATTAGATTTCTTTACAATACAGAAGAAAATGTCGCTCACATATGGATGTATATTTAAAATGATTTTAAGTTTAATATGAATCGTGAACTCCGCTATTTATTTTATTACAATCTATTCAATAAATAAAAATTTAGATTCTTTGTCTGCGCACTAACTGCATTGCATTTTTTTCTTTTGTTATTTAGCATTAAAGGCAAAAAACAGCTTAGATATTAAAATAAATACGGATTTTTTCCCATTAGAGGATATTACTGCCAAAGAATGTGAAGCCAAACTTGCTCAAAATCAACTGGATGAAAACTCCTTAGCTGTAGAAGAAAAACCCTCGCCTGATGCAATCAATAAACAAGATGATGGTTCATTCACAACTTCTAGGTAAGATTTATTTAAAAAAGAAAATATTTTTTAAATCAATACTAATATTATAAAGCTGAATAGTTAGTATGTTTCTATGTGTCAAAGGTGCTGTCTTTGTAAATTAAATAAACGTTTTAAAATTGGTTTTGACTTTTATTAATTAAGAAAATAGATTAAGTTTATAAAATATGTTGATTAGCTTCTAGCTCGTTCTGATGCGTGTCTACGAATGACCGTATGATTTAAAAGAAACATACGGCGTCTTCTATGCCGTATGTTGTCACTGAAAACAGAGTTGTTTTATTCGTTTCTATGACAGGGTGTTTTTAACTTGACAGTTCGGCCGCTCCTGACCCCAAGTCGTCCTCGGATTCATCATCATCATCAAGTTCGGGTGAACCATCACACCATCTTTTGATTTTGTCTGAACTAAAAACGGAACAAAACTTTGGAATCGCTATCTGAAATCCTGGTACGTCTTCAATTAGATATCGATAATTTCCAATTACTCGCTTAACGATATAAGAACCTCTGTACTTAGGAAGAAATTTTCGCGACTCACCGGTCGCCTAAGCTTCATTCTCAATCAGCACTTAATCGTTTTCACTATATGAGGTAGGTCGCCGGGGCTTCACATCAAACATTTTCTTCCACTGTTGTCGTTCCCGATCGATGTTGTCCACGGCCTCTTGCCTTTTCCCACTCAGTGCATGCAACATCTTGTATATCTGCCACAATACGGTTCTGCATCTCGTCAATTAGTTTATAGTTGAAAATTAGCTCATTTGGCGTAAAACCCGATGTTAAATTCTTTTGAGAGTTAATTGACTGTACAATGTTATGCCCTAATCGTTTGAATCATCGGTGGTCGTTGAGTTGTAAACTGTAATAGGGGCCCAAGATGTGGGTGTTGCCCCGTTTACTCTTAACGAACGGTCCTAGATGGTCCACTAGTATTTGACGGAAAGGTAATGGTTCCAAATCACTATAATGTAAACTTCCTTCATGCTGACCGCCTTCGATTTGTAATAACAATCGCTGCTATATACTCCTTCATATATTTTCGTATACGAGCAAACCAAAAATATTGCTGAATGCGCTCAAGACTTTTCTCTAGTCCGTAATGACCCACATCTTCATGACAATATTTCGTAACTCGCCATCGTACAGCCTGGGGTATAACTAGTCTCGATCCCAGTTGCGTTTCGCGATATAAACGGTTGTTTCTCAAAACGTAGTCCGATTGGACTTAAGGGTGATGCTCAGATTCTACCTCCCTACGCAGGATCTTAACAATGTTCATAAGTTCCTCATCTCTAATTTGCATCGTAAATATCCAGTCGTCACTACCCATTTGTACGTTCATTATGAAACCCGCAGGTTCGGCTGCCAAATCAGGTGATCTACTCTAGGCGTCAACGTGAGCCATACGAGAACCTTCCCGATGAACAGACTGGCAATCAAATTTCAATAATTTAAAGTGCCACCGTGAAACTTTCGGTTGTACCTCCCTCGAGGTCTAAGTTCTTGAAATTGCTGCGCAATCCGTTACCACGCGAAAATGTTTTCCCAATAAATAAATACGTAAACGCTCTAAAGTATCCACCACGGCTAGTGCTTCCAATTCGTAGCAATGATACTTAGCCTCAGTGTCAGAGCAATGTCGACTAAAATAAAATACGGGTTGTCACTTACCATCACCGTGTGACTGCAACAGAACACCAGCCAATCCCAAACAGCTAGCGTCTGTATGTTCTTTGAGTTGTGCCGATACATTACTTATTGTAAGTACCGGCTTACTGCACAGGATTGCGATTAAGCTTTCAAATGATTTATGCTGCGACTCGCCCCATTTAAAATCATTGGACTCATTTTTACGTAAAAGCTCCGTGAATGGTCGTGGAATTATAGAGTAGTTATCCACGAATTTTCGAAAAAAATCCAGTAAAGCCTAGGAACAGCGTTACCGTTATGCGACTAAAGTCGCATTTTTGCCCCTTTATTTTAAATCCCATTTTGTATCATTTTGTGCCCCTTTCGTCCCTTTTTAAACTAAATGTTTTATATTAGCAATCAATAAATACAGATGAACCTTACAGCTTTAATATGTTCGTATGTTTTACTTTATTGCCTAAAAGAGCATCCGCCGAACGGAGTTTTTTCTAAATTAGCTTTATGAAACAATAAAATAGGTTTAAAGTAGATACCTGGCAGTCCATGTTGAACTTATTAATAAATATAGATGTATATTTTCAAGAAAATATATACATATAATATACAACTAATTATGTTTTCTTTTTATTAGTAATGTTAAACTTTTACTTTTAAGCTTGACCTTTTAACAAGAATTCATTCTAGCTTTGCATTATAAAACCTTCATTTATTATGTTTTCATCTATTAAATATTATTATTATTGAAAATAACAGCAATAAAAAATGGAAGTTGTAATAATGCAAAGCTATTTATCGGTCCAACAAAATCCGACTTTTAACTATTGGCAAGTTGTAATAATGTTCCTAAGTGTTTTTATATTATAGATAAAATCAAAACAAGAAATATCGCTCGCTAATCTCATATACTCTTCACGGTGGTATGAATAAAAATCGAACCACTACTAACTTCTCCTAATAAGAGATATCTGATCTAAGTTTGGCCCGCCTATCTCCCATGATATAGACGCTATTGTGCCCAAGCCCGTATTCTGGGAAGAATAAGGCTTTTAAAAGTCTATTACTAATGGCGATTTCTTTCACAAAATTATAAGCGGTTTGAAATATGAACAGAAAAAATTATTAGTAGTTGTCTGGGGGTTGATTTTTTGATTTGGTTCTTTTCTCTTAATTTTTTCTTTTAATAAAAACACTTTTTTATTTTTGGTTTTTATTATATTTTAGGCTTATTTAATTTTTGTTGTTTTTTGGTTTTAAATTCAAGTTTTGTTCAATTATATTTTAGAGTTTTTTGTTCACAGTTTGTTTTGTTTTTTACTTTAAATGTTTTGTTTGTTTTAACGTTTGGTTTGTTCACAATTTAATGTTCCTTTTACAATGGTCGCAACTAGAGTGAGTGTCATTGCCAAAAAAGATCTTACAAGCTAATTATTTTAGGAAGAAAATAAGACGAAAGTATAATATGATAACTAAACCATTTAAGGACCGTTAGGGAATACAGGGTGCTGTGTTTGGAACGAGTCATCATTAAACATTCCGGCCCCCATGACTTGGTGCAGTTTAACATAGGTCCGCAAAACAGGTTACAATGTAACAAGGTGTTGTGATGATTTTTGGCAGATATGGCATCTAGGATCTCACTTCGATTTAAGTTTGCGGGTCGAGTGGGGTTGTATATGTTGACGGCAATCAAATCTGTTGATGAGAAACTTAGAATTGTTTTGTGGGATGCCATACCTGTAAGTAGGAATTCAGTGAAACATTAGTTGGGAAAATTTTCTTTTAAAGAATGTTAAGTATATTTTAAAACAAAACCACAATTTTTGTAATGGGTCTGGTAACGATCCCATTTTTTGTCTGGATGTCGACAACTCTACAGTGTTGATCAGTACCAATATGGGTCTTCGTGATTCGGCCCATTTGCCATTCATTGGGGGGGGCAAATTGTTGTTTTTGATGACCACCAAGTCGTTGACTTTAACATTGTCCCTTTGAGCCTTCCACTTATATCTGCGATGAAGTTCGGCCAGATACTCGGACTTCCATCTTTGGCAAAATGAGTGGTAGATGACCTTTAGGCGTTTCCAGCGGTTGATGAGGGTCAGGTTTTCGCTGCTTACATCAGATTCGGCTGGGGTCAATAATGGAGTTCCAATAAGGAAGTGTCCAGGGGTCAATGGGTTAAGGTCATTTGGGTCATCGCTAGCAGAACTAGATAATCGTTCGTTATATGTGAGCGCTGGTGATTGAACCAGACGTCCGTTGGCTCGGATGACGCCTAGTTGGTCCATGAACGGGTTGAGGGTCAAAATACTGCTAGAAGACGAAATCCTTTGTTTGAGCTTCAACTGCTTATATTCGTCTGTGAAGTGTTGTTTTTGCGTCAAAATAATGAGTCGTGTTTTGACATCTTTTATTTCTTCTGGTGTAACCTCGTTTGAAGATATCCGAAGGCGGGTTCTGTTTACACCAGTATTTCTCCAGAAACGTAGGGCATAATCTAAAACTCTATAAGCGCGCGACAAATTGGAGAAACGATTCAATGGGTCCTCCTGGGTAGTAGTAGTTAACGTCTTTACAGTTTTTGCTTCTAAATTGATGTCATCTGGACTTCTGGATTTTGGCCATTTATCTTTGGGTAATTTTAGCCATGAAGGTCCAAACCACCATAAGTTGTGGGTTTCTAATTCTTGGGGCGTACATCCCCGGCTGGCTATATCTGCAGGGTTTTCTTTTGAGTCGACATGTTGCCAAGGACTATTGCCGACTTTATATACAATTTCTGAGACACGATTTCCAACAAAGGTGTTCCACGTGCAGGGGGGTTTCTTTAACCAGGCCAGTACTATTGTTGAGTCGGTCCAAAAATATGTGTCGATTTGCGTAGCTTGAAGATTTGGCAGAATTCCTGAGGCTAAAATTGCCAGTAAAACTGATCCACAAAGCTCCAGACGTGGTAGCGATATTTGTTTAATGGGACCAACACGAGTCTTAGAGGCCAGTAAATATGTAAAGCCTTTCCTGAGGCGTCGCTAAAGCCATGTATTTCAACATTGAAATTAGGGCTGTACTGGATCCAACGAGGAATTTTCAGGGTATTTATTGCAGAGCAGTTTTTAACGAATTTTTGCCATTTGAGGCAAGTCAAGGGTTTTAGGTTTTCATCCCAGTTGACTTTATCTAACCAAATCTGTTGCATGATTAACTTGGCATCAACAATTACTGGAGCTATCCATCCGCAAGGGTCAAAGAATTTGGCAATTGTAGATAAAACTTCCCTTTTTGTGTAATTTTCTTTCAATTCAACACCTGGGGCAGTGAATGTAAAAGAGTCTGAGGAAATGTTCCATTTTATCCCGAGTGTCTTGGTTCCGGCGTTCTCGGATAAGTTTAACCAGTCGAGCGGTAGTAGGGTCTCATTTGGCAAATCTTGAATTACTCGTGGATCATTTGAGGTCCATTTCATCAGATCGAAACCGGCAGATTTTAGAACAGTTGTAAGTTCTTTTCGTGATTTAATGGCTTCGTTTAATGTGTGGCCACCAGCTAAAACGTCATATACGTACATGTTGTGTCGTAAGATGTTTGACGCCAGGGGGTGAGTTGTCCCGATATCTTCGGCTAGTTGAAGAAGGGTTCTAATGGCAAGAAAGGGCACGCAATTAACTCCAAACGTCACTGTGAGGAGTTCGTAATCCTCAATAGGATCAGTCTCGGATTTTCTAAACAATATCCTTTGATATTTTGTTTCCATAGGGTCAATGAGTATCTGGCGATACATTTTTGTGACATATGCGTTGTACACAAAACGGAAGAATCTCCACTTCAATATTATGAGCACTAAGTCTTGTTGAAGTATGGGTCCTGGATACAAAATGTCGTTCAAACTTCTCTTATTTGAAGACGGGCTCGATGCGTTGAAAATCTTCGAAGTCAACTTTTCGGGTTTTATTACTGCGTGATGCGGCAGGTAATAATTTGGGTATTTATTAATTTCCAGGGGAGAAATTTTCCTCATATGTCCTAGCTCGAGGTATTCTACAATAACTTGGTCGTATTGTGTCTTAAGTTCTGGCTTTTGGCTAAGCATGCGCTCCATTCTCAAAAATTGGGCCATTGCAATATTTCTAGACACGCCTATTCCTTCGCCATTTTTAAAGGGTAGGGTAACAATATATTTACCCGAATCACTTCTACGGGTTGTAGACTTGTAGTGATTTTCACAGTGCGTGTCCTCTTCTGACCTCAAAACCTTTTTTGGGGTCTCCTCCACCTCCCAAAAGCGTGTGAGGATTCGGTCCAGGGACGATGTGTTTAGTAACGATATCGTTTTTCTAGGTGAAGTTGATGTACAAATTGGTCCCCCCACAATCCAGCAAAATACTGTTTTTTGTGCCAAAAGGGATCCAATGGACCGCATCGGTGTTTCCATACTATATATTGAGGGGCCTAAGTCGAGGCCTATTAGTAGGTCGATGGGTCGACTTTAATGAAAGAGTGGGTCTGCAAGTTCTAGTTTTGCAGCCTCTGCGAATTGTTCTGCGTTTAACGTTTGGGGCGGTAAATTGGATGGAAGGGTCTTCAAAACTGGTGCCCATACCTCTAACTTTAACGATGTGTCCACCCTGGAGCAAAGGTTAAACAAACAGGCTTTGGTCGAAGTTTCAGAAACTGTCTGACTCAAGCCGGAAACGTGTACTATATTACGTTTTGTAGGTAAGTTTAATCGGTTTTTTAATTTGTCCGATATAAACGTGGATTGGGATCCAGGGTCGATGATTGCTCTTGCCTGGTATCTTGCGCCTCTAGTTTCGATTTGTACCAATGCAGTGAATAACAAAGTTTCTTTGTCTACTAGTTGTGTCGAGGACTGATTATTTCCCCGCAGGGTCAAGAAAGTCAGATTAGGAATACCTGATCTAGAAGTGGACTGTATGTATTGGGCTTGCGCTGCAGCACTTGTACTAGCTTGCTCGTCAGCGTTATTTGGTGGTAAACTTATAGGCTGGGTCACCGTTGCCTTGTGCAACAAAGTGTTATGTTTTTGTTTGCACAGCCTACAACTATATTTGCTTGTGTAGTCCTTGACACCATGATTTATTGACAGACAATTAAAACATGAATTTGTGACTTTTACTATGTGAATTCGGTCATTCACATTTTTTTCTAAAAATTTAGGGCAGGATCGTAATGGGTGAGGCTCTTTACAATGTTGGCAATTGTGCGTAGAGTCTTTTTGTCCCCCCTTTGCTGGAAAACGTTTCTGAGTTTTCAACTCGTTATTGGTTTGGGTCGCGTTTGTTTGAAAACTGTGGACCTGTTTTTGTTTAGTGAACGGTTTGGAACTTTCCTTTTTTTGTTGATAGGGTTTAGGTTGTGTGATGGCCGCAATTGACTCTAAAGTCTTAGAATGGTGAGTCACAAAAGTGTTAAATTGTTCCCACGATGGAACCTTTGTTATTTCTTGAAGAGAGTTTTCAAATTCCTTCAAAAGTGTTCGGGGGAGCTTGGTCGAGCAAAGATATACCAGGAAGGGGTCCCAAGTGCCAGTTTCTACCCTTAAAGCGTTTAAAGCTTGAATGCAGCCATTAACGGTTCGTTGTAGTGTCTGAATAGATTGGCCTGAATCTTCGGTAATTTTCGAAAGGTCAAATAAAATTTTCAATTGTTCGTTGACCTGAATCCGATTGTTCTCGTATTGAAGAACAAGATTTTTCCAGGCTATATCGAAGCCTTCGTTGGTTAATGGGGCATTTGAAACTATGTTCCTAGGTCTCCTCCAGTTTTTTGAAGCAAATGAAATAATTTTTCAATTTTACTGAGTCGTGAATTATTTAAATATAGGGCAGTAAAAAGGTCGCGGAAGGTTGGCCACGTCACAAAATCACCTAAAAACGTATCTATGTCGCAAGGTGGCAGCCGAATAGACGGAACGTCGCTTTTTTCTACAATTGGGTTTTCCGCAGACGAAACTCGCTCGTGCTTACTCGTGTCATCAGTCGGGGCAGAAAGCGCCAGAATTTCCGCGTTAAGTGAGGCCAAACAAGTTTTGTATGCAGCCAGGGCCTTTATATATCGATCGCGAAGTTTCTGCCTGTCTACCGGTTGTTCGCCAGTTTCCGGTTTCTTGTCCCTACACTCTTAATAAGCCCTTTTGATTTGCTGCCAAAGTGAGTCTAGTTCTACTCGAAGAACTTCTAAACTATGAATGTCCTCACCTGCCTTTGATTCTGAATACTCGCTTTCAAAATCCAAAAGGTCATTTGTACAATTAACAAATTTATCGAGTGCCATTATTTATTAGATAAACAAGAATCGTGAAAAAAACTATTAAATTGGGTCAAAAAAGTACCTGCTAGCGATATAACAACAACAAGTATTGAACAAATTATAATGATTTAAAAAATTTTAAGAGTCCCACAAAGCGATTTGTTTTCCCGGTATTTTTTAAAAATGGACGCAATGGTAACTCGGTTTTTATTTATTTGGGTAGTGACGTCACGGATTTTCCTCTTAAAAATTGCATCGGAAAAAAAATTAAAGAGTAATAGGCCCTAATTTTGTAAAACACAACGCACGCCAAAGTATTATATTGAAAGCAAAAACAAATTCACACATATTTTGTAATTTTGTTGTGGCTTTGTACAGAAATTTATTTACCGTTTTAAAATTTTCAACGCCACAAGCAATGAGGCGTATGAAATCTTAAAAACCAATGTGAATTTCTGTTAAAGGCAATAACAAAATATTTATGAATTTGTTTTTGCTTTCAATGTAATTCTTTGTCGTTGTGTTGTGTTTTACAAAATTAGGGCCATAGTGTTTTCACACTTAAGGTTTTACCACAAATTTTGGTTTTAATGATAAAACCAATCATTAAACCAGGTTTTACTATACAAAATTATTTTGTTAAAACCATCTTAAAACCTCTTTTGATTTGGTTTTAAGTAGATTTTATGAAATACAACCATGTTTTAGTTGTACTAAATTCAGTGCTACCAAGTTAAAAAAGATTGAAAACAGCTGATAATGTTTAATCCCAGCTAACATTTTATATCACAATCGACTCATGTTGGGAGAAAAAGATACACTACCGATGAATCACCTCAAAGAATTATTCGTGATGCAATTATCTGATTCTTTTTTGATCAATTTAATCGTAGGTTTTATAATCATTAGTTAGTATTTTTCGTCGCAGTTTTTAATCGTTAATTATAAAGCTTTTAATTATATTTTAAGAAATTTTTTAATTTTCATGTTTTGAATTTTTTTTTGGATTTCTTTGTTAAAAGTACCCCCTGATTATTTGAACAAATTTTATTTTGAACCAAACAAATGTTATTGGGTTCTCGAAAAGAGAATGAACGAATGAACAAAAATACAAAATATAAAGAAATAATTATTATAACATATTGATGATTTTATCGGTACCTTAAACGCAAAAGACCCTATCTAACATCTTGAGAGTTTTACATGAGAAGCAAAAAAACTATTTAAAATAAGAAATTGAGAAATCTACTTAAAATATTTATAATTAATTTTTCATCTATTTTCCTAGTAAAATCCCTTTTCAGCCATTTACCGTTAATCATTTACGGCCTAATTTATAAAAAATAAAACAGGTTAATAAAGAGTTTATAAATTGGATTTTCATTCAAAATCTGTTTCATAAACCCTTAATTAACATGTTTTATTTTTTATAAATAAGGCAGTTAATCTTTTGTATATTGGGTCGTTGATTTTTTGTTTATAAAATCGCAACTTTTTGTCAAAAGATTCCAAAATTTCCAAATTATGAGTACATTTGTGTTAATGCAGTACATCAGAATCAATGATTTTTAATTTTTGGTCAATAAGGCCTTTTGCGTTTTAGGTAACGATATATGAACTCGCAATCGTTCAAGTGATAAATCAGGATGTAATCATCAAAAAGGATCTAAGAAGACTCATTTAGGTAAAATTTACAAAATATTATCACCCAAATGCTAGCTGGGATGGCGCTCAATAAAAATAAATAAATTTAAAAAATATAAAACGTCAAACCGATGAAATATTCTAAAATTAATTATTTACACAAAAATGTTTGATTTCCAAGCATTCAATTCATTCACTTCTTTTACAAAATTTCTTATTCCTACTAGAAATTAATTTTATTTTGGAGAAAATAATTAGCCAAACTGTGATTTAAAACCTGATTTAATAAAACTTGTAATGTAAACGCAAAATCAGCTGTTAATAGATTTAATGTTAAAATCAGGTTTAAACTTTAGGTGTGAAAACACTATAACACAACAAGCAAGAATATTTTTTTCTTGTTGTGTTGTATACTTTGACTTACTTGTTGTTGTTGGGTCTTTTGTTTTTTTGTGTCACTGCTTGTAGATTTGGTCTTCTTTGTTGTTGTTGTTGTTGTTGTTGTGTGTCTGCTGATGCTGCTGCTACTGCGCCAAAGAATTTGGGTCCCGTTAGCTTGTTCACTATTAAACTTTGCAAATTTTGTTGTTTGTAAACACTTTTAATTTATTTAATTTTTATTTTATTAATTTTTAATTTTAATTTATTAATAAACACTTTACTTTTGTTTAATATTGTACACTCTTACACTACACTTTATGCTTCGGTTCGAAGTGACCAAATGTTTGGGGGTGATTTTTTGGTTTGGTTCTTTTCTCTTGATTTTTTCTTTTAATAAAAATAATATTTTAGGTTTATTTAATTTTTGTTGTTTTTTGGTATTAAATTCAAGTTTTGTTCAATTATATTTTAGAGTTTTTTGTTCACAGTTTGTTTTGTTTTTTACTTTAAATGTTTTGTTTGTTTTAACGTTTGGTTTGTTCACAATTTAATGTTCCTTTTACAATGGTCGCAACTAGAGTGAGTGTCATTGCCAAAAAAAGATCTTACATAATATGATAACTAAACCATTTAAGGACCGTTAGGGAATACAGGGTGCTGTGTTTGGGACGAGTCATCATTAAACAGTAGTTTTTTTTATAAATTTGTTTAAACTTTACTTAAACATGAATTTAAATTTAATGATAAGAAAGACAATGCAGTTAATATGCAGCTAATATTTTTAAGATTAAGAAACATGCATGTGTTTTCCACTAATTAAGAATAAGTAAATACACAAACAGAAATACCAGCATCTGCAGTAATGATGTTGGTTTTCCCAATTTTGTAATAGTAACAATATTAATAAACACACAAACAGAAATATTAACATCTACAGTAATGATGTTGGTTTTTCCTATAGATAATTATAATTAGGGTTTCAGTTTTAATGTGTGATAAAACATACGCATGTGCGTTGATACATGCAGGTAAACAACCCTTATTATTTCCTTCTACATTAGTTTAAGATTTGTTAAGTTAGCTCTTAAGGTTTTAATTTGTAAATAAATTTTTAGTGTCTTACAAACATTCAAGTTGAATCTTTGTCTGTGAAGAATTAGATTTAACATTTGGTCCTTCGAAATTAAAAAGTGAACTAGTAAATACTAAAAATACTTGAAAGCGTAAGTCGTGGCTAAAACAGCGACTAAATATATAAAATAAAGCGTAAGTCGTAGCTAAATAGCGACTACTTTAAAAGAAATCAGTCTTAAAATGACAAATAAAGAAAAGCTGTTCGAAAGGCAAAAGGAACTCGGAGAAGAAGTTATTAATATAAGAGATAAATTATCTCAAAAAACAATACCAACTTCGAGACTGTCAGAAGAAACAAAAAGATTGGATAAAATTATTGCCGAATTGACGGCAAATAATTTAAAATTACTAGCATCTGGCATAACGTCTGAAGATTATTTTAAAAATAATTATTATGAAGCCTTATTAAAAGTGCAGGAAGAAGCTCGACTTTTAATTAAAGATACCCTACTTAAGGAGGAACAACTAAACGTTGCGGAAACATCTCAAGCATCAAAAGAAAGAAGTAAATTTGAAAACATAATAGCTACTGAATCAAACGATGAATTATGGGAACAATTTGTTGAAATGGCGGATTGGTTAAACGACTGGTATGAAGAACTTTCAACTAACGTTGCCGACATGCCCAACAAAAAATTACAAATAAAAGAAAAATTTCTGGAAACAAGATACAAAAAGCTTCAAGAAATACATCATGAGTTAGGTGAATCTAAAAAGTCAAAAGAAGCATATAAAATTTTGCTTAATGCAGAAAATACATATTTTAGTGCTCTTGAGCTTATAGCAGATAGCACAAAGGAATCAATACAACAGCCAATCAACATGGGCATAAGAGAAACAGAGTATTCCAGCTCAGCACATTTGGGGAAAATTGATATTCCAGAATTTAATGGCGAAATAAATGAATGGGTATCTTTTCACGATTTATTTAAGAGTCTGGTGCATGATAATATACATCTGTCCAATGTAGAAAAGATGTATAGACTAGTAACAGCACTAAAAGGCGAAGCAAAAAAATTGGTGCAACATTTAAAAATCACTGACAACAATTATCAAGCAGCATGCGAGATTCTCAAACAAAGATATGAGAATCGTAGACTGCTATTTACAAATCAAGTAGATATATTACTTGACCTACCAATGGCAAACAGTGAATCGTCCGCAAGTTTGAAACATATTTTAGATACAACTAACAGTTGCATTTATGCCCTAAAAAGTATGGATCTTAAATTAGAAGATGCTGAGCCATTTATAGCTCGCATTGTGATTAGAAAATTAGATAAAGATGGTTTACGATATTACGAACAAACCGTCAAGAAGTCTAAAGAAATTCAAAATCTAAAGGACATTCTAAGCTTTTTTGAACAACAAATTCAAGCCTTAGAGGCAGTCTCAAATAGACAAGAAAAGAAAATAAATAAAAAATCATATGAATCAGGAAAAGTGTCGAATGTACAGTATTCGATAAAAAAATCATGCTTACATTGCAGTATGAATAACCATACAACAGCAAGTTGCAGAAAATTTTTAACGTTACCAGTCGAAGAAAGAAGAAAATTAGCTTACAACAATAAATGGTGTTTCAGATGTCTAGATCACAAAAATGATAAGTGGTGTTCAAATAATGTTAAATGCAGTCATTGTAATAAAGGTCACAATAAGATTCTACATCTGAATGAAAGAGCTGAATCAAAGCCTAATAGTTCAGCAATGACGACCGGGGAAACATCCGCTACGGTACTTCTAGCAACTGCACAAATAAGGGTAAATGCAGCAAATGGAGAATTAGTAACGCTAAGAGCGTTAATAGATCAAGGTTCTCAAATTACAACTTTATCGGAAGAAGCTGCACAGATTTTAGCATTACCACGCATCAAAAGTAAAACCGAAGTTCATGGACTCGGTAGTGCAGTGGTTGGACTATCTAAAGCAAAGACAAAATTAATCTTGAGGCCAAGATTTATGAGTAATATTGCGGTTGAAGCAGAAGCCCTAATTTTGCCAAAGTTAACGGGGGCACATCCAAGCCAGTCATTTGAAGTTAATATAGAAGATTGGAACAACTTTATTTTAGCGGACCCATCATACAACAAATCTGATAGAATAGATGTTGTTATTGGAGGTGATATCATTCCTAACCTAATGCAAAAAGGTCTACGCAAGAAAGGTAATATTTTGGCACAATCAACAATTTTTGGTTGGATATTATCTGGTGTCATTAACAAGAAATCAAAACCATCAAAAGTATTAGCAGCTGTTACAAATCTAGAAAGATTCTGGGAGCTTGAAGAGATAACAACAGAATCCGATGTCTATGAGGAAGATAAATATTGCTTAGAACTTTTTAACAAAACAACAGTAATAGATGCTGACAATCGGATAGTGGTTAAATTACCAATTAAAAAGGATGATAATGAGCTTGGAAATTCAAAAAAACAAGCTTTAGCAAGATTTCTACATCTTGAGAGAAAATTAGAAGCCAACAATGAATTACGGACAGAATACGTTAAATTCATGGAAGAATATCTTAAACTGGGTCATATGAAAAAGGCAGATGTTGACACTGGCAAATATTATATGCCTCACCAAGCGGTTATCAGAGAGAAAAGTCTGACAACAAAATTGAGAGTGGTATTCGACGCATCAGCAAGAACAACAAACGGAAAAAGCCTTAACGATGTGATGTACACAGGACCTAAACTGCAAAAAGATATTTTTGACATAATTTTGAAATGGCGGCTTTGGAAATATGTCATCATGGCTGACGTCGAAAAAATGTACAGGCAAGTGAAAGTATCAGATACAGATCAGGGATATCAGCACATATTATGGCGTTTCAACAAGAATGATGTAATAGAAGAATATCAATTAACATCAATCACATACGGCTCATCGTCTGCTCCGTTTCTTGCAGTAAGAGCACTATTTTATATTGCAGACAGATGTTCAAGTGAAAAAATTAAAAATGTAATCAGAGAGGATTTTTACATGGATGACCTTATTACTGGTGCTGACACAATAAGGGAGTGCAAGGAAATTCTTCATAGTGTTCAGAATCAGCTTGGTAAATATGGTTTCAATTTGAGAAAATGGTCATCAAATAACATAGAAATCACAAAAGATGTATGCAATTCCACGATAAACGCACTAATTCAAATTAAAGATGACGAAGCAATAAAGACGTTAGGAGTGCAATGGGATCCAAAAACAGATAACTTTAAGTTCGATTTAAATTTCACGAGAACTAGCAATCTAACCAAAAGACAGGCACTATCAGAAGTGGCTAAAATCTTTGATCCATTAGGATGGTTGTCCCCAATAACGATTGTTGCAAAATTGTTTATTCAAAAATTATGGTTGTTACAGGCTACATGGGACGAAATACTATCAAATGAATTAAAGGAAGAATGGCTAATGTTTATAAACAATCTAACGTGTCTACAAAAAATTGAATGGCATTTTATTCCCCCGGCAGCCCCTCACTTTGGAGGGATTTGGGAATCCGGAGTCAAATCAATGAAATATCATCTCAACAGAATACTAGGCGAAACTAAACTGACGTTTGAAGAAATGAGTACCTTGCTGGCACAAATAGAGGCCGTTTTAAACTCTAGGCCATTAGTTGAATTAGGCGCTAATGACGTTGATGGGGTAGAAGTATTGACACCAGGACACTTTCTCATTGGGAGACCGCTGCTGGAAGCAGGAGAACACATTGAAGATTCTGCTATAAATGGAAACTTATTCAGCCTCTCAAAAAGGACTTTTGGAATCGCTGGAAAGATGAATACCTTGTGACACTTCAACAACGAAATAAATGGAGACATCCTATTGAAAATCTGAAAGAAGGGGCAGTGGTGTTGATTAGAAATGAAAACACCCATCCAGCAAGGTGGCCTCTTGCGAGAATAATAGAAAGATATAAAGGACAAGACGGGAAAGTACGAGTAGTGAAGCTAAAATTCCAGAATAACATAATAAAAAGACCTATTCATAAACTAATCGAACTCCCGATCTCAGAAGAATCCGATAATAGAGAACAAGATGAAGTAAGCAGTTTTCACATAAAAGTCAAACGAACAGAGAAAAGCATATTCCTGAAACCATTATTGTGGTTTATATGGTTTCTGGCTGCAATAACACTCGTAAACTCCTCTTCACTTAAAGATAAGGCCGGTGCTAGCATAAAAGAAATTCCATTGAATACTGCATTGTATCTGGATAATATTGGAACAATGAATATAATCAATTCCAGATGGACCTTGATTATCCATTACGACTTAGATCAATACTATGAAGAAATAGCACGAATAAAAAGATTAAAAGAAAAAATTGAGAGCCAATGTGACGTATTAGGAAGCTATCAACAAACATGCGAAAGTCTGGTATGGTTAGTAAATCGCAGATATAACATGTTGGAGCAAAACAACAACTATTTCATAAAAAAGGAGAGACAGAAACGAGCACCTTTCGAATTTGTTGGTTCAATATACCATGTGCTTTTTGGAGTAATGGATGCCGAGGATCGCAGATTAATGGAAGAGAATATGCGAAATATTTTCCAGAATGAAGGAAAATTGCAACAGCTTGCAAAGCAGCAGACATCAATTGTAAACTCTACAATAAATGTGCTGAAGAAAACCACCGAAGAAATAAACAGAAATTTTAATGGAATATACCAGCAGCTGAAGAGGTTTTACAATGAAGTCGAAAACACTACCAATTCTGAGCGATTAATTATTATGTTTCAAGTCATGATTACTCAGCTACATGTAATGATCGATGAGTACAATGAAGTTCAATCATCAATCATGGATTTGCTAATTGATGTTAACCATGGTCACGTCAACCCACATCTTTTAACAACTGCACAGCTACAAGAGGAACTATCAAACATAAAGAAGTTATTGCCAGATGGGGTAGTCTTGCCAGGAACGAAAACTAGCACAGAATTGAAAGAAGTCTACAGTTCAATAGAAGCTAAAGGTATCATTATGGACAACCGTCTAGTAATCCAAGCGGAAATACCTTTATATAAAACTCATACTTCTGAAATATACGAAATAATTCGTCTACCAGTCGAGGGAAATAACTCTGCAATAATACCTATAGTTGACGGAGACTACATAGTGTATAACTTTGCAACAAATTTATATTTTTTGATGTTACAATCTCAGCTTAATACATGTTCAAGAAGCTCTCAAGAACAGTACGATTGTAAAGAAAGTTACTCATGGAAACCTGCTGTGGAGCGTTCATGTGAAGTTTCGGCATTAAAACAATCCAGACATGCAGAATGTTATTTCCAAGAATACACACATAAAAGAAGTATATGGAAAAAATTGCACATGGAAAATAAGTGGATATTTACTATATTTGATCAATCAACGGTGAGCGTAGATTGCGGTAATAATAAACATGACTGGCTAACATTACCTTCCAAAGGAATATTGGATTTGCCGGCTGGATGTACAGCGGTATACGCAGGAATAACATAAGCTGCTTCTCGATATTTTGTAACCAAGAAGAATTCTTCAATTCAGGCAACCTCATGGGGCGTGGAATTCCATCAAGCACAAAACAAGTTGGTAAAACCATTTGATATAACGATGATTAACAACACCGAATCTATACAAAGGATACAACAAGATGTGCAGACAATGCAGGCTAGCAACACTGAGCTGATGAAAATTAAGTATCACCATGTATCCGGACACATATCCCTTATCTTAATTGTTATTTTAATCACAATATTAATATTATTTTATGTAAGGTACAAATGTAGCAATAGTCATAAAACTATAGTGAAACTAGACTTTTCACCGCCGATGCCATTAGACGCCCGGCAGAATGTTTAAACTTTACTTAAACATGAATTTAAATTTAATGATAAGAAAGACAATGCAGTTAATATGCAGCTAATATTTTTAAGATTAAGAAACATGCATGTGTTTTCCACTAATTAAGAATAAGTAAATACACAAACAGAAATACCAGCATCTGCAGTAATGATGTTGGTTTTCCCAATTTTGTAATAGTAACAATATTAATAAACACACAAACAGAAATATTAACATCTACAGTAATGATGTTGGTTTTTCCTATAGATAATTATAATTAGGGTTTCAGTTTTAATGTGTGATAAAACATACGCATGTGCGTTGATACATGCAGGTAAACAACCCTTATTATTTCCTTCTACATTAGTTTAAGATTTGTTAAGTTAGCTCTTAAGGTTTTAATTTGTAAATAAATTTTTAGTGTCTTACAAACATTCAAGTTGAATCTTTGTCTGTGAAGAATTAGATTTAACAAAATAATCAATTATTTTTTTTGTTGAACGAAAATTAAAAATATAATTTTGATTTAATTAACATTTTAGTTGTTTTGAAATAAATTTTGAATTAAAATAATAATCAAATAACAAAAAATTATTTCGTTAAAAATAAAATAATTTAAACTTGTGAAATTGTTGTTGGAAATTATCAAAATCAATCAACACATTGTTTGAAATGGCATAGTTTTTTGATCATTTTTTTAATTAAAATTCAAAATATAATTTATTGAAAAAAAATATTCAAAATATAAAATTTTTACAATTTTTAGTAATCAATATAATCATTTTGGTAATAGGTGCAAAATCAAAAAATAGGTTGCTTGATTCTATGAATTCAGTATAAAATTGGTGATTAGAGACAATTTTTAATTTTTTCTGCGTGAAAAACAAAATAAAACATTTGTTGTAGAAACAAAGTAGTAACAACTAAAGTTGTAAAACAGGGCAGAATTAACACATTAATGGTGTTTTCTTTTCTACAAAAAATGTCACATTTTATTTAAAAAAATGCAATTTGGTGTTCGTTTTTTAAAAATGTTTTGCTCTATTAAAGAGCAGCGTGTTTTATTCTAAAAACACTGTACGCGCCGTATATATCGAAAGTGTTGATAATGCAATGTAAAAAGATGGCTTCTGTTTATATATGGGGCTACCAGACGAAGTTGGGGAAAAATCGCCTCTAATCAGGACAGTAAAAATTTAAAGTTTTAAAAGTTAGTTTTTCTATTATTTTATAGTAAAAACAAAAGAAAGAATTATATTGTTAATGGTAGATTGTCAGTGGTATAAAATTTAAATGAATTCGGTGTTATAAAATTATTTTTGAAAAAAAAACGTCAAATCAAGAATTCGTAAAAATTTGGTATTAATAAATCGGCAATCTGGCAAAGGTATTTCCTTGTTTACATATTTTATGAGAAACAAACTAAAGAAATTGGAATTTCGTCATTCATTTTGTTCATTTATTTATTTATTTATTTAATATCAATCTATTAACAAATTTGGGTTTATGAATATTTTTTTTATTTATTGAAGAACAAACTTTTTGTCAGCTGTTAAAAACAGGGCGATCCAAAAATAAAAAAAATTTAAAATGTGGTATTTTTTTGTAGAAAAGAAAACGCCATAAGTTAAAGTAAGGGAAAAATATGCAATATGTTTTGCATGTTTTACATCAACATATTCACAAAATAACTTAAAATTTTTCCCACGGTTGTATTTTTTTTTACAACCGAACACAAAATGGAAAAGTTTGTACGGGCTTACTTGCAAACAAGACGTTTATTTTCACTGTGCATAAATACAGTCGAGCTTCTCTAAAGTGAACTTATATACAATATAGCTCTCCATATAATAAACAAAGTTCAAAAATAAGTAAATGTGATCTAATTTTATAAACAAATGTGCAAGAAAATGTGAGTTCAGTACATCAAGGAATACATACAGATTTATTATAGGGAAGTTATTTCTGTACTTGTATAATGTATTATTATACATAAGAAGAGGTTTATTTTTTGTATCGGTAATATTTTCAGTGAAAATAACTGAATAAATAAAAACATTTCCCCTATTTAAAGTTGCCCCTTTTTTCTCAGAATTCCCCTTTTTGTGCCACTTTTCTTTTAAAAATCCCCTTTTTGTGCCCCTTTTTGAAAATTTTGAACGGTAACGCTGCCTAGGAAACGACGCAATTCCGTAACACTGATCTTCTCGACTCCAGGCGTAATACCATTACTATAAACCGTGTGGTCCAAGTATGATATCTCGCTCGCCAGAAATTTACATTTGTTCAAACGCAAGGTAAGTCCACAGTGTGCTTAGTATATCCAAGAACTTATTTAATCGTTCATTCCCTCTTTTAACTGTGGTCGTTAATACCATTAACAATATGTCGTGCTATGGCTAAATCGCCCAGACAGCGTTTTTCCAAACGCATAAATTCGTTAGTAATACTCCTGGGGAGTCTCGTGTGCATAACGGATCATGGCCGTCATTTTTATATGAACATCAGTTGCGTTTTAAATGTGGGGAAAATCTGAAACGAATTTATTAGTAAACTGTGGCCAAGACATAAATACGGGCATGCTCGGAAATGCATCACTGCGTGATTTCAAATGCTTAAATATATATCAGTGAAGTAGATATGGACCAACAAATTGTCTAATACCCTACAAAAATAATACTCACACAATAAAAAAAAATTTAAATTATTTTTTATCGGCATTAAAAAAAGTTTGCTTTTCTGATGCGTCGCAGTGATGCATTTCCGAACAGGCCATACCTCTTGTAACGAATCGACCCAATATTTAGCGGGTCCTTTGATTTCAAATACGACAGAATTATCGTCCCATCAATAAGCTGAATTTAACAGCTCGACCCGTTTAACAAACTGTGTTAAATTAACAGACTCGTCCGCCGATGGATCAAAGCCCGGCAATAGCGAAATAATCTCTCGAAAATGGTGTTGACATTACATTTGTCGTGATGGGCGCTGTAAATTGTATAGTGCTAAACGGAATACTTTTGGCGTAAGTATTTACTTGATGCGGACGTGGTGCATCATAGCATGACGGTATGGTTTTCGTTGTAGACGGAATATAAATTACTTAAATATTCGTTGGTTGTATGTGGTGTGCGTTGTGGTTCGTTACCGCCGGAACATTAAACATGTAATTAGACGTGTGCGGTTCGTGTTGTACGGTGTACTGTGGCAAAAAAGACGTTGTTTGTGAAATTTCCTTACCATGAGATGTGGTTGACGATACTTGTGGTACGTTATAGCACGATGAGACAGTGTTCGTTGTCTCCAATGGGCGGTCTTGCACAATAGAAACATAACGAGGTGTTACTGCCTCGGGGGACGTTTTTGCATTTTTGTGTGCCTGGTAACGTTTAGGGGATATTTCTCGTGTCAAGAACGCTTTTAATGGCGATGAAACATCCTCTGGGTCGAACTCCTCCGCTCTGTATCTTACGACCAACGAACGCGTGTTGGCCACTTGATTCATGCCACTTCTGATATGTCAAAGGACAGCACTTGTAAATTAAATAAACGTTTTAAATAGAAAATAGATTAAGTTTATAAAATATGTCGATTAGCTCCTAGCTCGTTCTGATGCGTGTCTACGAATGACCGTTTGATTCAAAAGAAACATTCGGGTTAAACCTGAATTTTAGTACTTTTTGTCACTCCGTGTATCTTTTAAACCAACAAACTTAAAAATTTAAATTTATTATTAATACGATTTCCGTATGACGTGCTAAATTCCCAGTTTTTCATATTTGATAAATACACTGAAATTTATTGTTGAGGGAAAGCTAGCTTCTATGCGCATTTCACTGGTTGCTTAGGCCAGCTCATCAGGAAACCTTTTCCAAAGATTTTAGAAAGGCCAAAAATATTATACAAATAAAACCCTAAAGCGAATAAGAATTATAAACACTTAAAGTCTTACTTGTAACAATATCAAAGCCAAAACAAAACACCAACAATAAACAGTGAGTTTATCTTTTCTTACATTCCCCTACAATTGGTTGGGTTCTTTCCGACTCGAATTGTAGTTGTAAGTGGGTAAAAAGAAAAAACAATATTAAAAAACAAACTGCTTCATTCTACTGTCTTCGTAAGAAAACAACAAAAAAAAACAATTTGGCAATTCAGTTTTTTTTGGCACGGGCACATGCAAGTATGTATATTATCAAAGTTATTTTCGGGAATACAAAATTTGTTATTAATACGATTTCCGTATGACGTGCTAAATTCCCAGTTTTTCATATTTGATAAATACACTGAAATTTATTGTTGAGGGAAAGCTAGCTTCTATGCGCATTTCACTGGTTGCTTAGGCCAGCTCATCAGGAAACCTTTTCCAAAGATTTTAGAAAGGCCAAAAATATTATACAAATAACACCCTAAAGCGAATAAGAATTATAAACACTCAAAGTCTTACTTGTAACAATATCAAAGCCAAAACAAAACACCAACAATAAACAGTGAGTTTATCTTTTCTTACATTCCCCTACAATTGGTTGGGTTCTTTCCGACTCGAATTGTAGTTGTAAGTGGGTAAAAAGAAAAAACAATATTAAAAAACAAACTGCTTCATTCTACTGTCTTCGTAAGAAAACAACAAAAAAAAACAATTTGGCAATTCAGTTTTTTTGGAACGGGCACATGCAATTATGTATATTATCAAAGTTATTTTCGGGAATACAAAATTTATTATTAATACGATTTCCGTATGACGTGCTAAATTCTCAGTTTTTCATATTTGATAAATACACTGAAATTTATTGTTGAGGGAAAGCTAGCTTCTATGCGCATTTCACTGGTTGCTTAGGCCAGCTCATCAGGAAACCTTTTCCAAAGATTTTAGAAAGGCCAAAAATATTATACAAATAAACCCCTAAAGCGAATCAAATATGAAAAACTGGGAATTTAGCACGTCATACGGAAATCGTATTAATAATAAATTTTGTATTCCCGAAAATAAATTTGAAAAAAATTTATTAACGTTCGAAACTTATCTATCTAAAAATACAATTACGAATTTGGTACTTTTTAGAACTTCCAACGTTTAATTGGTAAAATTCGTAATTATTGTTGGTACTTTTTTACAAAGTATTATTCTCCATTCTTTGGCATACACAAAGTTGGCTTCCACTACAATATTGAAATTTTTTATACTTCAATGGGAAGAAAAAATAAACCAAAAAGGGGAAATACAGAAAATTTAATTTCTTTCTTTAGCTTTTTAGTTATACAACTTTTTTAATAACCGTTACTATTGGCCCTAGAAACATTTATTCAACATGCAATATCTTGAGTGATAAGACTCTATGGGGGAACTTTTTGGAACGTTTTTCGTCTTTAAAATGTCCGTTAGTAAGGCTTTTGGTAGTTATTTTTTCTTTCACTGGTACTTTTTTAATTTTCATTAGTATTGAACCTACTTTTAGTTTATTGAAATTCCGCAATAAAATTAAGTAAAGCTAAACTTTTTTCTAAAATTTGATTAAAATCTGTCAATTTTTATTCACAAAAGACTAAAAATTTAATTTCGTAAAAAGCAATATTTGTATGGGAGCCCCCCTAAGAAGTGGTGATAAAGGGCAATATGTATCAAGAAATTGTTAATTACATACATTAGCATCCCCTATGGGTTTCTGTAATATATTTCTAGTCGTTATAACAGGTAGGGTTGGTCATGCATTTCATCCATCTAAGGGCATCTAAGGCGCTCCAGGGGCCAAATTTAAGTATTTGAAAAGATGAAAAGCCAAGTGTGTTAAGTTAAATTTCGAAATTTTTTGCATAACAGAGTTCTGTTAAAGCGGTAACATAACACTGTTAACCATATAGAATTGTGATATGTATGTATTCAAATTGGAATTATACCTACATACCTTTTTTTGATCAAATGGACTGGAAAATAATAAAAGGGCTTAACATATATCCCGCTAATCAAAAACTCTTGTTATTTTAGGTATATAATAGGACTTTACATGCTTAGCTCTTATTTAACTTCAATGTATGAATGTATGTTTGTTCGGGTTAAATCTTGCAACTCAATTTTGAAGCTGTTATTTTCAACCGATTGTATTGAAATTTTGTATACGCATTCAGTTTGGAAGACAATGCATGGTAAACTGTGTGACTTCATTCTAAATCCAATATGGCGGCCACGCACAACTGGCATGCTTAGGGGGTAATTTTGTTGTTGACTTCACCTTGCGTTGAGAAAATTTTCATATAAAATTTTTTGAATTTTCAAAAATTTTAAAAATTTTATATGAAAATTTTCTCAACGCAAGGTGAAGTGAACAACAAAATTACTCCCTTAATTCTGTTTGAAATACGCATTTCATTAAAAAAAAAACAAATCTTAGTTTCCCCTTATTTGCATCGTTCATCCTTTATGTTATTGTGTCGTGGGAGAGAGAATGCACATGTATATGCTTATGGGGGATTTCATGGCAAGTGACCAAATTTTGAAATATTACTCGAAAACTTTTTGACCGATCTTGTTGAAAATCTGTATTTAAACTACTATCCAATAGAATTGACCTCAGTGCAAATTTCATCCAAATCGGAAGACATCGATTTCAAAATTGGGTCACTTGACATGAAATCCCCCATATGTATGTATTTGTACGCAAGCAGATGTGATCCCAACAAACACGGAGGCTTGATTTCAAATTGCAATCAAATCAAACGTTTGATAATGATTTTAAAATCATAGCATTCTCATTAAATTTATTATTTATTTAAATAAACTGCGCACCGCGATCATACAACAAACTTATAATTTCTTCACTTTCCCGTTTTATTTTTTTTTTTTAAATCGTATTCTTAATCGTTGTAATTACTCACAAATAATTTTAATTTTTCACAAGAAAAAAAAAGTTCACTTGTAAAACACATTAACCCACGATGTTAAAATTTAACTTTAATCGCCATTATAATGTACATATGAGTCGTTTATTTTGAAAGTAGTTTAAGTCCATTTTTTCTTATATTGAGATTTTGTGTTTCATTTGTTTCAAAAATATTGTTAAGTGGTATTAATTTTCTTTGTGACCTTAAACATGTTAGAATATATAACGTAATACGTTTTGTAAACTTTTAGTGTCCGACCGAACGCACTTTTTGAGACCGAACCCGAACCCGAACTTCGGTAAATTTTGCAAAGTTCGGCCGAACCCGAATCCGAACTTTTTGTTAATAAATCTGAACAATTATGCTATTTTTAATGTATTTATTTAAAACAAAATAAAATTTCGAGAAATTATTACATTTACACTTTTGGAAAGATGCAACATGAAAAGATAAATTGCACTTTATAGTAGTCAAAACTATTTTATAGTTAAAAAATAATTAGTACTTAAATTTTTTAAAGACAAAAAATAAGAAAAAGTTCATGTTTAATACAGTATACATATTAGTACTCAAAATTTAACATTTTAATATTATAATGGCAAAAAAGCAATTTTTCTGCATTTATGCCATGTAGATTATTTCTGCGGTCCGTATAAAGTTGTCCAGCAGCACTAAATAACTGCTCACTAGCAACGCTGGTTGGTGGTGCTGAAAGGTACTTTCTTGTCACAGCCTTTAGATTTATAAATGGACTGGAGTTCCAATATTGAAATATATCTGTATTACGGGGACTTAAAGGTTCAGCCAAATACATTTTGGTTTCTTTTTCAACAACATTTTCTTCCTCCTCTTCATGAACTTCTATATGTGGTGCTGTATCATGTTTCTCCCACAAAGACGGTCCTTTTATTATCGATTTTCTATTTCTTTTTGATTTATCATTTGTGGTCTTTTTTACTAGCTTAGACGTTTCTAAAACAATCGAATTATCTTTTAAAAAATTATTTATTTCCATTTAAGAATTTTCAATCTGTTTATTTGTTAGGTATTTGGACTTGAACCGAGGGTCTAAAAACGTTGCAACACTCAAAAAGCTTACTTCTTCTATGTGTTGAAATTTCTTATCTAAACGTTCTTCTAACAACTGTTTCAGTTCAATCTCCGATTCGTTTTCGTCTAGCTTCGACATAAGCATTTTGAATAAGGGAATTACTATGGAAATTGTTGATGTATCTCCCTATATATCTAGTGTGGCTTCATAAAAGCATTCCAGTAAATTTATAATTTCATTAATTGTTTTCCATTCTCTTGCACAAATAATTTTTATTTTGTCTGTTTTAATGGCATACAAACACAAAGCTTCCTTTTGTTCTACTAATCTAGCCATCATTAAATACGTACTGTTCAACCTGGTATCTACATCCTGTATAAGTTGATGTAATGGCAAAGAACATTTTGTCTGCAAATTCTTTAATTTTCGGTAACCCTGCTCAGATCTTTTGAAGTGACCAACTATTGATCTACATTTGCCTCTTAATTCTGTATAACCTGCTAAGCTATCTAGGCTGCCTTGGATGACTAGTTGAAGTGTGTGTGCCATACAACCAAATGATACAAAATCACCATGTTTCATAGCGGATTTCATATTCTTCGCATTGTCGGAAATTCCCATATGTATTTTAGTTTCAAGCTTAAATTCTTTTATTACATTTTCCAATTTTTCACATATATAAGATCCTATAAAATTTAAGGAAAAATTATATTTTAAATAAATAAAAGCATTCAAAATAGTGAGCTAACCTGTATGATCGGATTCCAAAACCGAAGCACCAAGTATGTATTTCAATCTTTTGGACCCAACAATAAAATGAGCCGTGAAGCTAAGTAAGAAACAGCTTTTTGATTGGTTAGTCCAAATATCTGTTGTAAACGTAACCCATTCCGCGTTCTGTACTTCTTCAAACACTTTATCTTTTACTTTTTTGTAGGTTTCCGGCATAAGACTTGTTCGAAAAAATTTTTCACTCTTCTTCTTATATTTGAAAAATTTTTCTGGATCGTCGAAATTAAGCCTTTTAAAGGCAGTTCCCTCAACAATGTTGTATGGCTGCATATCGACTAGTATTAAATCCATTATGGATTTGTCAATATTTTTTGAGACTTTGGAATCTTCCGGCCACATTTCTTTTCTTGTTTTTTCCAAAAAGTTTGTCAAAGTTGGTTGATTTGCCACAGGCTTCATACAAGCTCTTTTTTCCATCTGTTGCTCCGAAACCTCTACATTGTATTTTTTGAATTCGTTGGGGTGTATTTTCTCTAAGTGGCGTTTAATATTGGCGGTAGTTTGTTTGCTTGGCAATGAACTCCCCATTGACATTTGTTTGGCGCAACATTTGCATTTAGCGCTTGCTCCATTTTTTTCAAAAAAACTCCAAATTGGATTGGACGACATTTTTATCTGGAACAATGTATACTATAAAGTTTGGTTTGTGGTTCACCCATAACTATAGATTAACTTACCATTCGCAAAATATAAATAGAGAGTATTTTTGCCAAAAAAATTTAACCGTTTTTTTTTTGTTGTATTGTTAAGCGTCTTCTAAAAATTACACATATAAACCCATTTTTATACACTTAAGCATTTTAGACATCGCTGTATTTTTTCGTACTAATAATCATAGAGAAAAATTGTTGTATTGTTTTCGTATTATTTTCATAAACAATGATGCCAAATTATAATTTGAATTTATAATAAATATGTAATTTCATAAAAAAAAAAGTTCGGTGTTCGGTGAAGTTCGGTAAAAATTTCGCCGAACACCGAACTTTGGCCGAACATAATTTTTTGCCGAACTCCGTAACCGAACCCGAACGTTCGGTCGGACACTATAAACTTTACGAGAAAAATAAGCTGTGTTTCAGAACCTAAAATGGACTTAAACCACTTTCAAAATTAATAAAATGACTTTTTTGTTTGTGAAAAGGAATAAGTCCACTTATTTTAAAGAAATTAAATAATAGAAATTGTAAATTTTTTGTTTGATGCAGATGAATGTAATAGCTTTAACATAAATAAGGAAGCTTTCAATTTAGATACAGATTTTTATTTATTTAATTAAAAAAATGCTTTTAAAAATAAATATTAATTCATTTATTAAAAAATTTAATTTACATTCATTTATTAAGAATAACATTAAAGATTTTGCCATATTATTTCTCCTCATTTAGATTATGTGTGAGGTTGTTAAAATATTCATGGTGCATAGGTGGTATATACCTTAGTAACTCCATCATATCCTTATACTTAATAGTTGAAATGGGGCGTACATTTTTGTATAATGGTGTTTATTTTATTTTGTTGAAGTTCCTTGGTCTTCCCGACAAGGTAATGAGTTAAGTATTTTGAACTCTTTATCCACTTCCATAGATTCTTTATAAAACAATTTATAAGGGTTCACTTTTTATAAATCGCATCCACTTATCTTTAGCCAATTAACAGGTTCGCCACAAGTGTTTTTTAATCTTTTAAGAATTGCTTCTTCCAGAGGTTTTGTAGAAATCTTTACGTTTCATTTTAGTTAATATTAATTTTTTACATAAAAGATGACTTATAACCGGTTTCAAAATAATTTTTTTTTATTTCGTTAGCTAACTAATTTTCAAGTGCCCCAAATCATGCCTATTTTAATGATACTAGACTTAAATTTTTTTAAAAAAAAAAGATTATATAGGATTGTGATTATTGTGATCTTTAATTACTTTTTTTTAAAAAATAACGACTCATATGTATATTTTATTTATTTTTTGCTTTTAGGCCCAATATGGTCCATTGTGACGCCTTATTTAGAGATACATAGCTATTTAAAGATAGAAAGTAGGTGAAAGAGACAGATTTAAAAGATAGATAGGAATGAAAGTTTTGGACCAAACTCGAGTGAAATCCTACTCAACCAATTTTGCCCTACGTGCGGCCAGCACCCTGTCAGCTCTCACGAAGTCAGGCCATCCCCATTACGAATCCTATGAGATTCTCGAGTCCACAACCAGATACATCCCCCAATTCCCTACTACTGCACATCAGCGCATGCAGTCCGTTCGGTTCCCCCAGGCCCGATTGGTCGCGTCCAAAGTTTATTCACTGATTCGGCCAAAATAAAAGTCCATTGTAGGCCTAACCGCCTCCATACAGTTAGGATCCTCCATCTCTGAGTCCTGTCTCGCCAACACATCCGTAATTTCATTGCCGCATATGTCGCAGTGACCCTGCACCCAGTACAACCTTAGCACATACTCTCCTAAGAATCCATCCAGAGCCCTCCTACAATCCCGGTTTTACCCGCCTTGGGTATAAAAACTACCCTGACTTCCATCCACCATCTAGGAATGTACCAGTTCAGCACACAGGAGTGATGATTTCCCGATATTCTGTATAGTCGCCGGAAAGGTAATAACCGCCCAGTTACCTTGTCCAACACGATCATATCCCCTACCGTCTCCCCTTCCTCACGGACTGAGCCCGACCTAGAGAAGGGGTCACCATTTACACTCTGTTCTCGTGACCCAGGATCCACACACCCCGGAAATTGAGTATCCATAAGCAGACAGAGAGATTCAGAGCCAGATGCCGTCCATGAGTTGTGCGGTCTCTGAATAAATCCAGGGACTACCGGGTCCTTGGATAAAATTCTCCTGAACCTAGACATCTCTTTCACAGACCCAACTGACTCGCTAAACTTAATCCACGATTCCCTTTGGCCCTTCTAATATCTCCATTATACCTCCTGTTACTCAATCTGAAGTTATTCCAATCCTCTTCCCTACGCGTATACTTCGCTCTATTGAACAACCTTCTGACAGTGGACCTTTGCGTCCTCAACTCGTCTGTCCACCATCTTGGCTGTGTGCGCCTGCCCGGAAAGTTCAACGGACAGAATCGGTCATAGCTACTGGTCAGAACCTCCGTGAAGGTGCTTACCAGTTGCTGCACACCGGTCGGAGTCGCCCCGAGTCCGGTGTAACTCTAAAGTTACTTTGTACCAATCCAGAAAAAGATTTCTATACGGACACCTTTTCGACCGCTCAAACACTAGACTAAAGGACAGGCGACTATGGTCAGAGAAGGAAAACTCCAAAGCAACCCTAGGCCCAACTATAATATATGTAACTATAATTGTGCGAATCAGTGTTACCGTTATGCGACTAAAGTCGCATTTTTGCCCCTTTTTGACTGCCGTGCCACTTTTTTGACCCCTTTGTTTTAAATTCCCTTTTGTATAATTTTGTAGTTTTTTGTGCCCCTTTTGCCCCTTTTTGAACCAAATTTTTTTATACTGTCAATCAATGAATCCGAGCTCAATTTGAAGAGAAAATAGCATCTAATTTGGAAAAAATTAAAATAATTCAGGAAGGGCTATCTATTAACAATAAAATTTACCTCAAATTTCTAGTATATGCAGAGATGTTAGATGTGACGATTTTACGACATTTTGACGATTTTTTTCGATGAATTTACCAAAATGACGACTGACGATTTTTGATGTAGAGTCACTTATGTTTTGACGATTTAATCCCGTCAATAAATTTACTTTAAACTTTAATCTGGCATCAATTTTATAACACTTTAATCTGGAAGCAGGTTTGGTAGATGTGACGAGTTTTTTGAGAAAAAACAGTAAAATGACGATTTTTTCACTAAAAGTAATAGTGTTATGACGATTTTCTGGCATCGATAAAACACACAAGACAGTCCAAAACTTATAAACCAATTTTTCGATATGCAAAAATTTTTGGAAATTAAACAAAAAAATTCCTCCCCCATTACAAACCAGGTGGATTTCATTAGAAGCATTAGTAATTTAAATTCTACAATTATTGAAATGAAATCGATACTGCAAAAAATATACACTAGAGCCCTAATTTGCGTCTGTTCTATTTGGTCCGCTTTGTAAAAATTGGTTAAATCCGCTTGGCGTTTTATGCATTTTTCGATGAAGTCATAATTCCATGTGAAGAATTTTTCTATTTGTGTGTAAAAAGGCAAATCCCATTTAATTCTGTTAGGTTAGTTATTCTTAGTAAAATTGCGTGTTAGGAAGTAAAAAGTTACTTTTTAATAAGAAGTTGTGTAGAAAAATGAGTGCAATGAGAAGAAAATGTATTAGTTTGGAACTAATATTAGACGTAATAAAACGTTTCAAGTCGGGTAAAAAGACTGTTGATATAGACAGAATCCTTGGTTTTTAGAACCTTTAATCATTAATGCCATGTTCGCACGGTGCTTTGGATTACATTGCTCTCTGTTTTTATTACTTATTTGAATTACCATGTTCGCACGGCATTTTCCTAATCGGTTTTGACAGTTCTTCTTCTTCTTTTTTAAAATTAATTTTGCTTATTGCTAAATTTAATTGTTGATTTGCGGTTACTTGTATTAAGAATGGAAAGAAAAAGTATGTAAAAAATATTATTTTAAAGAAATACATACATACATATAAAATATTTATTTTCTTTTTTGGATTCCATTAAATTTTATATTATAAAATTACTTCCTTGACATTTGTTTACTTTCTTTATGTTATACCTATTTTGTTTGTTTTTTTAGTGCTTTGACAGCTGGTGATGGAAAAAACCGATAAAAATTAGAGATCACATTGATTTTAAAGTAATCCACAGGGTAATAAAAATTAAATTACGTACAAATGAGATAATCCGCTCTCAAAATTTTGTATGACGAATTATGTAATTTGGATCATAATTAGGCTGTGGATTACGAATGAGAGAGTGAATTACGAAAAAACGTTGTCGTGCGAACATGGTATAAAAAATAGCTCGAGTTAAAAGCAAATGAGATTTTATTTATTATTTAATATTATTATGAATATGGATAAATGAAATAAAAAAATTTTTGTTATGCATTTATGCAAATATATTTTTTCTTATGTTTTCTTTTTAAATGATAAATATATTCAGCTCACTTGCTGAAATAAATATAATAAAACTTAACCATATCACTTTCTTCATCATAAATAGAATTTCTTGCTAAAAATTTATATTTTCGAACCAATCCATGCAGTAAATTGTCTTTAATTTGTAAAATTTATATATTTGACGTTTTGTTGACGATTTTTTTAAATTTTCGTGACGATTTTGACGAATTTTGTTAAAACTTTTGACGATTTTTGAGGAAAAAAGTCTAACAACCCTGAGTATATGTATTAAATATTATGAATAAATTTAACCTTAATTTTCAAAACGAATCATAACAAATTATATATTTAGTTTCATCCACGAAAGATATTGTATTAGAAATTTTTAAAAAATTTTTAAAAAAAGAGTATGTTATGCAAACAAATATAGAACAAATTGATTTTGTTGATGTTCTGCATATAAAAGAAACTCTTAATATATATATCGGTCACGAAGCCGAGCTAGAAATATGTACTAACAACATCTTAGGTAGTGATATTGTAGAAATTAAAAACAACATTTTACTTTTTTACCAAAAGCTGTGCAAAGAAATTTTATCAATAATTAATATTAGCGATAAGAGGCTGAGTTCATTAAAGGTTTTAGATCCAGTATTTATTAAGTCAGCTGAAGACATACATAAATTACTTTGAAATTGTTACCGTTTTTATTGATATAAATACTAACATAGATGATTTTGTAAAAGAGTTCAAACTTTTAGAAACCAGATCAAACGATAAAAGCTATGAAGCAATTTTTAAAATATCTAAGCCTGAAACATTTTGGTACGAAATTGGCAATTTAAAAAACTGTTTGGGTGACAATTTATATCCAAACTTGTATAAATTTGCTTCGTTTGTTTTTACTTTACCACATAGTAGTGCATCCGCTGAGCGGATTTTTTCTAAGCATATTTAAAAAATAAAATGACAAATAGACTGAAAGTAGATACATGTCAGTCTATGTTATCCGCTTTAAATTTGTATCAAAATGACTTGGAAGATTGGATTCCAAGTGATGAATTGATTAATAAATATAGATTTACGTTTTCAAAAAAATAGATATTTAATAGTTGAAGAAACAACATAACACTGCAATTGATAAACAAATGGATCTGTACCTGATATTAACTATCTTCCTATCAATACTTTTATATGCTTTTTCCTCGAGGTTTTTTCGTAACTTAATATTTTTGGTAAAAAAGTAAAATAATCCAAGTGCCAAATATTTATGTACATATACTTACATATATACATATCTCTATCTATTTAAATGTAAAGTTTTTTTGTATCAAATCATATTATGAATGTTTTTGTAAGTATTGTTATTACACTATTTTAAGCTCGTTTTATTTACAAGTAATTAGTAACTGTTTTTGTATAAATAATTGAAATAAAAATTTTATGCAACAGTTCATTATAGTTTACTTGCAAACAAGACATGTATTTTCACGATATATGTATATATGTATCTATGTATATATATATGTGTTTTTTCCCAAACAATTTGTATTATATACCTATAATGTATTTTTTTATAAATATGAAGTTTATTTTTTTTGTTATGTTTAGTTTTCGATGAAAATAATTTAATAAATACATACATTTTTTTTTAAATTTTCCTGTTTTTAAAGTTGCCCCTTTTTTTCTCAGAATTCCCCTTTTTGTGACACTTTTTTTTTGAAAATCCCCTTTTTGTGCCCCTTTTCGAAAATTTTGAACGGTAACACTGGTGCGAATACATGTGATTCATATGTGTCGACCCATATTGAACTAAAGAAAACTTTTTGGTTTATTTTATGAAACTGTCTTTGCTAAGCAAAGTGCGAAACAGATCGCACTTTCCGTTCGGAATAAAATATTTTTTGATTTTATTGTTGTTTTTTAAATCCTTTTGATTGGTTTGTTGTTAATTTTTGATAATAGCTTAAGCCAGCTTATGTATATTATAGTTGGGCCTTTAGTATTGCCAAGTTTTGTTTTGATTTGAACTTAACATTTGATAACGATTTGACCTTAAATTGATAAAGCATTTGATGTCAAATGTTTATTTTCAAATCATTATCAATTTGAATTTAAATGTTAAATTCAAACAATTGAAAAACGTTTGAGAATTGCGTTTGATGTCAAATGATAAAGTAATTCCATATCAAAGGTTTTACTTCGTGTTTGTTGGGATGGGGAAAAACTCTACCGTTGTGTTGGTCATTTCAGTGTAAGTTAGCCTGCAAATAATACGACCCATAAGGGACTAGGACTAGTCCAAAGGTAATCCAATGTATTGAAAAAGATGGTCTGTTTAACATTACGATGCCCTTGGACTGGACCATATAACCCAGATTTGCATTACAACGGAGTGGTCTTAAAACTCAAAATACTCCATGGTATACTCCAGAGGATTGGTTTTAACTTCGTTTAAAAACGAAAAAATGTCGTTTAATTATAAACTCTTTTTTTTTAACAATGACATGGTCCACGCTTGCATTACATTGGACCAATATTATTTGCAGGGTACACACCATGGTACCACTACATAAGCTTCGCAGTTTGGCGAGAACGTATACTCTCCAGAGAAAAAAATTATGAAAACGAACCAAAACATCGAGGCATGCGCAATGACTGTCAAGGTCATGCATTTTTTTTTCTTTTTTTATTGAAACAGGTTTTCTGGTAACGATGGTATCATGCGATTTCGTATGTTTTCCCTTTTTCTATTGTCAAATAATTTTAAAAACGTGCTGAGAGTTGTTACCAACTGAAGCCATTACCTATGTGCTGTATCGCGAGTGCGCAATAAGTGGCCAGAATTTTGTACATATGTATGTGCATGAATAAAATAAAGAAAGTTCATGTTAGGCGTAATAATGCACAGTTTCATGGTACAGTTGCATGGTCTGGTATATTGGGTGAGGGTAAAATTCAGGACTTGAAAAGAAGAGAAAATAAATTTTTAAATCCGTATCATATTGGGGCTAGGTTAGGTTAGAAAGGCTGGTGCAAAGTAAACCAATATGGTTCATTGTGACGCCTGGGATAGTGAAGTAATCCTATTATGAAAGAATAGGAGAAGTAAAGAGTAAAAGCACAGGAAAAAAGAGAATGCAGTGGAAGGTTAAAAACATCGGACAGCACAAGCAAAAACAACCCTTCATGCGCTCCAGGTCATTCCATTACGAATCCCGTCAGATTCTTAAGATCGCAGCCCGAGACATCTCCTAATTCGCGCTGGAATCTGCAACCTATCCATTTGAACTGTCTCCAACTCCACTGGGTCCTCACACAACCTACATTTATCCGACAAGTCAGATCCCATTCTCACCGCCATCCTGCCTTTCATACAGTGACCCGTTATATTAACTACTCTTGCCTAGCAGAGCATCCAAATTTGACTTACTAAGCACCGGCCAGAGCGTGTGCGATACGCGGCAGTCCGTTCGGATCCGCCAAACCCGATTAGTTCCGCTTAAAACCAGTCTCTAATTCTCTCAAAGTAGAAGACCATTAAATGCCTGACCGCCAGCATACTGTCAGGGTCCTTAATTTCCAATCCCAATCTCGCCAACTCATCAGCTATCTTGTTGCCGGTGATGTTGCAGTGACCCGGTACCCAGCACAGCCTCACCACATAATTCCCTAAGATCTCCCCTAGAAAGTATTTGGGTTACTGCCGATTTAAAATTGCATTATTTAGAAGATACTAGTTCTTATCCATGGAATTTTGGCGTGTGTATTAGGCCGTACGCCCTTTTTTGCGCGTTTCCTGCGTGCTCGTTTTCCAGGGTAGTTAACTATCCAGAAGAACACTACTATATTTTGCCTAAAATGCGAGCTGAGTTTTTTCACATCGAACGCATTATCCTTGGACCATTACGACAGCTGACTTAGCGCTGATTGCATAATCTGACTGGTTGTAGGCAAACATTTGCATCTAATCAGGATCACAGCGTCTCAAATAAAATTCTAAGATAAAATGGCAAACTAATTACACGTTTTAAGTTCCGTTGGACCCACAAAATTTATTAAGGAAAGCGTTTAAATATGCAGTTTCCATACATTTAATATAATAAATATTTTATTTGTTTATTTTATTCTAAAATGCAACAAATTTAAATCACTGCTGGCCACAGAGCACACAGAGGCGTCACGAGACGGAAAATATTGCGTTTTTCTGTCTTTTTCTTCGATCACGCAATTTTTGTTGATTGCGATTTGGGCATTTTCCTTTTTTTTGCTGCGGGCGCAAGGTTCTTCCGAAATAGACCTATTTTTTTAACGAATTTCCACTTTATGATACATTATTTCCAATCGCTAGGCAATAACCAACAATTTTAAACACAGTTTGTTTGACCCAATGTGTTTATAATAATTGTACAATAATCCTGAGACCCGTGCTTGATAGTCATTATATTTAAAAAAAAACATTAATTTTTAAGGGATTTTCGGCTGTTTTTTTTTTTTTTTGGGAATTGTGGGATTAGTTTTGTTAAAAGTTTAAATTTAATATTATTATAATATAATCTTATAAATATTTAATTGCATATATACAAATTTATATTATTGAATTTTAAAATTATTTTAGTATTTGCAATCATTCCCAACCCTTTGTTGTATAATTGCTGTATTCACAAAACCGGCAATTATATTTATTTATTATTATATTTTAATACAACATACAATCGAGACAACGATACAAGGGGTTTTGTGAATATGGCAAATATGTCTACTTTCTATTTCAATTTCAATTTCAATTTTCAATTTATTTTATTATATACACTATATACAAAAAACGTTTCGGGATTTTTTTTTTAATTTAAATTACATGCCCCTTTAGCCAGTGAACTCGTTCCTATAAAAATCTTTTTTTTGAAAAATTGCAGATAGCTCTTTTTGAATATAAACCCACTTTATGTAATTATACATTATGTAGTTACTCTTCTGTACGTTAACTTTTGCTAAACAAAGGCTCGTTTTTACAACTTACCGATAGCTTAAGGTAGGATTTTATCGGTCGTACAAAAAGTGTTCCATTATTACAACTTTATTTTAACCTACCAGTGGTGCGATTCACTAACTTTTAACGATCCGACAGTCGTTATATTTGTCGACATAAATATTCGCTTGCAGTAACGATAGTGTAATTCAGTAACTTATTTTTAACGATTGTTAACAGCTGTTTTTTGTAACATCTCTGTCAACAAAATCTTAAAAGAAAAGCACAAAAGAGAATTAAATAAAAACAAATGAAATTGTTCTGAACCCCCTGTGTTACACATGTTTTTCATTCAAAATACATTGAAAAGGTCTGGCCAGACTCATGAGTAAGACGAAGGGTTAATTTGTGGTTTAATATTTTTTTTTTGTGAATTTTACATATAGACTTTTGTTTTTGTTCCTAATTTGCTTATACATAATAATTACAAAATTTTAAATTTAGGATTTTGTTTTTGTTCATACATATACATATGAATATATCTTTGTATGTATGTAAGTTATTTTAAACATAAAATACATTTTATCGATTAAATAAACACAACCTAAATTATTGTCGCTAAAATATCGACAAAAAATTGCTTAAAACAGCTGACTTTAA
Organism: Pollenia labialis; assembly: GCA_949318255.1. Taxonomy (NCBI): domain Eukaryota; kingdom Metazoa; phylum Arthropoda; class Insecta; order Diptera; family Polleniidae; genus Pollenia; species Pollenia labialis. Next base: position 61,292,201 of record OX439141.1, read on the forward strand.
ACGACAGCGAATATCGTTAAAATGGTACTAAAAAGCATATTCGATAAATGATCGTTATATATATTTTAACGAATCAATTATCGTTATAAAAGTTAGTGAATCGCACTACAGGTAGGTTGAACCATAACTAACTTTATCGCTCACTTTAGGTTAAAGTAAGGTTTTAATAATGGATTGCTTTTTATAAGGCTGGTTAAAGTCTACTTTTAGCTACCGGTAAGTTGTGAAAACGTGCCTAAATCGAATAAATGTTAATATAATTATTTTATTTTTATTTAAGCTCTTTATACAAAATCGAACCAGACAGTAACTCTCATTGTCGTGGAAACATCAATGAAAGTTCTTCACTAAGTTCAGAACTTCATAAATCAATTAACATACAAAAAAAAGATTGCAGTACCATCATTAATATCGGTTCATCGGTGCCTGATTTTACAAATATAAATAATAATGTACCCAACGATAAAATAGTACACGGAGTTAGTGACGATAGTTTCAATAATTTGGAAAGCTCAAATTTAACGAATACCTCCGTGCAAGCAGAATTTAAAAATGTATTAAATATGCAGAGAGAAATGTTAAATTCAGTTCAGCCAAAAGTATTAACTGAAAGTTGTAACTTTAGTCCTAGTGCGGTCCCACCAATCGATGTAAAAGAAGTTGCAACGGAAAAGTCAACTGTATTAATTAAATCGTTGCCGTGTTGTAACAAATCGCGTTTTTTGGTACGAATTAATAGGATTAAAGCCGAGGATGTGCGCCTTATGCAACAAAGTATTAAAGAATTTATAAAAAAGTCGCCAAAATTAGCAAAAAAAATGTGTTTGTTAAAGTCGGATACAACAGAACTCGTAAAGAATGAATCAAATGATGACCTTTTGCATCCAATACAACAGCAATTACAATTGGACAAGGAAATAGAAAAGGCTAATATTCCGGAAGACAAGAAATCTGCAATTTTAGACGACACATTTAATATTATGAAGGCGCACGAAAAAATGGCACAAAAACGAAAACATCCCGCATCTGTTGAAGATATTCCACCTGAAGAAATTTGTAAGTATACCAATAAAATAAATTTTTACCAGAGTAGAGAGTAGCACTAAAAAACAATTGCTCAGTGAAAATAGATATTAAATAAATTTATATGCGTAAAAGTTGTACATACTTTTAAATTTATTAAAGACATCGTGACCCTTAACACTTGAAGTTCCGTCACAATTTATAGTCTTGCAAAAATGCAAAATGACGTGAGTTTAGCAACAAGTGCATTGATGCAGACGAAAATAACAGACGCCATCTTTTATTAGAGTTTATTTCTATTGTCTGCTAAGCCATCTATTATTTTTTGAATTTCGCAATCTGTTTTATTTATATTTCTTGAATTATGGTTTGTTTTATATTTTGCAGCATTCATTTTGATTAATTAAAAAAAATTACCGTCTCATTTTGGCTTGTTGCATCAAAAAAATTTTACGGTTGATGAATACATTAGGTGCGTTTGTTTACTTTTCCAGTAAAATCCAGTAGGTGAGTACATTTTGGGCAATATGAACATTTTACTCTCAAAACGGAACGGAAAACTTGCAAAAACTGGCAGGTTAATTCAAACATATGAACGCTAAAAATCTTAGTGTTGTAAAATATGTGTTATTTAGGCTTCCCAGTATAAATTGTGTTTGGTACTTGATGCATTGCATTTTAATAATTATAAATTCGTAGCAAATGTATTTATTTGTACAAATTTTTTGCAAATTTTGGGGTAAACGAACGCAGCTTTTAATAGCTCTTTTCGGTACTTTTTTTTTTAAGATAAAAGCGCTATATTTTATGAGATTGGCAACGCCATTCAACTGACGTAAAACATATGTTTTGTGCAAGAACTTGCACTGATTTTTTGCACTTGCTCTTGGCACAGATTACTAAACAGATATGTAAAAAGTGACGTGTGTCCTAAATCAGTTGCATAGGCAGCTTTCGAAGAAAGAGGCAGAAAGCTTTTTTTGCTAGTAAAATGGCAATGTGTAAAAACAGGCCGCAACAATCAACACAAATGGCGTGATCAAAACAAAAATAATAGAAGACAAACGACGTTTTAAACAAATGCATTAGTTCAACAAATGTTGTGTTTTGTGAAAAAAAATTATTTAGTTATATTGGTTTGTTTTATAATGCTATTTACTTCCTTTATTATTATTTACTCTTGTTGTGGTAAACTTAAAAGTTAACTTTTACAACAGTTTTGCAAATTAATCTCAACTTAACAAATTTGTGTTATTTGCGGCAAAAAGATGATCCAAAGAGAAATGCAAAAAAGGGAATTTTTCAAAGAAAGAGACAAAAAAAAACCGCAAAATCTTCCGTCTCGTGACATATCTGTTAAGTAATATGTGCTCGTGGGTAGTGCGAGTTGCAAGAGCCAGTGCTTAATTTTTTTAATAAACTTCGGATTCTTGCAAGACTAAAAATGGTGACGTGAATTCTTCTACTCTAATAAGTCTTAATTTTTCTTAACTTTTCGAGGTCGTCCTTTTTCGTCAAATTTAAATACTTTTAAACAAACTTTTTATTTATTTTTAAAGTAAAAAAAAAATGTAAATAAAATAAACTTGCAAATTATGTAACTTCCCCTCATATCTAAAAGGATACAAACTGAAATTCAATTTATTGTATTGTATTGTATTGTATTGTAACAGCTCGACCTGAAAAAGACGCATGTATGTATACAAATTATTTTTCATTCATCCTCTCTTTCGCTCTATTCATCCAAATTCAGCTAGATCAAGACCCAGTAGCTGAGCTTCCTCAAGCAGTTGGGTTGGTTTTACACAGCCCGTTACGGTTCTTAGGACGGCATTCTGACAGCTTTGAAGCTTCTGCCAATGAGTTTCGCTGACTCTCTTGTTCTACGCAGGTGTACGTAGTTAATCACTGACCGGCTAATCGTTTTGTATGTAGCTAAAAAGGTCTTATTCACCATGACCCAAGTGCTGCCGGCAAGTTCGCATTTGATCGCACATTGAGACAAAAAGGCTGTCAAATGCCACTCCAAATATATTTGGGTGATTTTTTTTCGGAATTATTGCGCTATCGAAAGTCGCATTTATGTAACTTCTTTTGTTCATGTCGTAAAAAGCGTCGCCGAGGATTTCGCGGGAAAATATACATGTTCATCGTGTGGAAAAAGTGACGGAGATAACCGTTTACCAGAGCTGTAAATAAATCATTCTTTTTTTATTTTATTTCGGTAAGAGTTAGATAAATTTTGAATTAATTCTTTTCACAACAAAAAAGAATTGAATGAAATATAAATCAATTCAAACGAATTAGGCAGAAATGAATTTCAATTCGTTTTTAACTCAAATGAATCTGTAAAATGAATTGCATTCATGTTCGGGCCTGGTTAAGGCTATGCCGGTTAGAGCAATTGTTGTGATAGACTGCTTAATGAATCAATGCTAATGATCTGTTAAGAGAAACGCCTCAATTTTCTTGGCGACTCACAGTGGCCAATTTGGCTTCGCTAGCGGCATTTTATTCATAGCTTCCAAAGTAAAGAAGATATCTTAAAAAAAATTTTTTTTTCTCAATTCAGAAAAAAAATGAAACAATTTTTGGAAAAAAAAATTAAATTTTTTTTTTTTTTTATTTTTAATTTTTTTTTTAATTTTAAATTTTTTATTTTTAATTTTTTTTAAATTTTTTATTTTGTTTTTAATGCAATAAACATTTTCCACCATATATTCATATATAAAATAAAAAAAAAAATTGTCAACTCAAAGAGAAACCATATTATAAAAGAAATATTAGTCAGATTCTTCAGTATCAGATTCAGAGAAATCATCTTCAAAATGATGCATTATAAGCAAACTTTTAACTTCCTTATCGAAACTAATATTTCTGGAATAGGAAATTGATGAGCCGTTGGACAATGAAGATATTAAGGGATCAGAAGAAACAAAAAGAGCGTTAATTATATCTTCCATTGTATTTTTCCAGTAGTTTTTTCTGGTATTATTTTCACGGATGTTCCGATAATCTTTGTTTCTGGCTTCAAGCGCTTCCTCGGACATCATACCAATTGGAAGCGAAAAATGATTGATTATGTCTGTTCCATGAATTAAAATTCTGTGAACAGACGAGGGCATGTAAAACCAAGGGTATAAACTAACAAAAATTTCGTCAGTTTCCATTGCGTAAAGTCTGAATGCCTCCGTGTTTATATCGTATCCACATGCAAGTGCTCGTAAGACGACGCTGAATCGATATATTAAATTTTCGTTCACTCCAGTTATACGAGCGGCTAAATCTGGTTGTTGAAAAGAACCTTCTTGCCGTATTTCCGTTGTTGGTATTTCCAGTAACAGCCATTGGTATGTCGACCAACAAATGCATTTCTTCTCGTAGCTTCTGCTGTATATTTGTTTTATTTTGCCCAACAATATCCTTGTCAGCACCACGAGGTTGCCACTTTTTTATTGGTATTCTATAGGATATGTGCAAAATACATTCAAAAAACCTTATCCAGGCGTGGAGACTGGATAGCCCATATTGAAAGAGGTTCACTTTAATTGGAAAGCTCTTCACCAAATTTAAGTCATTCATATTTTTCGGTGTTGCGTTGCAGATTCCGCATATTTGCGAAGAAGATTCTGAAATGACGCTGAAAGTTTTACCATCAAGCATGGTCATGTGAAATTGGTGACCAATAATCAATGAGTTTACATATGTTGGTACAATATTTAATATTTGGCTCTAAAAAATTTCCAATTTCCCTGCGACTCAGGTCCGCCGTTTCCTTCTCGCAAAGTATTTTGATTGGTCGACAGTATCGTGTAGAAGAAGGTCGATTGTTTTTCCATAAAACTGTCGGTCCGTTCTGCACTTGCAGTGGTACAATACAAATTGAAAATAAATATTGGTCTCTCATGTTTCCTTCGCAGTCGTTAAATTTTTGCCTATATGTGGAATGGCCGCTGCTGCCATCACAACCCCATTTGTAGACAGCAGTTAAATGGGTGTTATTATTACTTGTAGATGGGATTTCAAAACTTTCAGGGTGTGCTTCCATGATCCTATTTATTGTATGGTCCACAAGACTTTGTAGTGGCACTTCAGCATAATAATCAGTGACTGTAATGTCACTAGGATAGCACTTTTTTTTTTTGAAGCGTAATTTTTCGTAGCATGGATATATATCGGCGGTTTGGTTTCTTGCTGATTTCTTGTTCAAGTTCCAAGTGTATGTATGTATGTCCGAGATCTACAAATAGCGCAAGCGCTTTATCGTCCGAAAATTTTGATGGAAGGGGCTTTGGTTTGTTTATATTTTTTATTACCTTTCCGCTAAAATCGTCATCGCCTTTTACCATTTCTACAACTTTGGAAGCACTGCGCTTTCCAGCTTTATATAAACTGCAGCTTGCGGCTACCAACAATCCTTCACATGACCCTTCCTCTGTAAGCCCTGACATCTTATTGACTTGCGTTTTTCTGCAGCACTCGGAAAGCTCTTTTTCCGGTCGTCCAATATTTTCATTTGCTTTTTTTTCCCAATAATACCAATGGTGTATCTAGCCATTCTTGGTTAATTTTTTCGAAAAACACCTTACTTCTGCCACAGGCCTTCCACTTTTGGATAAGCCTACTAGCAAAATTTCGCAGTTTCCTTACAATTTCGCACTGCTCCTTCTGGGTATAGGTAATTTTGCTCAAAACGGTACCAAGAACATAATTTTCCACGGCGAGAAACTTCTTGGTGGGGATCGCTTCTTCATGCCATATTAAAAAAGGGTGCGTTTTGTCACTGACATTTTGCCTAAAAAGTACAAAAAATTGAAGGCTCGCAGGTACTCGCAGTAAATTTTTGACATTTTGGACACACAATGGTTTACACATATAGGAAAATTTACAATTACACTGAATGCAGGTGAATTTTGTAAGTTCTACTCCACGAAAGACAGGTGTACGTTACAATGGGCGAGTTGCTAATACACTTAAACACGATTACGTTTTATAAATAACATAAGTATACACAGATCACAACCACAGTTTTTTTATACAATACATACCTTGGCGTTAGTATATAACAAAACTTTTAATGAAAATAATAAAATTTGCAAGTTTAACACGAATAGCAAAACGATGATCAAAAAGGCGGAAATATTTTGCACAACACTTGCAGAAACATATGCTGACTTTGACAGCTCACAGCTGTTCATCAGCTGTAAGCTGAACTTTTAAAAATCGATACAAATCTAGTGAATGTATTTGTTATCGATTGTTAAAAAAAAATTAACGGTTTTTCAAATTTGAAAATTTGAATTAAACGCCGCTAGCGAAGCCAAATTGGCCACTGTGCGACTGGTGAAAGCCGGGAGATCTGCCTGTATGAATCACCCTACTTATTTTCTGGCTTCGGGTATAATTGGGGGTTCTGGCGATAAATTGAGGACGCTTGTCAATTACTCTACTCAGGCTCACCCAGATTTTTTAACATAAGTGGACATTCCGTATGGATTAAGGGCTTTGGTTGTTTTAGCTGTCCTGATGACCTGTGCAACCTCGCTCGATGAAAAAGCGTGTTGCTTGCCAATGATTCGAAGAACGCGTACCTTATTCACGATACTTCTTTGGGCCTTATCTCTGAAGGGGTGATCTATTAATTGATGCCCCGATATGGTGTTAACTGTCGACCATAGCTTGCCGGTTCAAAAAGTCTCGTCTATATTCGTAAAGTATTAACTTTTAAGGCTTTTAATGCCCGTAAATTCTACAAAAAGAAATCTAGCTGTGCATAGAAATAGAATTCCTCTCATCCATTATGACGTTTCCTCACGTACATTTTTAGTTGGAGTGGCGAGAACTTCGAATAGTTTACCTCTTGAACTAAAATCTTTTTCACATTCTTTTAGCACTTTTTTTTTGTTCATTATTTATTTATCGAATCTTCATATATTAAATATGAACTAACAATAATTAATCAAATCTTATCCTTATACATTATATATGTCCAGTCAGCGCCAGACAAAATTTCGTCATAACGGTTTATGTTCACATATGTAGGTGTTTATCGCTCTACTGATTCGGGGTGAGTGCTGCAGTGTCTCTCCTTCTTAAGCGAGTGTGACTGCCATGATTTAAAATATTTCGAGCTAGTTGAGTTGGGTATTGTTCAAGCCTTTTCAAATATTTTATTGCATAGTTTTTACTAATGGCACATTGAGATCCTTATGAATGTTTGAGGTTTGAAGTTTATTTTGGCGCCTTTGAATTTTTTCGATATTAGAGGCCGAGGCAGTGCCCCATAATTGAATACCGTAGCACCAGATAGGCTTTAACACAGAGTTGTAAAGTAGAAGCTTGCAATCGAGACTAAGAACAGAGTTTCTTCCAATAAGCCAATGAATTTGAATGGCTTTAAGTTTAATTTGAGTTAATTTTGCCTCTATGGCATTTCCACGTTAATCGCCGATCCAGATGTATACCGAGATATTTTACATGCGAATGTTGAGGAATTATTTGATTATTTATATTAATAGGGGGGCAAGATTCCCGGCGCAAGGTGAATGTTATATGTACGCATTTTTGCTCATTTACCATTATCCTCCATTGTCTTTACCATTTTTCTAGTTGAAATATATGATCATGTAAGTAACGAGATGCTTCAAAAAGGTTTTCGTGGACGCTTAGAAAAGCTGTATCGTCCGCAAATATTGAAGTTTGGGTGTAGTTGTTTGTTGGCATATCCGAAGTATAAATTAAGTATAGTAGATGACCCAGTATGCTGCCTTGTGGGACTCCAGCGCCAATTGGCTGATGTGAACTTAAGAAATTTCCTCCTTTACTAATAAATTGACGACCGACTAAGTAGCTTTCTAACAACTTGTGTGTGTTTGCTGGTAAATTTTGCTTCAATTTATATAACAAGCCTTCATGCCAGACTTTATCAAAAGCTTGATAAACTTCGATGAAGAGAGTGGAACAATATTTTCTTTCTTCAAAGGCTTTTCTTATGGCGTTTACCATTCGATGGGTATGTTCAATTGTGCTGTGTTCTCTTCTAAAGCCGAATTAGTGGTTAGGAATACAGCTATCTTTATTTAAAATTGGGGTTAATTTTGACACTAACAGTTTCTCAAATAGCTTTGATATATTAGAAAGTAAGCTTATAGGCCTATATGACTCAACTTTTGTGTGATCCTTTCCAGGTTTAGGTATCATCATGGTAACTAAGGAAACCTTCCACGTTTGAGGATAGTATTCAAGGCGTAAAATAGTATTAAAAATAAAAAGAATAACCTTCTTTGCTATTCTGGGTAGTTCCAAAAGCATTTTGTTGCTGATCTTATGAAAACCAGGGGCTTTCTTCGGGTTTAAATCACAAATAGCCTTTTTGATCTCTCTTAACTCAAATCTTAGGTAGACAGCTGCCCTAGCAGCAACAGGTAGTAACTCTACCGCAATATCGTGAGATCTATTTGGGGTAAAAAACGTTTTTCAAATGATTAACAAACATATTTCCTTTTTCAATATCATTTCTTGCACAACTTCCATTCAAGTTTCTTAATGGTGGCTTAGAGACAACTGGCCTTTTGAGATTTCTAGCTGCACGCCATAATGAGTAGTCTGATTGTGGAGTTGCATCAAAGCTGTTTTCTGAGTCTGCAGTAGCTTTCTTAGCCTTTTTGTAAACTCTTAGTAAGTTCTTAAGTTGAGGGGATCTGTGCAATTGCCACTCTCTTCGAGCTCTCCTTTTTTTGGGGCAGTACTAGAATGTTGAACAGCTAGTTTCAGAAAACTGTCAAAATTAACAATAGAGCGATCTACATTCTCCGGTGTAATATATGAGGATTCTGTTAAATCACATAAATCTCTAGATGGGACAATCTTTTATCGTCTATATGTTGAAATAATTGTGTTGTTTGGGTTGAGAACCATCCCAGAAAAAAATGTGCTCCAAATGAATTCATACCTCAAATTGCTTCAAACCTGCTGATGGGATGCCTGATTTTTGTATGGGGTGTTCCCGGTTTGGAGGACTATTTTCTGATGACAATAAGCGCTTCTTTTAACATGCCAACAAAGCACTCCTAAAGTACATTTTTAAGGGCTAACTACATATATTAACATATTCTGTAATATTTTGCTTTTACTTGCTTAAATGCCTTTTTTCAATAAACTTCGTAAACCATAACATATTTTTATTTTTTTTTTTCGCTTAAAAGCATTCTTCGTTGTCAGCACTAAAATAGCAGTTTTTTGTGTATTTTATTCCTTATCATTTACTGCTGTATAAAAGCTCTCTTATTGAAGCTCTCGATTATGCGCTTTTTCTGTTAAGTGCTTCAAAATACCCATTTTTTTTACTGGGATACTTCTTATTTAAATATGTACAGGAGCTTTAGTTATAAGATAATATAAATTGAAATAGTGATTTATTAATGTATTTACTTTGTAATATGTACTTTCTTTTTCGCCGAGAAGGCTTTTTGTATTACCTGTTTTGTTGTGTTGTTTTGTAAAATTATTTCGGAAAAGCTGAAAATTGAATAAGTGCAACTATGTTTTTTGCCCAGTTGCAAGCGTAAGCAAATTTACGTGAATACATGAAATGAAAATGAACCAACTAACACATGTGCGTATTGTACAATGTTGTCAACACAATATATGTGCAATATAAATCAAAAGACTATGATTTTATCCAATATATTGTGGCACCTACTATGATATACTCACAGCCAATTTAATTGTACAGTATCCATTACAGTCCGACCGAACGATCGGGCTCGGTTACGATGTTCGGCAAAAAATTATGTTCGACCAAAATTCGGAGTTCGGCGAAATTTTTGCCGAACTCTACGGAACACCGAACTTTATAATCCAATTACCCATGTGTGTATATGAAAATAACACAAAAGCACCACATGTAAAAGTCCAAGAAGAACAGGACGGAAATGTTGTTGATAAAGAAACCAATATGTATTTGACTGAACATTTAAGTCCACGAAATACAGATATACATATTTCAATAATAGAACTGCAAGCTCTTAAGGCTGTGACCAGAAAGAACTTTTTAGCGCCACCAAACAGCGTTGCTAGTGAGCAGCTCGAGAACTTTATTCAGACCAAAGAAATAATCTTCATAGCACAAATGCAGAACAGTTGCTTTTTAGGCATTATAATGTCGTAACTACCCGCTGTAAAAATATCGTATTATTTTGTCTGCTTTTTGTAATGAAACGGGAATTTATTGGTACCAAAATTAAAAAAATTCTTTTTGCGTGTGTATTACACTTTTTTATGAATTAATGTGGGTAGTATTAGGCCCGCTTCTAATACTTCGAAGTTTGATTAGATCACATCTGTTTTTGAATTTCAGAAAAGTGGTTTAAGGATACTGTCGTCATACGGGCTATTAGTATTCCCGGTTATAAATTCTGTTATTACGATCGTGTTTGTAGTAGAGGTGGAGGTCTTGGAATTGATATTTCTGATGTTGTTAAGTTTAAAGTTGTTTTTATGCAATCGATTCAACAAAAGTGTGAATCTCTTTTTCTGCAGTTGTTATTTCGCACTGTGATAATTATATTAGGCGTAGTTAATTTCCGACCTCCAGTTGATTTAACTTTATTTGAGGAGCTTCACTGTGAATTATTTCTTAATTATTTACAAATTATTATTGCCGCCGGCTTTAATCCCGATCAATTTGATCCTCTTAAATCACATCAGCTTCGTTCTTTCTGTGTTTGGACTAATCTGTCAATACATCACAATTCTAAACCTACTCTTTATGATATGCGGTTTTTTCTATTTTACTGATTGATTTTTTTTTTGGTCAGTGATAGATCTGCAATTGCAATTATACATAACTATAGTTCCGGACAGATCAGTGTCCTTCTATTTCACAACATGCCCAACCATATGCGTGTCTTTTATGTTAAACGTATAAATTGGGATGATTTTTAGAATTTTTGTATGATCAATTCCAAGTCTTCTCTGTTTTGTTCCCCAAAGGATGGTTTTTTTTCTTTTGAACCGATCAAGAGGATACAAATTGACAAGATCTTTTGGATCCCTCAACTTATAAATGGAAGGTTTATTATAGATATAGTAATCGTGTAAAATCTACTATTCGTAGGGAGAAAAGAAGGTAATATGCAAAGTTGTTTGGGGATTTGGATACTTTAGGCATGTGGTGTATTCTGTGGCTAGTGGATGATTGTGTTCGTGAAAGTGATGTTTGCTTTAATGGGGTTCTTGATGAATTAAATAAGAATTTTGTAAGTGGTGTTGGTCCCTATCGTATTGAACAGATTGATATTGACAGCATTCCTGAATTTAATTGGTTTTTTTCTTTTCACTGTGTTGATTACCATGATATTTTAACTGCTTTGAATAAAGTGAAGTCGAAGTCAATTGGTACGGATTGGATTACTATTCAGTTTTTTTTTTTAGATTTGAATTCTCATATATCCGGTATTGTTTTGAATTTGACGAATTCTATTTTGAGACTGCTGTATTTCCTGTTCTGTGGAAGGAAAGTCGAATGATCCCAATTCCTAAGTCTGTGGTTGTTTCGAATATTGATGATCTGAGAAGCAATTCTATTCTTCCGTGCCTGTCTAAAGTTGTGGAGATTCTTCTTAAGCCCTTATGACACTACATTTTTTATTCATTAATTGATATAGAATTGATAGAAAGAAACAGTAAATGCTAGAAAGAGCAAACTATAAAAAATTTAAACAAAGTTTTTTAGTTTTTTTTCTCTTGTTATGGTTTTGTTTCAGGGATGGCGTTGAGAATTTTTATAATTGTACCAACAACCTTTAAAAATTTTACTTTTTTACCCTAATTGTACTAAAAGATTTTTTTAGTTGAAATTCATTTTATTTATGTTCTTAAAAAACACCACAAAAAGGTATTATAAATCTTAGTTTAAAAAGTATCAACAAAAAATTACAATTAAAACAACTTAGCCATCCCTGTTCTGGTAATTTTATTAAATGTTGCCAACTTTTTGTTTATGAGAAACCTAAAAACAAAAAGCGGTAAATCGCTACATTTGCTCATTAACCGCTGATTCAGCAACACTTTTAATATTTCAAGCTTGAAATGTCAATTTTAAGTTGAACAATTTTACATTGTTTTTGACATAACTTCATTTATTATCGATAACTTTAGTTAAATTTTTGACAGTTTGCAATTTATCTCAGTACAGCCGAACCCTTCGCACTTGGTAAATTTTTCTATTACTTTATATTTGCACTGTTCACCAAAACTTGAACAATGCATTAAAAATGTAGTGTCATAAGGGCTTTAAGGATCAGATGATTTCTAGTCCACGTTTATGTCAATCTTAGTATGCGTATCTTAAATGGTTCAAAACGACTTCATTGCTGCCAAGGCGAATTAACTACAGGTGGTGTCGACATCTGATTTTGACAGTTCGAGCTTATTTGTTTAGATTTGTGGATACAAATTGACAAGATCTTTTGGATCCCTCAACTTATAAATGGAAGGTTTATTATAGATATAGTAATCGTGTAAAATCTACTATTCGTAGGGAGAAAAGAAGGTAATATGCAAAGTTGTTTGGGGATTTGGATACTTTAGGCATGTGGTGTATTCTGTGGCTAGTGGATGATTGTGTTCGTGAAAGTGATGTTTGCTTTAATGGGGTTCTTGATGAATTAAATAAGAATTTTGTAAGTGGTGTTGGTCCCTATCGTATTGAACAGATTGATATTAACAGCATTCCTGAATTTAATTAGTTGTGTGTTGATTACCATGATATTTTAACTGCTTTGAATAAAGTGAAGTCGAAGTCAATTGGTACGGATTGGATTACTATTCAGTTTTTTTTTAGAATTGAATTCCCATATATCCGGTATTGTTTTGAATTTGACGAATTCTATTTTAAGACTACTGTATTTCCTGTTCTGTGGAAGGAAGGTCGAATGATCCCAATTCCTAAGTCTGTGGTTGTTTCGAATATTGATGATCTGAGAAGCAATTCTATTCTTCCGTGCCTGTCTAAAGTTGTGGAGATTCTTCTTAAGCCCTTATGACACTACATTTTTTATTCATTAATTGATATAGAATTGATAGAAAGAAACAGTAAATGCTAGAAAGAGCAAACTATAAAAAATTTAAACAAAGTTTTTTAGTTTTTTTTCTCTTGTTATGGTTTTGTTTCAGGGATGGCGTTGAGAATTTTTATAATTGTACCAACAACCTTTAAAAATTTTACTTTTTTACCCTAATTGTACTAAAAGATTTTTTTAGTTGAAATTCATTTTATTTATGTTCTTAAAAAACACCACAAAAAGGTATTATAAATCTTAGTTTAAAAAGTATCAACAAAAAATTACAATTAAAACAACTTAGCCATCCCTGTTCTGGTAATTTTATTAAATGTTGCCAACTTTTTGTTTATGAGAAACCTAAAAACAAAAAGCGGTAAATCGCTACATTTGCTCATTAACCGCTGATTCAGCAACACTTTTAATATTTCAAGCTTGAAATGTCAATTTTAAGTTGAACAATTTTACATTGTTTTTGACATAACTTCATTTATTATCGATAACTTTAGTTAAATTTTTGACAGTTTGCAATTTATCTCAGTACAGCCGAACCCTTCGCACTTGGTAAATTTTTCTATTACTTTATATTTACACTGTTCACCAAAACTTGAACAATGCATTAAAAATGAAGTGTCATAAGGGCTTTAAGGATCAGATGATTTCTAGTCCACGTTTATGTCAATCTTAGTATGCGTATCGTAAATGGTTCAAAACGACTTCATTGCTGCCAAGGCGAATTAACTACAGGTGGTGCCGACATCTGATTTTGACAGTTCGAGCTTATTTGTTTAGATTTGTGGGTGTTTTGCCAAGAATGGTTGACATTTCCAGCTATAAGAACTAACAATGCAATGGCAAAAACCCTATGTTGTTTCTGTTGATTTTTAATTGCTGTAGTTCCGACACTACCTGTAATTAAATTCGCCTTGATTGCTGCTTAATTTAACTGGCGCTATTAGATCTTGTAAAAATAGAAAAAAATTTACAATTTTTATTTTCCTTGATTTGGCTAAGACTTTTAATTTGGTGTGTTACTCGACGATGATAGCTAAGCTTTATCAAGGATATAATTTTCCTAAGTCAGCATGTAAGTTTATATTGTCATATCTAACTGGCAGAATTCAATTTGTTGATGTACATGCGGTTGCTGCCTTTTGGGCTGTTTTCCAACTTACACTTTTCTTTATTGTTGGGAATTAAAATGCTATTTTATATTAGCTTAATTAATTTTAAATACACATTGAGCTTTAGTATTCATCGAAGCGGACGGACGTGTTTGTGGTCGGTGCTCCACAGAATAAAAAATAAATTTTAAAAATGCTATTAAAAACTGAAAAATATGCCTATTTAAAAAAGAAATTTAATTCAGCTAATGATTTGCTTCAAATGTAAGTGTTTTTAATTTCTGCAAATGAAAATTAAAAGTTAAAATAAACATTGTTTTTAAAATAAACAAACAAATTAAAATCTTTAAACATAATTACCTGCATACACAACATTACAAAACAATACAATCAGTATTAAACAAAAAAAAAAAAATCCAAAGGCAACAAAAATATACAGAAAGAACTCTTTCTAGAGTATACATAAATTAACGAACAAATACAAAAATAGAAATTAAAAACAAAAATAATTACTTTACTAACAACAAAAAAAGTTTAAACAAGAAATATGGAAACAGGAAGCCTCTTCGGTTGAATACTATGCAAAAACACCGCGTTTATCACACCATGACAAACATTTTTTAAGAGATTTAATAAGAGAGAGTGAATATATCATGAGTGAAGTTATAAAAAATTCAATAAGAGAAAGTGAAGAAAAACACTTTGATTATATGGAAAATCTAATAAAAGAAAGTTAGGAAAAAATACTCTCTGTTATTGAAAACAAAATTGAAAATATAAAAAGTGATCTGAGTACTATAACTGAGAGGGTAAAAAGCTTAGAATTAAAGAACACTGAAGTTGAACTTCTGAAAAAAGGAATAACAGAAATAAAGAGGAAAATGTTAAAACAAGAAAACACTTATAATGATAATGAAAATCTTCATGGCATTTTTCAAAACATATGTAACAGTTTAAAAATAAATATGCCACAGTTAGAAAATATATATAGACTAAATAAAAATTTATAGAAACAACAAACCTTATAATCCTACGGATGAAGTAATTGTTGCAAAATTACGTTCTCCATTTGCAAAAAATTATTTTTTGAAATGCACTTCAAAATTTCGCCGTGATAACAAGTCCAATTTATGCCTACGTCAAGCTGGCTTCGAAAGTGATGAACCCATCTACATTAATGAGAATTTAACACCTCATAATCATAAATTAACCAAAGAAGCATTATTACTAAAAAAGAATAAGAAAATTAAATCAACTTTTTCCTTGCGTGGACTTGTTTACGTGAAAAAGTTCGATGCAGACGACCCTGTCTTAATTGAATTTTCTGAGGATCTACAACTGCTTGGATATTTGACATCTTTCTCTTTTGCAAAATTTTCTCAACTGGAAACTTATTATTTTAAATTAGTAAACTGTTAAGTATTTTTTTGTTATTTTCAATTAAATGATTTATTACAACTTAATGATAATCAATTAATTTTTCAATTAAAATATTATCCCTCATTTTATTTTTGCTTTCAAAATTGCATTATAATATTTAACATGCTTTTTCTTTCATATACTTATGAATCTTATTGCGTTGCACTCAGTAAATATGACAAATCTGTCTTTTAATCAAGTTGATTCTAGAGACAATAATTATAACAAGATTCGTATCTTGGCTAATCAGCATCAGGGCTTTAACATATGTCACATAAATGCCCAAAGCCTTTTGCCGAAACTTGATGAATTTCGTTTCCTTTTTGAGAGTTCAGGTATTGATATGTGTTTCTGAAACATGGTTTATACCGGAAATAAACGACAGTATTTATAAAGTAGATGGTTATCGAATCTTTCGATCGGATAGGCAAAGTAATGGTAGAGGTGTAGCTATTTACATTAGGATTATATCTCATGTAAACTTATCTGTTTACATAATGAACCCGGTGATATTGAATTAATTTTTATTGACGTAAATTTTCATGGTAAAAAAATGCTGCTTGGCTGTGTTTATAGACCGGATAGGTATATGAAATTGGACACACTTATCGACAAATTGGAACATTTTTCTGTAGCGTACTCGGAAGTTATTATGACTGGTGATTTTAATTGCAATTTGCTTGAAAATAAAACTCTGACCAACATTATGCATTCATTTAATTTATCTGCTGTAAACACTTCCAGGCCTACACATTTTTCAACCACAATTATTACTCTATGATCAGTTAGCTGCATCCACCTTTTCAAAACACGAACGGAAAAGGGAATTCAAATGTAAAGTTTCAGAGATTTCAACAGTATAAGTCCAATAAATTTGCCAATAAAAAATTAGATATTAAAAAATAGAACTAGGCCATGGTTTGGAAATGAAACTAAATTGTTAATAGAACAACGTCTATACCACATGTGGAGAAGGTACAAGACACCTGTGGTGCGATTCACTAACTTTTAACGATCCGACAATCGTTAAATTTGTCGACATAAATATTCGCTTGCAGTAACGATAGTGTGATTCTGTAACTTATTTTTAACGATTGTTAACAGTTGTTTTTTTGTAACATCTCTGTATACAAAATGTTAAAAAAAACGAAAAGCACAAAAGAGAATAAAATAAAAACAAATGAAATTGTTCTTAACCCCCCGTGTTACACATGTTTTTTCATTCAAAATACATTGAAAAAGGTCTGGCGAGACTCATAAGTAAGACGAAGGGTTAATTTGTGGTTTTATATTTTTTTTGTGAATTTTACATTTAGAATTTTGTTTTTGTTCCTAATTTGCTTGTTTTAAATTTAGGATTTTGTGTTTGTTCATACATATACATATGAATATATCTTTGTATGTTTGTAAGTTATTTTAAACATAAAATACATTTTATCGATTAAATAAACACAACTTAAATTATTGTCGCTAAAATATCGACAAAAAATTGCTAAAAGTAACAGCTGACTTTTAACGACAACGAATATCGTTAAAAATGTTGCTGAATACCATATTCGATAAAATTTCGTTATATTTATTTTATCGATACGATTATCGTTATAAAAGTTAGTGAATCGCGCTACAAACTGAGTATCGTTTGGCGAGGAAAAGGGTTGTTTCGAGGATAAGACATGATAAATCTTTGTATTATTACAACAAATTTAACACAGCTGTTGATTGTAGAAGTAAATGGAAATATATACAAGAGATTGGCATTAATGACTCAGTTGACCGTTCATTGGAAGTTGATGTTAACTTGCTTAATGAAAATTTTACTAAAATTGATTATCCAACTGTTCAGTCTAGTTTTTATGAGGAATGTTTGCCTTTGATTTCATGTAGTGAATTTAATTTTCAATGCCTAGACGCATATCGGTCGACTTCGGGGGTCAGGTTGTAATACCATGTTCGCACGACAGCGTTTTTTCGTAATTCACTCTCTAATTTGTAATTCACAGCCTAATTATGATCCAAATTACATAATTCTTCATACAAAATTTTGAGAGCGGATTATCTCATTTGTACGTAATTCAATTTTTATTACCCTGTGGATTACTTTAAAATCAATGTGATCTCTAATTTTTATCGGGTTTTACCATCACCAGCTGTCAAAGAACTAAAAAAAAAAAACAAAAAAATATAACATATACAAAGAAAAGTAAATGAAATAATTTTATATTCGGCCTTATTGTGGTTGTCGTTGTCGTATACGACTGTGTAATAGATTAAAGTAATACACAATATGTGTTCTTTAATCTACTACAAAAAACGACACGTTTGTTTAAGAAAACGACAACCACAATAAGGCTGAATATTTTTAACTTACTTTTTCTTTCCATTCTGAATACAAGTAACCGCAAACAAACAATTTAATTTAGCAATAAACAAAATTAATATAAGAAAAGAAGATGAAGAAGAAGAACTGTCAAAACCGATTAGGAAAATGCCGTGCGAACATGCTAATTCAAATAAGTTATAAAAACAGAGAGCGAAGTAATCCAAAGCACCGTGCGAACATGGCATAAAACTATGTGAAATCTCACTAACTATTTATGAAATGAAAAATGAAAAAACAGTGTTACCGTTGATGAGTTTTGTATGAGTTAACTAGCACTTAGTAAAATAAAAGTAATGTTTATAGCTGATTGCTTTGTATTAATAAAAAATAAAAAAGAACACAACTATACAACAACGCATCTTAATGCTATTTTTTTAACATAAATTTCAGGCATTTAGAAAAAATATTTAATTAAAATATTCTTTTTAGTAATTTTATAATCACCCCTATCGTGAATAATTTTTCCCTCGTAATTTTTCCCCTTTTCACATATTTGCGATCATGAAAAACTCCCATTCAAAAAAAGCTAATTCAAATGAGAATAATAACGTGAAAAAATTTTCACGGAGAAACATTCCCCTTATCGTGAAAAGTTTTGTGCCTTGTAATTTGTTCACATTTCACTTATATTTTGTCACTGTGTTTTTTCTAGGGAACTGACATGTTTGTAAGTAGTTCCTCCTATAAATCGAATATTAAGGGCTAGATCCGTGAATAAGGCACAAACCGATATATTGGTCAACAAAATGCATAACAGATCGATTTCCTGTGGATTTGTAAAGCTTTCGAAAAACGTGGTGGCAGAATTTTTTAAAATATTTTACTACATAAAATTTTAAAAGTGCAAAAAACTAACGTTTAATCAAACTATCCCTCCAATACTAAATATTTTGCGTTAGGTAAGGTTAGTTTCCATTGGCAGCCGTGATCAAGCGCAGCTCACGTGGGTCCATTAATAAGTTCCCGTTGTGTTACCATGCCACACCATCTTCCATGGGTCCTATGTTATCTGGATGCTAGTATTCTCATGCAGCCATCCGGTCGATTCAATAAAGGAGTAGATCCTGTTAACATCAACATCGGAGAGACAAGTTTTGTCCCCAAGGGCTCTTCGCCAAAACATTTCGAGTCTTACTTCTCCGAATGCCGGGGAATTACAGAGAAGATGTTCCTTTGACTCTTCCTCCTCCTCGTCGCCCCAACTGCTACACAAGTCATTATAAGGGAGCCCCAGCCTCAAGGCGTGCCTCCCAATGGGCCAGTGACCAGTTATAACCGCAATTAGGTTCCTTAGATGATGTCTGGACAGCTGTAATGCCCGCCGTGTCCTTTTTTCATCTATGATGGGCCAGATTGTCCTGGTTTCCCAGAGGTAGTTTCATCGTGCCACCTCTGACTGGCAATAAGATGAAACTTGTGCGCTATAAGTTGCTAATTCCTTGGGAGTGAAGCACCTACATTATATGTTGAACCGTCTCGATTCAAGGTGGTACCTGCATACGGCAACGAATCCGCCATGCAGTTCCCCTGTATGTCCCCGTGACCTGGGACCCAATAAGGGTGACCAGTGAATGTCTCGCTATCTCCTCCAGAGACATCTGGCATTCTCGGACAACTCTCGATGTGATGAACACATTCTCCAGGTCGCCTTGCTATCGGTAATAATGTGAATATCCCTTCCAGATATTTCACCGTACCGGATGCGTCTCGCGGCTGTGTGGATGGCCATTATCTCGGCCTAGATGACACTGCAGTGGTCCGGCTGCCTTATAGGAATGCTCCAGTTTAGCTGCTCGGAGTATATGCCAGAACCGACAAAGACTGGCTCGGGTGTGACATAATCAACATCCATGTGCGAATTCATTTCGTTCAGAATATTAGCATGTCCTATATTGTAATCCCTCCATGCTCCGTTGGCCCTCAGTCTTACAACCGCGTTCGCCAGCCTTTTCGCCAAAATGTCTTGTGAAGCAAAACTTTAAAACAAACAGTTCCAATTTAATCCTTTTTATCTTTTGTATCCCTTCCTTTTAATAATTTCATTAAAAATTGTTCAACCGTTTGTACGTGATTGCCGAACAAACAGACCTACACATAATTTTAATAATATAGAGTAGGACTCTTATAGCACTTAATTGAAATAAATATTTGTACTTTTTATTAAAATAGTGTATATAGTTTCCAGGCTTTCAAGATCATTAATTTATTTCATTCTTAATAAAATCCGACGTTGCGTTGGTATTCTTTCCAACTTCTTCAGGGATTGAGTTTTTATTTAAATCTGGCAACATTGTAAAATTACAAAGTAAAAAGTAGTCAATAATAACAATAATTATAATCGTTGGTCTACACCGAGCATACAACGTATTAACATCGTCTGTCGTTCTGTAAACTAGTGTTTTTTCGTGTGCCGTGTTTTTAAATCTGTGGGGCTTGTCGCAAATTTTAAATACATACTAGTATTTTATTCTTTGGATATAGGAACAAAAAAAAAAGTAAATACTGTGCGAGTGTAAATAAAAAACAACATGAACGGGGTCCACCCCCCGAATTACAATAGATTTAGGGAACTTGATTCCCTAATTGATAAACCTAATAAAAACATACCAGAAATTGCATCAAACGAACATAACCTACCACGTTACCTCATCGCATCAGCTATTGCCACACAACCTGATATCGAAACCGCTCCTCTGGCGTCATACAATGTTTTCCAAGTGGAAAGAGGACTCGATTACGTCAGCAAAAATAGATTGGAAGTTTTCGAAATGAGAAGTGGTGATCTTCTTATCAAAGTACCTAACAAAAACGTCGCTGAACAGTACCTTAAGACTGCATTCCTGTTAACATATACCTACATAAATCTCTTAATTCAATTCAAGGACGCATTTACTCACGGAAAATCATCAACATTACCCAAGAGGAGCTGCTCGACTCTCTTAAAACTCAAAATGTCATTGACGTTCGAAAAATAACAAAACTGGTGGGCAACCAGTGTCCGTAGAGGAATACATCCCAAACCCAATGAAATGCCAGAATTGTCAAAAAGTGGGTCACACCAAGAAGAGATGCCGAAATAACGAAATCTGAAAAGAATGCGGAACAACATCACCACAACATCACATGATCCATGCACCCATAAATTTTGCGTAAATTGCCAACTAGACACTCACACTTCATATGACCCAATTTGTCCAACATTTTCGAAACTCAAATCAGTAAATTACACAGTACAACATTTTTCACGTGATTGAATCGGGACTCAATTCTGATAATTGTTTATGAAAGAAGACCCAAAAAGAAAAACTTCTGCATCAATAGTTTGGTCAAGGTGGCTCAAATAATAACTTAAAAATTAATTTGAAGTTAGTAAGTATCGTATAGGGGAATTTGTCACGTTTAACGCCCTTTTGTTTATCATAACTCGAGAATAAGCAGAAAAAAATTCAAGAAAATTAAGAATTACAATTCCTTTAATCTGTTCATACAACGTTTCATATAAAAATTGCATATTTTCTGTGTAAGATTATCTACAATATGAATCGGAATGTTTATATTCATGCAAAATAAAGAATCATATAAAAAGTCATCAATGTTTTTTCCAAAGAATTTTGTGGATATCTCGAGCAAATTTTTGAAATTCATACCTTTAATTAATTGTGAATAAAAGCGAAACGCGTTCATCGATTTTTATCATTTATGTGTCATTTTGTTCATAGGCTATGCGACTTTACGTGAAAGTAATGGGACTTGACGCTTTTTTTTTACCGTTTTTTGAGCTTATTCGGACTTGTGGTTCTCGAGTTATGACAAACAAAAGATCCTAAAACGTGACAAATGCCCCTATACGATACTTACTAACTTCAAATTAATTTTTAAATTATTCAGCCTTATTGTGGTTGTCGTTTTCGTAAACAAACGTTTCGTTTTTTGTAGTAGATTAAAGAACACATGTTGTGTATTACTTTAATCTATTACACAGTCGTATATACAACGACAACCACAATAAGGCTGATTATTTGAGCAACTTGACCAAACTAACGATGCAGAAGTTCTTCTTTTTTGGTATACTTTCATAAACAATTATCAGAATTGTGTCCCGACATCATGTGTTGTACTGTGTTATTTAAGAATATCAAGAAGATGCACATATCGTGAAGCCTAGGAAATATACAACAAAAATCCTACATTAAACACCATCAAGCATATTCCCAGAATAACAAACAGTACTACAACATATGCACAAGTATTAAGTGATCAACCACAAAAAAAACAATACCGAAAAAAGAAACACGCCAATATCAACAACAAGTATTAAAAACAACAACAATCACTAAACAGATTCAACCATTTCATTCTATCAAAATAAAACTTCATCTAATCTAATTCAATCAGACAAAACCAACCCAAACAGAAAACTTGATACAACAACAACTAATATGCAAATCAACAGCGAACTAGCTCTCCCATCTACAGCCATTTCTGCAAAGCAAGATAATTTTCTCAACACAACAGACAACAACAAAGATAACACAACATTTGGTGATGACAATAATTTTAACGTTAGCTTTTCAAACTCAAACCTAAGTATGGATGAATCAGCAAACAACAACAACAAAGATTACTCTTTTTCAGCGATGACAATGGTATTATCGATAACACCCTCAACCCAATGACCATTGACGAAAAATTAACAGAAGATATGATCATTAACGATATTAATAAAGGTTTAAACCTTACTTCTCCCACATCTCAACTTTACAATAACTTTCCCGAATTGAATGTCATTATGACACCAAATACTTTCAGAAAAACAAAAAATGGAAATAAGGCTAAAAAATAAATATAAGATAGAATCATGGATAATGGACTTAGAATCTCTCTGCTTCAATGGAATATGCAAGGCTTCATAAACAATAAATACGCATTAGAAAAACTTGTTGCTTTACATAAACCAAATGTAATAGCCACACAAATTAATTGGTTAAAATTTAAATAATATCTCAGTACCCATTGCATAGAAAATATTCCGCTTAGAACACCGGAGAATGTAGATCGCTCTATTGTTAATTTTGACAGTTATCTGAAACTAGCTGTTCAACATTCTAATACTGCCCCCAAAAAAACAAACAATATTAAAATATATTCCACAGATGTCGAGCGGCTCTTGCCTAAAAAAAGGAGAGTTCGAAGAGAGTGGCAACTTTACAGATCCCCGCAACTTAAGAATTTATTTAAAGAGTGCACAAAAAGGCTTAGAAAGTTACTACAGACTCAGAAAACGGCTTCTCTAGAAAAATATCTTAAGCAACTTGATGCAACTCCACAATCAGACTACTCATTATGGCGTGCAGCTAGAAATCAAAAAAGGCCAGTTATATTAAAGCAACCATTAAGAAACTTGAATGGTAGTTGGGCAAGAAACGATATTGAAACAGGAAATCTGTTTGTTAGTCACTTGAAAATCGTATTTACACCAAATATATCTAACGATATTGCGGTCGAGTTACCATCTGTTGCTGCTAGAGCAGCTATTCCTATAAGATTTGAAATTAGCGATATCGAAAAGGCTATTTGTGACTTAAACACTAAGAAGGCACCTGGTATTGATAAGATCAGTAATAAAATGATTTTAGAGCTACCTCGCATAGCAAAGAAAATTATTCTTTTTATTTTTAATGCTATTTTACTGCTTGAGTACTACCCTCAAGAATGGAAAGTTTCCTTAGTTACCACTATTCCAAATCCAGGAAAATATCATACAAGAGTTGAGTTATATAGGCCTATTAGCTTATTATCAAATATGTCAAGCTGTTTGAGAAATTATTAGTTTCAAAATTAACACCAATTTTAAATGACAATAGATGTATTCCAAACCATCAGTTTGGATTTAGAAGAAAACACAGTACAATTGAACAAACTCATCGAATAGTAAATGTTATAAGCATTTGAAGAAAAAAAATATTGCTCAGCACTCTTCATCGATGTTTCGCAAGCTTTTGATAAAGTCTGGCATGAATTGAAGCAAAATTTACCAGCAAACACACACAAGCAGTTAAAAAGCTACCTACTCGGTCGTCAATTTATTATTAAAGAAGGAAATTTCTTAAGTTCACCTCAGGCAATTGGCGCTGGAGTTCCACAAGGCAGCATCCTGGGCCCTCTTATACTTCGGACATGCCAACAAACAACTACATCCAAGCTTCAACATTTGCAGACGATACAGCTTTTCTAAGCGTTCATGAAAACCGTTATGAAGCATCTCGTTACTTACAGGATCATATATTTCAACTAGAAATACGGCTAAGACAATGGAGGATAATGGTAAATGAGCAAAAATGCGTACATATTACATTCACCTTGCGCCGGGAATCTGGCCCCCCTGTTACAATCAATAATCAAATAATTCCTCAAAATTCGCATGTAAAATATCTCGGTATACATCTGGATCGGCGATTAACGTGGCAATGCCATATAGAGGCAAAATTAACTCAAATGAAACTAAAAGCCATCCAAATTCATTGGTTTGTTGGAAGGAATTCTGTCCTTAGTCTCGATTGAAAGCTTCTACTTTACAACTCTATCTTAAAGCCTATCTGGTGCTACAGTATTCAATTATGGGGCACCGCCTCGGCCTCTAATATCGAAAAAATTCAAAGGCGTCAAAATAAACTTCTTCGAATAATCACAGCCGCTCCCTGGTACGTTAAAAACTCAAACATTCACAAGGATCTCAATGTGCCATTAGTGAAAACTATGATTACAAAATATGCTGTTAATTATTTAAAAAGGCTTGAACAACACCCAAATCCACTAGCTCGAAATATTTTAAATCATGGTGGCCACACTCGCTTAAGAAGAAGAGACACTGCAGCACTTACCCAACTAGAAAAGCGATAAGCACCTATATATGTAAAGGGAACCCGTGATAAAGAACATTTTTGTTTGGCACTGGCAAGACATAAATAAAGTATTAGGATAAGATTTGATTAATTATTGTTAGTTCATATTTAATATATGAAGATTCAATAAATAAACTATGAAAAAAAAAACATATTCGTTGACAAATCATCTGCTTAAAAAATTATGTCTTGAATTCGGAAACAATTTCAAGATAATATAAATGTATGTATGTTGTTTCGGTTTTATAATTATGGGTTATAAAAATCTTAAAAACATTAAGGTCCTAATTCCGTAAAACACAACGCAACGCCTAAAATTTCATTGTTTTATATTTAAAAATTGAATATGTAAGGAATCAACATCAAAATTAAAAAATATTTTTGAATTTGTTTTTGCTTTCAATGAAATTTTAGGAGTTGCGTTGTGTTTTACGGAATAAGACCCTAATTCTCGTATCTTTTTTTTTATTCTTGAAGTAGCATGAATTGATTTAAAATGATTCAAAAGTGTTCATTGAAAATGTGGCAAGGGCCTCTAAAAAGGATGAAATCTGTCACTCTAAGTGCACGCCGTACATATAAAAGCTGCTAACGATATCAACGTTTTAACAACTTACAAAAGCTGTTAAAGCAGTGTTGCCAAAAACAAAATGTAAGTTCTATTTCTAAAAAGGGTCAAAAAGTGTCACGAAATCGTTAAAAAGGATACAAAAGGGTAATTAAAAAATGGGTCATAAAAGGTACCAAGAGCGTCGAAAAAGGGTAAAATTGATACTTAAGTATCACACCTACACTCAATCTTTGTTTTTTTTTTATTTTATTTAATCAGTAATACAAAAGCCTTCTTGGCCAATTGAAAGCATTACATTATTTTGTTTGTGTATATAAATTATGTATTGTCTTGATTGATTTGTGCGCGAATATTATTTGTTGGTCTTTTGTTATCTCTCTGTTTTTGCTCTCAGTTAGTCTTGAAATAAACGGCTGTCTATAGTATTAGGCGTTGCAAGATGAGTCATTTTTGTTGTTTTCCCTGAAGAAATATTATTTTTAACTTTAGTCAGTAATGAATTGATCAACCCCTTTGGAAAATTGTTTTTCATTAAGATATCCTTTATTCTTTTCATATTCTTAGATTGAAATTTCACGTTGCTTATTTTTTTAACTTTGTCAATTATATTCATTGCCGTATCTATCTTTTGTTTCAGGGGTTGTGCTGAGTGAAAATTCATCAAGCGTCCAGAAGCAAATGTTTTCATATACCAATCTGTTATTATTTTTATTTTGTCGGAATATCTTGATATCCAGATATGGTATTGCATTGTAATTTTCCCTCTATAGGTTAGGTTAGGTTAAGAAGGGTTATGCGCCCAAGGGCACACTTCCACTCGGAGGCCAGTATGGTCCATTGTGAATGCCTTCAATTAAGAGAAAAAAAAAGAAAATACAGTAAAGAAAAGAATTATGAGATGGATCAAGAAAGATAGAAAGTTAGAAGATTTCGCGTAGAACTATTGCCCTCTCTACAGTCCCCTCAACAGAAACAACCGCACTATTTCCCTGACAACCCCCAGTAGATCAGCCGGACAACATCCAGCGATGCACCCAAGTTCGTCGTGAAACCTATCTCCTAGCCACTTCTGCCTGAGACCCTGCATCCTGTGACAATGGCAAAGTACATGCTCGATCGTCTCCAGCTCCTCTGAATCATCGCACATTCTGCAGAAGTCCGGTATGGCGTTGTCCCATCTGCCCGCAAAAGCCCTGACAGGACAATGACCCGTCAAGAACCCTATAAGCGTTCTAAGACTACTCCTATCCAATCCCAGTAGAACCCTGGTTGCCCCCGCGTCCAATCTTGGCCATAGTGCCCTGGATACCCTGCAATCCATTCTGTCCCCACAGGATCGGTTAACGTCATCACGGCATTTCTCCGTACCACCCCATAGTAATAACATAGTGGGGGCTTAATCCCCTGTCCCTTGCCGCTAAGTCCAGATTCGAACCCCCTCTCGCGAGTTCGTCAGCCACCTCATTTCCATCAACCATGCAGTGTCCAGGCACCCAACACAGTCTTACATTGAATGCATCCATGAGTCCACCAAGAGCATTCCTACACCGAGCTACCAGGCACGATCGCACCGTATAATTTGTCAATGCCCTAAGCGCCGCCTGAAATCGACGTAAATTGTAAATGTGTTCCAGTATCACGGGGAATCTGAATGACCTTTTCACCACGGTGTCCGCGATATTTACACCGGCAACAGTGCCAGTTTCCATCTTGGATCCATCCGTAAATACTGCCCGCGCCTCAAACAGTCCATTGGATCCACTCCAAATTTCCCTATCCATGAACTCCACTGGTGGTGTTGCGCCGAAGTCCAGGGTCATAGTCTTATGATCCGAAATTCCCTCGAGAATAATACCCTGATCAAGCAGACCCATCTCGTACAAAATTCTCGTGTGATCATCCCGCCTAGGTCTAACTAAGGAAGACTCGTAAAGCCTAAGTAAGTTCCTAGCAGCCACACTCCTCACGTAATGCTCAATAGGGGACAGATATAGTAGGATGTCCAGCGCAGCCTGCGGAGTGCTTCTCCTTGCGCCTGTGATGCCAAGAGATGTACTTTTTTGA
The DNA here is from genome assembly GCA_949318255.1 of Pollenia labialis. Classification (NCBI taxonomy): domain Eukaryota; kingdom Metazoa; phylum Arthropoda; class Insecta; order Diptera; family Polleniidae; genus Pollenia; species Pollenia labialis. The sequence goes on from OX439141.1 coordinate 61,319,746, forward strand.
ACCTTGCTGAGCATCTTCCTATAGCTATCCACTCCCAACGCACCCCACCAAACAGTCCCTCTCTAGAGTAAATTACAATTTGTTATGATATAAGTTAAATGTTTTCAATATTATGTCTTCGTCTTTATATTTTAGTATGACAAACAAATCATCTACATATTTTGTGATCAGTCTTATTCTTATATTGTTCATTTGTAGTTCTTCGAAACATTGTTCCATTAGGTGGTCCAATAAAATGGCGGCTACAGTCGGTGACAATGGGTTGCACATGTCCGTATGTCTGTTGGTATAATTTGCTATCATGCATAAAATAATTATTATCATTTAAGCAAAATTTGAGTATTTTCAGAAATTGTGTTCTTGGTATTTTAGTGTCATAACATTACTTATCGTTACCCAATAAAAAATGGAGCTTCCAACGAAGCAGGTTTGTAAGGGAGAAACATAAACGTTTCGCTTACCATTGCGCTATCGGCATTTTATATGGCGAGTTCCTACTTTGAAGCAATACATTTTTGATACATAAAGCGCATTATTTAGCGCATATAAAAATTGTTGTCTGTAACGATCGGCCTTACACACGAATGTTTTGATACAGTTATTTTTTAGTATTCTCCCTTACAAACCTGCTTCGTAGTAAAGGAATGCCGTAACACTTTAAATGTTATTTTTATTTATAAAAGTTGTTGAGAGTTCTTTCACTTAATTTAATGCATAATTGAGCGCTTATTTTTTTAAATGTACCATTAGTGGTTCGCAAAATGATAAAATTTTTTACTGGGTAGGTGTATATGTAGGTATGTTTGTAAGTAACGATACCACGTCCAATGATACAAGAATCTCATCATCGTCTAATGTAAGTGTATCCAGTTTTGTCTTTAATTCTAAAGCCTATAGTACACGGAATGTAAAAACCCACATGCGCATGTGGTTCTGACGTAATTTTGTCGACAATACAAAGCCATAATAGCAAGTTCGTGTTGTGTGATGACGACAAAATTACGTCAGAACCTCATGCGCATGTGAGTTTTTACATTCCGTGTACTATATGCCTTACGAGTTTTTTATATTAAATTTTTCGAGCATAACGTTTTTCAATATATCGACCCCTTTGCGCGAAGTTACAAATACCAAATTTTACAGGACAGCCATTTTTCTACTTTTCTCTGCTTTCACTTGCAACATCAAAATGAAAATATACATGTGTTTAAATAAGATAAGATAAGACGAAGTGGAATTCGCCTATAATATTTTGCCAGGTGACGTCTCTTTGAATGTGGAACAAGATTGCATCCAAAACTAAATTTCAAAAAAATTGGCATATACGATTATTTCGCGCAAAGGGGTCGATATGTTGATAACCCATAGCAGGGTATTCCTACCGATGATGATATTCGACGAAGTGGGTTACTAGGGATATGGATTTTACGGAAGTCGATGTCAATATTTTCTTACCATATCCACTTGTATATTCTTTTTTATATAAGTACCTAAGAATTTTGTTGTTAACATTATCAGGGGTGTGCTGGAAAACGCAAACGCAAAACGCAAGAATTTTAAACGTCGTTTTTTAAAAAGATTTCTGTTATAAAAGAATTTTATGACAAATATTAAACAAATATTTCCCTATTAAACAGGGTTTTAAACCAAAAATTATAAGAATTAGGTTTAAAGTTTACTAAAAACAACTTCCAGATTCATGCGTTTTGCGTTTGCGATTTCGAGCACACCCCTGTATATTAATGACCATGAAAGCCTGAATATAGGAAACTATATAAACTGTTGTGTATAAGCGGCTTTATATATAAAACGTTGTAAATAATATATGTAGATGTTGGCAAACGTGCTTATAATAATAGAACAACGAAATAATTTAATTTCAAATTATTTTATTGTGAGATTACTTAGAAACAAATAAATGGATTACAAAAATTAAAAAGAACCAAAAAAGAAGAAAAAAGGAAATTAAAAAAAAAACAAAGTTGCCAGATAAATTAAGAAAGCGAATACCATAACATAAACTATTTAGAGTAATCATAAAAGGTCGATCAACACTTATAATTACTTATTATTTATTTTAAGTTTCTAAACCGAAAGTACGCAGAGTTGAGCGAAGCATCGCAGTACATACTCCTAAATGTTCAAAAGATGACGTTTTACGTTCGCAAACATATCAGCAATTCATGCGTAACATGGATCAAATGATTGAGCTTTTAGATGATACGGAATCACCTAACTTCGAGTCCGGTTTGTAATAAATTATATGTAAACTAAAAACAAAGTTAAGTTAATTTTCTTCTAGATGACGTTGATGAAAATATTGAGTGCATTTCAGCCAAGATGTTAAATACCATGAGTAATGATGTAGCAAAACTAAAGGCCAAAAACGTTTTAGATTTAATACCAAAAAACAAGCTAACATTGCTAATAAACTACGCTATGCGAAACGTTTATTTAGCAAAAAATTATTCTGCAGGTCCAGTAAGTAATCTCTTTTTAGTTTAAACTTTATTTTTATGTTGAATGATTTAAAATATTTAGGACGATGAAGATGAAATATTTGACGATGAAGCTATGGAAAAAATACTAAATGCAATTGAGGCCTGTTTGCTTATTTGTAATATATATTCAACGGTGAATGACCTGAAATTTTTACAAGAAGATAATATATCTCTAATAATTAAGTTTATTCAATTTCAACTGAGAGAAACGATATTTCCATCATATGATTCTGTTTATACTGTAAAAAGTATGAAAAAGAACGATAATAGAAAAAAATCAAAAAACCACCAGAACCACAACCGTAATCTTCATCTACTTTATTCTAAAGTTGTTGAATTAATGAAAGTCTTTGTAATGTTATTTGACAAGTGCATTTTTGTTGACACTATTGTACTGCCACTATCTACACTTGCAATTGAACCATTTTTTGTTGATAACATCGATACGTTACAATTTGTATGCTTGGAGCTAGTTACCACGGTAAGTAATTCATCTAATTAATAATGTATAATCAAAGTTCAATTATGAATTATCTAAATAATGCGGTGTAAGCATTTAAACGAATTTTATGTATGAAAAAAGTAAGGATGTAGGAATTTTTACATGTATCAGCTAAATCTCAGGAGAAAGCAATAAAAAACAATGAGATTTTCTGTCTTAAATTTTATCTTTAATGCTTTTTGAGATGTCCTGTCATATCCTACTATCAAAAGCGTACTTATACATACAAACTTATGATCATGGAAACCGTAGGTAGGTAGGTAGGTAGAAAGGCTGGTGTGAAGTTTCCTCCACACCTTCACCCAGAGACCAATATGGTCCATTGCGACGCCTTAATTAGGATAGATAAGGTGAAAAAGAAAAAGGTAGATGAAAAAAGAGAATGACAGCCCGAGAATCAGAAAATAGATATAGAAATAAAGCAAAGACCAAACCAAAATTCACACTACGCGCGGACAGCGCCCCGTCTTCTCTCGCGCAGCCAGGTCATCCCCATTACGAATCCTATAAGACCCTCGAGTCCACACCCCGAGACGTCCCCTAACTCGCCCAGGAATCTACTGCCCAGCCACCTCAGCCTGCTATTCTGGAGCCTGGGGCAGTGGCACAGAATATGCTCAACCGTCTCCAGCTCCTCCGGGTCCTCACAACCCGCACACGTCCGATAAGTCGGATCCCATTCTCACCGCCATCCTGCCTATCATACAGTGGCCCGTGATAACCCCTATCAAGATCCTAAAACAGACCCTACTCTTGCCTAGCTGCGATTTCGAATCGGACCTCCTAAGTACCGGCCACAGTGTCCTTGATACCCGGCAGTCCATTCGGCTCCCCCAGGCCCGGTTGGTCTCATCCAGAATCCATTCCGTGATCCTTCCAAAGAGGAAGCCAATTGGAGGCCTAACTGCCTCCACCCGGTCAGGATCCTCCATCTCCGAGCCCTGTCTCGCCAACTCATCAGCCACCTCATTGCCGATCATGTTGGAGTGACCCGGCACCCAGCATAGCCTCAACGCATTTTCCCCTAAGACTCCCCCTAGAGCCCTCCTACAATCATCAACCAGCCTGGATTTCACATAACAGCCCCTCACAGCCATAAGAGCTGCCTGGCTATCCACATATATAGTGACCTCCGAGCCCCTATCAATGTTGTCCCTCATCAGTCCCACGGCCCTCAAGACCCCTAGAACCTCCGCCTGAAAAACACTGCAGTCGTCGGGAAGCCTATATGACATTCTGATGTTCAGATCCTTAATGTAGACCCCCGCACCCGTGCCCCTCATCCTCGAGCCATCAGTGAATATAGCAAATCCATCAAATAATCTGCTCCTACCCGACCAGCTCTCCCTAGTAGGCATTATTACCTCCGGCACCCGCCCAAAATCCACCCTGGTGCTCACGTAATCAGTAGAGCCGGGCAATCCCAGGCAGTAGCCCCCAGCCTCAATCTCACTAAGGATCCGCGCGTGACCCTGTGTGACAATCCCATCAATCCTAACTCCCTCAGCCTAAGAAGGCTCCTGGCTGCCATTCCCATCACATACTGCTCAATAGGCAGAAGATGCAGAATGACATCCAGGGCCGCCTGAGGAGTACTTCTCATGGCACCTGTCATGCCAATTGAAGCACACCTCTGAGCCTTAGACAAAAGGTTCCTTCGACTAGCCAATCTCAATGACTCCCACCAAACACAGCATCCATACGTAAGCATGGGTCTAACCACCGAAGTGTACAGCTACTACACTACTGACGGCCGGAGTCCCCAACTCTTACCTATTGATGATCTGCAAGCATAGTAGGCATTGAGGCCCCTCTTTAGTCTCTCCTGAGCATTCCTTCCCCATGACAGCTTGCTGTCCAGAAATACTCCCAGATACTTAGCACTATCCGATAGTCCAAGCTCCACACCTCCCAGTACCGGTAGCCTAAAATTCTCCACCTTGTACCTCCTAGTAAAAAAAACAAGCTCCGTCTTCTCCGGATTAACTCCCAGTCCCTTATCACTCGCCCATGCCGACAGTTCGCACAGCGCCCCTTGCATGACTTCGCTTATTGTCGGCAGAAACTTGCCAGACACCAATAAAACTACATCATCCGCGTAGGCCACGACTTTCCGTCCCATTCTGTCAAAAAGTCTCAGAACGACATTGACGACCAAGAGCCACAATAAGGGAGAGAGAACTCCCCCCTGTGGGGTCAGCCTAGTCACCAGTCTCTTCACGCGTTCCTTTCCCCAGTCCGAGTGAATAACCCTACTACCAAGCATCCTAGTTATCCATTCGACCAGGAACAGCGGAACCCCCAGATCAACCAGTGCCTGCCTAATAGCCTCTATCCTCAAATTGTTAAAGGCGCCCTCTATATCCAGAAATGCCGCCAAGGTGTATTCCTTGTTTCGCAATCCTCGCTCCACATAAGTATTTTATTTATTTATTTATTGATTCCATTTCCTGTACAACAAGACTGAGTCTTATATTTATAGTACAAGAACGTATTACGTTACAAAACAAACTTGATACAAGTAAATATACAAATATTAATATATAAAAAAAAACAAAGTTTAAAAATTATAAATTAAAATTAAAAAAGTAAAAGTTATTTAAAAAAATTGAATAAAAATTTTTTGAAACTATTAGCATTGCTGTTTAGTTGTTGACTTTGTGGAAGATTGTTCCAAAGACGAGCGGCATGTACATAAAACTGCCATTCAGATACAAGTAAATGATGTCGAGGTATTACAATATTTCGATTTCGTGGCGATTGAAAAAAACGTATTTTATGGAATATATATTTAGGTGTTTGAGTGTTGATTATTTTATGTAAAAAAGTAAGAGTGCGAATTTTTAGCAGACTTTCAAAGGATACTCCATAAAGATTATTGGCAACAGAGGAAACATGTTCAAACCGTCTTAATCCATACACATATCTTATTATGTTATTAAACAAGACATTCAATTTTCTCCTACTAACTAAGTCACAGCTTCCAAATAATTCACACCCATAGATCAAGCAAGGAATCAAGTATGATTTAGCAAGTAAGGCTCTTATTCTTAAGGGTGTGAAATATTGTGTGGACCAGAGAGCTCGTAACTTTACATAAGTTTGACCAACCAGTAAATTAACATGATCATTCCAGGTCAAATTGGCATTGAAAATGATACCAAGATTTTTCCCTCTGTTAACAATTTCAATTTTCTCGCCATTTAAAACAATATCCTCAGATATGGAGGGAATTAAGCTTTTTTTACATATAACAATGCATTTAGATTTGTGAGGATTTAAACAGAGACCATTTGCACTAGCCCAAAGGTAAATTCGGTTTAAGTCGTCATTTAGGTAGGAAATCCCCGAGGCAATATTTTGAACTGGGTTACTTAAAGTGAGCTGCACGTCATCGGCATATAAATTGATATTACATTTAGTGAGTTGTTTTGGAAAATCATTTACATATAATGAAAATAAAAGTGGACCTAGAATAGAACCCTGAGGCACTCCCCTAGTCAAGGATAAGCTATCCGACCATACATTGTTCACAAACACCGATTGTGTGCGTTCTGAAAGATAGGATAATATAAGTTTGGTTGACGTATTCGTAAATCTAAAAAAGTGTTTAAGTTTTCGGATGAGTATGTCATGATCTACCGTATCGAAAGCCTTAGAATGGTCAAGAAGCACCAAAAAATTTATATTTCCATCTTCCAATCCTTGCCGTATATTCTCACTTACTTCCACAAGAGCCGTTACACAGCTATGACTCTGACGAAAACCAGATTGTGTGTTGGATAGCAAACTATGAGTATTAATATACGTAATCATTTGTTTATACAAAAGTTTTTCCAAGACTTTTGATAGAAAACACAAGATGGCTATAGGTCTGTATTCTCCACTCGACTTAGGTAATGGCACAATTTTTGCATGCTTCCAGTTTAACGGGTAAATACCTGACATTATGATGGTATTAAACAAATGAGTAACATATGGCAAAATCAATGGCAAAAGTAATCTTATAAATTTTGGATTTAAGTTATCACTTCCTACTGCGTTTGATTTTATTAAAGAGCACGTTGAAAAAACATCATATTGAGTAACACAAGAAAATTGGAAGTGTTCTCCAATTATCCCGTTATCTGTATTTAAAGTGTCCGAAGAAAAATTGAAAAAAGAAGGATTTGCTTGGATAGCAGGAGTATTCCAATAGTATTCCAAGTTTGTTGGGAATTAATTGCATTACTAAAACGTTTGGTGTAATATTCAGTTTTTGCATACTTGATATGTTTGTTGACATTCTTCCTGGCAATGGAATATTGTATTTTAAGCTCAGAAGTTTTAAATCGCTTCCACCTGGCGTATGCCAAATCCCTCTGGTATATTGCATTCCTAACAGTATCCGAAAACCAAGGTTTTTGCCTACATGCTGTTTTTTTCCGTTTTAGTGGTACAGTTGAGTCAAAAAGAAAGAAAATATTGTCCTCCAAAAATGAAGATTGCTCATCAACAGAGGACATAAAATAGATATCACTCCAGGCAATATTTGATGAAGTGTTTAAAGTCCCGATAACTGAAACACTGTTCAACTTGCTGTACTCGAAAGTTATAAGTTAGAAATATCAGGTCATGTTTAGAAAAACATGGAGTTGATATCTGATCATACAAAGTAATGTTTACAATTTTGGACACAAAGAAAAGGTCAATCAGCGTGCCTGTTGTGGATGTATGGTGTGTCGGATTTACCATATTAACTGGGTAAAGACCAAACGCTAACATATTATCAGGGAGAGTGGTATCCATTAAGACATTAGAATTAAAATCACCAGTAATAACTATATCATCATATTCCGCGGCGAGATTTTCAAGGGTAGAATAGAGAAAAGTAAAAGGTATTCTGTTATTTGGCCTATAAACGCAACCAACTAACAGCGTTTTGCCAAATGATGCTACTTCAATAAAAATAAACTCAACCCCTTGCCCAAAGGAATAATTTGCAGCAGGTGACTTGCAGCAAATTTTGCAACAGATACCATTCCTTGCAAATATGGCAACACCACCACCATGACTTCCTCTGTCAGATCTAAAAACTTTGTAGCCATAAGGACATATACTATTATCGGATGTTGATGTCACCAACCATGTTTCCGAGACACAAATAATGTCAATGTCTGATTTTTCAAAGACTAATTTAAATTCATCGATTTTATTATTTAGGCTTTGGGCATTTAACCACCACATCATGAAGCGCACTCTCAACTGATCTACCCTTAAGATAGGCGTGTTGAGCGCCGCTGATGATGCCGGCGTCAATTTTCGTCCTCAGATATAGATCAATCAGTCTTTCCAGCGTCTTCAGAAGAAAAGACGATAAGCTGATTGGTCTAAAGTCCTTGGGTTTAGAGTGACCGGTTTTACCCGCCTTGGGTATGAAAACTACCCTGACCATTCGGCACACATACCCTAAACAGTTCCACCAACAATAGGAGCGATGATTTCCCGATATTCTGTAGCATCGCCGGAAAGATACCATCTGGTCCCGCCGATTTGTAAGACCCAAAGGTATTTACCGCCCATGTTACCCTATCCAAGGTGATCATATCCCCCACCGTTCCAATTTCCTCACCGCCTGAGCCCAACCCAGGGTCCACACACCCCGGAAAGTGAGTCTCCATAAGCAGACAGAGAGATTCAGAGCCCGATTCTGCCCATGAGTTGTCCAGTCTCTGAATAAATCCAGGGACTACTGGGTCCTTGGATAAAATTCTCCTGAACCTAGACATCTCATTGACAGACTCAACTGACTCGCTAAACCTAATCCACGAGTCCCTTTTCGCCCTTATATCCCTCTTATACTTCTTGTAACTCAATCTAAAGTTACTCCTATCCTCTTCCCTACGCGTATACTTCGCTCTATTGAACAGCCCTCTGACAGTGGACCTTAGGGTCCTCAACTCATCTGTCCACCATCTTGGCTGTGTACGTCTGCCCGGAAAATTCAGCGGACAGGATCGCTCATAGCTACTGGTTAGCACCCCCGTGAACATGCCCACCAGCCGCTCCACACCGGTCGGAGTCGACCCCCAATTCGGAGTAACTCTGAGGTTACTCTGCACCAGACCCGAAAAAGAATCCCAATCCGTCCTCCTCGGATTCCTATACGGACACCTTTTCGACCTCTCAAACACTAGCCTAAAGGACAGACGACTATGGTCAGAGAAGGAGAAATCCAAAGCCACCTTCCAGTCCTCTACTAATTCCCTACAATTCGTCAATGTTATATCTATCACTACCTCCCTATCCCTAGTTCTGAACGTCGCGACCCGTCGGCGTATTCCCCTGTTACAGATCAAAAGATTGCTGGCAATAATAAAATCAAACATAGACTCACCTCTTTTGTTGATGTCGGCACTACCCCATAGGGTGTGGTGTGCATTGGCGTCACATCCCAGTACCAGTCTCAAGCCATTTCTGCCTGAGTGCTCCACCAACTCGTACTTTCTCACCAGGTGGATCGACAGCTTCATATGGCAAGTATGCCGATGCTAGTGCCAGGACTGATCTGTCCCTGGCATCCCCTGTCACGACCGTAAAAAACATAAATTTGTGCTCAGTTCTCGCCAATATACAAGTTCGTACCTTCTCCTCCGAGCGGGATACGAACAAGGTATACCCCGTGACCTTTAATCCAACTACCCGGTTTTTATTAATCCAGGGCTCTTGGATTAAGGCCACGTCCACGTTGTTGTCAATGAGGTGGGTTGCCAATTCGGTTGAGGCCGCTTCACAGTGGTGCAAGTTTATCTGCACCACTTTCAGCCTCTTAGGGTCTATCATCTTTAGGAAACCTAAATCTAACAGACCCTAACCCGAATACAGCAACCTCTCCCATTGACTTCAGCTTACTTAGAGACTCTCGGTCTACTGCGAACCAGAAGTCTCTACCTTGGTTCTCCTTACAACCCAGTGAAGCTGTCATCTTCCACTGGCCTGTAAGGAGCCCGTTGTTCTGGTTGGCCAGTAACCCCAGTATGACCTCCACCGGTTTTATAGGTGGAGGTATCCATACCGTGACCACTGGCCTTAATGGCAACTCAGACGCGAGTATGACGTCCAATCTGGCTTCAGGACAAGCGATGCCACACCTGCCGATTGCAGCCTTTAAAAACTCAAAGGTTTTTTGGTTGCCGCAACTGACAGTTTTGACACCTCTTACCCAGTCAGCCCCTTTGAACGATACTTCGTCCGGCCTTCCCTTAACGCTAAAGATTTCGTCGAGTAGTTTGTCTTCTAGCATCTGCCATTTCTCGACACTGATCCTATCATCGGGATCCATACGATCAATGACAGCCGCTAGAATACCGTCCTTACCCGACGAATCCCTTAGCTTCTTTGATGTGGAGGGTTGGTCCTCTCTGGAGCCAGTCCTCCTAATGATCTCCTTTCGGGGATCCTTCCTCTTAGCCACTGGGGATTTTTGGCCATCACCAGACCTAACTCTCTTAAATACTCCCTTATTGGGGGCCTTAGCAGAGCTTTGTCGGTGATCACCGGATTTCCCTGCAGATGTTGACTGGTTTGTCTCAGTAACCCCTTTTGTGACTCCCTTTTGGGGGAGTTTGTCGGAGATTATCAAGGCTTTACCAGGTCCCGATCATGAGCCGAAATCATTGTAATTTCTTGCTCATCATCAGATCCCAGAGCAAGATCATCGAGTCTTTCAGAGACCCCTGTTCGAGGCGGGGAACCGACCGGGGGGTCCATCCCGTCCGTTTCTGTCAGTTCTGTCAGTAACTGACCTTCCTGCAGCAGAATATCCTTGTGAATACTCAGCCAATCGGCGTCTGGATCTGACACCGAAACTGCCGAGTTGCCAGATACATCCCCTGCATCGCCTCCTAGAGTCACGTTTCGTTTCTATTTAATTTGTCCAGATTTTTGGTCCCACGAGTATGCCGTATAAAAAAGGACCGTCTCGCGCAGTGACGGCTTGCACGGACTAGGCTAGAGTTACAACTTACCCTTGCCATCGGCGTCAGAGGGAAGCTGTTCGCGACCAGTTTCTTTAGCCACTAACTAGCCATTCAGGCCCACGGCACTGCTGTCAACCACCTTGACCTTAAAAGTGGGGGATATGGGAAATAAAGGGGGAATAGAAAGGATTTTAGGTAAAGGGATAGGGGGATGGATGGATGGATAACCCTTCGTCATGCTAGCCTTAAAGCATATGCCTTCCAACTTGTTCCGGCTAGAATTTACCGATTCAAGTTTATAGTTTTGTTTTTCTTAACCTACTTCCAACTACAAATAATGTTGAGAGAATTTCAACTAATTATAGGGGGAATGTAAGATGAGATAAACCCACTGTTTATTGTTGATGTGTTTTTGTTTAAACTTTGATATTATTACAAGTAGAACTGTTGCTATAATTCTTATACGTTTAACAGTTTTATTTGGTTTAATATCTTTAGTTTTTCTAAAATCTTTATGGATGAAGTTTCCTGATGATCTGGCCTAAGCAACCAGTGAAATGCGCATAGGAATAGCTTATCCCATCAACAATAAAATTTCAAGTGTTTTTATCAATAATAAAAACTGGGAATTAAGCACAAATAACAAAATCTTTTGAAAATTTAAATTTTGTATTCCCAAAAATTGAAATTACTTTTTGATAATTCATTAAATTATTTGTTCCAATATTTCGATATGCCTCGGATATCATTATCAAGGAATGAGTTACAGGTATATTTGCAAGAGACTTATTACTGTCTCTACATTTAATATTGAAGTTTAAATCGAAATATTGGAACAAATAATTTAATAAATAATATATTTATTTTTAAAAATAATTGGCCTCGAGCTCGAAAAAACTTTTTATTTTTAATTTCTTTACAAATTAAATAGCATAGAATAAACAAATACACGGTTGGACTTTTTGGTACTTTTTAGTTTGAAGTACTCGCAAAAAAACAAAATATTGCACAAATATGCAACAATGGTTAAATAGGTATTAAGTACATTATGGCCAACTAAAAGTCCTTTTTTATTTGCTTATGCATTTGGCAGACTTTTCGTTAATTTTTGACAGTTGCTTATGCTAATACATGCATGTTCTGGTTGGGCCTTAAGGTTTTGATGTATCTTAAGTTAGTTATTGACATAACTACCAAGCGTTCACTGCCGAATTTTTAAGGAAAATAAAGCAAATCTATTTTAAATCAAACAAACTACCAAATTTTCTTTTTATTTCATTTTTTCCGCCTTGCACGCAAACAGCATTTGTATTTTCAAATCACGGATATATTAGTGAAACAATAACTAATTAGGAGGGGTTTAGTACACTTAACACCCATATCAAATTAATTGATATTGCAGACAAATTAAAAAAAAATTAAAACGTTTTGCAAAATTTTTGTGATTTGGAATCAAAGTGGGATCTAAAAAAAAATTATGTTTTAAGTGTTTAATAATTTGTATGAGGTCTTTTATGATCAGTGATGAAATAAATATATATCTTGGAAACTCTAAAATCGAATTGGTTTAGTCTGTCAGAAATCTAGGAATTATTTTTAATAGCTCGCTCACCTGGACTGATCAAATAAACCAAGCTTGTGGAAGAACATATAGTATGCTAATAAGAAGTCTATGGTGTCGTAATCACTTTACACCACCTAAGATAAGAATGTTGTTACCTAAAACATACTTAATACACACTCCTTTACTCATCAGAAATATTTGCAAGCTGTAGCAGTAATGAATGAGCCTGTATATTTGTTATTTAAGTATTTGGCAAACTTAAACTTTTTGTAAAAAATGTCAAAACAATATGTAATAGAAGTCAAAAAAACATTATAAGCGTGTGTTCTTGTAACAAAAACCAAAAACAATTCAAAATGCTACAAAAAAAGTTCAGCTTAAACAGTAATTAGCCATTCGACAGTATGTATTCTAAATACTATAGTGTGTGAAAATGAGGTTTTGATAAAAACGCATTTAAAGTTATTTTACACCCTTTTAGAAACCAGAATCCACTCTTAAGTCCAAACCCGTTTTTTGACACACAAGGTCTCCCTTCTCTGAGAAGAAAGATGTAACCTCTGGAGATAATATCGAACTGGCGAAAAAAACAATTGTGCTTAAACGGCCCCAAAATGATAAGTTGCAAAGGTTCATCAACGTCACGACTTATTAATCACTTTTAATTAGTCTACAAGCTTGACATAAAGTAAAACTTGACTCTGTTGCAAGTAGTTTTCAAGAGACTTCAAATAATGTTCTAGCATATCTTCATGCTTAAAACTACACCATACCGGCAAAATGAACGATATGGAAAAATTCTTCAGTTTTATTTATTAAAACACCAAGAACTTATAACAAAATTGAAGGATGCAAACAATCTCATGGAAGGGTTTAAATTGTGATCGACGAATTGACAGATATTTCACACAAAAAGCAATTTCATATTACTATTGTTTCTACAATGCTGAAACAATAAAAATTTAAATATATAATCCTGGATAAAAAGGATTTGTTTGCAACTTTTCAAAAATATGGCTGAAGTTTACTGATTGTAGACTCGAGGGTCTGAAAGGATTCGTAATGGGGATGGCGTGGCTGCGCGAGAGGAGATTGGGTGCTAGGGCCGCACGTAGGGCGAACTGACTTTATTTACCTATCTATCCGTGAAATCTATCTTATGATTTCTCTAATTAAGGCGTCACAATGGAGCATATTGGTGTTACTGATTCATATAGACATGCTTATCCACCAACAAATTAAAACTCATTTAAAATAAATTTGAGAGAATATCTTAAATAATAAATTTAAAAATTCCTATAAACACCTATTAAATATTTGACGTCCTACACGTAACCACTAGTTTTCTTAAAGAATTGGTTACTTTTCAAAACGTTTTGCTAGAGCAAACATTACTTAACGGTTTCTTAACCCATTTAAGCCCAAACAAAAACTACTGGACAAAAACTAAAATATTTTTTATTTTATTATTAAATTCATTACATAAACAAAAAACCAAAAATTTTTTTTTTTTTTGAAATTAAAGAGGTGTTCCCACAGTGCACAGTGGTCACTTAACAAAAAAATTTTTTTTGATGTTATAGAAATGTCTGAACTTTTAATTTATCGATTATGCCAAATTGGCACAGCGGATGTAAATGGGTTAACTACATTATACATAAATACAATTATCATCTAAGTTTAGTAAATAAATAGTAATTGTTAAAAATAAAGCTTAAGTTTTGATTGTTTCGTCAAATATTTGTTAGGTCTGAACATACCTCAAGTCATATCTATGTATTTTGTTGGTTCCTTACCTTCGTTTTTATTCTAATTACCTTTTTATTAAAAAAACTAATTTGAATTTTGTATTTTTATGTATTCGAATTAAAACCGGTTAACCGGTTATTTTTAAAATGCTTAACCGCAAACCGGTTTTTTAAAAAAGCAACTATTCGGAATATTCGAAAACCGGTTATTGAAAAAAGTCGAATAATCGATATACACTACTTGCAAGTAATTACTTGCATGTGGAAACGTAGGGTAAACCTTAACCGCGTAACCAGTTATTATTTCAGTTAACTCAAACAAATATAGTCCACCAAAGGACAAGGTTTTAGTGTACATATTATTTTCGAACCGAAAAAGTCTGGGGTTTTGTAGTAGCAGCTAAGAAGGTTTTATTTGTGAAATGTCGCTTGATTCATTTTCAGCTGTACATTGAAATTATATAATAAGGGTCCTTGTGCAAATTTGCAATTTGAAAATATGGCGCTTAATATGTCAAATGCCATTGTTTACATTTGTTTGCAACTGAGCAAATATGCACTACAGTAGAATCGCAAAAAAGTTAACCAAAATGTCCCAAGGGTTTTTAACTTTTTCGAACTATTAACTTTTATAAGCGGGCTTAAATTTGAAAAATATACAATAATAAACATAGATCATTCAGAAATAACATACATACTAAACTCTTTTTAATGGCTTAGTTTTCATAATAACAAAAAAGAAACTCAGATTTTTCATCCTTTTTCGCCACAGCCTCGAGAATGTCAAACATTTTTTTTCTAATTTTTGGGATACATAATCCAACCCTATTAGTTTTCCCTGACTATCTTTATTAATTTTGTTTAAGTTCTCTACTTTCTGCTCATTTCCGATGTTGTTTTTTATCAAAACTTTCAGAAAAGTTAACTTTTTAGAGCGACGCAGGCACCATCGTGATTTCACTTAATGGAACGTTATGCGCAATAATTATTTGTGCGTAAACTTAACAACGTAAAGGCATTCACGTCAAAAATTACACACTCGTGAAAACGCAAATTGCAATTTCAGAACAACAACAGCATTGATAATTACTTATGCGAAATCATTGTCTACGTAGTTGTTATTGTATTTTTTCAAATTTGGTTTTTCGCCAGAGTGTAGTTAGGTTGGGTTCCATGGGCAGCTATCTACAGACAGATCACTGGGGTCCTTTATTGGTCCCTTTGTGATACCCAGCGCCAATGCCCATCCTATAGAGCAGTTACTCAGATGGCGTCACTGCAGAATCCAGCCACTTCTTCCTCCTAATGAAGAGAAGAAGCGATCTCAGTTCTATCCTGGATAGATCCTCTAGGCAGGCAAACACCGGTTTCCCCAGGTATTTTTCCCTAATACCTCGCAACCCAGGGCATTGACAGAGAAAGTGAAGCACAGTCTCCTCCTCCTCCTCGTCCTGACAACTTCTACAGTAGTCGTTAAATTCTAGACCCGTTATTTCAGCATGAGTCCCCACCGGCCAGTGCCCAGTCACAACCGATACAACTGTCCTAATCTGGTCCCTTTTGAACCTAAGTTGAGAGCTAGTTCTCCGTTCATCATAACCAGGCCATAAAAGCCTGGATATCGAGCAGGTAGACTCACTAGTCCACCGCATCTGCGCAACTCTATAAGACTCGCGCCTAATAAGTAATTTACAGTGAGCCATTGGAAGACCAACAAATTGATAAATGAATACGTCATCCATGCGACCACCTTGTTTGGCCAGCCCATCTGCCACTTGATTTCCAGTGCACTCCGAGTGTCCCGGTATCCATATAAGCGGTACCCTTGAATGTTTCGCAATCTCATTCAAAGACATCCGACATTCTACAGTTAACCTAGATGTCGTATAGACACCCGCTAGGGAAGCAAGAGCTACCTTGCTGTCAGTAAATATACGTATATCTCCCGATATGCGATGATACCTCAGCCAATTTTCCGCCCGCCTTGTAGCCGAGATCTCCGCCTGCAGGACACTACATCCATCTTGCAGACGAAAGGAAACTCTCACATCTAGTTTCTCTATGTAGAAACCTCCGCCAACTCTTTCACCCCTCCTCTAACCATCAGTATAAACCCCTAGGGTTAGTTCGTGAAGAGTACCCGCCAGCACATTGCCGTGCGCCATCTGTGTCACGAACCCCGCACCAGTGAAAGGCACCGGGCTGCAATAGTCCACCCCATCAGCGATAGTCGAGCATTTGATGATCCCGGCGTGTCCATAGTCACGGGCCGACCAACAGAGCGCCGCGTTCAGCCGTGTCACTGAGCAAAGAGCCATCTGTCTGGCCATGATGTCCAATGGGAGCCAGTTCAGTATCGTTAACAGCGCCCTCGTGGGAGTAGATCGCATTGATCCCGTGATCATCAACGCGACAAGTCTATGTACCTTCTCAAGCATTGCTCGGTACCTGCTCTTATCCAACGCAGGCCACCATACAACGACCTCGTAATACAGAGTCGGCTTTACTACAGCCTCAAAGATTCAATTGACACACCACGGGCCCATGCCCCAGTTTCTGCCAATTGCACCTCTACACGCATATATGGCAACTATTGTCCTTTCCACTCTCATCCGGACATTTAGTCCCGATGACAGCTTACTATCCAGAACCGCGCCCAGATACTTGGCACTGTGAGAGATCTGGAGCCCGGTTCCATTTAACCTCGGAAGCCTAAAGGGTTCGGTCCTGTACTTCCTTGTAAAGAGTAACCGCTCCGTCTTGGACGGATTGACACCCAGCCCGCATTATGCGCTCCAGGTGCAGAGTACCCTCAGAGCAGCCTCCATACACTGAGACATTATGTTCAGATGTCTCCCCGTGATGGCTACCGCAACATCATCAGCATACGCCACTGTTCTGATCCTCATGTTGTCCATCTTCGTCAACATGGTATTAATAGTCAAGTTCCACAATAGTGGGGTAAGAACCCCCCCTTGGGGAGTACCCCTGTTCACCAGTTTCTGAACACTGGTCTCACCTATCGTAGAGCAAATAAGGCTTCTCATGGATGTCACAATAGAGTCCGGGTTGGTTGACATTCGCCCTTATTCCATTTAGCGTCATCAATACGAAACGATAACGTTTGTGTCGATTCTTGCAAATCGGTATGCACATTGTCAATATCAATTTGTATCTATAAGCGTCGATGTATTTATGGTATGCCGTACGCAACGTTAACGATGGCATCGATATAAATTGACTCTGATTTTGTCGTCAGTCTTATTGGTGTCGAAAGAGTGTTATTCCCTTTTAAATTTTTAATAATCATAATGTTGAATTAAAAAAATGGAAAAAGAGCAACAAATCTACGCGAAAATTGCAAAAATAGCGAAAATTTTTAATATTTTAAACTAGCCATAAAATTGATTTAAAGTCCCTTAAACTATAAGGAATAGCAAAAATTCCATAAAAATTTCTAAATTAGCGGAAATTCGCGAATTTTAGCCATGTGTCTGATAGACGGAACTTTTCCTGTAAGTTTTGTGATTCTTTAGAGCTTTAACGATTTTTAATAAATAATAAACTTTTCTATCATACCGCTATTAGCAAATTTTTGCGAATTTCCGCTTATTTTGCCATTATTATCGAATATTTGTAATTTCTTATAGTCTTAGGAATTTTTATAAATTTTATGGCTGTTTTGAAATATTGAAAACTTTCACGAATTTTAGCAAATTTTTTTTTTGTATTTTTCCGACATTCACCCTTATCATGAATAAAATTTCACATGTAAATTTCCGAACGTGTGAACAGTTGGTATCATGAATAAAATTTGTTGTGGAAATTTCCGAATGTTTATATTTTTAAACTCCGAAAAAATAATTTGTGAATTTATTGTTTTACACACGATTGTTAACAGCTCACATGTGAAATATTTTTACAACTTATAAAGAAAATAATTCACAAAGAGTTGTCTGTCGGAAAAGGAAGAAAATGTAAGTTTTTATTTAAAATTAAAAAAAACACGTTTCAAATGCACAAATTTAATTTATTTCATTTAGCGATTCCAAATAGGTGTTAGGGTTTGATTATAATTTTGCAATTTTTCGCGAATTTTAGAAATGTTCGCGATAGAAGCGATTTGTTACTGTAATTTTTCTGATTATTTACAGCTTTAACGATTTACAATAAATAGTAGACTTTGACGTAATGCCGCTGTTTGAAAATTTTTGCGAATTTTCGCTAATTTTACAATTTTACCGAATTTTTGCCATTCCTTATAGTTTTTTGAACTTTTAATTCGTTTTATGGCTTGTTTGAAATATTAAAACTTTTCGCGAATTTTTTACAAGTTTTCAATTTTTTGCCAATGTTCCCGATTAAAGCGATTTTTTCCTGTGATTCTTTACAGCTTTAACGATTTTTAATATATAGTAGACCATGTCGCTGTTTGCAAATGTTTCCACATTTCCGCTAATATAAAAATTTTAACCGAATTATTGCCATTTCTTATAGTTTCAAAAACTTTTAATAAATTTTATGGCTTGTTTGAACTTTTCGCGAATTTTCGCTATTTTTGCAATTTTTTTTTTGTTATTTTCCGACACTGTTCTTTTAGCCCGTTTAGCGATTTCAAAAAAATTTTAGTGTTTGTTAACAAATTTTTTTTTGGTATTTTTCGCGAATTTTAGCCATGTCCACAATTTTTAATAAAAATTAGACCTTGCTATCATGCCGCTCTTAGCAAATTAGAGATATTTAATTCAAATATGGAAATAATTCCATAAATTTCCAAAAACACAGTTTTCTTAAATACATTAATTGTTTTTTGTTTACAACTCCGAATATATTGACAAAGGTTTGTTATTTTATTCACAGGGAATTCATGATACGAAATTAAAATCCATGTGAATTAAGAATTTCATTCGGAAATTTTCACATGTGGAATTCATGATAAGGGTGATTATGTTTTTAACCGATTAAGCGAGTTTAAATAAATTTTTGGGTTTTGTTTTCATGTTTGCAATCGTCGCAAATTTTAGCCATGTTCGCGAAAGAAGTGATTTTTTTAATGTGATTATTTACAGCTGTAACGTTTTTTAATAAATTTCAAATTTTGCTATTATACCGCAATTAGCAAATTTTTGCGAATTTCCTAATATTTAGCAATTTTTATGGAGCTTTTGCCATTTCTTATGTTTTTAGGGATTTTAAATCAATTTTATGGCTTGTTTGAAATATTAAAAATTTCGCGAATTTTCGCTATTTCTGCATATTTTCCGAATTTTTGCAATTTTCTCGTAACTTTTTGTTGCTCTTTTTGGCAATCGTCGCCGTTATAAAGATAGCCCCATATATAAACCGAAGTCTGTATTTTACAGGGCACAATCAATACTG
The DNA here is from genome assembly GCA_949318255.1 of Pollenia labialis. Taxonomy (NCBI): domain Eukaryota; kingdom Metazoa; phylum Arthropoda; class Insecta; order Diptera; family Polleniidae; genus Pollenia; species Pollenia labialis. Next base: position 61,339,398 of record OX439141.1, read on the forward strand.
TCGATTTATACGGGGCGAAAAGTTTAATGCCTTATGGCATTAGTAATTGTGAATTTTTTCAAATAAATCAAGCTTCCCTTTTTTAGAGCACAACATTTTTAAGAAATTAACATCAAATTGCATTTTTTTAATAAAAACTGTAAAAACGATAAACAATCGACATCGTTACACTTCTGTTATAGAATACAAAATTTGTATCGAATTGATGACGACGTCGATGAAAATTTATGTTGATGACGATGACGACGACGACGACGAAGTTAAATGGATAAGAGTGATTGTTGAAGGCTCCCTCAATATCGAGAAAGGCCACGAGTGTATACTCCAGAGTGTAACTTTCGACGTGAATACCTTTAGTGATTTTTTATTTGCATAATAAAATTTTGTATTTTTTATTTTTACTTTAGATATTTCGAAAGGAACACTATGATAAAATTCGAAGTAGCATTCTTGGCGATATATTGTCATCTATTGATCGCCTGCCATCATCCAAAAGGAATCTTCGACCATTTAAGCTAACAAATAATGGCGGAAACATACAAATGGTCACAGCTTTAGTGTTACAGCTAATTCAATGCGCAACAATTTTGCCAGATTCGGTGTGCTCAACTGAGAACATTAAGTCCGCCAAATGTGAGCAAAACGATTTGTCTAAAATAAAAAAACCAAACGTCGATGTTGTTGTTTTAAAAAAATATGACGTGGCGATAAGTATTGGAGGAAATTTTCTTACAACCTTTCTTAATAAATGTAAATCTCGTTCAAACGAAACGGATTTTCGCCCGCTTTTTGAAAATTTTATTCATGACTTGCTGTCGACAGTAAATAAACCAGAGTGGCCGGCTTCTGAATTACTACTTTCCCTATTAGGGACGATGTTAGTACGATATGTGTCGGACAAAACCATCGAACAAAGTATTCGTTTAGTATCTTTGGATTATTTAGGCATTGTTGCATCACGATTAAGAAAAGACACAGTGGAATCTCGATGTAAAGTAAATATAATAGATTCAATGATAAAATCAATAAAAGTCGAGCAAGAAAGAGAAGGTGACCTACAAATGATGAATGTAAGATTTACTTACACATTTATATAAAAAGCATACTTAACGTACTTTTATTTTCAGAACAAAATAAAACTTGATCCCGAGGAAGAGCGGACAGAATTTCTTCAAAAAATTCTCTTAGATTTTTTGGCTGTTAATGCCCAAGAAGAGAATTTAATATGGGATTATGCACGACACTTTTATCTAGCGCAATGGTATAGAGATATTATTTATCAGAGGCGAAAGGTAGCCGAGGGCGACAAAACATATGCTTCTAGGAAGAAAAGCAAAAATGTACAAAAGCATAGAAAAGGTAAGAGATATTTTAATTTAAACCCTTTTTTAATTAAAACAGAGAACACACACACAATTTTTTTTTTTGCAATATTATTTTTTGAATCTTCATACATTAAATATGAACTAACAATAATTTATCAAATCTTAACCTAATAATAACCTTTATTTTATGTCCTGCCAGTGCCAGACAAAAATTTTCTTCATCACGGGTTCTGTTCACTTATCAAGGAGTTTATCGCTCATCTAATTGGATAAGTGCTGCAGTGTCTCTTCTTCTTAAGCGAGTGTGGCCGCTATCATATAAAATATTTCAAACTAGTGGGTTCGGATGCAGTTCGAGCCTTTTTAAGTATTTTACTGCATATTTCGTAATCAAAGATCCTTGTGAATATTTGAGTTTTTAACATACCAAGGGGCAGCTGTGATTATTCGAAGAAGTTTATTTAGGCGCCTTTGAGTTTTTCGACATTAGAAGGCGAGGCAGTGCCCCATAACTGAATACCATAGCACCAGATTGGCTTTAAAATAGAGCCACTTAAAACAACCTTTGGGTTGTTAATAAAAAAATAAGGGTTGGGTCACCCATGGGACCCAACTCACCTTTTAAATTAAACACCGATTAATATTTTTAATTAAAATTATTTATTCAAATGATTATTTGTGTTCGCGTCCTAGAATTTACAACTCTATTTTAAAGCCAGGAGTTTCCAGTCGAGACTCAGAGCAGAGTTTCTTCCAATAAGCCAATAAATTTGTATGGCTTTTAGTTTCATTTGAGTTAATTTTGTCTCTATATGGCTTTTCGACATCAAACGGCGATCTAAATATATTCCGAGATATTTTACATGCGAATTTTGAGGTATTATTTGATTATTGATTCCCGACGCAGGGTCAATGGTTTATGTACGCATTTTTGCTCATTGACTTTTAACCTCCATTGTTTTAACCATATTTCCAGTTTAAATATACGATCCTGTAGGTAACGTGATGCTTCATGACGGTTTTTGTGCACGCTTAGAAAAGCTGTTTGTGTGTAGTTGCTAGTTGGCATGTCCGAAGTATAAATAAGGTATAATAGAGGCCCCAGAATGCTGCCCTGTGGGATTACAGCGCCAATTGGCTGAGGTGAACTAAAGAAATTTCCTTCTTTAATAATAAATTGACGACCGACTAAGTAGCTTTCTGGCAGCTTATGTGTGTTTGCTGGTAGGTAGGTAGGTAGGTAGGTAGAAAGGCCGGTGTGAAGTTTCCTCCACACCTTCACCCAGAGACCAATATGGTCCATTGCGATGCCTTAATTGGGATAGATAAGGTGAAAAGGAAAATGTAGATGAAAAAGAGAATGACAGCCCGAGAATAAGAAAATAGATATAGAAATGTAGCAAAGACCAAACCAAAATTCCCACTACACGCGGACAGCGCCCCGTCTCCTCTCGCGCAGCCAGGTCATCCCCATTACGAATCCTATAAGACCCTCGAGTCCACACCCCGAGACGTCCCCTAATTCGCCCAGGAATCTACTGCCCAGCCACCTCAGCCTGCTATTCTGGAGCCTGGGACAGTGGCACAGAATATGCTCAACCGTCTCCAGCTCCTCCGGGTCCTCACACAACCCGCACACATCCGATAAGTCGGATCCCATTCTCACCGCCATCCTGCCTATCATACAGTGGCCCGTGATAATCCCTATCAAGGTCCTGACACAGACCCTACTCTTGCCCAGCAGCGATTTCGAATCGGACCTCCTAAGTACCGGCCACAGTGTCCTTGATACACGGCAGTCCATTCGGCTCCCCCAGGCCCGGTTGGTCGCCTCCAGAATCCATTCCGTGATCCTTCCAAAAAGGAAGCCAATTGGAGGCCTAACTGCCTCCACCCGGTCAGGATCATCCATCTCCGAGCCCTGTCTCGCCAACTCATCAGCCACCTCATTGCCGATTATGTTGGAGTGACCAGGCACCCAGCATAGCCTCAACGCATATTCCCCTAAGGCTCCCCCTAGAGCCCTCCTACAATCATCAACCAGCCTGGATTTCACATAACAGCCCCTCACAGCCATAAGAGCTGCCTGGCTGTCCACATATATAGTGACCTCCGAGCCCCTATCAATGTTGTCCCTCATCAGTCCCACGGCCCTCAAGACCCCAAGAACCTCCGCCTGAAAAACACTGCAGTCGTCGGGAAGCCTATATGACATTCTGATGTTCAGATCCTCGATGTAGACCCCCGCACCCGTGCCCCTCATCTTCGAGCCATCAGTGAATATAGCAAATCCATCAAATAATCTGCTCCTACCCGACCAGCTCTCCCTAGTAGGCATTATTACCTCCGGCACCCGCCCAAAATCCACCCTGGTGCTCACGTAATCAGTAGAGCCGGGCAATCCCAGGCAGTAGCCCCCAGCCTCAATCTCACCAAGGATCCGTGCGTGACCCTGAGTGACATTTCCCATCAATCCTAACTCCCTCAGCCTAAGAAGGCTCCTGGCTGCCATTCCCATCACATACTGCTCAATAGGCAGGAGATGTAGAATGACATCCAGGGCCGCCTGAGGAGTACTTCTCATGGCACCTGTCATGCCAATTGAAGCACACCTCTGAGCCTTAGACAAAAGGTTCCTTCGACTAGCCAATCTCAATGACTCCCACCAAACACAGCATCCATACGTAAGAATGGGTCTAACCACCGAAGTGTACAGCCATCCCACTACTGACGGCCGGAGTCCCCAACTCTTACCTATTGATGATCTGCAAGCATAGTAGGCATTGAGACCCCTCTTTAGTCTCTCCTGAGCATTCCTTCCCCAAGACAGCTTGCTGTCCAGAAAAACTCCCAGATACTTAGCACTATCCGATAGTCCAAGCTCCACACCTCCCAGTACCGGTAGCCTAAAATTCTCCACCTTGTACCTCCTAGTAAAAAGAACAAGCTCCGTCTTCTCCGGATTAACTCCCAGTCCCTTATCGCCCGCCCATGCCGACAGTTCGCCCAGCGCCCCTTGCATGACTTCGCTTATTGTCGGCAGAAACTTGCCCGACACCAATAAAACTACATCATCCGCGTAGGCCACGACTTTCTGACCCATTCTGTCAAAAAGTCTCAGAACGACATTGACGGCCAAGAGCCACAATAAGGGAGAGAGAACTCCCCCCTGTGGGGTCCCCCTAGTCACCAGTCTCTTCACGCGTTCCCTTCCCCAGTCCGAGTGAATAACCCTACTACCAAGCATCCTAGTTATCCATTCGACCAGGAACAGCGGAACCCCCAGATCAACCAGTGCCTGCCTAATAGCCTCTATCCTCAAATTGTTAAAGGCGCCCTCTATATCCAGGAATGCCGCCAAGGTGTATTCCTTGTTTCGCAATCCTCGCTCCACATAACCCACCACATCATGAAGCGCACTCTCAACTGATCTACCCTTGAGATAGGCGTGTTGAGCGCCGCTGATGATGCCGGCGTCAATCTTCGTCCTCAGATATAGATCAATCAGTCTTTCCAGCGTCTTCAGAAGAAAAGACGATAAGCTGATTGGTCTAAAGTCCTTGGGTTTAGAGTGACCGGATTTACCCGCCTTGGGTATAAAAACTACCCTGACCTCTCTCCACCCTCTAGGAATGTACTCATTCAGCACACATAACCTAAACAGTTCCACCAACAATATGAGCGATGATTTCCCGATATTCTGTAGCATCGCCGGAAAGATACCATCTGGTCCCGCCGATTTGTAGGACCCAAAGGTATTTACCGCCCATGTTACCCTATCCAAGGTTATCATATCTCCCACCGTTCCAATTTCCTCACTGCCTGAGCCCAACCCAGGGAAGGGGTCTCCACCAGCATCACGTTCCCCCAACCCAGGGTCCACACACCCCGGAAAGTGAGTCTCCATGAGCAGACAGAGAGATTCAGAGCCCGATTCTGCCCATGAGTCGTCCGGTCTCTGAATATATCCAGGGACTACTGGGTCCTTGGATAAAATTCTCCTGAACCTAGACATCTCATTGACAGACTCAACTGACTCGCTAAACTTGATCCACGAGTCCCTTTTCGCCCTTCTTATATCCCTCTTATACTTCCTGTAACTCAACCTAAAGTTACTCCAATCCTCCTCCCTACGTGTTTGCTGGTAAATTTTGCTTCAATTTATGTAATAAGCCTTCATGCCAGACTTTATGAAAAGCTTGAGAAACATCGATGAAGAGAGCGGAACAATATTTTCTTTCTTCAAAGGCTTTTCTTATGGCATTTACTATACGATGGGTTTGTTCAATTGTGCTGTGTTCTCTTCTAAAGCCGAATTGGTGGTTAGGAATACATCTATTTTCACTTAAAATTGGAGTTAATTTTGACACTAACAGCCTCTCAAACAGCTTTGATATATTAGAAAGTAATCTTATAGGCCTATATGACTCAACTTTTGTGTGATCCTTTCCTGGTTTAGGTATCATGGTGACTAAGGGGCTTTTTTGGGGTTTAATTCACAAACACCCTTTTCGATTTCTCTTATCTCAAATCTTAGAGATCTTAGAGGTGGTAACTCGACCGCAATATCGTGAGATATATTTGGGGTAAATACGTTTTTTAAACGATTAACAAACATATTTCCCTTTTCGTTATCATTTCCTGCCCAACTTCCGTTCAAATTTCTTAATGGTGGCTTAGAGACAACTGGCCTTTTTAGATTTTAAGCTGCACGCCATAATGAGTAGTCTGATTGCGGAGTTGCATCAAGTTCCTTAAGATATTTTTGCAGAGAGGCCGTTTTCTGAGTCTGTAGTAACTTTCTAAAGGTACGGTCAGACTAATGAAATATTTGACAAAAATATTTGTTCTGATATTTGCTTCAAACTGTGTGAAACAAAAAAATATTTTGTTTGATGTTCAAACTAAGCTCAAATATTTGACAATTTTTGTTTGTTGAAACAGTTGGCAAATAGTGTCAAATAAAATAAATTAATTCATGTTTGCCATGCGTTCAGACTAAAACAAATATTTGCATCAAATAAATATTTAATGAAAGTGTTCAAAAATAAAAATATATTTCACAAATAGTAAAATTTCGTGCAGAAGCCTAATTATTTGTTTTATTCTGTGGAGCAGCATCTATTATATTGTTAGAACAGGAGTATGTAAAAGAAAAACAAAACTGGAAGACAAATGGTTAACGGAAACATGGCTTAGATTGGCGAAAAATTGGTAACAACCCCTAAAATATGGTTCGGTTAAAAACAAAATGTCGGGAAAAGAACAACAAAAAAATGTTGCAAAAACAGCCATAAAATTGACTAAAAGTCCCCAAAAGTATAAGGAATGGCAAAAATTGGGTAAAAATTGCTAAATTAGCAAAAATTCGCAAAAATTGGCTAATAGCAAACCCTAAAATTTATTTGAAATCGCTAAATCGGTTAAAAAAAACAAAATGTCGGGGAAAAACCAAATAAAAAAATGTTGCAAAAATAGCGAAAATTCGCGAAAAATTGATATTTCAAACAAGCCATAAAATTGATTAAAAGTCCCTAAAAGTATAAGTAATGGCAAAAATTCGGTGAAAATTGCTAAATGAGCAAAAATTCGCAAAAATTGGCTAATAGCAAACCCTAAAATTTATTTGAAATCGCTAAATCGGTTAAAAAACAAAATGTCGGGGAAAAACCAAATAAAAAAATGTTGCAAAAATAGCGAAAATTCGCGAACAATTTTAATATTTCATACAAGCAATAAAATTGACTAAAAGTCCCCAAAAGGATAAGGAATGGCAAAAATTCGGTGAAAATTGCTAAATTAGCAAAAATTGGCTAATAGCGGCATTATAGTAAAGTCTAAAAATTATTAAAAATCTTTAAAACTGTAAAAAATCCGAAAACTTAAGGAAAAATTGCTTCTATCGGGTACAAGGCTAAAATTATTTGTCGTTGTTTGCTCTTACAATTTTTTTGTAATATGAAATAAATGTTTGCTCAAAAATTACTTAAATATTTGATTTTTTGTGTTCACACTATGTTCACATTGGACAAATATTTGTTTGCCGGCAAATACTTTTATTTGCTCAAAATCAGCTGTTATTTTATTTGACACTCAAAAATATTTTGTGTTCAGACTACGTTAGTGAAATATTTGATGTTTGCTATCAAATATTTCATCAGTCTGAACGTACCTTAAGCCTTTTTGTGCACTCTTTTAATAAACTCTTAAGTTGAGGGGATCTGTGCAATTGCCACTCTCTTCGAGCTCTTCTTTTTTCAGACAGGAGACGCTCAACATCTGCGGAATAAATTTTAATAATTTTAGTTTTTTTCTGGGTAATACTGGAATGTTGCATATAGTGTCAGAAAACTGTCAAAATTAAGAATAGCGCGATCTATGTATTCCGGTGTACTAAGCGGAATATTTTCTGTGCAATGGGTGCTGAGATATTTTTTATATTTTAGCCAATTGATTTGTGTAGCTGGCGTCGCTAAGTAACCAGATGGAGATACAATTATATTGGGGTTCATTAAAGTAACAAATGTTGGTGTGTGGTCGGAAGATAATTCTAAGGAAGAATCAACATAAATCGTTTCTAAGGGGATGTTTTTAACCACGCCAAAATCGATGACATCTGGTATTTTTTGCTGATCAGTAGGCCAATATGTTGGTTTTCCGCTCGCTATCACATACAAATCCATTTTAGAAATAGTATTAAATAGAACACGACCCTTTGGTGGTATAAGTCGGGATAAACAAAAGGTATGCTTAGCGTTATAATCGCTAGTGGCCAGGAAACAGTGTCCTAATGATTTAAAATATTTATAATATTGGCCTTCTGATATTGAATGTCTAGGTGGGGAGTATAACGATGATATTACTAGGTTTCTATTTAATTCTTCAACGCAAAGGTTTGTTGCTTGAAGATAATCTTCACGATGATCACCCATTAGGTAGTGTTTGTCTCTGGTTTTTATTAAAATGACAGAACCTCCACAAGCTCTATCTCGAAGGTCCTTTGTATCATATAGTATATAACCATTAATTTTAAACGTATTTCTTGAGGTCAAATGAGTTTCAGAAACCATCATGACATCAATTTGTTAGGTTAGGTTAGGTTCAGAAGGGTTATGTGCCCAAGGGCACACTTCCACTCGGCGACCAGTACGGTCCATTGTGAATCCCTTCAACATGAAGAAAGATAGATAAAGAAGATAGAAAAAGAGAAAGGTTAAGAAAAGAAGTATGAGGTGGATAGAGTATAGAAAATAGGAAAGTTAGTAGTTACAGTGAAGAACAAATTCCCTCTACCGTCCCCTCAACAGAAACAACCGCACTATTTCCCTGACAAACCCCAGTAGATCAGCCGGACTACATCCAGCGATGCACCCCAGTTCGTCGTGAAACCTACTTCCTAGCCACTTCTGTCTGAGACCCTGCATCCTGGGACAATGGCAAAGTACATGCTCGATCGTCTCCAGCTCCTCCGAATCCTCGCACAATCTGCAGAAGTCCGGTATGGCTTTGTCCCATCTGCTCTCAAAAGCCCTGACCGGACAATGACCCGTCAAGAACCCTATAAGCGTTCTAAGACTACTCCTATCCAATCCCAGTAGAACCCTGGTTGCCCCCGCGTCCAATCCGGGCCATAATGCCCTAGACACCCTGCAATCCACTCTGTCCCCCCAGGACCGGTTAACGTCATCACGGAATTTCTCCCGTATCACACCATAGTAGTAACATAGGGGAGGCTTTACCCCCCTGTCCCTTACCACTAAGTCCAGATTCGAACCTCTCTCGCGAGTTCGTCCGCCACCTCATTTCCCTCAACCATGCAGTGTCCAGGTACCCAATACAGCCTCACATTGAATGCCTCCATGAGTCCACCAAGAGCATTCCTACACCGAGCGACCAGGCACGATCGCACCGTATAATTCGTCAATGCCCTAAGCGCCGCCTGACTATCGACGTAAATTGTCACCACAGATCCACCCACGATGTGTTCCAGTATCACCTCCGTCGCCCTCCAGATCGCTAGGATCTCAGCCTGGAAGACACTGCACTCATCGGGGAGAATGAATGACCTCTTCACCTCGGTGTCCGCTATATATTCACCGGCACCAGTGCCGGTTTCCATCTTGGATCCATCCGTAAATACTGCCCACCCCTCAAACAGTCCATTGGATCCACTCCAAACTTCCCTATCGGGGAACTCCACTGGTGGTGTTTTGCCGAAGTCCAGGGTCATAGTCCTGTGATCCGAAATTCTCCCGAGAGTAATATCCTGATCAAACAGACCCACCTCGTACAAGATTCTCGTGTGATCATCCCGCCTAGGTCTAACCAAGGAAGACTCGTAAAGTCTAATTAAGTTCCTAGCGGCCACACTCCTTACGTAATGCTCAATAGGGGACAGATATAGTAGGATGTTCAGCGCTGCCTGCGGAGTGCTTCTCCTTGCGCCTGTGATGCCAAGAGATGCACTTCTTTGAACCTTGCTGAGCATCTTCCTATAGCTATCCACTCCCAACGCACCCCACCAAACAGTGCATCCATAGGTAAGTATAGGCCTAACAACCGATGTGTAAATCCAGTTTACCATATCCGGCCTCAGACCCCAGTTCTTACCAATGGAGTTCCTGCATGTGTAGTATGCATAGAGTCCCCTTCTCATCCTTTCCTGAGTATTTCTCTTCCAAGACAGTTTGCAGTCCAGAAAGTTACCCAAATACTTTGCTCCGTCCGATAGAGGTAACTCGACGCCATCTAGCACTGGCCTCCTAAATTCCTCTATCCTATACCTTATGGTAAATAGCACCAGCTCAGTCTTCACAGGATTACCACCCAGTCCCCTATCCTTCGCCCAAGCCGAGAGTTCACCTAGCATCACCTGCATAATTTCCCCGATCGTGGACAAAAATTTCCCCCTGACCAGCAGAACTATGTCGTCCGCATAGGCAACAACTTTCCTACCCATAGAATCAAAGGACCTAAGAATCCCGTTGACCGCAAGCAACCACAGTAGAGGTGATAGAACCCCCTTTGTGGTGTCCCCCTGGGAACCCTCCTCCTTATCACATGATACCCCAGGCCCGAGTTTATAATCCTACTGCCAAGCATGCAGACTATCCACTCCACCAGAAAGTCCTCCACTCCCAACTCCAACAACGAATCTCTAATCGCCTCAATCCTTATGTTATTAAAGGCTCCTTCTATGTCCAGAAACGCGGCGAGAGTATATTCCTTATGCCTCAGACCGTGCTCAATACAACCCCCCACCTCATGTAACGCGCTCTCAACCGATTAACCAGCCTTGGCTATAAAAATTACCGTAACCTCTCTCCACCCCCCAGGCAGATACCTCCCACTGAGGCACTTCCTGAATACATTCACCAGCAGAAGTGATGCATCATCCGGAATGTTGCAGAGCATGGCCGGAAAAATGCCGTCCGGACCCGGTGATTTATATGGGTCGAAAGTATTGACCGCCCACGCCAGCTTCTCTCTTGTGACCATTTCCTCGACGCAGGCGGAAGTATAATCCGATGTCATGGACGTCACGTCCCATTGACCATCTTCCATACCTCCGGTTTCCCTGCACCCGGGAAAGTGCGTCTTCATAAGTAAGGTTAGGGTCTCAGAGCTAGACTCAGTCCATGAGCCGTCATTCCTTTGGATGTAACCAAGGGCCTTAGGGTCCTTGGATAAAATCCGTCGAAATCTTGACAACTCGTTGACATTATCAATGGATGCACAAAATTGCCTCCATGATAGTCGTTTTGCCCTTTTCAGATCCGCCTTATACCTGTTGAACTGCACCCTGAGGTTGTTCCAATCCTCTGGTGCTCTGGTAAGCTTGGCCCTATTAAACAGTCTCCTAACCGTAGACCTTTGAACGTGAAGTTCCCTGGTCCACCATTTGGGCTGTTTACGCCTACCCGGGAATGTAACCGGGCAGGACTGCTCATAGCTTTCCCTTAGAAGATGAGTGAACTTGTGCACAACACCCTCCAGATCAGTCGGCAGCAAGTCGCCCAAGGCCCTTTGCGCCAATCCAATTCGGACTCTTTCCTTAAAGGAGTCCCATTTTGTCCCCCTAGGGTTCCTAAATGTAGCAACCCCAGGTGGGTCAAAATTCAATGTGAAGGTAATACGGCTATGGTCTGAAAATGTACAGTCGTTGCCACCCTCCAATCAACAACAAGTTGTTCGTCACGGTTCACCAATGTCAGATCTATCACTGCCTGTCTATATTTATTTCTGAACGTCGGCGTGTTACCCATATTACAGATAATAAGATTGTTAGTAGTTATAAAATCAAACATTAACTCACCCCTTTTGTTTATGTCTGCACTCCCCCATTAGCTATGATGAGCATTGGCATCGCAGCCAAATATAAGGATTGCACCCTTCCTCCTTGCATATGCCGTCAGTTCCCGCACCTCCGTGCCAGGTGGGTCCAACGCCTCGTACGGCATATACACCGAAGCCAGTGTAAGAGTACGTTTACCTTTGGCTTCTCCATTTCCTACGGTTAAATCACCGCACCTGAAAGAATGAGATATGAGAAAATTCAATTCATTCCTCGCTAATATACACGTTCTTACCTTGTCCTCCGTGGACGTGACAAACTGAGTGTATCCCGCAACCCCTAAACCGCAAACCTTATTTTTATTAATCCAAGGTTCTTGGATTAGGGCTACGTCCGTCCGGGTGCTGGTGAGGAAGGTTGCTAGTTCGGTTGAGGCTGCTTCACAGTGGTGCAGGTTTATTTGCACCACTGACAACCTCTTTGGTCCTGTCATGTTTCGGATACCGGAACCTGACGTTACCTAAACCAATCTTAACTACCCCCCCCCCCCCCCACCTCCTCCAAGAATTCCAAGGACTTCCGATCCACCGCGAAGCGGAAGTCCCTACCGGTGTTCTCCTTACACACCAGTGGGGTCACTAGCCTCCATTGGTCGGTAAGAAGCCTGTTGTTCTGGTTGCTCAATACTGCCAATATAGTTTCCACCGGGCGTACGGGTGGTGGAATCCATACTGTCACTATGGACCTAATTGGCAAATCGGAGGCTTGTATTCTTCAAACCTTGCGCCCGGGTTAATGTCGCTGCATTTTTCAATTGTCGTCCTTAAGAATTCCAAAGAATTCTTGTTACCACAATTGACAACTTTCACTCCCTTAACCCAGTCCGCACCATTGAAGGATACGTCCTCCTCTTTACCCTTGAATGCTACCAGCTCGTCGATAAGCCTAGCCTCCACTAACTGCCATAGCTAGGCACTGATCCTCCCATCCGGATCATTCCGATCGATGACAGCTACTTGCAGATGACCCTCCAGGCTCGTCGACTTCTTCAGTCTTTTGTTCGATGATGTTCATTTTTATGTTGGCGGATGCCGTTTGCGTTCCAAAAACAAATTTTTAAACAGTTCATTGCTTGTTAAGTACAGCTTGCAATAACATTGATTGCATTCTTAGAATTTCCTGCATCATATTACCCAATGTTTCCATGTTTTTTTCTAAACGATTTAAATTAGAAACTGGAGTTTCATCATTACCTGGCGAGGCACCTTGCATTGGCTCATGGTTTGATTTCAGGACGTAAGCGTAAGTGGTTCTGTTATTACCAGGCTGGGGGGCTTTAATTGCATTTGTGTTTACTTGGTTTGCAACCTGCATTTGAGGGGTATTTGTTTTCGGTCCAACCGTTTGCTTAACGATATTATAAACAGGGCATCCTCTATAATTGGCAGTGTGATTACCGCCACAGTTGCTACATTTTTTTACGTTGGGGTCGGTTTTAGACTTTTCGCAAGAAACTGTAGCGTGTAGTTCACCACATACTACGCAAACAGGGGGTAAGTAGCAGTATGTCTTGGTATGGCCAAATTCTTGGCAGTTTAAGCACTGAACAGGTCCATTTTTTTGTGCGGCTTCTCAATTGTGATTTTCCTGTATCTATATATGAGCAATTCCATATGAAAGCGATCACCTTTTGGACGACCCCTCTCCGATTTTAAAATAAATAGTCTCAATCGATTGCCCAGCAAAAAATAATGTACCTACATTTTTTTTTTTTTTTATAGTGACTGGTTTAGTGGTGGTGTACACCACTGTCATGTGACAAAATTGAAGAATTCTTCATAAGGGACCTCATTGAAAGTTGTTTAAAAAACTACTAAAGCGATCGCAACGAGTGATAGCTCGTTGGAAAGGTATTGAATCAGGCTTTAATTGAAAAATAAAATTTTCCTAATTTTTCTTAGAAATTTACCTTTAAATTTTCCCATGAAAATTAAATTTTCCGATTTTCCACAGAAGCTCCTAAATTTTCCGGCTAATTTTTTTTTTTTTAATCCTTATAATTTTTGCTTCAAGAATCAGCAATAAAAAAATGGGCCCGAATCCTTGTTTGGACAGAAGAAGAGCATTTAAGAGACCACCTTGTTAAAAATACATTTTAAAAATTATTTTACAGTTAAAAATACATTTATGAAGAAAAAATCAATTTTTTTTAAGAGCCCCAAGTTGAGTGTGTAGTGAATATGGTCTGCCTGCCTTCACAAGATCGGCCATAAATCCATGGATAATAGCAGCAGTGGCATGAAATGGCACACCAAACCGACTGAGGCTACAGGTCATAAAATGTTTTGTTAATTTTTTAAATTACCAGGTAATAAATATTTCGCCTAAAATGACACGTGCAGAAACAAGACATAAAACACGGATTTTCCATAAATATTGCGAAATATTTATTACGTGGTAATTTAAAAAATATGCAAAACATTTTATGAACTGTGGTCGGCTTATTGGCAGTAACCAATTAAGTCCCTCTTTAAAAAACATTTTATGACCAGTAGTTCACGCAAATTTTCCTATTAAAGAAAAGCAAATATCGCTTATTTTTTTTACCTATTTTTTACCAAAAAATAAATATAAATACTTCACACACTCTGAGTCCTTTGAATGAGGCTATTACCACTTTAGGTGAAACGCCTATTAGAAAAAGAAAGTTGCGAAGTGAAACATACAGGAAAGAAAAAAAAGGCAAGGTTATGAGTGCAATCGCGACAATATTTGGTGAAGGCTCTGATAACGAATGCAGTCAAGCAGATGACGTTGATGACGGCAAACAAATGATTGAGCAGTTGAAAAGAAAATTCAATTTAGCGACCACTTTTCCGGATAAATATCTCATTTTATCTGTGCTGCCTTAATCATGGTCTATACGCAAGATTTCTGAACAGTTTCAAACATCTTTTTACATCGCGAGAAGAAGCAAAGAATTAGTTCGACAGAAGGGTATATTGGCGACTCCCACCAAGAAATTTGGCTCAAGGACCCTCAGCGAAGCAACGGTGAAATTGATTCAAGATTTTTACTGCAATGATGACAACAGCCGCGCCTGCCCAGGTACACGTGACTATGTTATCACACGTGAAGATGGAGAAAAGGTACACAAGCAGCGCAGATTATTATTATGTAATCTATCCGAAGCATACCATCAGTTCAATGAGAAATACCCAGCAGAAAAAGTGGGATTTTCTAAGTTTGCCATCCTACGACCAAAAGAATGCGTGCTGGCATTAGACAGGCACGGAACGCATTCAGTCTGCGTTTGCATGTTTCATCAAAACATCAAATTAATTTTCTTTCCATGCAAGAAATTGAAAGTATTTCACGGTGAAATTGAAACATATAGTCGAAGTCGTTGTGCGCATACCCCACGGAAAATTGTCATCTATCCAAATGCGACAATTGTCCGAAGATTGACGAGCTAGAGCAATATTTGGCGGAAAAGTTTGAACAGCTGTTAATTCAGGAGGTGCATTTCAAACAGTGGATAATTAGCAGCGGCAGATGTTCCCTTGAGACCGTGGTAAAGCAGATTCCGGAATTCATCGAGGAATTCGGATTCAAGTTGAATGAACTGAAGGCGCACCATTTCATATCCGAGATTCAATCGAAATTTCTAAAGGAAAGTAAGGAGAAATTAGCCCAAAATGAATTCATTGTGATAAGCGACTTTGCCGAGAATTACACTTTTCTCGTTCAGGATGAAATTCAGGCTTATCACTGGGCAAACGACCAGTGCACGGTGCATCCTTTTTGCATTTATTTCAAAAACGAAGATAACGAACTACAGACCGTAAGCCTTGCTGTTGTCGCGGAGAGTTTAGCTCATAATTATGTGTCCGTTTATTTATTTCAAATGAAACTGTTTGAATTCTTAAGATCAAAATTCGATGCAATCGACAAAGTAACGTTTTTCTCAAACGGCGCGGCTTCTCAGTACAAGAATAAAAAAAATGTTTACAATCTTTGCATAATTGAAGAAGAACAAAACTGCAAGGTCGAGTGGCACTTTTTCGCGACGTCCCACGGTAAGGGCCCATGCGATGCGTTAGGGGGAACCCTAAAACGCATGGCGACTAAGGCAAGTTTGCAAAGGCCATATACTGACCAGATCTTAAATGTACAACATTTGTTTTCGTGGATTCAAAGCAAGGAAATTGCCATTAACACAGTTTTATGCACTCAAAAAGAACACGATGCCATGGAGCGACGAATTCAAAACAGATATAATAATGTCAAAACTATAACTGGAACGCAAAAGTTTCATTGCTTCATACCAAATATTTCTGATATGTCAATTAATGTAAAGCGGTACTCTTCGTCTGCCGACGTGCTATATTTAAAGTTACTTTAATTTTATAATGATGCCAAGACAATTGAATTTTTTAATAAATATTGTAATTAAGTATAAGCAGCAAAATAAGAAAGATTTTTTCTTCATAAATGTATTTTTAACTGTAAAATAATTTTTAAAATGTATTTTTAACAAGGTGGTCTCTTAAATGCTCTTCTCCTGTCCAAACAAGGAGTCGGGGCCCATTTTTTTATTGCTGATTCTTAAAGCAAAAATTATGAGGATTCCAAAAAAAAAATTAGCCGGAAAATTTAGGAGCTTCTGTGGAAAATCGGAAAATTTAATTTTCATGGGAAAATTTAAAGGTAAATTTCTAAGAAAAATTAGGAAAATTTTATTTTTCAATTAAAGCCTGATTCAATACCTTTCCAACGAGCTATCACTCGTTGCGATCGCTTTAGTAGTTTTTTTTTAAACAACTTTCAATGAGGTCCCTTATGAAGAATTCTTCAATTTTGTCACATGACAGTGGTGTACACCACCACTAAACCAGTCACTATAAAAAAAAAAAAAAAATATGTAGGTACATTATTTTTTGCTGGGCAATCGATTGAGACTATTTATTTTAAAATCGTTTGATTTTTGATCGTTTTCATATGGAATTGCTCATATATAAAAATGAAAAATGTTTGTATGTTTGTTTGTTTGTTTGTTTGTTTGTTGGCTTATAGACTACGAAACTACTGAACCGATTTTCCTGAAATTTCTACAGTATCATCACGTGAGCCCTAAAAATAAAATAGGCCACTTATTTTTTCGATAGGGGCAGGGGAATTGGTACCCCCCATTTGATGCTAATAGGAAATATCGCATATCTTAAAGGCCGCTGCACGCATTTTGTTGAACTTTTGGTATTAGGATCTTTTGAGCCCCCAAATTGAAATAAAATAGTAGCGGGGGAAGTGGTTCCCCCATAGGACGCCAATTTTTAACATCGCATATCTTAAGAACTGTAATAGTGAGAATGTTCAAACTTTCTAGAAGTCACTCTTATGGTATACTACACTTTTGAAAATAAAAATAAAGCGGGTAGGCGCAGGGAGGAAAAACCTCCCATAGGATGCATATATTAAATATCGCTTAACTGAAGAACTATTAAAGGGGGAGTCTTCAAACGTGGTTAAAGCTACTACTATGGCAAACCATAAATTTCAGTATAAAAATGGGCGGGGTAAACAGGGGAGGAGCAGTACCCCTCATAGATAGAAATATAAATAAGAGCCACTGCACGTATTTTGTTAAACTTTTGGTAGTAGGATCTTCTGAGCTCCAAAATTGAAATAAAATAGCAGCGGGGGAAGTGGTTCCCCCCATAGGAATGTTCAAACTTTGTGGAAGTCACTCTTATGGTATACTACACTTTTGAAAATAAAAATAAAGCGGGTAGGCGCAGGGGGGAAAAACCTCCCATAGGAAATATAAATAAAAGCCTTTGCATGCATTTTGTTGAACTTCTGGTAGTAGGATCTTCTGAGCCCCAAAATTGAAATAAAATAGCAGCGGGGGAAGTGGTGCCCACCATAGGACGCCAATGTTTAATATCGCATATCTTAAGAACTGTTATAGTGAGAATGTTCAAACTTTGTGGAAGTCGCTCTTATGGGATACAACACTTTTGAAATTAAAAATTAGGCGGTTAGGCGCAGAGGGAAATACCTCCATGATGATATGATGCATATATTAAATATCTCTCAACTGAAAAACTATTAAAGGGAGAGTCTTCAAACGTGGTTAAAGCAGTGTAGCGAAGCGCACCGGGTTAAGCTAGTAGAATATATTTCAAACTATAAATGGGATGCGTTTCGTTTTTTTTAACTTAATTTCCTCTGGGTCTACGAATCAATTCCCTTAATCACCACCTGGAGACCTTTACTGCTCTTGAGTTGGTATGTATAAAAACTTTTTGTAAGTGCCTCAAATCTGTTAATTATTTTGCGAAAATCATTTTCATGATTTACTTGAATTTTCGTTTCACTTATACTACCTCGCTTTATTGCGGCTACATAAAAAGAATTTTCACCAATCCACGAAATTAAACTTTTTATTAGATCATTTGAGCTTCCTAAGAATTTATTTTATCAAAAGATGGCACTTTTGATGCCGAAGGAACAGCTGCAGAGGTAGGGCTGCGACCCCGTTTAAGGACTGTTATATACCTGCCCATACCAACTTGGACTTGAGGCTTTTGACAACAGGGGAATTTTCCATTGCATTTGTGTTTAAGTTCATGGTATCATTTCCCACTAAATTTGTTTTTGACGTCGCGGCAATACTTGCTGGCCTGGCAACACTTGTCACCAGGTCTAGTTTTAGTTTTTTTAATGAGTCACTATCCACCGTTTGTGTAAATACCGAAGGTAAGAGGGAACGTGTACGAATAATTGGCATAGCCGTTAGGTGGTTAATATTTCTTTTGTTTTGTTTTATTTATTTCAGCATTATTTTCATTTGCATGAACTGTAACATAGCAATTTCTTTCGTTGAGTTTTATTGTTGTCTCACTGTTTTTGCTCATACAAAATATTGTTTTTGTTTTTCACCGTATTCTGTGCTTTTAATATTTTTGTTATTTTTTTTATACCCTCCACCACAATTAGTTGTTAAGAGGGTATATTAAGATTGTCATTCCGTGTGAAACTTAAAAAAATGATAATTTTGTTACAAAAAATAACATTAATGGTGGAACAAGGCACGGAATGAGATAAGATTATGCAAAAATTTGTTTATTCGACTGGAAATCACGCTGCAAAATTACGTGAAGATCCGTCCATAATTTACTCTAGGCCCCATATAAACACCACTCCCAGAAAACAGTTTAGTTTGCCTAAAACCGTAAAAAATAATGCTATCATAACAAAATTTGGCACGTTAGAGTTTTATAGTACTAGAAATTACACTGTGAATTTTCGTGAAGATCGGTCTATAATTTACCCTAGGCCCCATCTAAACCCTACTCTCGCAAAACAGTTTAGTACGCCTAAGACTGTAATTAATAATGCTATCATAAAATTAAATACTTCACTACTCACACTAATAAATTTCGTGATGCTCGGTTCATAATATACTATAGGCCCCATATAAAGCCCACTGAGCTGTCGGTGGAGGGTATCAAAGATTCGGCACAGCATATAGAATATAGCACTCTAACTTGTTTTTGTTTGTACTTTACAAAATTTAAATGTTTTTGGAAGGTTGTGTATACATACATACATACATAAATCAGTATGTAGGTATGTACATACATTCATTCACTTATATTTTTTATTTTTCTTTATTTAATATTTCGTTTTTAATAATTGATCACTTTTAAGCTTAAAAATCATTTATTTTGCGTTGAGTCGCTGAATGTTTATTTTAAATAAAAAATCAAATTTAATTAATTTAATTTAACGTCCGTATCGCAACAAAGCACAAACTTTTATTATTTACGAAAACTGTGCTTTTGTGCATACCGATATAAGACCAATTTGCAATTTTTGCAACCTTGACGATCTTCTCGATGTCAAATGTCTATCAACCGCAGACACAAAAAAAAAATCAAGAAATTTATTTAAAAGTTTATGCATGAAGGGTAAACCTTTTAGTAAAGTTTATGCATAAAAACAGAAAAAACTCTGCTTTTTTTGATATACATACTAGAGTTCTGCTTTGAATAACTCACTTGTTTGCCTTTACCCAAAGTGCACAACATTTATTCAATTATAAAACATTCAAAAAGATAAGAAGAGAGTAAACCATATACAAAAATAAGAATTAATGAAATGAATAAAAAACTTGTGTACTGTAAATGAATATGAGAGTGATTCATAAATAACAAAACATTGGAATGACCCGTTAGAGAGAGCAAGTTTACAAAAAATATTCAAATAATTTTTGAATTATTGAATGTGCATACATTTATTTGAATACCTTGTCATAATATGTGTGTAAGCTTGGGGCTTCTTTTATTTAAAAGAGTTAAGCTTACACATACATACATAATGTGTAGGTACACATATTTTACATTCAAATTATCCCGGTGGCGTTTTTTGAGCGACTTTGTCAAGTTGATATTTTCATCTATGATTCCTCCTGACAAACTGGGTCTCAAGGCGCAATTTCTATGATAATATCGAAATGTCGATGAAAGTACGTGACAACGACACTGCTAAATACAGTTTTGCAGACATTTTTATGAATGATTCACTGTATAAAAGAAAGTTGAAAGTAATCGACATTGTCTGTAATCACTCGATATAAAACGGAACTCTGCTGGAATTTGTCTGCTATTCTTCAATGGTTGAATAACGGATTATTAAATATATGTATGCATCTTATTTTCTTGTTTATCACCGCATTGAAGTACATACATATGTATATTGAAACTTGACAACATTGTCTGAATATCGATGATATTGTCTGTTAGGACTCACTAATACGCGGAAGCCTAACGAACAAAATCAGTTCTGGTCATCTATGATATTTTGGAATTGCTTAAAAAATTCATGTATGACGCCATAGAAAATTCAGCATATGTCATTGATGATTTAACATTGTCAGTATGTTTCATGAGAATCATCATGACGTTCGCCACCGGGATATTTGAATAATTTACTCATTTGACTTGAGTTGACTGAATAGAATGAGTTTTTGTTGTTTTGTCTCTGGTTATTTTTTCATTTGTTTCGTTAGTATTGGGTGATCGACACATTGTAATTAAAAAACAAATGAGTGTGTTGAAATTGCTTTTTATTTATTCTTGCAGACCTCTAATACATACATACATACATATCTTATATATTAATACGGGAATAATTTTTTTTGTAGTTCATTTTTAAGCATCTTATCGTCCAACGATTTTAATGAAACATACATATATCATTTTAAACGTATTTGTGTGTAGATATGCACAATATAAATATTGTTTCTAATTTTCAGGAATAAAGGGTTTAAAAAGCGTTTTAAATTTGCTTGCAAACACACGCAAATACATGTATAAATGGTATTTGAATTTTTTGTTACCCTGTCGGACAATCAGTTGCCTTTAAATTAACTGAAAGCTAACTATTTCTCAAGTAGTGGGGTTGACACTTGCATTACTTTAATATGGAATTAACTATTAACTATTTTAACATTGCGATGTCCTAGGAAGTAGTCAATTGTCCGACTCTGCATTACTTTCAATTAACTTTAAAGTTAGTTATCTAGCCGTTAACTTAAAGTTAACTTTTTTTTAGCTAACTATAAATTAACTACTTAAAGTTAGCTTTAAGTTAGTTTTTTTAATTAACTGTAAGTTAGTTAAATTTCAGTCAACTAAAAGTTAGTTGTTTACACGTTGTATAAAGCCATTTCTGAAAAATTGAAGGAATATGACTATTACAAAAAAGCTTTATAAAATACATAACTGAAATTTAGCTCATAGAATAAATTCGAAAAATAAAAAAAATGTTGAATGAAATAGTTAATTATTTAAAAAAATCGAAGGCACATAAAAAATAAAAAAAATTTGGTGAGCAATATCATTAAAAGTGTAACTAATTGAATAAATTAAAAAACTGTTATGTTAATAAAGCACATTAAAATTTACATAAATGTATCGAATATATATAAGTTATTATTTTTTGATATATAAAACATCTGTAAAAAGGAACTTTTTCAAAATAGAATACATACAGTTTTTGAAGAAAAAATAAGAACGCGAAATAAAAGAAGGCCTAACATTAAAACTCAGAAAGGCATATCTTTAAAACGAAATTGGGTACATAGTAGAAACAAATAAAAATTTCGTTTTACATACATAATTTATCAATATTTTATTTCGTGATATATGTATAGACCGATTTATGCAAGTCATAAATATGCTACGTTGGTTCCTATATACCTTCGTATGTAAATATACACATAAAAACGATAATAAGGCCAATTGTTACAAACTAACTATTTTTAAAAATAATGACAATAAAAATGTTTTTATAATGCAAAACTATAAGTAATGCTATGTTTCCACTTCGATTTGAATCACCTGTCGCACTCGAAAAATTGTATTTAGTTAATTTATTTAATTTTGTTATTATACTATAACCTGTCCAAAACCAATTACTAATTTCTACTTCGTATGTTGTAATAATGGCCCTGAATAAATTAAATCTTTTCTGGATGTTGAAGCCGTTTGTTTGCCAATCGACTTGGCTCTCTCTACTTAAAATATACAACACAGTGTTTGTATACACTTTGGTTAATGTATATTTTATGCAATGCATAGTAGCCCTGCTGATAACGTGACTAGTCCATACATGCATGTAAAGAGTAGTCCATAAAGGAGTAGGAGTACTCCAA
The DNA here is from genome assembly GCA_949318255.1 of Pollenia labialis. NCBI lineage: Eukaryota > Metazoa > Arthropoda > Insecta > Diptera > Polleniidae > Pollenia > Pollenia labialis. Next base: position 61,361,740 of record OX439141.1, read on the forward strand.
AACTACTCCAAATATATGGTTAAAAGGTGGTCGATTTAATATTACCATGTCCTAGGAGTGGATTATATAACCCAGTTTTGCATTACAATGGAGTAGTCTTAAAACTACTCCATGTTCAAACACACTCTAGTGGACTAGTTTTGAAACTACTCCATGGTATACTCCAGGATTTCGTTTAAAAACGAAGACATGTCGTTTCACTACAAACTCTTTTTAACAATGACATGATCCATGCTTGCATAACATTGGACCAGTCCAGGGAGTAGTATATTTTATCAAAAGGATAACGTAGTCCAATAATATCTGCAGGGAGTTGGCTTTATGCAAGTCTATACAAGCTAACTTAAAGTTAGTTTTTTTGTAGTTAGCTACTTATTTGACGGCAGTGTATTCTCCCAAAATGTGTTTTTTCTACTTGCAAACACACATGTATACACATGTATAAACGACGGTGGTGCTCTATTTTGTTCTCCCAAAATGTTTTTGTTTTCATTTTGCACTTGCAAACACACATGTATAAACGTCGTTAATGAATGCAAAATGAATTTAATTTGCTAGATTGCGTAAATGCATTACATTGTGTGTACCCAGCATAAGAAATAAAAGTTGGAAACTGATCTGAGTTTATATTTTATACTTTAATAACATTTCATGAAAATCTTATAAATTAAATACGGGGATATGCACAATTTATTTTTTTTCTAAATTTTTGAAATTTAAGTGTTTGAAAAGCGTTTTAATTTATCTTGCAGACACACGTACAAATATGGGTGAATAGTGCATTTTGTGTACGTTTTTATTGTATAACGCACAGGTTATCTCAAAAGTAAATGTCAAGTGGTCTAATGTCGGCCACCGGGCGATCCTAGTAAGAATAAAAGGGTAAAAAATATTTTTGGGAAAACTGGCTACCTACATTTTTTTGGCAAAAAAAAAAAACTGGTAAATTTACGCGCTAAGTCAAATAGTTAATGTTTTTCCACAGATGATTACTAAAGTTGCCTTAATTCCGTAAAATATAAAAATAAATTGAAAAAAGTTTTTTTGGAAAATCTAGGTAACTTCAAAATGATCCAGCTCACGAGAGGTCAAAGCTGGAGCCGAAATATTTAAAATGGTATCTTAAAAAAGTCTAAGGTTCATTTTTAGGAGGGTACATCGAGCACGAATTTTGCTTCCATACAACTTGAGTCGCTCTAATGTATATGTATATCTACATATTAATTTAATTTTATTTAATTATTTCTTCGAGAAAAGGCACCTAGTGTGTCAAAAAACGGGTTTGGACTTAAGAGTGGATTCTGTTACCTAAAAGGGTGCAGAATAACTATTAATGCGATTTTCTCAAAACTTAATTTTCACACGCTAGGTCCCTTTTATCGAAAAAGGTCACATATATTAAAAGTTTAATTAATATATACATAGCAAGTTTGATAGAATTTCAGTATTTGGTCATTACTCGGGCATTTTGTAACTAGTTTGACCGATTTTATACCGACATCCTTAAGAATAAATTTACCATTTACTTTGGTGATAAATAAGTGTGAGTTGAAACATAGGCATATATGTATGTATGTATGCATATATACATACCTACATATACACATGTCAGAAGAATCCCGATAATTCGTAATCGTAAGGGGACCACCCATATCTTACGAATTATAGGGGTTCTCGATTTAGCGGGGGTTTCGATTTAACGGGAGAAAAATAAAATAAATACAAACTAAAGAACGATAAAAAAAACATAAAACACAATTGTTAAAAAAAATATATAAAAATTATTCATATAACAAACTGATCTTAAGAAAATAAGCACACACACACAAGCAAAAGCCCACGCAAAAAACAGCGGTAAACAAAAAATCATTATTTCCATGTTTCTCTTGTTTTTATTACGAATTATAAGTGGTAGTTAGCAAACAATTATGATTTATATGTAAGTGGTAAAGAAATTTTATTTGAAAAAAAAAATTGCGATTTAGCGTAGGGATCAAAATGTATGGAACTTTTACGAATTAACCATAGTAACCATAGGTCATATGAAAGCCCAAAAAGTCAGGTTTTTATAAAATGTTTAATATTTTCTGTACGGGAGGTACTACGCCCACTTCTCCAATCCCGCCGGCTTTTTGTGGGATTATGTGTATTGGTAACCTAAATGTTTGCACCTAATTTGGAAACTTTGGCTCTTGCCGATCTCCAGATAAACAGAAAAAAAAGAATAAAAATACAACAACAATAAACGATTTTTGGAAAAAAATTAGAGGCCATCGTGGTTTTTTGATCATATCTTAGCAATTTCTGGACCGATCCGACTGAATTTCAATAGCAAAATTGTAATAAGAATATCTGACATAAATATATACCAACCAAGCCCCCCATCATATCTGGGACTTTCGGAAAACCCATTTCAACAGACAGACGGACAACCGGATTTGTACTTTTCAGAACGAATTGGAAATTTTTCGACTATTCATTCATGAGGGTGAGGAATAAAAATTTGTTCATACCACGAAATGCCTGTGTGTGTATTTTATAAAATATTTTTGGTTTCATTTTGTTAGATTCGTAAGCAAGATTTAAATTATAAAAATGTTTATTCATAAAATAATTTAATGGAAATAACAAAAATAAAAATTTGGATTAAAAACCATAAACAGTTCAAATCAGTGTTCGAAAATAAACACTAAATATCGCTCCTTAGTGTTCGGTTCGGTAGATTTGTGGAAAACACAAACGCTAATAGTGTTTGTGTAGAAAATCATTACAAAAATAACGTTTCCCTGTTAGTCATCTTTCGAACACAAAAATAATAATGTTTTAATTAAACACAAGAGAAGATGAGAACATTTTATGACGTTCGTTTTTTTTTCAATCCTCAAACTTCATTGTGTTCGGTTCGGCTCATATACATACGTTCGTGCTTTTTGACTGGTAAAAAAGCAAACAATTTTTTACAAAAACATGATATACATACGAAAAAAAAAAACAAAAAGCCAGCAAAATAATTTTACACAAACAAAACATATACACAATACGCACAAAAGCTGTTCGTGGTGTGCTCGTTGGCTTGTAAAATTCACAAAAAAAATATAAAACCACAAATTAACCCTTCCTTTTACCCATGAGTCAGGCCAGACCTTTTTCAATGTATTTTGAATGAAAAAACATGTGGTACACGGGGGTTTAAGAACAATTTAATTTGTTTTTATTTTATTCTCTTTTGTGTTTTTCGTTTTTTTTTTAACATTTTGTAGACAGAGATGTTACAAAAAAACAGCTGTTAACAATCGTTAAAAATAAGTTACTGAATCACACTATCGTTACTGCAAGCTAATATTTATGTCGACAAATATAACGATTGTCGGATCGTTAAAAGTTAGTGAATCGCACCACAGTAGTGAAATTCTCGAACTTTTAACGATTAACCGTAACGTAATTTTACTGGCACAATTTATTGCTTGCGGTAACAATATAGCAATTCAGTAACTCAATTTTAACAACAAAGTTAAAAATTTCAATCAAGTGGCATCTTTGTTAATTGATTAGTATATTTAACGAACACTGTCATCGAGGGCAAACTATTTATCGTGTGGAACGACTTAAACCCTATTTAGGTTTTGCTAGTCTAGCGAAAATTGTAAAAATTCTGAAAATTTGCAAAAATAGCGAAAATTATTAATACATCAAACAAGCTATAAAATTGATTAAAAGTCGCTAAAATTATAAGAAATTGCAAAAATTCGGTAAAATAAAGTTTATTAAAAATAACTTCCAAATTCTTGCGTTTTGCGTTTGCGATTTCCAGCACACCCCAGATAAAGTTGTAAAGTCATGTGTCTTAAAATAATTACAAGAAATATTTTTGACTGCTGTGGGCAACCGCTTATAATTTAGATTTCTACTGTACAGTTATTACGAATCAATGAATACAGCATTAAAATTTTCATTTTGGTTCAAAAACAGCAATGTTTTTTTTAAACAATTGTAAAATATTATTTAGGACATTATGACGATAGGACTTGATAGCACACCTTGTGAATCCCCCAAATATTTTTATTTATTCAAGAAATATTTGCATATGTACATTTTGAAAAAAAATTTCCTAAAAAAGCAAAACAAACACATTTTTAGAATTCTTGTGGTATACCTAGAGTATAAATATTTTAAATAGGCTATGTTGTGTGGATACTATTTAATTAATGGATCAACATTAGATCAAGGTTAATGTTAAACATTCTTCTTGTTATATTTACAGCGTTCTAATGTCATCAATTTGTTAAACTAACGCATTTAGAATGTATTTCTTGAGTTTAAGTAACGCGAACGCAATAGTCAAACTACGGTCATTTAGTTTTTAATTTAACATTGTGATTACATTGTAAATTTAAATTAATAGTATCATAGTTACATTGAAAACAAGAGTCAGAAGTCCGTCATTGGCGTTATAATTTTTGTACTGTGAATGCATTGACATTTTGGTTAATAGGATGTACAACTGATGTTAGTTGTACCCCCAAACCATCGTTTCAACGTCATTTTGATTGTTTTTTTTGCCTGGGAATGCATTAAAAATTTAGTGTTATAAGGCCTTTAATGAAGATGTTCTTGCATCCCTTTATTGTTTATATGTATTTATGTCTTATTATACAAAAAAATTTCAGTCGGCTGTTTTGGTTATGAAAATAAAATCTAGCCAATGCCAAAAAACTGCGATGAGAGTTTCGAAGAAGATTTTAAATGAAATCTACAAGATTTCGGCCTAATGTGAATGTCCTATAAGATAATTTTTTTTTAACATTAACTGCGGTATTCATAAGAATATTTTAAATATAATGAAGGTTTGCAAAACTAATTTTCTATGTAAATTTTAATTAATAAACGTTTGTTAAATTTAATAATAGTTTATGAATACGGGTGCAATACTTTAGTAAAAATTTAAAAATTATTTTACATTTACATCATTGCAGGTGGATCGCCAGAATCTTCAGAAAGTGAAAGCTGTAATGAAAGTGGAGATGATAACATCGCTAATAATGTCAATAATCGAGATTCTGGAATAGTGGATCAAGAACTAAATTTAGAGATTTTCAATGTAATGGAGGAACGTAAACTTTATCTACTGAATAACATTAAACCATTCTCTTCACCAACTGATACCAATCACACTTCACAACATATTAAAACCTATATTGATTACACTAACGCCCATCTTATCGCACAATATTTGGCAACGAAACGACCTTTTAGTCAATCGTTTGATGGTTATTTAAAAAAAATTATATTAGTCGTTAAGTATGTTTTTATGAAAAAAAAAAATTATTTGCTATTTGGATTGATTGCTTTTTTTTAAACAGCGAACCCTCAATAGCAGTAAGAACTCGTGCAATGAAGTGCTTGGCAAACATTGTTGAAGTGGATCCATTTGTTTTGAAACGAAAGGATATGCAAATGGGAGTCAACCAAAAATTTTTAGATGCTGCAATTTCTGTGCGAGAAGCTGCTGTAGATTTAGTTGGAAAATTTGTTTTAAGCAACGAGGAGTTAATTGATCAGTATTATGATATGTTATCTACCCGAATACTGGTAAAAATTAAATCAGAATTAGTTTTCATAAATTAAGCATATTGTGCTTTTTATTTTAGGATACGGGTGTATCGGTACGAAAACGTGTAATCAAAATACTTCGTGATATATGTATAGAATATCCCGACTTTAAAAAAATCCCCGAAATTTGTGTTAAAATGATAAGAAGGGTCAATGACGAAGAGGGAATTCAAAAACTGGTCACAGAAGTATTTATGAAGATGTGGTTTACACCTTGCAATAAAAATGATAAGGTAATTTCTTTTAATGCATAATTATTCCGCCACATAATGGTAATTTTTTAAAATATAAGAGTTTTACAGATTAAAAAGCTAATATTTAAAGGGATTCCTTTTTTTATTTTTAAAAGTTTTTATATAAAGTTTAAAGTATGTATGTAAAAGCTATCAAACTCTTTAATTTGTAATCATAAACGTACATTATCAGCTTTTTAACTAAGGGTATTAATTTCAGTTTTTTTATTTGTTGGAAAAATGGAAAAGTGGAAAAATGTAATTTTTGTTACAACAACCACAAGAAAAAAATTCCACCAAAAGTTACATTTTTATCACACTATAACCAACTGTAAAAAAGTCAGGATAAAAAGATGTAATTTTCCACTATAAACGTCAAACGAAATGATGTTGCCATTCATAAAAAATTGCTAATTTTTAATACAAAGTACGAAAAATTACATCTCTTTTTATAAACTCTTGAATTGTACAACTCTGATTTTAAAATTTTTTTTTATAGTTACAACATTTTAAACATTACTTCTTTCTCATTTAACTTTCAAAAGAAAAAACACATATTAAGAGTGAGTTCAATAAAAAAAAGTTATTAAAAAAGAATTAAAAAAAAGAAATGAAATGAATGAAGTTAAACATTTCTGCAATTTAATATTTCAAAGTTTATATTGTATTGTTTTCATGAAAATGTATCTTTACATACCCTTATTTTCGTAAATATTATCAATTTTAGTTAATGATGTGACAATTAAATAAATTAATTAATTCACTTTTTACAGTTATTTGGCAAATTGAAAATATCAATTAGTTCCACGAATTATTTTTCAGATTTTTTTTGACAGTTTGTACTTTTTACAAAAAAAAAATAAAAAAAAACCCGTTCACGTCAATAAGAGTGTAATTTTTCTTTTTTCCATTTTTCCAACCAAAAAAACTTTGAAATGAATACCCTTACTGTTAAAGGTTTGTACCGATTTTATGTTTAAGTATGGCAACTTTATTTACGTTTTGTTTCCATTTTATTGCTAATGAGGTATGCAACTTACCCTAGGTCTACACTAAAGATAAATATCTCAGCAAGTTGGCAATAACGTCGGCAGAACAACAGAGCAATATTGCTTATTGTTCAGCTAATGTTAAAGGCACGAGATAACGTATTTATGTTAACTCATAATTTGAAGAAAAAAATCAAGGAAGAGGGTGCAGTGTAAAAACTAGCGCTATCTTGGAAAAATATTTTTATTAATATAAGTTCTTTCTTATTCGACTTTATTATTTAAATGTACATATATTAATTTGTTTAAGCTTGGTCTTTTTTTATATAAAAATATTAATTTTATTAATTTTTTTTGTTAAAGTAAAATTGAAATTTTATATATAAAGAACTTAAGCAAATAAATATAAATCTAAATAATAAAGATCGAATAAGAAAATAATTATATGTATGTATTAATAAAAATAATTTTTGTAATTTTATTTTATTGTTTATTAAATTCTTTAATTTAATTCTTTTACTACAATTATAATTAGCTACCATTTGACAAACATAATTTCTTTCCCACGCAATATGCTTCTATTTTTTTTCTTTTTTGATTCTTTTTTCAACTTACAACCAAATTTGACGTTTTATGTAAGCAATAATTGTCAACAAAAATGAACTAACAATTATTGCAACGTAAATTGGCGGCAATAAATATGTACAAAAAATTACTGTCTACATTAAAGATAACATAATTTTGACATTTACTGCAATATATGTCGCAATAATTATCTCTGGTATAGACGGGCAGTTAAACAAATACAAATAATATACAACTGTGGTTATATTGCTAATCATTATACTAAAGAAAATAGTTCTAAAAAATACATTCAATTCATTCAAGTCATTACAATATCAAACTATTTAATTTTAAATACTAAAGTATGAGTATTTTTCTATTTTAACTAAAAAATAGTTCAACTATTTAATATTATTTTACTAAAAAATATAGTACAAATATTTTCTAAATTTGTCAGACTTTAAACAGTACAACTGTTTTTAGAATAGGTACATATTTAAAAAAAAATTAATTTTTATTTTTGTTTATTAATTTAATTAATTAATTAATTTTTTTTTTAAATAAAAAATCGATCTCAAAAACTTTTTGTTTTATTGAAATAACTTATTTATTTTATTGAAATAAAAAAAGTTTGGCCGAAGCGAGTTCGGTCGGACACTAGAAATTATGTTTGTCAAATGGTAGCTAATTATAATTGTAGTAAAAGAATTAAATAAACACTTAAATTAAATTGCAAAAATTATTTTTATTATCATAATTTTTTGTATTCGATCTTTATTAGTTATTTGTTAAAGCTTGAGTTCTTTTTAATATAAAAATATAAATTTTATTTTAATAAAAAAAATATAATAAAAATTAATATTTTTATATAAAAAACTAGCTGACCCGACAGACGTTGTTCTGTCCCAATTAGAAAAAATTTTTGTGTTCGATTTTTAAAATCCGTTAAAAAAAGGAAAAAAGTATTTTTAAATTAAAATTTTATTCATATACACAGAAAAAATTATCCACAAAATATTTTCAAATAAACTGTTGTTTTAAATTGTTCTTTACTATCAATAAATATTTTGTTTTTAGCAGTAATTGATCATTTTCAACGCATCATTGTTGGAAATTAAAATAAGCTTGCTGCTTGTGCATTATAATTCGTAAAAATTAAATATATTTGTTTTGGTAAATATTTATATTTACAAAAAATTTTTTGGATAAAATATTTGAAAATGTTTTACTGAATTTACGAATTTCTTCATAGGACCTAAATTAAACAAAAATTTGTTTGATTGTGCGAATTTCTTTACTGAAATCGATTTTCAGTTTTTTCTGTGTAGATTTGGGATATGTTTGATTTACATTTGCTTTGAAAATACATATGTATGTGCTGTGAATCTTATAGTATTCTTTTTACATTTTAATTGATAGATCAATATTCAGGTAACCAGTAAAAAAAAATAAAACTTATTCGATTGCTTTGCAAGAATATGTTCATTGCAATGCTTTGTGATATACGACATTTTTTGTTTGGTTGTCTGGTGCGTAAACAAATAATGCTAATGGACTTCCGACGCGGGAACAGGCGACATATAATTGACCATGCGAGAAGCATGGATTCTCAAGGTTAATGCCGCAAACACGCAATGAATGCCCTTGAGATTTGTTAATTGTCTTTGCATATGCAAGCCTTACTGGAAACTGCAAGCGCTTAAAATCTAATGGCATGTCGGTTGGAATCATTGGGATCCGAGGTATCAAAACATTTTCTCCTTTGTACTTTCCTTTAAGTATTGTTGCTTCGATGACGTTATTCATCAATTTTTTTATCGTAAGTCGGATGCCATTACAAAGACGTGGTTGGTTTATATTTCGTAACATTATGATTACCGATCTAACTTTTAGTCGGAGAATATGAGGCGGTAATCCGGGTAATTCCAGGGAGTTTAAAAATTCGATTGGATAGTTGACGACATCGTTCTGAGAAGAAACGGAATCCACTGATTTATACATCTTCAATTCGCCAGCGATTTCACTTTGAATCTTAAAATTCAATTCGTCGACATCAACATTTTTCGCAGCCAATATAGCACGTTCGCTCAACCAATCATGATTTCTCTAATTTTGTGTAATGTTTGAAAACACCTTTCGAATGAGTTCGGACTTTGATTCGGTGAGCTGGCAGAAATCGACGGGAAATTGAATACAGCCGGTTGAAATATCCACCGGGATTTTGTCGTTTCCTATGTCCAGCAATTGTTTGGAAAATACGTCTCGAGATTGATTGTTTTGCAGCTCGACCCACATTTTCAGAGTCAATTTGAGCTTCCTAACGTGTTTCCACAAAGCGGACGACTTCAAACATGCATTTAATTCATCGGCGGGCGTTGATCGTGGTATCACTGGAAGTGTTTGCCAAAAATCGCCTGCCAACAAATCATCGTACTTCCAAATCGACTTTGATTGTTTCGTAGTAGGCGTAAAAGTAGGCGTGGTAAATTTTTCTTTCGATGAAAACTTAAAATGGAATAATACGAACATTTGAAAGAAAAATTAGTCAAATCTATGGAGCAGTTTTCGGATTTTAGGTAAATCGTACAAAGTGGGCGTAAAAGTGGGCGGGACAAAATTTTCTTGCCGTATAAACCTAAGTTGGACCATGGCGATCACTTTAAAGAAGAAATCGTCCAAATCGGTCAAGCCATCCTCAAGTTATGTGCTTAATAGAAAAAGTGGGCGTAAAAGTAGGCGTGGTAAATTTTTCTTTCGATGGAAACTTAAAATGCATTGATACGAACATTTGAAAGAAAAATTAGTCAAATCGATGGAGCCGTTTTCTGATTTTAGAAAAATCGGACAAAGTGGGCGTGAAAGTGGGCGTGGCAAAATTTTCTTTCCGTAAAAACCTAAGTTGGACCATGACGATCATTAGAAAAAAAAAACTGTCCAAATCGGTCCAGCCGTTCTCAACTGATGCAATTACCAACGAACAACATTGATTTTTATTTATATAGATTACCTGAAGCTTAAACAATTAAAAAAAAAATAAAGTAAAATAAGAATGAATTTATATTAATAACTATAATTTTTGCAAGATGGCGTCATTTTTTACACTTCACTTGATTTCTTTAAAATCATGAGTTAACATAAATCCGTTTTCCCATGCCTTTAACATAAGCTGAGCAATATGAAATATTGCTCTGTTATTCTGCAGGCGTAATTGCCAACTTGTTGAGATATTTATCTTTAGTGTAGACCTAGGGTAATGTAGACAGCAATTTTTTGTACATATTTATTACTCGCAATTTATTTTGTAATAATTGTTTGTCTATTTTTGTTGACAATTATTGCTAACATAAAAAGTCAAATTTGGTTGTCAATTGAAAAGGGAAGCAAAAAAAAAATAGAAGCAAATTGTGTGGGAAAGAAGTTAAGTTTCTGAAATTATAATTGTACATTACACGCTCGAAAATTAGAACCACTTTGTTTTTAGGGCGATTCGAATTTCCGAATTATTCGAATTTATGGACGGTTTAAAATAAAATAACAATTCAGTTCATTTGACTTTATTATGTATAATATAAATAGTATATGTACATACTTATAACTAAATTAAAAAAGAAAACAATATTTTCCAATATTTTTAATTTGTCTTGTAAAGACAGTGTTTTTCTTACGTTTCTTTGGCATTTTTAGTTCACTTTCTTATCTTAACAAATGTAAACCCGTATACAAACATCAAAAGAACTGACTTTTAAACTCTAACAACATCAACAAGATCTGAAAATCATTTATTAAAATGGGATTCCCCTTTTACTTTGTATTTGGTTAAACTAAACTGTCAAAATTTTAGTGCTTACAGTAAAAAAGAAAAAACCGCTCGAAAATTCGAATTTTGGATTATAATTTTAGAGCGCAAAATGTAATGAAATTACTGATTCGAATTTCTGAGCGTCTACTGTATTAAAATAATTAAATAAACACTCAAATATTAATACATATAATAAAAATAATTTTTGCAAGATGGCGGGAGTTTTTACACTTCAATTTTTTTTTTAAATTATGAGTTAACATAAATACGTTTTCCCAAGCCTTTAACATAAGCTGAGCAATAATAAATATGGCTCTGTTATCCTGCCGACGTTATTGCAAATTGCTGGGATATTTATCTTTGGTGCACGAGTTTCAAAACACCAAAAAATTAATCAGGCCGTATTTGTACGCATTTTTGATCATTGACCTTTATACTCCATTCCTAGTTGTAATATATTATCCTGTAAGTAAGGAGATGATTCATGATGGTTTTCGTGTATGTTTAGAGAAGCTCTATCGTCAGCAAATGTGAAATATGGAATCTATTGGCATAACCGCTTTATTCTGGGCGAAATGTTAGTCCAGCACATAATAATGGATACTGGATACAATTAGCACTTGTCTTCCGAATTTCATGATTGTAGTGTATTGAAACGCTTGAAACTTGATTATAAATTGACTATATAATAAGAATGCAATATAATCTTCTTCTTCTATCTTCTATATATATAAAAATGTTTGTATGTTTGTTTGTTTGTTTGTTTGTTTGTTTGTTTGTTTGTTGGCTTATAGACTCCGCTACTACTGAACCGATTTTCCTGAAATCACGTGAGCCCTAAAAATAAAATAGGCTACTTATTTTTTCGATAGGGGCAGGGGAATTGGTACCCCCCATAGGATGTCAATATTAATTATCGCATATCTTAAGAGTCGCTGGACGCATTTTGCTGAACTTTTTGTAGTAGAATCTTCTAAGCCCTGAAATTGAAATAAAATAGCAGCGGGGGAAGTGGATTTCCCCATAGGACGCCAATGTTTAACATCGCATATCTTAAGAACTGTAATAGTGAGAATGTTCCAACTTTCTAGAAGTCACTCTTATGGTATACTACACTTTTGAAAATAAAAGTAAAGCGGGTAGGCGCAGGGGGGAAAACCTCCCATAGGATACATATATTAAATATCGCTCAACTGAAGAACTATTAAAGGGGGAGTATTCAAACGTGGTTAAAGCTACTACTATGGCAAACTATAAATTTCAATATACAAATGGGCGGGGTAGACAGGGTAGGAGCAGTACCCCTCATAGATAGAAATATTAATAAGAGCCACTGCATGGAATTTGTTTAACTTTTGGTAGTAGGATCTTCTGAGCCCCAAAATTGAAATAAAATAGCAGCGGGGGAAGTTTACCCCCCATAGGACGCCAATGTTTAATATCGGATATCTTAAAAACTGTTATAGTGAGAAAGTTCAATCTTTGTAGAAGTCACTCTTATGGTATACTACACGTTTGAAAATAGAAATAAAGCAGGTAGGCGTAGGAGGGGAAATACCACCTATAGGATCTATATATTAAATATCGCTCAACTGAAGAACAATTAAAGGGATAGTCTTCAAACGTAGTTAAAGCTACTATTATGGTTAACTATAAATTTCATTATAGTAATGGGCGGAGTAGACAGAGGAGGAGCGGTTCCCCTCATAGATAGAAATATTAATAAGAGCCACTGCAAGCAATTTGTTGAACTTTTGGTAGTAGGATCTTCTGAGCCCCAAAATTGAAATAAAATAGCAGCGGGGGAAGTGTTACAACCCATAGGACGCCAATGTTTAATATCAGATATCTTAAAAACTGTTATAGTAAGGAAAGTTCAAACTTTGTAGAAGTCACTCTTATGGTATACTTCACTTTGAAAATAAAAATAAAGCGGGTAGGCGCAGGGGGGAACTACCTTCCATAGGATGCATATATTAAATATCTTTCAACCGATAAAGTGGTTAAAGCAGTGTAGCAAAGCGCACCGGGTTAAGCTAGTTATATATAAATATTAAGAGCGAGTGTTGGTGTAATGTCATTCAACAATGATATATGGCATTTTTTATTTGTTATACACCTGGCTTTATGATTAATTATAAAAATGTAAAATTTTTGTCCCCAAAATTTTATTATGAACTTTTGAAAACCAACAATATTGCTTTTTTGCATGAAAAAACAATTATCCCCACTAATTTCTAAATAACTCCGAAAGTTAAATATATAAAAAAAAATTTAAGATGGCTTAAAGAAAATTTTATTCCTAATCATTTGTTGGTGCTTTGATCAAAAATCGGATAAATAGTTCTTATGAAATGTATTAACTATCCAACCGCTTTATTTTGAGCGAAATTTTAGACCAGCCCATAAAAAAAATCTGAGCCTGATAAAAAAAACTAAAAACGGATTTAAATTTAGCGCGTTAAGATTTTTGTAGTTCACTTTTTATACCCTTCACCACAGGTGGAAAATGGTATATATTAGTTTGTCATTCCGTTTGTATTTTCTACAATATTGATCTTAGACCCTATTAAGTATATATATTCTTGGTCCTTATGAGAAGAGAAGTTGATTTAACGATGTCCGTCTGTCCGTCTTATGCTTGAAATGTGTTTTCCGGAGACCCCAGACATGATAGCGGCTAGGTTGTTTTACATTTATGTCACATATAGTCTACCATCGCTTGCTATTGAAATTCTGCAAGATCGGTCCACAAATGGCTGAGATATTGTGTACACAAGAGGATTAGTTTTAACTTCGTTTAAAAACAAAAACATGCCGTTAAAAACCCAAGACATGTCGTCTCACTACAAACACTTTTTAACAATGATATGGTCCACGCTTGCATTACATCGGACCAGTCCATGGAGTAGTCCATTTCATGAAATTGGATCAGGTGTAATAATATTTGCAGGGGTATTACCTTTTTATTATACACAAACAACAAACACATTTCAATTTACCATTAAAAACAATTCATATCACATACTCATATAAACAATCGTTTTCTATGTCTCTCGGTGGTCGAATGGTCTAGCCGGCGGGTTATCAACAACTTTCTGTTGGTTTTTACGGGTTCGAGTGCGATCTATTTAACTTTTTGGTGTTTGAAAATTTTTTTTATCTAACAAGAAATTGATCGGTTTTTGACTTTTTTCATTTTTTAAATAGGTACTTATATTTATAACTATATACATTAAACATATTTACACCTTTTAATTTACCCTTTTTTTAATTTAATTTTACTTTTTATACACATAAAAAACTATTTGGGGAAATTTAATCTAAGCCTCTATAACGGTTTACAACTCAACTCAGTTGAGTTGTAATTAAGACAACTGGTTGTGATCAGTTGTAATTTTTGTTATGTTTTTATTGACAGTAATTAAGCAAAGTTGTAAACCATAATTCAAAAACTTAGAATTATTGAGTTGTAAACCGTAATAGGGGCCTTAATAAAAGCGGTACTATGTACTAAATGTACTATTTTAAACAACAAAGCGTGAGGGTCTTTTTGGTATTTTTTGTAAGTGCTGCTTCACACTCTTAACGTTTTAGTCGTCAAGTCTTGAGTTAGAAAGTGCCATTTCTTTCCCACTCTATATACTCCACGTAATTTTTGAGCAATTTACTTTCAATATGTCATCAAGAAAACAATTTATAAGGACACACGAACAATCAAAATTTGCTTGCTAACCATGAAATATGATGTTTTCTTGAACGTAAATTGAATTTAAAAATATGAGTGTATTGGTAAAAAAGTGTGAGTGTTTAAAAACTTGAAAGGCAAAACTTGATCGTGTACCACTCAAGTGAAGTAATGAATCTGCCAAGAGATAGAAAGAGAGAGATGGGCTTTCGTCAACTGTTTTATTCTGGTTGATTAAACACATTTGATTTGTGTTATGGTTAATGTTAGTACGTTAAATACCTACATTAAAAAATCTAAAAGGGTACCTTACTTCCAAGAGTGAAAACCGCTAATATAAAACTTGTGCAAGGGAAAACGAATTTAAAACATCAACTTTGGCAAAAGAGGAAACGGACTTATAAATAAATTTTTATACAAATTTTTTGATTTTGATATATTCTTCGGCATGACGAAATGAAAAGTGTCTCAATTAATATTTATTTATATGTAAATAATGTTATTTAAATAACTTCTTGTTCCTATCTCACCATGGTGAAGGGTATGTAAGATTCGGCATAGCCGAATATAGCACTCTTACTTGTTTTTATTTAAATACGATTTTCGCTACAGACCAGAGTCATTTATTTTACTTTGTAAAATTTATTTCATAAAAGCTGCTAAGCGAAATATATATTCGCAATTCTTACAGAAAACTGGTAACTTCCCTTCATTAGGAATAAAACCACCATATCGCACTTGTTCCACAACACTGTATTAAATGAAGATTTTGTGCATATTGTATCCATCTGGGCCTGGCCAGGCCTATTTTATGTATATGTACTGCAGTAAAAAAAATCAAAATGAAACGTATCAAAACACATAAGAATTCTTTCTGTTCTGTGTTTTTGGAGAATTATTCTATTTCCCAACAAAATGTTCCTGCTATAGCTATAAAACTCCATACATATAAAAGTAGTCCCAGCCTTGCCCAGGGGTTCGTTAGTGTGAGTTTTTACTATAGTTACAATAACTCGATACAAAATACTAGTGATCCCAGCCAGGCCCAGGTGGTAGTTTGTGCCACACAAATTAGGTGTCTACTTTAACTCTTAAGGTAACATTTGTTCTTCTTATGGTGTTTTCTTTTCCACGAAAAAAAATACCACATTTTAAAAGGTGAATGTATAAAATGTCTTGCCGAGCAAGTAATACTGCAATTTTTCATTTGACGATAGCAAAACACTAATTGCATCGCCCTGTTTTTAACAGCTGGCAAAAAGTTTGTTCTTCAATATATAAAAAAAAATATACATAATCCCAAATTTGTTAAAGATTGATATTAAATAAATAAATGAACCAAATAAATGACGAAATTTCAATTTCTTTAGTTTGACCCCTTTCACACTTGCGCAAGTTACTTGCCGACAACAACAAAGTCTGTACAAAATTTTTGTTTCCTTACTCCGACCTAACCGCTGACATCTACAAACCGAGAGTTGCGCAAGAGATATATCGAACTTATTTTGCTGGAACTATTACCAAATTAAAAAATTTTAATATACCATTAGGGCGGGTCGATTTGTATGGAAGAAAAAAAAGTTAAAAATCGTATAGCAAAAACGTAATCTACATAAAATTCTACGAAAATTCTCCGAAGAAACCATGGGTCTAAAACAAAATCCTAGTCCGCGCCTCTCGACTTGAACATTTTTTACTTGGTTGAAAATTTTTTCAATGTAAAAACAATTTTGATTGTAAAAACATATAAAGTGCAAAAGAATAACCTCACTAAACCATTTTATTAAAAAAATTCGATTTCTTTTTGGAAAAAGCTATTTTTTCAAAAAAAATTTTTTTTCCAAGGCGGTCAGCCAAATTTTCAAGTCGAGAGGCGCGGACTAGGATTTTGTTTTAGACCCATGGTTTCTTCGGAGAATTTTCTTAGAATTTTATGTAGATTACGTTTTTGCTATACGATTTAAAAAAAAAATCGACCCGCCCTAATATACATATTTATGAACAAACATATTATATGTACTTACATTGTTATTTTTAATTGCTTCATGTTAATTTAAAAAATTAATAAAAACAAACAATTCATCAAAACAAAAAATTCAATTATAACAAAAACAAAAGGGAATAATACAAAAAAACTATATGAAATCCAAAAAAAAGTCAATAACGAAAAATTTAAATGGAAGTAAATAAGTCATGGAAGGTACCAACTTACCTTAAAATTTGAATTGCACCCCAACTTTTACTAGAAATGTTTTTGATTGTTTGAGTCAAACGAGCACTCTTTGTTTTATGTGCTCTCCTGTCAATCTGCTTCTTGTATCCGGCACTGCTTCTTATAAATGCCAATCATTTTAGATCTTCATATTTGTTTAAAAAAATCATATGATGCATGCAATGATGCCAATTCTTAAAAAAACATATTGATTGAAAAACTACTAAAATTTTGAGTTTTTAATGAAGACGGACATAAAAAAATATCGAATTCGATAGTCTTCTTTCAATATCGATATATTGATGTATCGGTATTTTAAATATCGGCGATTTATAACGATTATTTTTTTTTTAAATATCAATATTTTGATATATCGATATTTTTTGCCCATTCCTACATTTAAGCAGGGCTGTGGAGTCGTCCGAAAAAAGTACTAACTCCGACTCCGACTCCAGATGCTGAAATTTTTTAAGTGCGACTCCGACTCCTACTATAATCTTGATGCTAAATGTACATGAGACTCAGTGATGTTAACTTTTATTTTTTCATTTCCGTACGGCCTTCTAAAAATTTGAGTTTTTGAGAGGCAATTACCGTACGCAAACATTAATGTGCTGTTTCCAAATGACAGGCGATTGACTATGTAGCAAAATTTATCAGGGGTGTGCTGGAAATCGCAAACGCAAAACGCAAGAATTTGGAAGTTGTTTTTAATAAACTTTCAACCTAATTCTTATAATTTTTGGTTTAAAATCCTGTTTAATAGAAAAATATTTGTTAAATATTGGCCATAAAATTCTTTTATTACAAAAATCTTATTTAAAAACGACTTTAAAAATGCTTGCATTTAACGATTGCGATTTCCAGCACACCTCTGTATATGAAAAGCACTCAGTCCATCGCCTGTCATTTGGAAACAGCACATAAGAGCAGTATTAATAAACCATTTATTTAAATTTTAAATGTGTTTAAGAAGATAATTTTTATTTTGGAAATTTTTTTTAAATTTTTTATGCCGAGAAACTTTGGAGTCGGAGTCGCGAGTTTTTTTGGGTACTACGACTCCGACTCCGGCACGAAAACATCAACTCCGACTCTTCAACTCCGACTCCACAGCCCTGCCTTTAAGGGTGATTTTTTTTAGAATAAAACACGCTGCCCTTTAGAGAGCAAAACATTTTTAAGAAACCACCACCAAATTGCATTTTTTTAAATAAAATGTGACATTTTTTGTAGAAAAGAAAACACCATAAGTACTTATTTTGAATTTTAAGAATTTTTAAATACCTTGCCATTTTTGCAGGCTATTATGTATAAAGTGTTTGTATATGAAGTTTGAGTATTAAGTGTAATATGCAATTTCTTTGAGCATAAATATATTGTTAACGTAAAAGCTAAAACCGAGGTTTTTTGTCGGTTTTCCGTTTCGGGTCTTAGGCATTTAAAACCGCGGTTTCGATTTCAGTTAAAACCTAACAAGCAATCACTCAGAAATACCAACAATTAAACATACAACATTTTTTCTTATCCTCTTTAACTGAAAATGTTCTTGGATATTTAGTTTTCATTAGTTCAAACTCACAAAATAATTTATTGCCTTTATTGCATATCACCATTTTTTTTTAAATATCAATTTATCTTTACAATTCGTAACAATTTATTTAACTTAACTAATATTATTCTTTCAGTACGGTATTTTACGTAAAATCAATCAAATAATAGATGTTGTCAATACTGCACACGATACTGGAACATCCTGGTTGGAAGGACTATTAAACAGTGTATGTAAAATATTTATTAATCATATAACTTTGCTTATAGTTAAACAAATATTTAAATGTATCACCTAAAAAAATCATTTAAAGATTTCACCGTGGTACATACAGAAACTTATTTTTTGTGGAAGTGCGGCGAATAATATATTTTCTTAAAATTTGTCAGGTCTGCAAGCGTCGAAATAAAGTATATACCATTATTGTGTATAAAAAAAATGGATTATAAAAATAGTAATAAACAAAAAATTTTATTGTACAGGTTAAGGCTAGTTTACACTATCTCACAAGTCTTACGAATTCCATAATACTTTGTGTGATAGAAATCTGATGAGTTTTGTTGCGACTGTCAAAAAATTTAATTTAACATAACAGTTTGTGTTCAAACCATTACACAAAGTTTAAATACTCACACATGAAATAAAATGCAACCCTGATCCAAAAAAATGAAGTCGTATGGGATGCCAAACTATTATTCATAATACTTGTCATATTCATCACACATGCATTCACACTATGGATCAGACGTTTACATATTACTTAAGTTTTTGACATGTATTAATACAAATGCCCAATTTTCAGGATAGTATTTAAATCTATATTAAGTTAATTTTCATAACAAACTTAAATCGTATTTAAAACAGATTGTGTTTTTGAGTTTTATTTGAAAAGTCTTATTTAATTAAGATAAAAGTATGGTAGCACTACTAAATACAAAAAAAAAATATAAAAAAGTGTAATAATCTACAAGGTGGTCTGAAAAAACAGCTGACTGTTAATGCTTTGCCTGTTGTTGTTGTATTTTTGTGATATTCAGGCCACCTTGCTAAAATATTACAATGGAAACTTAAGTTGAAATTAAGTGTACCACATCGGTGACTTAAGTTTGATTTAAGTTTTTAGTGAAGAAAAGAATTTTGTATTTAAATCGATTTTAAAAATAAATGTGTTTTAATATCAATCCTGAAAACTGGGCAAAAGTATAATAGTGTAAACTAACCTTTAATAGTATGCCCCTATTACGGTTTACAACATTACTCGAGTTAATACTATGTTCACACTTGGGTTCTTAAACGCGTTTAAGCAACTCGAACGTGATTAAGCTCTAATCACATCAAAATCGAGATGATTTCCCATACATTGAAGTGATTTGTTAATCACTTCAAATTGACATGTAAGTAAAGTAAGTAAATTTTTTTTTATTGAGTCTTTTTAAATTTCGATTACATATGTTTTACTTAAATAAACAATGACATGTATATTTACTAACATAGAATTATTATTGTCTTATTCTATTACACGATATTTTCATGGAAAACGCTACTTGCAAAATGATTTTTATTTTTTGAAAGATATGTTAATAACATAAATGAATTGAGTATAAGGATTGCTCAAGGCCTTTATCGTTTACTGACAGTGCATAGGAGACTGTCAAAAATTAAAATAAATAATAACAACAAAACACTTATAACAAGTTAACAAACTCGAAACTGTTAAAAATATGTCTAACAGTAGTTAATTTTTATAAAAATCTTTTTTTTCTCTTTTTTTTTTTTAATACCTATATTACGACGAATATACATTTATGTACATGGATAATACCATTTATACTAAGTAAAATTTTATATTTAAAGTAAAGTATGATTAAAAATTTTAATTCTAAACAAACAGTTTAGATACATTAGGAACGTTAAAATAAACAAATTGTATATTTTAGCCTCTGTGTACTCCTGGGACAGCTCTCATATAAATTATTGGCATCCCAAGCTGGTCGTCAATGTTTTCATTTATAATACCCACTGGTGAGAGGTATGTTGTGTCCGTCTATGTTAAATTACTTTCCAGATGAAAGATTTCATTCATCAGGTTATTATCATGTGTAGCAAGTTTTTCAACAAATATCTTTTGTAGACGAAGCGCATTTTTACAAAAAGGCATGACTCTAGATGTGTCGTATATGTAAGTGTTGGAATATTTTTTTGTGGTACTTACATATTGATTGTTGATACACTTCCTCAGGATTCTTCTTTCGAAAATTTCCAGTTCCTTAGCCAAAACTGGGGAAATGGTGAACTATATTGGATACCCATATATCAGAACAGGTCTTATAGATACTTTGTAAAGTAGCAGCTTAGTTGATTGTGGAAGATATTTGTTATTAAATAAGAATGAAAACATGCCGGATATTCTTTTTGCTTTTTGTAATGTAGAACGTGCATGTGTATTGAATTTTAACATCTTATTGAAGGTAATGCCTAGATATTTTATGTTGGATTTCAGTGGAATCTCATCTCCATCAAGAGCAATGTGTAATAATTTACTTTGTGGGACCACTGAACGATGACATTTACCCGACGGGTTTCTGATGCAAATGAATTCAGATTTACTTGCGTTGATTTTTATTCCCCATGTTTTGTAGAATTCATTTATCAACTTGAGGTGTGTTTTGGCATTATCTAGCGCATGATTTACCGAGTCACTGTGTGCATAAATTAAGCAATCATCTTCATATAAAATTGCTTTAGAGTTTTGCGTTATATGAGGAAAATCGTAAAGAAATATTTTGAACAAAAATGGCGCTAGTACACTTCTAAATAGCTCTTGATCAGTTTAACCAAATAGGGATCAACTCCCAATTCTATTAGTTTATATATGATTGCATTATGACAAACCGAATCAAATGCCTTTTCTATATCTAGTGATATCGCCACTGTGCAAGTTTGATTTCTCAAATTATTTACTATATCTGTATGAAACTTTAGAAGTGCGTGCTGTGTGGGGTGCCATTTTTTAAAACCAAACTGAAAATCAGATGTGGGGCTTATGTTGAATTCGTTTTCAATTTTCTCCTTCAGGACATGTTCGAATATTTTCCCTATATTAGAGAGCAATGATATAGGGCGAAAATCAGAAAGGGCCTCACTTATGCTCTTCTTTTTTATTGGAATTATTTTCGCTAATTTCCATCTAAACGGAAAATAGCCATTGTTGATGCATTGATTCACAATATATGTAAGTAGTTGAACTGTTGTGTCTAAACCACATGATTTTTTATTGTTAATGCCTTGAATTATGTTTTTTATTTTCGCCGGGTTGATAAAATGGTATGTATCAGAATTTGAAAGAGCATCGAACGTGTCATCAAACGAGAGAATATGATTTGGCATTTCCTCCATACAGGTTAATATTCTTGAGTCTAGGTCATATGTCGGCTGATCTGAGATGGTTTGTCGAAAGACTGAAGAATAAAAGTTCTTGAATTGTTCCGCAATTTCAACTGGATTTGTTATTATATTTTCGTTTATTCTTAAATGTTGACAAAAAGGAAATTTTCTTTTCCCAACAAAATTATACATTTCTTTGAAGGCTGCCGGTCCTGGTTTAATATTTTTCAGTTTGTTATTAATTTTTCCCGCTTGTTCTATTTCCACTGATTCCTTTATAATAATTTTAAGTAGCTGAATTTGTTTAGATAATATTTTGTACTCACTGTTGATTCTGTTTCCGGAACGATGAAAATTATTCTTCAGTTCTTTTTGCCATTGATATTTTAATTTAAAGAGCTTTTTGGTTCTCTCAGATAGAGAAGTTTTCCCATTCTTAATTGTAATTTTCTGAGAATGAAGATCATGAATTGTTGTATATGTGTTGTTAAACTTTTCTACTAGTAGATCGATTTCTTGATTTTCTAAGTTGGCGGTTGTTGATGGCATGAGGTATTTACTTGAGCTGTCTAAATCATAGTAGAACTCTTCCCAATTGGTATTTTTGTATGAGGTAATTAACTGTGGCTGATTTAAAGCTATGCTTGTGGCATCAAGTTTTATCTTTAGTTTGATGGGAAAATGATCCGAGAAGGATGGCAATGAGGAGATGTGTAATTCTGGGTTATTTGTATCAATTAATTTCCTGCTGATAAGGAAGTGGTCCAAGTAAGAAGAAACATTTGGGTAAGATGGAGTAGCATCGCACATACGAACAACTTCCAACGCGTTATCTTCCAGCCACTTTTTAAGCGTTTTTCCGTTGGGATTCTCCATTAAATCACCCCACGCTGTACATTGTGAATTAAAATCTCCCCCAAGGATAAACCCGTCAAATCTCATACAAATTTGAAGAACTGCATTTATATCCGATTCAAGCTGTTGAGTTGGATAGTTGCTTGGCATATAAATGGACCCCAGTAGGTATATCTTTCTTACATAACCGTGTGAAGTATATATTTGTATAAATGATGACTTAAATCCAAAATTGTTTACATAAACTCTTTTGTATTGTTTCGAGTTTTTAACGACAACTGCTACTCCAATCGGGGAATTGTCATAAATAAAATTATAGCCATCAATCTTTATCGCCCTATTTCCCCTCAGGTGGCACTCCTGAATAAATCCAATATCAATTTTATTGTTCTGTTAAGTATTTGATAAATCTATTTGTCTGCTTTTTTCAATCAAGGATCGTACGTTAAATGTTAAAAAGCTTAAAAATCTATGGTCCATATTGTGTTTTTACTTTCTGCAAGAGGCGTATAAATTCCGTTTTTGCCTCAGACTTTGACATACTCTTAAATTCTCTTAGAAAATTATCAATTTCTTGCCCCAACGATATAACCGGATTGAGAAAATAGTTAGCTAACTTTAAAAATTCCTCGACAACAGCTGGTTTTTGTTGATGGGAGTTTTGTAGAGTGGTATCCTGCTGGAAAAGACTAGCAAATGATTTTTTTGATGAGATCATTGACATATTTACTGCCCTGTTGACATTTTTTTTTGCTATGGTTTTTTCTTCTTCCATTTTTGTAAATTTTTTTTTTTTTAGCATCAAGAAATTTTTTGTATATCGGGCAGCCTTTCCAGTTTGCCGGGTGACCAATCATTTCACAATTGGAACAATAGGGCTCTGAGGAGTCTTCTCGAGATCTTTTACATACACCAGGTGCGTGAAGCTGGTCACATTTAACACACGTGTAAGCAGAGTTGCAATTACGGGCGATGTGTCCCCATCGTTGACATCTGTGGCACTGAATCTCGCTATCTTTCTTTTTTGGCCTTTTCCAAGCTACTATTTGGCTTTGATGACAACGAACGCCTGAGACATCGCATATTGATTTGCCCGGTAATAGGGAAACTAAATATAGTCCGGAGTCTATATTTTGTTTAACTGACCTTGCTGTTTTGAACTTTGTTACTGCTGCAACTGTGTCAGGCACTTGTGTATCTAGTTCGGTTTTAATATTTTCACACTCGGTTTCCGCAGCAAGACCTGTTAAAACTATTGAGACTTGCTTTAGTTCCTTTGGTGTAAACGAGTAGGAGTGGATGTTTTTTCATCTAAGTATGGCCATCATAGAGGTGTGTACGTTATGATCCGCAAAAAATAATTTGCTTTTGTTTCTATTTACGTTTTTGATTTTAAATGAAAAATTCGGTATTCTGCCCTTCAGCGTGTCAACTAATGCCTTTATATTAACATTATAAACGTATATTGGCGGACACCATTTTGTTTTTGTCACAGGTAATTTAGCTTCATTGTTACCTTGTGTTTGCTGATTAGATACTGTTTGTGGTTGTGTCCCTTGTAAATCCATGTCGGCCAGAACACTAAGTATTCCAAACTTATTTTGATCTATAGGCAAATGATCAGCTAGTTTTGTAGTTAAATCTGAAATGTCTACATCAATTGTTTGCAAAGTCTTTTCAACCCTTTGTCTTTTGCGGTCATTTGCTGGGGCCGCCATTTTCTTAACATTTACAAAATTTTTCTCTGTACTTTCAGGCGGTGGTATGCGTGAAATTGTCGCCACTTCCTCCTCCATCACATCAAATTCCATGTCTTGAAGCAAGGATGTATTCATGCGCTTGGAAGATACTGCACCTTTTCCAAAAAAAAATTTTAATTTATCTATTTTAATTCCAAATATTATTATTTTATTTTTTTCGCTCTAAAAAAAAAGTGTGTTCTATCACAGAGTTGCCAGTCTCTCCTGTCCAAATTGACATGTTTAAAACTAAATCACTTCATTAATCACATAGAATCCACTGAACATACCTCAACCTGAGTGTAATGTAGAATTGGCCAACATAAACTGAACAACCGGCCACGATTTCTGCTTAATGCTTTTATTTTTTTCCTTAAATAATTCATAAATTTTCACAATTTCATCATTAATATGTTCAAAATAATCTTCTGATAACTTTATAAAAGTATTTTTATCCATTTTTAATACTTTAAAGAAATATAAATTTGTTTATTCTGTGTTTTTCTTAATCATCTGTCATCTTAATCATCTCAAATGTAATGTGAACGGCTTTGATTAGCTAAATCAACATTTTGCTTAAACGCTTTTAAAAACTCAAGTGTGAACATAGTATAAGTTGAAATTTTACTGTTTACAACCCTGTGTTAGTGCGGTTAACAAAAACATCAAACATTAGGTGTGTTCCACAAGATCTCGGGCAAGTTCGGACTAATGAGAGTAAAATGAAAATTACTCTCTAAATTTGCCGAAACTACCCAAAATTGCTGGAACGCAAAAAACCATTTTTGAACATCTTCAAATACTAATGCTGCTTACTTTTCAAATTAAGATATATTTAAGTGATTTAAGACGCTTAAAAGTCATAACATTATAAAACTAAAACATTTGCATCATTGTAATTTTTTATATTTTGTTTTTTTTTTATATTAAATATTAAGGAAAATATGTATGCAATAACGTTTTAACCACTTTCATTTTTCACAAACCCCTTACATTTTGCTTTTTAATATGTTTTTTAATTAAAACTAAACTTTTCCTTTTGCTTGTAAATTTCCTGAATTATTTATCAGTTTCATATGTAAACAAAAACAGCTGATTGTTTTTTTCCTGTCCGAACTTACCCAAAAAAAAGTTCGTGCAAATTTGTACAGGAAATGAAAAAAATTACTCTCTCAATTACTCTCTTTATTGCACAAAAATTGTTATGTGGAACGCTTTTGGGTAACTTTGTGCAAGTTCGGACTGTTTCGTTTTGCATGTGGAACAGAGCTATTTACAACTCATCTCGAGAAGTTGGTAAGTTAAGTTGCAACTCAACTGGTTTGAGTTGTAAGCCGTAATAAGGGCAAGTAATTAATATACGGTACGGACGAACAGAATATCTCATATAAGAAAAAACCCGCTAGGGATGAGATTTTCATGCACTAAAAAATCGAAAATATGCTCATAAAATTCAAACTAAAACCCCCAAAATATGCCTTAAAAACAGTGTTCGAAAATAAACAGTACACTATTTAGCGTTCGGCCACACACCCAAGAACGATATCTATTTTTTTAGTGATTGTGTAGACAAAAAAACCCTTAATACCGTTCATGTTTTACAACATGAAAATTAATTTAAATTTATTGATAATTTTTCATTCTTGACTGCCGCGGGGCTCGAACCGAATGATTTAATGAAAATTAAATTTGATGAACTTTAGCCTAATTAAAATATCAAAACTTTTCAAAAATTTGTATTAAAATAAATAAAAAGAGTGTTCAAATCTTAGCAGGCGTGATTGAATAAGATTTCTTATCGAATAAAATTTAGTGAAGTATCGAAATACGGATCGCAATATCGCTTGAGTCAAAATTTGTTGAAAAATGTGAAAGATTTTTTTGCTTAGTCTGTAGTTGAATTAAAATACATGATTCTTTTAAAATGCAAACGAAGAAAGAATGAAAAAAAGGTGAGCAAAAGTAAACTTTATTACTTGTATTTATATTCCCATTATATTATATAATCCCCGTATACGGAAATAAATTTATTTTCTTAAGTAATCAAAATCCAAAAATAATTTGTTGCTTTTAATGTTCGTATTTAGTAAAAGTTTTATAAACACAGAAACATTTCACGTTTTTTGGTATATGACCAACAATTTCCAAAAACAAGAAATTCAAAAGTTGCTAGTTTTTGTTAAAAAGAAGAAATATACATATTTCTGAGTGCAAGCTGCATTTATTTAATATTATGGTGTTTTCTTTACTGTCAATAATGTTTCATTTATGCTATCATTCGGCCGGGTTTTTGTTCTATTCTAAAAATATATGCAAAACTGAGAGAAGGAAAAAGACCCTTTCTAAATATGTTGCAAAAGTAATGGCAAATTTGTTCCATTTCTTACCCCCAGCTATAATTGAGTGTGAGGTAATACCAATTTTTGCATCTGCGTTAAGTACTTTTTTATGCAAGCAAGTATTTTTTTATTAACTTTTTTCTTGTGTTTGCGTTCAATTTGTGTTGTATTGTGATTTTCGGTTATATTGTGATGAATATAAAAACTTTTTGTTTTTTGTTTGTTTTAATTTTATTTCATAATTGTTTTTTAATTATTGAAAATCAGTGTTGTTAACGCTTATTGGAATTCAAAGAAAATTTTATGTTGAAAATGACTACAATCGTGGTGAATATCACTTATTAGTGCAAACTTTGCATTCAATATTTAACACGCTAAATACACATTAGTGTTGAGTGTAAAACGAAGCTATTATTTTGTTCCATTGCAATTTAGAAATGGAAGGGTGTTACACAAATATAATGCAATAATATTTTTTAGAAAAGAAAGCACTATTAGTCTGGTTTTCTGGAAACAAATGCTAGGGATTTTTTTCAGAAAATACTCAAGAAAGCTTGGTTTGATTGAAATTATTTTAATTTAATTTATATCAAGTTGTCTATAAGTAGCTAACACAGTACAACATTTTTTAGGTGAATGATTCGGTACTCAATTCTGATGATTGTTTATGAAAGAAGACACAAAAAGAAAAACTTCTGCATCATTAGTTTGGTCAAGGTGGCTCCAATAATAATTAAAAATTAATTTGAAGTTGTAAGTATCGTATAGGGGCATTTGTCACGTTTTAGGCTCCTTTGATTTTCATAACTCGAGAACCACTAGTCCGAATAAGCTGAAACAAATTTTTAGAATTACAATTCCTTTAATCTGTTCATACAACGTTTCGCTACATAAGCAACAGTTTTGCAGTTATAAATAAATGTAAATGCCCAAAAAATTTAAATTTTTTATTTTTAATTCATAAAAAATCCAAAACGGTAAAAAAAACCGTCAAGTCCCATTACTTTCACGTAAAGTCGCATAACCTATGAACAAAATGAAACATAAATCATAAAAATCGATGAACGCGTTTTGCTTTTATTCACAATTAATTAAAGGTATGAATTTCAAAAATTTGCTCGAGATATCCACAAAATTCTTTGGAAAAAACATTGATGACTTTTTTGGCGCAAAATGTTTTAACATTACAATCACTCTTGTTTAGTGAGATTCATCACTTAACTTCAACAAAATTATTGCAATAATTTTAAACTAGTGCACTACTCCCATCTATGATAAAAATTATCAGGTATGTGATTGAAATCGATCGATTACAAAACGAACGTTTTTAAAAGGTGTGATGAATTTCGAGGGATTTTAAAATCCAATTCTGAATTAAAGGGTTAAGTTTTCGTTCAGAATACAATTCAGTTAACGTATAAAATTTAAAAGAATAAAGACTGAAAATAAAAGGAGCATGTATTTAAACCCCATTTTAAAAGATACTAAAAATGATATATTCGATTTCCATCACATACCTGTATGTGTTTTTAAAATTGTCATTACAAAAAGTAAAACAATTTTATTTTAATAATTTTCTAAAGTAAAAAAAAAAAAATTCGTTTTATTATTAATTTTTGCACTTTTCTACATTTTTGTTTTTGAAACGCTTGTTATAAACCCCACTTCACAAATACAAAATAAAAAATTACAAAAAATTTTTATCTGTTACTAAAAATTTCGTGTGAAATAATATGAGATGCACTTGTTTCGCACGGAAAATAAAAATGTTGCCAGAAACATTTTGCATGATTTCGTAATATAAATAGAGTACAACTCTATCAACACTTTTTTGTTTTTATTTCACAGAAATTTTTTTTATATTGAGTTTGAAAACATTTCGCACGAAATACTGAACAGAGTACCAGGGGTAATTTTATTGCGGAGTTTCGGTTTGTTGGTAATTTCAATAAATTAAACCGATTTTGAGTTCCGCGAATATATGCTGTGCAGCCTCCTACATTTTCGAAATAACGGTATAACTTGAAAATAAGCGCTAACCTAAAAACAGTTGTCACCACTGAATTATATAAGAAAAAAAAACACCTCCTTCAAAGTTTCATGATTTTTAAGAACGGCTTGAGGTATTATACAAAAAAATCAGCCAATTAAAAAATCGGTTTTTGACTAAGTCCGTTTTTAAAATTTAATATTTTGCAGATATTAAATTTTTCGAAAACAAATTTATTTTTCAAGATATTGCTTTTAGTCCCAAGTATTTTCTTTAAAATGACTTATTAATCATCTTCGTATGTAAAGTAGTTTTCGAGATATTGAAGAAATAAGCTCAGCACATTCGGCTAATTCGACTAATGACATTTTAAATATGATAAGATACTTAAGATATTAAAAAATCAACCACAAAAAATGTTTTCCCATATTTACATATATATAAAATATAGAAATTAAAGGGTAGTTAAATTTTAAGGGCCGATGTTGATTTTGAATAAAACACAAATTATTTAGGAAATTATTGTCATTTCTGTTTATAATGATAATACATATTGGTATGGTTCAATTATGTTTGGAACAAAATATCGGCCAAATGGCGGCACACCATGGTCCAAATTTTCGATGACTCTAAGGATATATGCCGTTAATATGCCGAGTTATCTCATCCTTTCGCTCTTGAATTGTTATCGACTTACACTTCTTCTTTCAAATAACCCCAAACAGTGTTACCGTTGTGATACTAAAGTATCAATTTTACCCTTTTTCAAAGGTCTTTATTCCTTTTAATACCATTTTTTTAAATTATCCTTTTGTATCATTTTCACCTATTTTGTGCCACTTTTGTGTTAAAAGATTTTTACGACTTCTAAATTAGATTATCGATAGTAAAGTACATACATATTTAAGTTAAGTTTGTTATTTCTTATTTATTGAATAACTTATGGTGGTTTCTTCTCCAAAAACATGTTAAATTTTTATAAAAAATGTTTTGCCCTCTTAAAGAGTACCAAGTTTTATCCTAAAAAATTAACCCTTAATAATGGCATAATGCATTGAACTTT
The DNA here is from genome assembly GCA_949318255.1 of Pollenia labialis. Lineage (NCBI taxonomy): Eukaryota > Metazoa > Arthropoda > Insecta > Diptera > Polleniidae > Pollenia > Pollenia labialis. The sequence continues at coordinate 61,391,757 of OX439141.1, forward strand.
TCGCTCTCTTTTAAATCAACAATGGTAAGAGTGGCCTGTAAAAAAGGTGACTTCCGTTAAGGTATGAGGCTATTTTTAAAAAAGCGACGATTGCCTCAAAGCATCGCAGAATTTAAAATTTTGAAAAAGTTTGCAAAAATAGCGCCATAAAATTGACTAAAAGCCCCTAAAATTAACAGCAATGAAAAAATTCGGTAAAAATGGCTGAAATTCCCAAATATTTGGTAACAGCGGGATGACAGAAAAGTCTAATATTTATTAAAAATCGTAAAAGCTTTAAAGAATCAGAAAATTTGCAGGAAAAAATCGCTTCAATCTCGAACAGGGCTAAAATTCGCGAACGATTGCAAAATTTGAAACAAACCCTAATATTTATTTGAAATCGCTAAATCGGTAAAAAAAAAAAAACAAAATGTCGGAACAAAACATGAAAAGTATGAAAAAAATTAGTTATAATGATGAAGAACAAACTTTTTGTCAGTTGTTTAAAATAGGAAAGGGCATACAAAAATTAAGTTTTTTAAGCACAGCCTACCGGAAATAAATATTATTTGTTTGTTTATAAAAAACTTTGTCTTATTATATTTATTTATTTGTTTGTTTGACCCCTTTTTCTGAAAAATCCACTTTTTGTGACCCTTTTCGAAAATTTCCAACGGTAACCCTGACCCCAAAGGAAGAAGTCCAACGATGTCAAATCACATGATCTTGGCGGCCAATTGACATCGCTACCACGTGAGATAGCACGGCCATTGAATTTGTCGCGCCAAAGAGCCGTTGTTTCGTTAGCTGTTTAGCAAGTGCCATCGTCCTGTTGAAACCACATATCGTCCACATCCATATCTTTCAATTCGGGCCATAAAAAGTTCGTTATCATCTCACGATAGCGCAAACCATTCACAGCAGTGTTGAAAAATTCAGTACTTTGGTACTTTTTCATATTAAAAATACCGCAGTACCCCCGCTTTGTTTTTAGTACTTTTTTTTCTGTAAGCTTTTTAACTGTGACCATTTCGAGAGCAGGCTTTGGTCATCATGTGCTTGTTGCACAATTTATGTTGTTGTTGTTTTTTATTTTTTTTATAATTAACGACGTGAATATAAAAATGCAAAGCATGGACGCCAGGATTCATATTTTGCCTTCCAGAATGGGATATTTGTTCTTACAAGTTGCAAGAAAATCTATAAAAAGGGATGCATTCGACAAAATGTTAGTGAAAACTTTAAATTTAAATGAAAACCATATTTATAGAAGCATGCAATTTTATTCATAAATATATCGTTACCTTAGTCGGAAAAAGTGCTAAGTCCACTTTTCGTCGAAATTGAGATTTTTATGTAGCATTAAAATGCATCATTTGTTTTTTCTTGCTGGAAAAAAAAAATTTTAAAGTAAGAAAATATGCCAAGGCCAGTTAAAAGGAACAAATTTTTCCTTTTTTTAATTCCCTGCCTTCAATGGAATCCCATTATTGCCGCGCCAAAACTCAAAAAAGTATCTACTAGCGGAGTGGAGTTCGAAAAAAAACTCTACGATTTTTATGTTAGTGACTGGTGCGCTAGAAGAAATATTTGTCCTCTCTCTGCTGCGGTCTTTATCAAACATTCTATTCCAAAAATCTGGCTTTGTTTTCTCCTAAAAAAGACCTATGCGAAATATGTGTACGATTTTCGGTAAGACATATACATATGTATCACAATAACCGCACAAAGCTGCAAGTCCACAACTTGGTTTTTTTCCATCTTAAAAACAGTAAAGCTTATCGCTTTATATGGAATGAAGCTGAAGGTAGATTAGGGGCTGAAGAATTTTCGAGCATCTGGATGTACTTCAGCGAACAAAAGGTCCTTTGTGAAAACGAGAAGCCGAAAAAAATTTGGTTTTATAGTGACGGCTGTACCTGGCAAAATCGAAATACCATAATGAGCAATGCTAAAAAACTAAGGCAGCAAAAACCTAGGTCAAAATATTGCAAAATATGTTGCTTTAAGAAGAATTTTGTTAAATGTATCAGAAGAAATTATTTTTACACTCATAAAATTATTACGATAATTGATTGTGGATTATTTAATTCGTTTTTAATTTAATAAGTATATTAAATTTTACGAATAACTACTCTGCGAATATCTTTAAATTTAAAAATTTACAAATGTCAGGCCAAAATAAAACAATATTAACGTTTTATAAGTATTAAGTTATTAAAATTAAATTTCCTGAAGATGCTAACCAAAGGTTAGCGAAATATCGAAAATAAATAATTTAATATTAAAAAGACCTACAGCAAAGACTATAAATATATAAAGATGTTGCACTTAGTACATTTGAAATTTTAAAAAATGTTGTGCCTCTTATTGATGAGGGGGGGAAGTAACAAGAAAGCAAAAACTTCGTGCTCACATTTAGAGAACTAAAGAGAGCAAGAAACCACATGCATTAATACATACACATGTTTGCTGTTTTTGCCAGCCAAAGTGTGTGTGTGTGTGTTTTTTTTTTGTTGAAACCGGGTTTTGGTATTGTTTTAATTGATTTCGTTTTGTTTTCAAACAATTTATGTGCAAATAACCTACGTAAGAGCATATGCGACCGGTTGTGTAATTGTAGGGCAACAGCATGTGTTTTATTTTTGTAAAACATAAACTACATCGATTTGCACCGAATTATAATTCCATTTTTTAGATTATTTAATTATGCACTTACCATGTGTGTATGTATGTATATATCAAACGAATTTACTATGAGTATTTATTAATTTTACTTATGAGCTCTTTACAAATTAAATGGTTTAAAATTTTAACTTTTTTAACATTTGATAATTTGTAGTTGTAAGTTTCCCATGTGGAATGCTTCCGTAATAATATAAGAACTAGTAGTAAATTAAGCATCTCCATCCTGTGTTTATAACATACGTGATTCTCCTCAAACCAAAAAGAATAAATTGAATTTTTGCTACAATTCACGCATTACTCAACAATAAATTTTGTTATGCTTTTCATTTCTTTATTTTGTAAAAATATTTTTTCAGAGACCTTTATATTAATTTTACAAACTACAAAAAATACGTCAGAGGGAGCACACCAACCTCCAAAGTCGGATTCTTTTTGATAATTTTTTGCATGAACAAACATTTCTGAAGGATATGACAAAATTTGCGCTGGTTTTATTATATCCATACGACATTTAACGCATGATATTCGTTGTGATATGCCTAGAGCTTGATTTAAAAAATAAAACAGTTTTATAAGTATGATAGAAATGTATTCTTTGCAAAAAAAAAAAAATATTATGTTTTCTCAGGACAATAATGAATACTTATCACATCTATTTCATTGTTATTTTATTTAATTTTGGTAATATTCGTCATTAAAAACTCCGTTTGATTTTACCATTAATAACGTTAAAAGCTGAAAGCCTATTACGCTGGTCGGAGAGTATGTATTTTAAGGATGAAAAAATTCGTTCAACGCTGACTTGTGTGGATGGTACTGCCAAAATTATTTCAGCTATCTTCGACAAAGAATTATTACCAATATTCTAAGATGTTAGAATTGAAAGTCAATCTCGTTTCCCGCTCATACAACATAAAGTTATTTCTTATCAGAAAGTATTGAGTCTGCTTTAGATGTACTAGGATCCAAATTTTGCAGATAATCAGAAAATGACTTTGCTTTTGTACTGGTCGACGGCCCCTCCGCACTTATATCTGTCAAAACGCTGCTTTCTTCAAATTTATTTTCTAAAAAAAAAACATCATTTATTAACATAATTATTCCCTTCTTCTTTTTTTTTAATTAGTGAAAATATTATACACCTTATATATTTCTTTGATCTTTCTTTCTGTTCTGTTCTGTGAGTCCATACAAATTTTAATTCTGGGATCCAAAAGTACTAATTTGTCTACTTGGAATAATAAATCCATTATAATGATATATAGTTCACTATGACATAATTGCTCTGATTGCAATTTGATTGTAACAAAGTTCCAATCATTGTCGCTTAAGTACAAACTTTGGTTTTCATTACTCAGTGGGTCAACTATATCAACTATTGCTGGTTTTTAATATATTTAAATAACTTTGCGTTCTTAATTTCTTAACGATTGATCTAATAGTGCCCAATTTAATTTTAATTTCCGGTACTTTTATAACGTCGTGTACACAAAGTTGTAGAGTATGAGCGCCACAATGAACGCCAGTTATATTGTACACTGAAAATTTTGATACAATTAAATCCATTTTGTTCTTTATGGAATTAATATCGATGTATTCTTTCGTAGAAAAGCGTTCTTGCAGATTTGTGTTCATGTCTTTCACTGTTTTTTACCACATTCGCGCCATTGTCTGTAGTAATTGTAAAAATTTGATGAATATTAATCTCGTATTCTTTTAGAACTGCTTATATGATTGTTTAAAGATCCCAGTAAAAACTTCGAATACAAAATAATGTGTTAAGTATTCAGGAAAAAGTAAAAATACTACTTCCAATTGTCCATTCCTTGTAAATAATTCTACAGTCGCCAATTCAATGTTAGTTTGTTGAAATAGGTTGGAACTGTTTTAGTTTTTAAATCATTAAGGGTCCTCATGATGTCGCTTAAAATTGCCATTTGTGCAAATGCGCAAACTTACGAGTCTTGTTTCATGAAGCCCCATTTTTTACTTTTGTGTAATTTTAAACAATTAATGTCAGTTTGTAAGAAACGTCAATACAAAAATAAATTAAAAATTAAAATTCAAAAATATAAAAATTTGTGTTTAAATTTGTGATTAATATGTATGAGAAATTTGCTTTTAAAAATGCTCAAAGAAAGCCAAAAGACCAATTTACTAAAATTATTGCTAGAATTTATTGTTTGTGATTTATAGACACTTGGATTTTTCATTGAAAACGACGTTGAAATCATTAAAAGATCTGTTTGTATAAATGCACAATTGAACAGCGCAAGTTTACGAGACAAAATTGTTGGGCAAATTTACCAAGTTTGTGTAAATGAAGTCTCATACAATTTTTGACAGTTCATTTACGAGGGCGTAAAAATGCACAGTTTGCACAGATTACGAGACTTATAAACGATATCATGAGGACCCTTATTGACTTTATTTTTATTTGCACACTTTATTGCAACATAATCTGAATATAAAGAAGGGTGGAACCGTTTTAAATGTCTTTCTAGATTTCCGGTATGATTATTTAAAAATAGCAACAATTCTTTAACTGAAAAAATTTTAAATTATAAAAAACAAGAGGAGTCATAAAATTTTTTTTCAAATAAACTCGAATAACGCATTGCACAATAACAATTTTGGACTTTTGATTTACCACTTCCAAATGTGCACAAAAAATTGTTTTGAGGGCGCGTTACCATACTTTATTTTCAATCAAATGTCACTTAAATGCATAATGACTGAAGTCAACCGAAAATGCCTTCATTTTTTGCGAATTTGTTGCTTTGGGTTTTTTATGAATGATATTTCATCTGAAAGAGTTTGGTGCCATAAATATTTCTCATAAAAATAGTCAAGAAAAAAAATTTCCTTAAACAATGAACAATTCTTTAACTGAAAAAAATTTTTATTATAAAAAACAAGAGCAGTCATAAAATTTTTTTTTTTTTTTCTTCAAATATACAAGCCACAAGTAAAGAATGCCCATAAAAAGGATCTTCACATGTGTTCATAGGTATGCGTACATATGCACATCATTTGTCTCAAATGTTGTATATAATTATTTTACAGCGTCAATATTGGGGCCATAAGTATTGCTTAATAAACCAATGTCCATGCCAGTGCATACAAAAATAACTAGGTAAAAAAAAGATTTACCTAAAATATATAAAAAAAAACACAAACTCTTTTACTGCAAAAAAATTTTTTTTATAAAAATGAAACAAGAGCACTCATCCCAAAGTATAATATTTATACAATCAAAATATTATGTAGCTGTATTCAAAAAGAAAATTCATTTTAAATAACTGAAAATTTATTAAATTTAAAATATTTTTTTTACACTTAACTTAAAATACATTTTTTCTTTAAAATAAATTAATTAATTTTAAAATGTTTATTTATTAAACAGCATATTCCGTAAAATTTAATAGTTGTTACTTTCAAAAATATATTTTAAACGACAAAAAATCAAACTACATAACATTATATGTACGGAAAAACTTTATTTTTCTGCTAATTTGTTTTTTGAATAACAAACATAAATGTTAAAAACAAAGTTATTTGAAAACTAACTATATTTTTATTCAATTTAAAAAGTACGAAAAATGAAACAATCAATTACTGTAATAATTTTATGAGTGTTAAATATTTTTCTTTTTTCATCAAAATAATTTTCGTGGGAATACAAAATTTAATTTAAATGATTTTGTTATTCGTGCTTAATTCCCAATTTTTATTATTTGATAAAAACACTGAAATTTATTGTTGATGGGATAAGCTATTCCTATGCGCATTTCACTGGTTGCTTAGGCCAGATCATCAGGAAGATCTTCAAATAAACTCGAATAATACATATCACAATAATAATTTTCGACGTTCAATTTACCACCAGGGTTGCCGTTTAAAAAGTTTTTACTCAACCAAAATTGTCTATAAAACCTACCAAAATCCTTTGAAGCCTAACAATTTTTTCAAATATTTAAAAATTTACATTTTTATATGTTTACTTTTGATGTAAAGCATACTTTTTGTTGGATAAAGCTATTAATTTTTTTTCAATATGCAATTTATAATAAAACCAATAAGTAACAAAAAAACGTATATAAAAACTCATTTAATAACGCTTATAAACTAGAACAGGGGGGTTATTATGTAATTCGATTCGAAACGAAAATACTTTCGAAAGAAATTTCCGTATCGAAAATGAAAAGGTATTTTCTAATCCGTTCGAAAGCCCCACAGATTTGTATTTGTTAAAAAAAAGGGAAAAACAAAGTGCTGCCAAATTTATAGCCGATAAATTTGACAGTAGCTGTCAATATTGACAGAAATTGTTTGAAAAACAAGGGTTAAAAAACGTTAAATTTTCCGCAAAATGTAAATATAAGTGAAAACTTCCAAACAAAATAAAATAACAAATAACACTACGTGACAATTTTTTGACCAAATGAATTTTACACCTAATCTTTATGTAAAATCCGCTGAATCTGAATATGAAGTCAGAATTGTCAAAAGTAGAACAGTTTTTGAGATATTCCAAAATAACCGTTATTTGTGTTTTTAAAAAAGATGCTGTGACTGAAATGCAAACATCCAACAAATAAAATTTTAGCATATTTCAATACGAACATTTTGTGCCCAATAGGATCCAGATAAATGATAAAGTTACAGAAGATTAATTGAAAAGTTACAGAAGATTAATTGAATTAACCCACAACAAATAAATATACAAAGCTAAATTATTAGTAACAATAAATATTAAAAATTGCTTGAAACTTTTGAATTTCTATGTGGGTTAATTTACTAAATCTTCTGTAGCTTTGTCATTTTTGTACCAATCTATGTCTTGTTGGGCGCAAAATGTTCATATTAAAATAATCTAATGTCCCATGCAATAAAACATTAAGATTTTTAAATCATTGGTTAAAAAAAAATAACTTGAAAAGAGCAAAATAGAACAAAATCATAAAATTTTCAATGAAGCTTGTCCCCTGTAACTCTGTCATTTCTTGACCAATCTTCACTAGCAATCCATGGTTATTTTAGAAATTTTATAACCTTTCACTAGAAAGAAAGTGATGCAATTGCAGAAATACATCCGATACATCCGACATTATGAGCCTTGATAATAGTACGTAAGAAAGATTTTTAATTATCAAATTTAATTATAAAAATACTATTTTTAGTTTCGTGAAAAACTTTCGGCTTAATAAAAATTCATTTATGTATGTAAACAATTGTATATACATATGTAGGGTGATTTAAAGCCACCTGAAAGATCTACAGTCATTGCACCTTTGATGAAATTAGCTTCAACATTAAAATGTTTGGTACAAGGTGGATACCAACATCAGATTGACCAAGATCGTCTTGTAGGACTTTCACACTCTACAATTTCCATATGCTATCTGAGGTATGCGAAATAATCGAACAAAATATTTATCCGAAGCATATTATCTTTGAGATGACTGAAGCAAAAAAGATGGAGGCGAAAAGATGTTTTTTTTTAATAAATGTGGAATACCTGGAGTAATTGGCCAAGTAACGATGAGCATTTATACTTCAACCGAAAACAGACATTTAACTCTTCTCATACCTAGTAACATAGCACATTTGTAAAAATAGTTAATACAAAATCGATTAAATGAAAACTCACTTTTTCCACTTTTTCAATTCACGATACGGTGGACCAACCGCATCTTAATCCTTTGATAGTCTTTGCCACAAATCCTTCGACTTGCATTTAGCATTTGCAACATTGAGATGCCCCTTTGCTCAATATGCATGTGCAATTATAAAATCAACCATCACCATATTCTGTCTTGGTTTTGTAAACATTGCTTTGTTTAAGCTTTCCCTAAACACAACCCAAATTTAAAAAAATTGCTATCTATCAAAATGTTCAGACTAAAACGAGGAGTTGTGACAACAAACATAGTATAAATTGTGATTTCAAGTCACTCACAGATCTGAATATAGAGGAAATCGTATGTTTTAAATTATATTTTACACTTTTTGTAAAAAGTTTTATTTAATTACTTACATTTTTAAATTTTTTATTGTTTTCGCAAGCACAGCACCGTTCGAATAATTTACGAAAAATTTAAATGAACTGGCATTTGCTTTCGTATTATATAGTTGCAATTGAAAAAGGGTAATTTATAATTTACGAAAAGGGGTAAAAAAAATCCCACAAAAAGAAAATATTTCCGAACGTTCGAAAATAAATTTTCGAAAAACGTACTACATAATATAATTTGTACGAATTCGTAAATCTTTTCTTTCGAATCGTATTACATAATAACCCCCCTGGTAATTGAACATTCCCAGCGGGAAAAAGGAGTGCCACTTCTTTTGGATGCACAAGGCCTGCTCGCTCCATTCCATACTCATATCTTTTTTACACACGTCGTCATTGCGGCGAAGGCCTTCCACTTTCCTTTCCTTTAAAGGAATTCAAATAAATGGCTCTTAGAAGGCTTTCAAAAGAACGACTTTCGAAAGGCCTTAGAATAAAGGCCATTTTGAAGGGTTGTTAATAAAGGTATATCAAAAGAATTTAGCTGCAGGCATTGAAGAATGCCTGCAGATTAATCCCTGCTTATATGCCTTCCCATAATTTTCAAAAAAGAATAAAAGTTAAGTGTTTTATAATTTTAGTTTAGTATACATATATGTATGTAAGGTCACCTGGTGTAAATTTGCCTTGCTTCAGTCTTAGCAACTTAAAAATATAAAAACAAAACACTTCATTCAGTCTTTGAAACTTGAAAACATAAAACTCACTTTTTTGAACTTTTCCCTTTTTTTCATCTTTAATGAACAACACTCAACTAAATTGATCTACATATTTTCATTTGGTATTTTAATATGTACCACGTTACTTTGTTTTTATAACGGTATCTGAATTCTTTCGCTTTTGCTTTGGCGAAAAAACAAAAAATGTTACTCTCTCTCTTTTCATCTTTAAGTGCCGGTTCACACACGTCAAGTTTGACTTGTCAAGTCTTGAGTTTTTAGGAGAGAGAGGAAAATAAAGGGCATACTCTTTTTCCTTCTCTCCTAAAAGCTGAAGACTTGACGAGTCAAACTTGGCGTGTGTGTACCGGCACTTACTAAAATGATTTACATTATTGTTTTCATTTGGGTTTTTAATATGTATGTAACTTTGTTTTTGTAAAGGGATATGAATTCTTTTGCTTTTGCTTGTGCAAAAACACAAAACAAAAAATGTAACTTCTTTCTCTTCTCGCTTCTCATAGAAGCGAGTGTGGAAGGTGTATCTTTTCTTTTATACCAAAGAGCCGAGGCGTTTTATTACGCATTCTTTGGCAGTTACATAAAAATAGTAATCAGAACCACAAGCGTCAACTTCAACGAGGATGGATAGTGATAATAATTGAAAATGTTCTAAATTTTGTTTCCATGCATAGATAACATATAAAAATTGCATATTTTCTGTAATATAAATCGGAATGTTTATTTTCATGCAAAATAAAGAATCAATAAAAAGTCATCAATCTTCATACATTTATTTATAACTGCGAAACTGTTGCTTATGTAGCGAAACGTTGTATAAACAGATTAAAGGAATTGTAATTCTTAATTTTTTTAAATTTTTTTCAGCTTATTCGGACTAGTGGTTCTCGAGTTATGATAATCAAAAGAGCCTAAAACGTGACAAATGCCCCTATACGATACTTACTAACTTCAAATTAATTTTAAAATTATTATTGGAGCCACCTTGACCAAACTAATGATGCAGAAGCTCTTCTTTTTTGGTCTACTTTCATAAACAATTATCAGAATTGTGTCCCGAAATCATGTGTTGTACTGTGTTATTTTTTTTTATCGAAATCGACTTATGTTAGTGTCGCTATGTATCAAACCCTTTTTTATAAAATAATTAAAATGTGTAAAAAAATTGGACTTTAAACATGATTATAAATATGACAAACGACATCCTTCTGGTTGATATTCCTTGTTAAGAGTATTAATTATGATTAGTATATCGGCCATTTTCTAACAATCGCACGATTTGAAGTCGCAAGACGCTAGATTTACTGCCTATTTCACGATGTCACTCGAACGCTTTCGTTCGCACAAATTACATGTAAAACAAAAACGAATTTTGAGAGTTTGTTAGAGTGACATCGTGAAATAGGCAGTTATTTCATGGTGTCCGAAAACTCCTGCGTTTTGCTTCCGATCTTTCTTGGTTTTTGAAGTTGGCTAACTTCTTGCGGTTTCGATAATACCTATTATTCGATTTAAAGTCCGAATCGCAAATATACTTTTATATGACACAAATAAAAAATGGCATTTTACTTTTTAAGACATAACAACCTCCAAAGATAGGCGATTTATATAAGAAACAGGTGGTACCGAACAGTATTCCTGAAATTCTTTTAGTTCAGTAATTCTTTAAGGACTATGGGAAACAAACTGTTAATATTACAACAAAGAACCTCTATATTTTTCCCCAGCATTTTACATGCGTAACTTGAGCAAAGGTGGAGAGAGCGCACTTAATGTAAAATTAAACAAATTCATTGCTAAGTACGTTTTTTTAGTCCACTTACTTTACCCGCCATGGCATTAGCAAAGTATGTTGCCAATTCAATAATTATTTTTTTATTTTAAAGGAATATTGTTTGTTGTTAAAAATTTTTTATTTTCATTTCTTCATTGGCACATCCGAAGTTCCACCAACAATCAAGAAAATCTTCTGTTTTTTTTAATAGATATTATATTTTCTATTGTCTTGCGTTATAGTCAGTTGCTTCAACACACTTTGTCCTACCACATTTAACAAGTCAATTTATAAAATGAAAAAGTAAATTTTCTCAAACCGACCAAAATTAGGTTTAGCCTACCATCCTACCAAACGAAAATATCAAGTTGGGCTTAAAAAACCACTTAAAAATGTGCACAAACAATTATACATATTTATGTATACGCATACTCTCTACAACTGATCATTACCAGCGTTGTCAACTTTGAAATTTCAAAACGCACCAAAAAGGTGGAGAAAACGCGCCATTTAAAAATAGAAACGCACCAAGTTTATACCACGTTCGCACGACAGCGTTTTTTCGTAATTCATTCTCTCATTCGTAATCCACAGCCTAATTAGGATCCAAATTACATAATTTTGAGAGCGGAATATCTCATTTGTGCGTAATTCAATTTGTATTACCCTGTGGATGACTTTAAAATCAATGTGATCTCTAATTTTTATCGGTTTTTTTCCATCACCAGCTTTCAAAGCACTAAAAAAACAAACAAAATATAACATAAACAAAGAAAAGGAAACAAAAGTAAAGGAAGTATTATAAAATTTAATGGAATCCAAAAAGGAATGGAAGCAAAACAATTAAATTAATAAATATTAGTTCTTTGAAATAATATTTTTTAATAACTTGTTCTTCCCATCTTACAAGTAACAGCAAACAAACAATTTAGCAATAAACAAAATTAATAAAAAAAAAGAAGAAGGAGAAGAACTGTAAAAACCGATTAGGAAAATGCCGTGCGAACATTCAAATAAGTAATAAAAATTGAGAGCAAAGTAATCCAAAGCACCGTTCGAACATGGCATTAGACTCTCTTTTTAATTTAAAATAAATGGTGCGAAGTGGTTCATAATATTACATTGCTTACATACAAATTTCATTCCGGAATAGAGTTTTTGTACCCTTAAACTGTCTTGGTTTTTAGGTATTTTGGTTTTAAAAGGTACAAAAATATTTTGGCTGTTTAACGACAAATTTTTGTCTTTGCTCTGTTGCCACGTATTTTTCGCACAAAAAATTTAAAAAGCACACAAAATGGTGCGAAATGCTTCAAGTTGACAACGCTGATCATAACTTACAACATTATTTTCTCTGATGCATTCCCTGCAAATAATAGGACTAGTCCAAACACGCGTGCAAAATGTGGCCCTCAAGGGACTAGGACTAGTCCAAAAGTAACCCAAACGTATGGTAAAAACATGGTCTATTTAACATTACGATGTCCTAGGGCAGGACCATATAACCAAGATTTGGACTACAGGGGAGTAGTTTTAAAACTACTCTATTGTATACACAAGAGGACTAGTTTTAGCTTCGTTTAAAACCGAAAACATGTCGTTAAAAAACTACAAACACTTTTAACAATGACATGGTCCATGATTGTATAAAACACCTTCAAATCATATTTGTTGGCTCTTTTTTTATTTAAAAACATTTTCTTTTCTTTAACAAAATACGGTACACGCACGTTAAAAGTACACTACGTGTTCACTAAAAAGTACAGATAAGTACACTAAAAATACTGTACATGTATGCTAAAAGAAGTTAAGTACGTGATCGTAGTGCTTGTGTGCGTCAGCTCACTCTCGTTGTGTACCGTATATTGTTTCTGCCCACATTCACAAACAGAAAAAAGTTTTTTTTTTTTTTTTGTATATTTGTAACAAATGTGTATGTGTACTGTTCATGGCAAAATACGGTATGGTACACTTTTTATTTATTTATTTATTTGGTCTATAGATTATAAATCCTTACAGACTAAAGAATATAATACAGGTGTGAAAATATTAACTATTTAAATACAAAATTAGTTTTCTTTTTAAAATATCATTGCTTTCAGAAATATCTATAATGTGATACAGTTTATTAAAATTTTCACAAATGCGACGAAAGGAGTCATTATTAGCATAAACGGATCTGTAGTAGTTGAGACTGATGAGCTGAAAGTTACGAGTTGGCCTATTTGGATCCAACATAAAGTCCAGATCAGTTATGCTGTCCACTTTTTCAAGTATTATTTCATTAACATAGTATGAAGAATCTAATTTATAAGTTCTGTAGAATGTCATATGTTTACATTTTTTAATATTAACGTCCATTAAATTAATTGTACACCATTGGCAAAATTTATCAATATCAGACTGTAGTAAAAGTTGTTGATTAGAGTCAATAAAGCTCTTGAAAATTTTGACATCATCTGCATACATGAGTACATTGGAATGCAAGATAACAGATGGGAAGTCATTTATAAATAACGTGAACAGTGTAGGGCCAAGATTACTTCCCTTTGGAACACCAGAAGTGATGTATATGTCTGTTGAGGTAACATTTCTAAACTTTATGTACTTGTTGAGTTCTATCAAATAAATAAGAACGCAGCCACTTTAGGGCTGTACAACTAAATCCCATTAGTGATAGTTTGCTTAGTAACATTTAATGATTCACTTTGTCAAAGGCTTTACTGAAATCCGTGTAAATTACATCTGTTTGCATGTTTTTTATAAATCCATCATTTACCATAGTAGTAAGTTCCAGTATATTAGTTGTCGTGGAACGCGACTTGCCAAATCCATGTTGACAAGGAGATAACAGCGAAGAAATTTGGTGTGATAAGCTGTCAGTTAAAATTTTTTCTAAGAGGTTAGGAATTGCATTCAGTTTAGCAATTCCTCTATAGTTTGCAACATCGAATTTATTTCCACTTTTAAAGAAGAAATAATAAACGATTTTTTCCATTTGGCTGGTAAATAGCACAATTCAATAGATTTGTTGAAGATTGTAGTAAGTGGGCCGAACAAAGATTCGGCACAATTTTTAAGAATACAGGGCCAGAATTATTGGTCGCTTTTAACGATCTTAAGTTTAATAAAACTGTTTCATTACTCAAAAATGAAAAATGTATCCCAGCTAAATGCGATAAATTAAATGGATAGGGAGAATTACGATCGTAGGTTTTTTTAGAAAATGTAGTAGCAAAGAAACTTGCGAACATGTTGCTAATCAGTGTGTCGTCATCAGTAATACAGGAACCATATTTAAAAAATTTAGGATAGTCAGAAGCTCGACGTTTCGAATTAATAAATTTATAAAATGCTTTAGGGTTAGTTTTCATCTTTAATCTCATGCGGGCTAGGTAGTAATCATATGCCAATTTGTTTGTAGTATTATATTCGGAGCGCGCAATACAGTAATTTCTAAAATCAACTAAGGTCCCATAGCTCTTATATTTCTTGTAACATTTATTCTTCTTATTTTTGGCATTGGTTAAGAATTTATTATTCCAAGGCGGGCCTTTTTTATCACAACTTTTTACTTTTAGGACAGTTTTAGAGATGAATTCATATAGTAATGAGTAAAAGTTAGAAACAGTATGGTCGAAATTATCTCCAGAAAGTATATTGTTCCAGTTGACATTAGATAATAAATAATTAAGTTTTGTAAAATTAGTACGTGGAAAGCAAAACACTTTGTTAAGACTATGGTTGCATCTCTTTGAAATAGGTGCTAATTTTTTTGCTTGAAAATATATTTCAACATCTAACGCAGGATGGTAGAGATCTTCAGGATATGTGCGAGGAGGTATATTTCGTACATGTATATCCATCGGCTGCTTAACAAAAGCAAGGTCCAGAAGTCTCCCACATTTATTATGAATATGATTAACTTGAAAGAGCCCAAAGTCAAGTAGTGATTTAATAAATTCATTTGATACCGTAGGAATGTCGAAATCATAAAAGAAGTGCAATATACTGTGAAATGTGTTGGCAACAATGTACTATGTTGTTTTGCTTTAAAGGTTATGTTTGTTTTTAAATAAGAGTTGCGTCATATTTTATTAGTGCCACTTATTGAATCATATAGGGCAATATAGAGATAATATGGCGAATAACATATACAATAATATTGTAAATGGATGGGGCGCTTGACGCTTACATATGTATAACGGAAATATTATTTACATGTGTACATATATAACTTCTGCTTGCTATTAAATATCTACTTAAGCTGAATGTACACGACATGTTTTTGTCATCTGACATGTCAAATTTTAAAGTCACATGTAATTATGCATGTCTGTCAAAATTGCTTGTTTACATAAGGTTTATAATATTCAGTCACAAACGTACATGTAATTTGCTTCTGACATCGTTTCTGCTTTTTTTCATAGTAATTGCAGAAACCAAAGTAGTTCTCGGTTTGAAAATAACGTGCTGCCGCCACAAACATTTTTATTTGCACCGTAAAAGAGTTCAGCCATCTTGACATTTTTTTCTTTAAATTCGAAGATGCCAATTTTGGGTATAATAATGAAACGTTTTTTATATATGTACGTTTTTTCTATTAAAAGGTTAAAAAACATTCATTTATCGGTATTGTAAAGTAACAACCTCAGCCGGCTAATGAAATCGTCAATAGTGGACGCCGCTGACGGTTTCTTCCCGGCACAGAATTCTGAAGTCAGATGGTTTGTCAGAAGAAAATAGAGCACGCTCTAATTGAAATTTTGTCAGATGACCTTGCATCTGACTTTTACAGAAGCCAAGTTAAAAAGGTAACACACGACATGTATGTATTTTGCAGTGGGAAATTTGACATGTCAGATGACAAAAACATGCCGTGTACGGGCGCCTTTAGATGAATGAATTCCAATAAAATATTTTTTGTTCATTTTATTTTCAAAAATTATTGTTTTATATTTTTACTAAAAAGTACCATTTGGTGGGAAAAATACTCTTTTAGTTGAAGTTCAGTACCATTTCAAAATTTCAATTTTGCAACACTGATTCACAGTTACTGCCTGACCGGCCTCATTTTGGAAAAAATTCGGCCCGATGATGCCGCCAGCGCCCATAAACCGCAGCAAACAATCACTCTTTTTGGGTGCATTGGTTTTTCGACAATCACTCTTGGATCCTTTACCCAAATGTGGCAATTCTGCTTATTGACGAATATACTGATGTGAAAACGTGCATCATTACTGAAGATGATTTTCTTCGAAAATGTATCATCCACTGTTGCCATTTCTTGCCACCATTCTAACCATTGACGACGTTTGGAATGGTAAGAGGCTTTAGTTCTTGAGTCAATTGCACCTTGTAATCGTGTTAATGCAAGTCTTTATGCATAATGTTCACTAACGAAGAGCGAAGAGGTGCAATTGTTAGGCACGATGACGAATTGAGGTGGACGGCTCTTCAGCCACTGTCGCGAACAGCAGTAATATTTTCTGCATTACGAGCATGCACTGGTGTTTCCACATCTCCTACATAACCGGTTTGCTTAAATTTTTGCGCGATTTTTCCGATTGTTTGCACATTTGGACTATTAAATTGACCAAAAAAATCACGAAGTGCAAGATATGCATTTTAATTTGAACGCCCATTTTCATAATAAGCCTTAATAACTTTAACGCGTTGCTCGATTGTGTATCTTTCCATGGTTCAAATTGAGTTAGTCTGAAATTGAGAAATGTCAAATGAAATGCAGAAAAAAACTTGACGACCAACACGTTACTTCTCACCATTAAGGCTCAGTTAGTCTTTACTTTCTGTAGCTGTCACTTACAATTACTTAACAAGTTTTTAATATTACAGATTGGACAGATTGGGCAGAACAGAAAGTAAAGACTAATTCTGCCTTTATCAGTTTAGTTTTGTAGGGCTTATTATGCAAACGCTGACCCTCTCAGGCGAATGCGTATTCAATTTAATGGGCTGTATAGATTTATAGATTTTTCTTTAAATACTAATTAATGTAACTAAAAGTAAAATAATAATTTTTTTTAATTCTTAACTTATTATTTTATTTGAGTTATAAACATTTATGTTGTATAAATCGTCCCCTCAATATAACAATAGCGTATAATTTTTTTGGGGGTATGAGAAAATCGTGTTTAAAGTTTTTAAAACCTCAATATCGCGGTAAATAAAAATTCTTCATATTGGATTTTTCGACGAATACATAATACCGTTTCTTGCCATTAAATTGACCAATTTTTGTCATTCAAAGTGCAAGTCCTCCATATAGGCTATTTTATTTTTTAAGGAATTCGTATATTGAATCTGATACACTATTTTATTTTGTATGGTATACGCTGATTTATTCAATAATTTTACGGCATTTTTATTAAAATATTTGATCTCAAAAATGTCAATTTGTAACATTATAAAACAGTGATTAATTATTTCATAGTTTTGTTAATTCAGTGGCATATATTCATTTCTTTTCAATTTGGGTTATTAAAAACAAAAAATTATGACAAATTAAGGTATACATTGCGTAAATCAACAATAACTAGAAGTTTTTTCGTCTTCTTTCTCTTCCTCTGCTTCATCTGGCTCATCTAAACAATTTCGCTTCTTTCCACCTTGAAGTTATAAAAAAATGACTGCGAACCACGACGAATTACATTCTTCTTGCACAAATTTTGGAGATAATGCAGCTTTCGTTGGTCGGAATGCAACTATTTCTCAAACAATAGTGTATATTATTATAAGCTATTTTATGAGTTAAAGTTTTCATAAATTGTATTTTTTTCTACAGACTAAAATGGAGTATAATACGTATACACTATTAATCTTTTAACAATTTTGGAGTGGCAATTTCAAGTAAAATAGCGCATATGAGCTTACACACTTATTGAAGGAAAATTTTGTACTAATACAATCATGAATAGATAATTTGTAGTTTCTTCTAGCTTTTAAGAAATTAATAATTGTTTACATTTAAGATTGAATGTAATACTAAATATAAGAATATGATTATGAAAAAATAAAGTTAGTCTTAAAAATAAAACTCAACCGTGAACATTAATTCACAATACTAAAATTCTGAAACAGTCATTATTAAAAAAAATAGCATTGCGGAAAATGAGATACACCTATACAATCAGCAGTATCTCTAAGCCGGAGGTTTATATTAATAGATATTAGTTTTATAAAATCTAAATCACAAATGAAATGTTTTTCTTTCTGTGTTTCAACAAAAAATATCCGTTACTTTGTTTTACAATTTTCGCTAAAAACTCGATCAAAGTAGTTTTATCGAACCTATGGAAAATAAAAAAGAAATAACAAATCCTGCGGTAAACAAAACAAATGTTCGGGGATTTGTCTTGAATAGAAAACTCTAGCGCTCTTTTATGTTTCGGGATTTTATCAAAAAAGACACAAACTCGAATGTTTTAGTTAATGAATATACTAACACATTTTCGAATGTTGATTATCGGTAAAATTTCGAGAATTATTCAAATAAAAGAACATACGCTTTATAAAATATTATCGAATATTTATCGAACGTTTTTGATTAGAAAACTCTTTGCCTTAATGAGCTTTCAATATTTTCGAATCTCAGGTCAGGTGGGGGGTGGTGCCAGTTTGAAAAACTCAAAACACTCACACGTTTTTACTTTTACACACACATTTTTCGCAATGGCAGCTCCAGTGGCAGAAAAAATTGCATGCGTGTAAAAATTTGGCACTTGCATGCCATTAAATGATAAACTATGTTACCCTGTTAAAAATTGAATGCGCATTTACTGGATTACTGTCAAATTGTAATTAAAGTATTATTATGTTTATTTTTTGAAACAAGCATTAATAAATAAAAGCAATTTTGTAAATTTCAGAGCATTAATATTGTTTAAATACATAATGTTAATACATACATATAAATGTCAAAACCATTTCCTCAAAAATGTGCCAATATGATTAACTCGGTAACTCTATTTTGTTTTCTGGTACTTTTTTTTTTTAATTTCAAAAGTAAACAAATTTTGTCAAGTTGCTGCTTCAACAACATTTTGAAAATGAACTCACAGTGGCATGTGTAAACAGGAAATCAAATGGCATGAGATTCAATTACATATTTCGAAGAATTTTTCTTTGATAATAGGTGCGATCCTGACCTTTTTGGGTGAAGTTCGGTAAAGTGTGAGTAAACAAAAAATTCTCTTACTAATAGAAAAAATGTACAAACGTACGTGAACAATAAAAACCAAATTTCTACCCCAAAAGCATACGTTACAGTGAAAACGTTCAAATAAATAAATAAATGACACGTTAGCATGTACAAAAGTAAAATTTAAGCATGTACCTACAATTTTTAACATTTTCTTTTGTTTATTTTATTAATATTTTTTATTTTTATTGTTTTGGTAATACTTGTTTTTAGTTTTTTGTTGTTTATTTTTTGTCACAGCTGATTGTTTAACAATTTTCCCAATCAGCCCAATGAAAAAGTACGGGCTACTTCGTGCGAAAAGAATTTGTTTCTCTTAAAAGCTGTCCCACTTTAACAAACTTTGACTGCTTTCACGCGTTTCATGTTTTGATGCTCAACTCTTATGTTTTAGGTAAGAGAAGAACGAAGAAAGGGGTTAGTACGGAGATGCCTGTACTCGGTCAGTACGCTTTGTGTTTTTATTCGTTGGTATATCCACAATGATGGCTGCATGTAATTTTTTTCTTTTCTCTTTCTCTTTGATTCGCTGTTAATAAAATTGTTGTTGTTTTGAACCGAAAAAAGTTGAAACCCGATTGATGCGTGTGATAATATTGGCATCTTTAAAAGGGAATTGAAAAGAAGTTGAGCAGCAAAAGATGAAACATGTAAAATCGGACCTTGAGTACGGGAACAGGTTTCGGTAATATTGGGATCCCGCAGGCTCCCAACGTTGAGTACGGGGATCACATCTAATATGTATACAACAGTGGCATGCCACTACTTGCTGGTGGTCAACAATGCAATGTATATGTCTATTATATATATCACTTTTTATATTCCATAATTCTGAAAGAGTTTCATATTCCTCAATAAAACCTTTTAAAAATGCGCGCTGTAATCAAGACAAACAACGGTAACGATTGCCTGCAAAAATTCAAATCAAATTTGTACTGAGTATATATCATTGCTTTTACACGAATACAATGGGATAAACAAAACTCAAACATTTTTTATTTTAAGCATATCAAGCTGACTTACACGAATTTTTCGCAATTAAACGAGTATGATGTCAAACCATTCTATGACCGTGGCCCCAAAAAATAAATAAAAATGTTCCCCAAATTTGGGGCTATTTTTCATAATGCAATATGACCCCATTATTTTAATGAAAAATTACACCAAAAAAATTAAAAATAACCCTAAAAATAAAATGAAATATGGCCCTAAATTTGGGGTAATTCTTCATTATGAAAAATCACCTCAAAACTTATAATGAATTTTAACCCCAAAAAAGAACACAAAGAAAGTTTTATTAAACATTTTAGGTGGAGTTCATATGCCCGAAACTAAAAATTCTAAATTTAAAATCCCGATTTCAAAATCAGAATTATTATAGGATTGATAGCATGGTTGGGCTTTCGGCCATGCGCAAGGGTTTTTTTCCTCTGTGGTATAACGAACACTGGCTTTCCTTACTAAAGTTCAAGGCGCAAGGATTTTCTTTATGATATAACAAACACTGGCTTCGCTAACTAAAGCTTCTCTATATAGCCGGCCTTCGGACAGGTGCAAGGATTGTATTTTTTATGGTATAACGGACTCTGGCTTCGCTCAGTAAACCTTCTCTTAATAGCAAGCCTTTGGCCGGTCGCAAGGATTTTGGCCTTCGCTAACTAAAGCATCTCTGTATAACCGGCAAGGATTTCTCCACTTTGATACAAAAATTCGGATTTTTTATACGTTCCCTACAAACTTTTAGATAAAATATTACATAATTTGTGTAAAAATGTTTGGGGAGATTTTTCATTTCATAAAAATTGATTTTTTGATTAGTAAACAAAAAAATTGCCCTAAAATTGCGTGTTGTTGTGTCTCATGTAAAATTTTGGGGCCGTTCTTCACTTTCCTTTTGGGGCCATATTTCCTGGGGTCATTTAGTAGGAGCTTTAGTACAATATTTCATAAAAATCGGTTCAGCAGTTTGGGCGTTATTGCAAAACACACTTACAACTCATTTCAATAATATTTATAAGGATTGTACAAAAACAGAAAGTTTTAAGTTATTTATTTTACTTTTTACAAAAAGAATAATGATTTGTATTACTTTTTTCTAATTCAACTTTTACAGATTTTTCAACCTAAGGAAAATATGTTAAAACTAGATGGAAATAACCAGGATCCTGTAAAAAAAAATACTGAACCACCGCAAGAGATTGTACTTGCCTGCCAACAACTAGCGGATGGTTTGGTTGAATGTCTGATAGAATTAGAAGATACAGACAATGAACGAATGTTAGGTTGTATTACAACATTACATTTGCTGGCTAAAGTTCGTCCACAATTATTAGTAAGACACGCTATAACTATTGAACCATATCTAAACATAAAATGCCATCCATCTACTGCACCCAAATTTATATGCGCTGTTGCTGATATTTTGGAAAAGGTATGTTATTGTCGTACTAATTTTAATATTATAAATATAAAGCTAAGTCTAGACGATATGTTTAATCAGCATATGTATGGTGTGTAAAAATGTTGAGGTTTGTTTAGTATTATCTTAGCACTACTGCTGTCATGGGTACGAGCATCAAAATGCCCTTTGTTTGGCGAATCAAAGTCACTTTTTTGAAATTGAAATTAATTCTACTTTATATTCTACAGGTCAGCTTTAATTTGGGCTACAAACAAATCAATAATTGATTTGCTGTTCCCGTGAGACTTTGTGATTGAATTAAAATTCCATGGCACGCGAAAGACTTTAATGCGACAATAATAATATAAAGAGAATTCAATTTAGGATTCATATTACAAGTCGTTCGCATGCCACACAGTATTACAATTTTATTTCACACAGTATTTAATACAAAAAAATTTAATGCTCATTACTGCTGACCAACATAAAATTAAAACAAGTTCATTGGCTTAAAAAAATTAAATTGGCTTAAAAAAATTAAATTGGCTTAAAAAAATGTAAACAATTTATGCTACAGTGCTTGCTCTAAGTATGCATATACTACAGGTGAAAATGTGGAAAACATACAGAGTTGTGTATAACACTGGTTTATAAATTTGAAACTATTCGCCATAACCTTAAAAATTAGATGTTTTTAAGAGAAATCAGGGCAGCTAAACACGAATATGGCATTCATTTAATTCTCTTAAGAAGCGTCTTCGAGATATTCGCGGAAATCCTGTTTTTCTATTGTTGTTTTAGCTATTTTGAAAAATCTTAAGAATTGTTCATTTGAATTGTACAAACTTTTAACTATTGAATAAATATGTTTTTTTCTTGAGAGAAATAAATGAGTGCCATATTTGTGTTCAGCCGCCCAAATTAAGCTTAAAAAATATCTCATTTTCGGCATATCCTACGATATAAAAACAAATTCAATAAATCTTTTTTGCCAATCCTAAAGATTCTACAAATTTAACATGTTTCGCCTTAGTTAAATTCTAAAGCTGGGATCACACGATTGCCGCAAATGCACCAATATGACACAATTTTTATTGTACTTTATTGACGCACAATAATGAAATTACACCAATCAAATATTCTGAAATCACACAATTGCCCTGTTTTAAACAAATTTATTTGCCGCTAGTTGGTACAAAGCGAAATGGTTACAACAATTGCCGCCGCACAGTCACAAGATTGTTCTTATTTGTGTTAACTGCGAAAACTATTGTTGTGGTAGCTTTTTAATTTGTAAGAAAGTTGTTGTTACTTTGTTCATTAAAAAAAATTTAATTTTTATTTACCCTTATTCCATTTAGCGTCATCAATACGAAACGATAACGTTTTGTGTCGATTCTTGCAAATCGGTATGCCCATTGTCAATATCAAGTTTTATTGATAAGCGTCGATGTATTTTTGGTATGCAACGCAACGTTAACGATGGCATCGATATAAATTGACTCTGATTTTGTCGACAGTCTTATTGGTGTCGAAACAGTTTTATTCCCTTTTAATTTTTTAGAATAAATCACAACATTTTTAAGAAATTAACATCAAATTGCATTTTTTTTGATAAAAACTTAAAACAAAACACACCAACTGTCTAAGTTATTAGAGATGTGCTTTAAAAAACGATAAACAATCGACATCGTTACACTGCTGTTATAGAATACATGTTTTGTATCGAATTGATGACGACGTCGATGAAAATTGATGTTGATAATTAATTGATGGCGACTACGACGACGACGACGTTAAATGGAATAAGGGTGAATGAATAGTTTTATTATTAAATTTTTATTGAATAGTTGAAAAAATGAACAGTCTCTTCAACAATTTCGTATGTTAAGGTTTGCATAGAAATATCTGTTCAGCACTGAAGATTGGCCACCCCAGACCAACAGTTTTTTTAATGTTCTTTTGCTTCTGGTTCTCCTTTTCTTTTTATAAAATGTATTTCTTTATTAACTAAAAAAACCTAACACACTCTAGTTTCGATCGTCGTCGCGCACAGAACCTTATGTCTGTGCACGGAACAAACAAACAGAAAAAAACATTGTAAACAAAAAATTAAAAATAACATAAATTAACTTTTACAATACATTTAAATAAAATTAAAATCACAAAAAACCTAAAAATAAAAAAAGTGTTTTATTTATTGATAAAAATAAGTGAACCGTGGTAAATTTGAGGTAACAAAAATTTAAAGTTCAACCTCAAACATTTTGCTCCAAACGAACGGGATAATTTTTATAAAAAAATAAAACAACAAATACCTACCTTCCGTGTGTGTAAATTTAATTTTGCAAAAAATAAGTGTTTGTGACTAATAGAAAGTGTGACCCTGAAAATAAAATACAAAAAAAGGAAAGTTCTTTAAATTAAAAACAAAATCTAACGGTATCCAAATTCCTTGGCGCAGTAGCAGCAATAACAACAGCATTATTGGCAGATACAACAACAACAACAACAACAACAGAAGGCTTAATAAACGCAGTGACACAAAAGAAATAAGACCCTACAACAACAATAAGTCAAAGTATACAATACAACAAGAAATAAATATTCTTGCTTGTTGTGTTACTCTTTAATTTTTTTGCCGCTGCAATTTTTAAGAGAAAATAACCGTGACGTCACTATCCAAATAAATAAAAACCAAGTTACCATTGCGTCAATTTTTGTAAATTCTAACCGGGAAAATAAATACAATATTTGACTCAAAATTTTCAAGACACAATTTATTTTATCGCTAGCAGTCAATTTTTTTGACTCAATTTTATTATTATTCTAACTCTTTTTCAATTTACAAATATGTATGTCCCTGAAAAAATTCGTCAATTGCACAAACGATTTAGTCGACTTCGAGAAGATTCAAGCAGAAGCGCGTGCTGAAGATAATGTACACGCGTTGGAAATTATTCGAGTAGAATTAGACTCCATATGGATTTAAGTAAAAAGATCATATGAAGAATTTAGGGACTTAGATCAGGATGGCGATAACCCAATTGACAAAAAAAAATTATGGGAGCGATACCAAACTGCCCTAATGGCTTATAAAAATTGTCTTCCGTTAATCAACGCTAAAATCCATGCGCTTTCGGACACAACCATGGAAAAAGTTGAACGCCAGTCAAATATTCCAGTAGAAAGAGAGTTTTCATCAATAAGACTCCCTCCTTGCGACACCGACACCTTTACGCACGCTCAGCCAAAAACCCGAAATAAAGCAATTATATGACAACGTTATTTTAGAATATCTTGAGTTAGGATACATGAGAAAAATCGAACCCTCGGATATAAACAAAGCTCCAAACTATTATCTGCCGCATCACGCAATAATAAAACCAGACCCATTGACCACTAAACTTTGAGTGGTTTTTAATGCCTCTAAGAATAGTCTTAATGACATTTTATATCCAGGACCCAATCTTCAACAAGATCTTGTTCTTTTGATAGCAAAATTGAGATTTTTCCGCTTTGTCTTTAACGCTGACATTACAAAAATGTATCGTTAAATACTAATAGACCCAACTCAAACAAAGTTTCAAAGAATCTTATTCAGAAAATCCAAAAATGACCCCATAGAAGATTACGAGCTTCTCACAGTCACAGCAGGAGGTCATACCATAGAAGAAGCTATCAAAACTAGAAAAGAATTAACTTCTGTCCTAAAATCAACAGGCTTTGAACTTATGAAATGGAACTCTAATGAGCCACAAGTCATTCAGGATTTACCTAGTGAGACTCTTCTACCACTCGTCTGGTTAAATCTGTCCGAAAATGACGGGACCAATACTCTAGGGATAAAATGGAACAATTCATCAGACTCCTTTACATTCACAGCCCCAGATATAAAAGTTAAAGAAGCGTATACAAAGAGGGAAGTGAGACTCTACTACCACTCGACTGGTTAAATCTGTCCGAAAATTACGGGACCAAGACTCAAGGAATAAAATGGAACATTTCATCATACTCCTTTACATTCACAGTCCCAGATATAAAAGTTAAAGAAGTGTATACAAAGGGGGAAGTTTTATCTACATTTGCCAAATTTTTTTTACCCATGTGGATGGATAGCTCCAACCATAATAGACGCTAAAGTAATCATGCAGCAAATATGGTTAGATAAGACAGATTGGGATGACATTTTAAAACCAATTTCTCAACATAAATGGAAAAAATTCGTTAATAATTTTCCCAATATTAAAACTATAAAAATACTCCGTCGGATTAAATATACACCCTAAAGTCACATCGAAATACATGGCTTTAGCGACGCTTCAGAAAAAGCTTATGCTGCTTCATTATACATTCGAATACAAAATGAAGAAACATCCATACACACAACTCTTTTGGTATCTAAGACTCGAGTAGCCCCCTTCAAAAGCTTATCGCTACCACGCCTAGAACTTCGTGGAGCTGTATTGCTAGCTAACTTGGCATCAAGTCTATTTAAAACCTGTGAATTTCAAAACGTAGTAACCCACTATTGGACTGACTCGGCAATTGTATTATCGTGGCTTAAGAAACCGCCATGTACCTGGAATACTTTTGTTGGAAATCGTGTGTCGGAAATAATACAAAAAGTCGGGACTCAAAACTGGCATCATGTTGACTCAAAAATGAATCCCGCTGACCTAGCAAGCAGAGGTCTTTCACCAAGTCAGTTAGAATCACATAGTCTATGGTGGAGGGGACCTTCGTGGTTAAAGTTGCCAAAACAGCAATGGCCATCCCCACGCCCTGCTCAGGATACAAATATAGAAGCCAAGACAATTAAAATTCTAACAGTCACAAACACAGACGACCCATTAAGCCGATTTTCATCTCTATCCCGTGCCTATCCAGTCATAGCCTACATTTTACGCTTCGGAAGACCCATACCAAGACGTCCAATCTCATCTGTAGAACATTCACCAGAAGAAATAAAATCTGCGAAAAATCGCATAATTATTTGGACACAAAAAACTCTGTTTCCTGATGAATATACTGCTTTATATCCAGAAATTGTAGTGGGGAATGTAAGGAGAGAAAAACTCACTGTTTATTGTTGATGATTTTGTTTAAATTTGATACTGTTACAAATAGAACTGTTTCTGTAATTCTTATACGCTTAACAGTTTTATTTGGTTTAATATCTTTAGTTTTTCTAAAATCTTTATGGAAGAAGTTTCCTGATGATCTGGCCTAAGCAACCAGTGAAATGCGCATAGGAATAGTTTATCCCATCAACAATAAATTTCAGTGTTTTTATCAAATAATAAAAATTGGGAATTAAGCACGAATAACAACACATTTAAATTAAATTTTGTATTCCCACGAAAATTATTTTGATAATACTGCTTTACTTCACAATCGTCCAATTTCCCCTCGAAGTAAACTCTTCACCCTTACACCATTTCTCGATCGCAATGGGATTATAAGGGTCAATGGGCGCTTAGCGCAGTCCCCAGCTTTAACGTACAATGAACGCTGTCCAATTCTGTTGCCATACGAATCAAAATTGGCCAAAATGATAACAGAATTTGTACACAAAATTACTTTGCGAGTAATAAGAACAGAATTTTTGATTTTTCGTCTTAAGCCCTCAGTTAAAACTGTCATAAATAACTGCAAAACATGTGTACTTTACAAAAAACACACTCAAAGTCAGATAATGGCATCCGTGCCACCTGAGCGGACAACAATATCAAGAAACTTTACCGTTACAGGTGTTGATTACGCTGGACCCTTTAACATACGAAACTTCACTGGTCGAGCCTGTCTCATCACAAAAGGGTATGTCTGCATATTTGTATGCTTTGCCACTAATGCCCAGTTTTCAGGATTGATATTAAAACACATTTATTTTTAAAATCGATTTAAATACAAAATTCTTTTCTTCACTAAAAACTTAAATCAAACTTAAGTCACCGATGTGGTACACTTAATTTCAACTTAAGTTTCCATTGTAATATTTTAGCAAGGTGGCCTGAATATCACAAAAATACAACAACAACAGGCAAAGCATTAACAGTCAGCTGTTTTTTCAGACCACCTTGTAGATAATTACACTTTTTTATATTTTTTTTTTGTATTTAGTAGTGCTACCATACTTTTATCTTAATTAAATAAGACTTTTCAAATAAAACTCAAAAACACAATCTGTTTTAAATACGATTTAAGTTTGTTATGAAAATTAACTTAATATAGATTTAAATACTATCCTGAAAATTGGGCA
This sequence comes from Pollenia labialis, assembly GCA_949318255.1. Classification (NCBI taxonomy): domain Eukaryota; kingdom Metazoa; phylum Arthropoda; class Insecta; order Diptera; family Polleniidae; genus Pollenia; species Pollenia labialis. Next base: position 61,419,841 of record OX439141.1, read on the forward strand.
TAAATCTGTTCACTTAAGCTACGGTCACACTTATCAAATATTTGACGAAAAAAACGGAACCAACAAGGAAACTAAATAATCATTTCCTTTAATTACAATATTTATTTGGATTATAAAACCACATCTTACAAAAAACAATTTTTTGCTTTGTCTAATAGTAAAATTAGTTTATTTTGTAGTATTAAGACCATGTTAAATCTCAATAACTTTTAACAAAAGTAGTGGTTACGCTTATTTGGTCAAACATTTAATAAGTGTGACCGTAGCTTTAGAACCAGTAAGTGATTTATCGACCCAAGCATTTTTAGCTGCCTTTTCCCGCTTTATTGGAAGACGTGGATGTCCAGCAATCATATATTCGGACAATGGCACGAACTTTGTCGGAGCAGCAGAACTCATCAAAAAGGATCGTCTGGAATTTATTAAACCTCTTCAAACCCAAGTTACACACAACTATAACCCACCTAAAGAAAATGATACCAGATATGAAATTCAAGAGCTGTCAACAATTCTCACTGGCATAGAACCGTGTTTAAACTCTAGACCCTTAAGTCCATTATTGACCCCAGCCGAACCTGATGTAAGCAGCGAAAAGCTGACCCTCATCAACCGCTGGAAACGCCTAAAGGTTATCTACCACTCATTTTGCCAAAGATGGAAATCCGAGTATCTGGCCGAACTTCATCGCAGATATAAATGGAAGACTCAAAGGGACAATGTTAAAGTCAACGACTTCGTGGTCATCAAAAACAACAACTTGCCACCCAACGAATGGCAAATGGGTCGAATCACTAAGACTCATATTGGAACTGATCAAAACTGTCGAGTTGTCGACATCCAGACAAAAAATGGGATCGTTACCAGACCCATTACAAAAATTGTGGTTTTGTTTTAAAACATATTTAACATTTTTTAAAAAATTTTCCAAACTAATTTTACACTTAATTCCTACTTACAGGTATGGCATCCCACAAAATAATTCTAAGTTTCTCATCAACAGATTTGATTGCTATCAGCATATTCAACCCGACAAGACCCGCAAACTTGAATCGAAGTGAGATCCCAGATGTCATATCTGTCAAAATCATCACAACACCTTGCTTCTGAAAACCAGGCGATTTAGTAGCGTTTTGCTTTTTTTCGAAGTTGTGTTTGAGCAAAGAAAACATATTTTTTATCATAACAAAACGTAAACAAACAAATAATTTACAAATTAGTTCTGTGAAATAAATTTAAAATGCCTACAGCGTTATTACATGTTCATAAGTAAACTACTGCGACAAACAATTGACAAACTCAAAGCAAATTTTTAAATTGCATTTTTTTAATTAAAATCTTGAAAAAATGTAACAAGTTTTTCCTTAAATAAATAGAAAACATATTAAATTGAAATTGTGGGCCATTTCCTTTTCTCTTTAAAGTACAGTTATAATAAAATAGACCAGATCACTTAAGTATACACTAGCGGTTTGAAAACGCCAAATTTCTAGTGTTTTCGTTTTTCAGAACACCTGTCTGGCGTTTTCAAATTGAAAACGCAAATTTTAAGCGTTTTGCGCTTTTCAGAACATGGGCGATAAACTGCACCAAGTCATGGGGGCAGTGTTGCCAGAACTTTTGGAGGAAAAATCAGCAAAAACCCATAACTTTTTGTCAAAAAATCTGCAAAATCTGCGCCATAGTTTTAAAAATTTTCAATAAACCTTCAAAACACATCTAATACATTTTGTATGTAGTTTGTTTAGAAAAAGATATTACAATTAGTTTCAAAATATGTTCCCGAAGTTTAAATCGATGGTAGATTTAAAAATCGTGCTGGTCAATATGAGTGGTCCTCGAAGTATGAGGTATAAAAAAGGTAATATTTTTTTGAACTTTCAACATACATAGAAAAGTTTTAAAAATTTGTTCGATTTTAAGAACATGACTAATAACTTTCGGATATTTTTACATTAAAAATATCTATCTATTTAATTACTCAGGCTGAGTAAGGATTAATATTTGTTATTTTAAAAAACAAATTAAACGTTAATTGTTTGACATGTTATTTAAATTATCAAGGGTCATATTGAAAATTTAGAAGAGATCAAATATTGCAACTTTTAAAGATATTTGTACATAAGTGCATATAAATATATACGTACATATGTATGCATAATATTGTGTAAAATCAGATGACATATGTCCGGCGATATTAATGTGTCAAGACAATGCGAAATTTAAATTTTTAAGTAATCTTTTGTTCATAAAATGTCTACTAATGAATGTATTTCCACACGGTTCTTCCATGAATGGTGGATATACTATATTTATTTATCAATGCAACAAGTGGAAATATTACAATCATGACAATGTAAAGAAGTTTCCACCGAGCTAAAAAATCTGCAATGTTAAACCAAAAATCTGCAAATCTGCATTTTGACAATTTTGGGGATAAAATCTTCAAAATGCAGATAAATCTGCAATTCTGGCATCGCTGCATGGGGGCCGGGATGTTCAGCACTGAAGATTGGCCACCACAGACCAACAGTTTTTTTTATGTTCTTTTGTTTCTGATTCTCCTTTTCTTTTTATAAAATGTATTTCTTTATTAACTAAAAAAACCTAACACACTCTAGTTTCCATCTTCGTCGCGCACAGAACCTTATGTCTGTGCACGGAACAAACAAACAGAAAAAAACATTGTAAACAAAAAATTAAAAATAACATAAATTAACTTTTACAATACATTTAAATAAAATTAAAATCACAAAAAACCTAAAAATAAAAAAAGTGTTTTATTTATTGATAAAAATAAGTGAACCGTGGTAAATTTGAGGTAACAAAAATTTCAAGTTCAACCTCAAACAATATCTTTAATAAAAATATTCGCACTGAACAATAAAAAAATTTAAATGCAAAATAAATAAATACATATTTATTTTCATTACCTACTAAAAGAAACACGAAAAAGTAAATTGATTTAAAAAAGGCAAATATTGCCTCACAAGAACACAATAAATATTGGTGCATTTTTGTTATTTTTATTGACGCTCGGTTGCATTTGATTGGCAAAAGTAAGCGATTGGTACCTGAGCCATTTGGTTGTGCAGTCACACGATTGGGGTATTAAAAATTGTGAAAATTGGTGCATTGCGGCAATCGTGTGATCCCAGCTTAAGTTAATATGTCTGCAGTCATACAATCTGCTAAGATATCACATATTTCAATCTGATTCAATTTTACAACTTCTCTTACGTACTGGTATTTGACATCTATGTGCTTAGATTTTTCATAAAGTACCGGATTCTTTGCCAAATGCTGAGCTCCAAGATTGTTGCCATATATTACCAAAGGCGAATCATCTGAATAACCATTAATGGGTCGATTACGGCTAGCAACACAACTTCAGTTAACATTTAAATTGCTATTAGGTACGGCAACATTGTTTAGTTGCAAAAAGCTATCGCAAAAAACACGAATAAAAAAGTGAATAAAAAGTAAAATAAAATTAAAAAATATGATTAGATCTGTGGAGAGGGCTGCCAGATAAATTTAAGAGGAAATCGTCAGTTTCCTGTGGTGCGATTCACTAACTTTTAACGATCCGACAATCGTTATATTTGTCGACATAAATATTCGCTTGCAGTAACGATAGTGTGATTCAGTAACTTATTTTTAACGATTGTTAACAGCTGTTTTTTTGCAACATCTCTGTCTACAAAATGTTAAAAAAAAACGAAAAGCACAAAAGAGAATAAAATAAAAACAAATGAAATTGTTCTTACCCCCCATGTTACACATGTTTTTTCCAGGGCTGTGGAGTCGTCCGAAAAAAGTACTAACTCCGACTCCGACTCCAAATGCTGAAATTTTTTAAGTGCGACTCCGACTCCTACTATAATCTTGATGCTAAATGTATATGAGACTCAGTGATGTTAACTTTTATTTTTTCATTACCGTACGGCCTTCTAAAAATTAGAGTTTTTGAGAAGCAATTACCGTACGCAAACAATAATGTGCTGTTTCCAAATGACAGGCGATTGATTATGTAGCAAAATTTATCAGGGGTGTGCTGGAAATCGCAAACGCAAAACGCAAGAATTTGGAAGTTGTTTTTAATAAACTTTAAACCTAATTCTTATAATGTTTGGTTTAAAATCCTGTTTAATAGGAAAATATTTGTTAAATATTTGTCATAAAATTCTTTTATTACAAAAATCTTATTTAAAAACGACTTTTAAAATTCTTGCGTTTTACGTTTGCGATTTCCAGCACACCCCTGTATATGAAAAGCACTCAGTCCATTGCCTGTCATTTGGAAACAGCACTTAAGAGCAATATTCATAAACCATTTATTTAAATTTTAAATAAGTTTTAAGAACATAATTTTTATTTTGGAAATTTTTATTTAAATTTTTTATGCCGAACAACTTTGGAGTCGGAGTCGTGAGTTTTTGTGGGTACTACGACTCCGACTCCGGCACAAAAACATCAACTCCGACTCTTCGTCTCCGACTCCACAGCCCTGGTTTTTTCATTTAAAATACATTGAAAAGGTCTGGCCAGACTCATGAGTAAGGCGAAGGGTTAATTTATGGTTTTATATTTTTTTTATGTGAATTTTACATTTAGAATTTTGTTTTTGTTCCTAATTTGCTTATTTTGTAAATTTTAAATTTAGGATTTTGTTTTTGTTCATACATGTACATATGAATATATCTTTGTATGTATGTAAGTTATTTTAAACATAAAATACATTTTATCGATTAAATAATCGATAAAGTAACAGCTGACTTTTAACGACAGCGAATATCGTTTGTACTGAATAGCATATTCGATAAATTTTCGTTATATTTATTTTAACGATTCGATTATCGTTATAAAAGTTAGTGAATCGCTCTACTGAGAAAAAATAAAAAAATCGTCTTTGTCGTTTCGAAAAATCGTCAAAAAATCGGACAACTCAAAACTTAGTTTTATGTAAATTTTTCATATTTCATGAATGTTGTAATGAAAATGATCGGGTATATTCTAGGTTTCAACTCGAATTGCAAACAAAAAATTTCTTGAATCAGTACAACTCATAAAGATCGCTAATTTGCAAACCGCAGCAAACTCTAATATTTATTAAAAATCGTGAAAGCTGTAAAGAATAAAAGGAAAAAATCGCTTCTTTCGCGAACATTACTAAAATTGCAAAAATTTTCAAACAGCGTCATGATAACAAATCGTTATAAATCGTTAAAGCTGTAATGAATCAGAAAACTTAGAGGAACAAATCGCTTTTATCGCAAACATGGCTAAAATTCGGTATGTAATTTTTTTAAAATACAGTAATTCTGGATTCACACTATGAACGTTATCTTTCAGAAAGTGTTATTTTATTGGTAAGAGGGGAATTACAGCATGTTCTCTTCCTCTCTCGCCAGTCAACTCAGACTTTCTGAAAGAAGCCTTTAATAGTGTGAAGTTGGACTAGGCAAACTTTATAAATTAACTATCTTTGGATGTTATCAAAACAAATTCATCTTTGGAAAAACTAATATATGAGTTAAGGAGATTATGTATATCAAAAAGTTCATATAAATTTCCTGAAAATAAACCAGATGTTTATATTTCTTCAGAACAACCCGGCACTACTAGTTATCATCGATTTAGGTGGATCATATGTTCAAACACCCTCTATGATTTCTTTCTTCGTTATTAACGCTGCTATTGTATTAGTATTGAGTCGGCAACGATGATCAGTCTTACTTAGTTTTAGTTGGCTAAAAATTTTCTAATATTTTATTTCTGGTCATTTTGCGTACAGATTCAAAAGATACGAAACATGCCAGGAATATACTTGGTACCTGAAGTCATCAAAAGATACGAAAAATGTATCTTTCGTATCCTAATGGCAACAATGAATGGGAGTTTCATGAAGAGCGTTGTTAATCGTCGATGACCGTATTTTTTAATCGTAGAAGATTCCTCACATTGCACACTGGTCGGATCTGTATGGAGTCGGCGGCCATAAATACTTTTAGTATAGGTATAATCGTGAAAATTTGGTCACGGCTTTATAAATATGTCAGAACTATTAAAACATAAAATGGGAGCGGTTGATGACTTCTACCCACCCCAACCGTACCCTATCACCCACATTCACCCCACATAGGAAAAAAATTAAGAAAAAATGTACGAAACTTGTTTTTAATTATCAACTTTTTTTTACAAGATTAGTTTTAAAAAATAAAAATATTGACTAATTATATATAAAATAATATGTAATACAAAATTATAAAAAGATTAAGGGGGATTGAGACTAGAGTCGTTTTTTTAGTTACAACCCCCTTAAATAAAAATCGACTTTAAAATTAATCTAGCAATTCAAAAACAGATTTTAATAAAATGGATTTGTCCTTGCATGGTAACTTTCGTTGTCCCGTTATAAAAGGATCCGAAGTTAAAAGTAAACGATTAAACAAATCAGTATTTGTTGAAATGCGTGAAATTTTACGCGTGTGCTGGAGTCGAAATTTCCTTATATCTTTGTTTCTAGACTCTGCAGCTTCTTCAGAGAGCTCTCCAATCGAAACCAGTGCATGTTCAATAACATCTGAAGCATGAATTAAAATTTTGTGGACTGAGGGGGGAAGATAGTACCACGAATATTTATTTGTCAGCTCCTTAGCAGTGTCCAGCGCATATTTCCTAAATTTTTCGACATTAATATTATACCCTGACGACAAAGCTTGTAATAATGTTGCACATTTCTCAATTAATTCTTTATCAATTCCTGTTATTTCTGCAGACAAGCCAGCATTTTTAAAGAATTCTCGTGCAGTATTTCCATCATTGGAAGACCCACCCCCTCCAGTTTTTGGCTTGTCGACTATTAGTCCCATTTTTTCTCGGAATTGTAATTGAATATTCTGTTTTCTTTTGAGATATTCTGCTTTTCCTTCTACGGTCCTAATTTGCCATTGTTTTTGTTCAAGCCTATACGATATATGAAGAAAATACTCAAAAAATCTAATATATGCGTGCAAAGGTGACAATCCAAATTCATAGTGATCTTTTTTAACTTCTTTTTGCAGACATTTTTCAATATTGTTGATTTCGGTCGGTTTTGCATTGCATATGTAACACTTTGCGGATGAAGTTTGAGTTAAGGCATTGCATACTTTACCATCCACCATTGTAAGTTGCAGAATATGGTCAATATGTATCGTTTTCTGATCATTTTTGAATTTCGTGGGAGTTAACTGTTCAATTTTCTTTTTATAATATGTCTCTTCGTCGATGGACAATTGAACTGTCTCTTTTTTAAATTGGAACCTGATAGGAAGGCAGTAGCGGGTGGACGATGGGCGAGGATTTTTCCAAATTATTTTGGTAATTTGACCCTTATCTGGATTTGTTACAATTTGGAGCGGGACATATGGCGTTACAAATAAATTACTATCATCCAAAATATTATTTTCAACTTTCTGTTTGTACTCGCTGTGAAAAATTATTATCGAGTTTACTGTTTATAAAGCTTCTTATTGTCAAATATTGATGTTTTGTTAAACCTGCTTCAGTTATGAGCGATATAACTTCACTAACATTTGCTTGCAAAAACGATGGATTCTTTTGTAAAGTAACAAATCGCAAATCATCAGCAGCGGAGACATCAATTTCTGCAATTTCTGCTATTCGTCGTCGCTTTGTCCTGCTTGAACACTCTCCGAAACTTAATCTAGGACGCCCTCGATCTTGATTCAAGTCAGATTTTTGTGAGGTTAATAAAATCGACTCCATTTGGGCAAGCCAATCAGAATATATATTTTGAACTCTTGTTTTTATGCGATTGCATTTTTGCCAAAATTCTGAAATTTTTTTACCATTATAATTTAATGTTTCTAGTTGACTTTCTTCAAATGTGTAGCCCTCATTTTTAATATAGCTTTTCACGATATCCTTCACTTTTCTAGCTTTTTCAGCATTTGCACCTCTTTCTACGCACCAAATATCAAAAATATGTGATCGCGAAATTTTGCAATTATAACTTGTGCCTATTGTGAAAAGAATTCATAACAAGGATGAAATTAAAAACAAAAATAAAATTAAAAGTCCGTGTAAATGAAAAAAATAAACACATTTCTTACATGCATAACAATAACAGAGCAACGCGAATATAAATTAACAAAACACCACACAAAAATTTAAAGTTGGACATAAAAACAATGGGGCCGATTTGGTCTGTGGGAGATAACGCAAAGAGGAGCAAAAGTGAGCAGCTAATATTACCAATTTTAGAATATGGGAATATTAACTAATAAACTTAAAAAAATCCCATTAGAGATTTCAGGGGGGAACACAACTAAAACTCTAGATGAAATTTAAATATTTGGACGAACGAACACTTACAATGACACTGGAAAAATATAAATTTTTAACAAATCCACAACAAGCTAAACACATTGGTAGTATTTTAAAACTTAGTTAATACCTTCTAATTCAATATTCATTTTAATTTATTTCAACACAAAAGTTTTTTTGTTTGTTTAAATAAATTTAAAGTTGCATGTAATTTTCCACTTTTTCACACTGCAAAAATCAACAATTGACTCGCTCTCTTTTTGAACGGATTTTTAAGGGTACAATTCAAATAAAACAAAAACAACTATACATTTTAAAACCTTGTTTTTATAAGAAATAGTGATGCCACATTTCGTGACAAACTTTTGACTTTGATTTTTTTATTTTTGGCCAATGGGATCGACCACTGTGCATTGGAAAGACTGTAACACGAGTGAGATTCTTCTATAGCACATAGAAAGACGCTTCTTCAATTGTTGTGGGAATCGTTTAAAACGTGGGTAAAGACAATCAAACGAGACTTTCATGTCAAGAATCGTATGATCCTTATGTAGATATTATCTTACTACTCGTTAAATGCTCGCCATATAATTGTTGAAAATATGATTTATACAGAGAATCGTAAAATCTTCATTCGATGATGGATTGACGAAAGATAAACAAAGTGTAACATTGTTGTTATTGTACTCTGAAAATAATAAAAGATTTTCTTAAGCCTTGTATGTATATTACAGCCGTACCTAAACAAGAGCGGCACGCGTTTTCTAGTTTTTTTAATAGAGCGGCCTGCACACTTTGAAATTGGAAAAACCTATTTTGACAGCTCGTTCAATAGTGAAGTTTGCCGCTACTGTTAATATAATGGCAATTTAGCTATTTTTTGGTCAATTTAGCGTTTTTATCTCTATTTTTATTTATAATTTGTAGGTTTTATTAAACAAGAAAGCTATAACTACTGTTCGTGACACAGCGTTGACGGTCTTGCTTTGGTATGGCATATCAGCGTAAAAGCTAAGCGTAAGAAAACGTTCCGCCTTACGCTCTTGTTAAGGTACGGCTGTTAAACAAGATTTGAAAACGAAATTGTCAGAAAATGTAATGTTTTATTCAAACTTTGGAGACAGAAAAAAATCGTCACTTTTTAGAAAAAAATCAGCAAATCGGAACTTTTGGAATAAAAAATCGTCAAAATGACGATAAATCGTCAAATCTGGCTGCCCTGTCTGTGGACCTAGTTTTCCCAGACCAAGAGGAAGCGGCTAACGTGGCATCTATTAGACGCTTTGTAAGAGATATATCAAAGCTTTTACCGTTTGTTGTTGCCTCTCGTCTTTTGTTCCAAAACTTCAGCTAAGCTTGTCCAAAAGACAAATCCTTTGGGATTTACTGTTCCATCCTTAAAAAATCGGCTGCAACCTGTTCAATCGGGACCAAATTTATGGTTCGATTACGGACGGCAACATAACTTCACAATTTAGCCTTTAATTGAACTTACACTCGTTGCCAAATTTGTTAAATTTTTTTGTGATACGCTTCCATGTAGCTTCAGTTTCCCCAAAAGACCAAACACCACGAAAAATTTTACTATTATTTTCCATCTCATTAATGAAAAGATCAAACAGTTTTCGATTTGATATTTTTACCATTTTGAAATCTTAAATTAAAGAAATGTATGCATAAACTTAAAAAACACAAACATTTTATAACAAATATACTTACACGGATATTAATTGAACCGAGAAAATGTTGCATGATTCTCGTTCACTTAGTTTTTTGAATAACTGTTAGAATCAGTTTAAAATAAATTTGCTTGGAATTTTACATGTTTATTTATTTAAAAATTACTGAATGGAATACATACTTCTTAAATAAACTACAGTCCGTTACTGTAATAATATTGTGAGTGTAGGTAATGTCTAATTCACAAAAAAAATATTGGCTCTAAGCTCCTTGCTTCCCGGACTTTTGTGGTACTTCAGCCAATGACCTCTGAGTTCCGTCTGTGCCATTGTTTTTTAGCTCTTTTTTTTAGTAGTATAGTAGAAGCTCAAATTTACTTAAACTTTAAAAAAAAATTGATGCAATATATAAGTTAATTTTTCTTTACACTTTCGCACTCGATCATGATCGTATTAACTCAAAGTTTTAAAATGTTCAGTACAAAACAAAAAACAAGGCCAGGATATTATACATTTATCTCTAACTATCTCTAATTTTTTTCCAAAAATCCCTTGTGGATGTGGTATTTTTATTACTTTTTGCTGTATATCTGCGGAACGGCAAAAGCCAAAGTTTCGAAATTAGGTCACACATTTATGTTGTCAATACACACCATCCTCCAGAATGTGGGCGGGATTGGAGAAGTGGGCGTGGTACCTCCCGTACAAAAAAAAATTAAAAATTGTATAAAAACCTAAATTTTAGGGCTGCCATATGTCCTATGGATATGACTTATATACCAAAATATCGGAAATTTTTAGTAGAGCATATTTTATAAAAAACTCAGATGCGAAAAAGTTATGGCCAAAATTTTTTTTAAATACCCATTTTCGGGAACCAAAGATCTTTCCGAGTCCAAGTTTTATAACCCAAGTTATAAACACGTCGGTATATAAATCTTTCAAATCGGTTAAAAAATGGCTGAGTTATAACCGAAATACGGAATCCCCAAAAATTACTCTGTTTATACCCTTTACCATAGGTAAAAGGACGGGTCCGCCATCTAACGTTTTTTTTTCAACTAGTGCTTATTTCGTGAATGGTAACACTAAGCTCATGTCTGATTTGACAGATAATTAGTTTTATCCTTCCGCTGAACGAATATGGTTGTGTATACGCTTGAACAACGCTGGGAAATATTGCGACATTACTTTGAACAGAAGATTCTCTTTTCAGATGAAGCTCATTTTGATCTTGGCGGGTATGTAAACAAGCAAAATTGTCGCACTTGGGGCACAGAAAACCCGCACGCATACATTGAAAAGCCGTTGCGCCCAAAATGAGTCCCTGTTTGGTGCGGATTTTGGTCCAGAGGCATAATTGGGCCATTTTTCTTCGAACATGAGCAAGGAGTGGCCGTTACAGTCAATGGCGATCGTTATCGGGCCATGTTGAACGAATTTTTGTTCGCAAAAATTGAAGAGGAGGATATAAGCAGCATTTGGTTTCAACAGGACGGCGCTACGTGCCACACAGCCGAAGCTGCACTCGATGTTTTGCGCCCTGTTTTTGGAGATCGCATTATCAGCCGCAGAGCTGATGTCGTTTGGCCACCTCGGAGCTGCGATTTGACACCGTTGGACTATTATTTGTGGGGAGCCGTCAAAGATAAGTGTTACGCCGACAAGCCAGAGACAATATTCGTGAAGCCATTAGTGAAATACAGCTGCACACAATCGATAATGTGCTTAAAAATTGGACCGATCGTGTAGACTACTGTATGGCCAGTTTTTTTATAGCATTTTCAAAAAAAAAAAGTTATTTGGCGGACCCTTTATAACTTTGTCATTCCTTTGTAATTTTTACAATATTGATCCTACACCCTATAAAGTAAATATATTCTGGGTCCTTATGAAAAGCGAAGTTCAAATCCGGTTGTCTCTAATTTTTATGTTCTAAAAACGATTTTAACATATATGTGAAAATTATTTAGTTTTTGTCTAGTTGCTCTGTATTCTGCTCGCACAATGGTGAAGGGTATATAAGATTCGGCACAGCCGAATATAGCACTCTTACTTGTTTTTTTTCTAATTTTTTTTGGCGAAATTTTGCAAAATTTCCAACATATATTTGCTTATTTTGGCCGATGACAAACCCAACAAATCATTAAAATCAGTCCAGCTGTTCTTCAGTTGTAAATGGTTTAACACACCCGACTTTTTTTTTACATATACATATGTAAAATCAACTGTAAATTTACCTGGTGTTTTTTTTTATTGCTTAGAACTTTTTATATACATACCAGATATATGTAATATGGCGGCATGAAATAACCCCTAAAAAAATAATAAAACAACCCCAAAATGTGGGGCCTTATTTCATAAATAAACCCTCAACAAATGAAATAACGCCCCAAACAGAAATGAAATAATACGCTATTTTTGTGGGAAATATAATGAGACCCCAATAGGTATATTACAATTAATTGTACAGTTTCGGTTTAAAGAATTGCGCGATAGATAGATGATTGGGACAGCATGGTCCTTGCGCCCGGCCGAAGGCTTTACTTAACGAAGCCGGAGTTTGGTACACCATAGAAGAGGACATCATTGCGCCAGGCAGAAGGCCGAAAATCCTTGCGCCCAAAAACGTTTTTCGTATTAATTTAAAAATGAAATAACTCCAAAAATATATTTGGGCTTTATTTAATAATAAAAAAGTTAAATAACATCCCAAACAAAATGAAATAACCCCACAAAAATCATTGTTGATGTACTCTGAACAAACTTTTAGTGGGTTATCTCAATATTTTTGGGGTGTTATTTCATGCAGCCATATAATTTCCTGGAACGCGTTTATTATATCCGGTTTCAGTAAAGAAAATAGTTCGGTTATTCTAAAATCTTACTTATACCATATTCAATTTATTTATTTTTAGGTCGTTCCCTTAGTTAATAATGCCAGTGAGTCATTTTTAGCGTCATTGGAGGAGCATTTAATGTTATTGGTAGTGTCCCTTAATCAAGCTGTGGTGTCCAGTTGTGTATCTTGCCTAGGCGCTGTCGTAAACAAAATAACAAAAAACTACAAACTTATTCGAGATTGTTTCCACAAGTAAGTTTTAAAAAATACTTTTTATTACACTGGTAGGCATCCCAAAATTGGGAGCAAGGATAAAATTAACATTTGTCTACTGATTTTTATAATTTATTGCTTATCTTTAGTGTCCGACCGTCATTAAATCTGAGCAACAATACTTTTTATAATTTATTTATTTAAAACAAAATAAAATGTCAGGATATCATATGCAAAATTAAAATATAAATTGCTCTAAAGTACATAGTAAGGGTATTCATGTCACAAGTTGCCCCCTTGCAAAAAAGCAAAAGTGCAAACACATAACAACAACTGCAAAGAAAATTATTTACGCCCAACTTATTGTCTGTGTGGTTGTTTTTATATTTTTGCACTTTTGCTTTTTCGCAAGGGTGCAACTTGTGACATGAATACCCTTAACAAAACTATTTTATAGTTAAAAAATAGAGAATTTAAAACAAGTTCAATTTCGGTTTTCACTCTAAGTAGTAATGTACCCTTTTAGCCCAAGTTATTCTTATTAATGTAGTTAACGTAGTAACATTTAGAAGACCGCAACATTAGGTACCCTACATTACAATTTTTTAAAGTTTTCCCATAAATTTTCATACAAAAGTAACATTTTAAATATGTGTGTGTGTCATGAACGTTTTTTTTTTTTTTATGAAAATCGATATTCAGTTTTCTCAGTAAATTTTGAATAAAATCAAAAGTTGTGCAACGATTACAATGAAACAAACCACATTTCATTCATAATTATGTTAACCTTATGCCGTGTTCAGATATGCACCTTAATTGCGTTTTACCCAATAAATGCCATTATTGAGCTCAATTATCCATACAAAATTGCAATTTAGTTATTGCTTAATTAATACGAAATTGTTATAATTATTGAGTAAAATTAAAATGCGACAGTGTCACAAGTGTGTTTAGTGAGTAAAACCCAACCCCCTAAACAAAGTGTTTTGACATTTTTGACAACAACAAAACAACAAAACAACAAAAACATGGTTCATCCATTAGGTCTGCGCAAAATCCAGATGTTTATATTGTTTTTTCTTTATAGATGTCAAAAGTTGTTTACATTTTGCTTAAGTTAATTGCCAATTGCTAATTAAGTTAGCTTAATTGTGTATGTGTGAACAGAAAGATAATAATGACAATAAACCGAATATTGACTCAACAAAAAAGGTATATCTGAACACGGTATTAATGTTTTTAGACCAAAACGACAAAAAGTTTTTATTTTTAATGAATTTTTAAAGAACTTCAAAAACTCAACGAGATCTCTAAAACTACAGGGCATATTTAAAAACAAAGTAAGCACGTCTTAAAGATAATATTGTTGCCGAGTTTCGTTTTTTTTTAAACTGAATATTGTCAACTGTTTTCAAGTTATGCCAATATATGTAGTGAAAGTGCCTTAATTTTAGACATACCGGTATAACTCGAAAACTAGAGCTGATAGAGAAAAAATAAGATTAGATTTGAAATCAGCGACCCCAAATTAGTAAGAATTTGCAATCGAATTCCCGGAAATTCGGCATACTTACTGTTTCGCATTGAAATATATCAATATAAATAAAACCATTTTTATTAATGTACATACATTTTATTTGAAGTTGATTTAAAACTGATTTATTTACTTTATCATTGCCGCAGAAATTAAAAGATTGGCTAAAATAGAAGTCAACAAATTAAAACTGCGAATGATTCTTCTTTACGAGAACCCGATAACTTTTGTTTCAAATAATCAATAGCCATAATGGTGCTGCTTATATCGGAGAAAGAATTAAAATCATGGCGACTAAAAAATGATTTAAAATATAATCAAAAACTATATGAGGGGATGAAAGCACAAGGGGTTCAAGTGCCTTTTTCTTAAATTGTGTTTACAACTTAAATTAATAGGTGAAGGTTAAAGAAGTTCAAAGCACAAGAGGTAAATGTGGATTAAAATATTCACCCGTATTGTGTTTGGAGTAGTCGAAAAACGACAGGTGTCGTAGTTGCCGTCGTATTTACAATTTTATGTTACCGTCTAAAATTTTCGACTAGCAAAATTTTGTAAAAGATTTACAATGTAAAATAATACACTTAATTAAATTATTTTGAAACACCCCGTCAAAGATCTGTCAAACAAGTGTTTGAATTAAAAATAATACGTATAGTAAAGTTATTGGTGAAATTTTTGTATTATGTATTTAATTGTGAAAATGTAAAGCTTAGGTTTTCATTCGTCTCTATTAACTATGAGCTAAAACTTTAATTTTCAAAGGATAGTATTGCGTTTTCATTAATTTCAACATTAACATATAAGTAGCGCTATTTACATGTACATAATTGGATTAATTAAAACACAAAAAATTTGAATCATTTTACTTCTTATTAACTCTTTAAGTTCAAGTATTTTTTTTCAATTTCTAGTTCGGCTTTGCGTATTTCTAAATGAGCTTTTCTGTTTTTCTCTTTGCTTTTGAATTCCGCCTTATATAAACCAATTTCTCCTCTTTAGCATTCTCCGAGTGTTACGTTCCAATTCTAACAATTTACTTTTCAAACCCAAGCATAACTCTTTTTGCAGTTTTACTTGTTGTTTTAGAAGTCCTAGTTTCGCTTGGTTTTTATTTTTTTTAAGCGGAGGTGTCACAGGTGAAGTACACGGGCTTTCAATTTAGGTAATGTCAGTTATTGTGTCTAAGTTGGGCTCGGGGTCTGGTGAAATCCTTTGGTTTCTCTTAATTCCAAATGTATCTTTATGTTCGACAATAGCACGCATGTCTAATAGATCAATTGCTGCTTCTTCGACAGCTGAAAAAGTATTTTGTTTGAACCGCCCACCACCTGTTGCATAGCTTTCAGCTTTGTTATGAGCGAGTTTTTTCTTCAATTTAAATTTAAAATCAGCCCATACCTTCATCTAACCCTCTCCGGAACGAGTGCTCCACTCCTCTTTAATATTACTTTGCGTAAACTTTTATGGAAGGCCTTTGCCAAATAAGGTTTTTGCTCCTTTATTGCTACTACTTCGCAAATTGTGCGGCTGTTGTGACCTTTATCCTAAACTATACACCAGAGTTAGGTACACAGGCACATAAAACCAAATTATATTTCAATGATAATAAATTTTTTGCATGTTTACATTTTATTTCCTTTCATTGAAATTTTTTCTCAAATAATTTTATTAACGTCGTGATCAAAATGTTTAACGACAATTTTTTACACTTTTGACAGACAAATACGGTACTGTTTTAATGTCGTTTTTGTAATTGATTTGAAAAGTATCGTATTCTTTGTCGTTTTTCGCCAATCACGGTACCGTTTTAAAAAACGACTAGTTTACGCCGCAAAAACGCCGAAAATAAGTGTTTGGCTTATTTAAAATACGTCTACGACTGTTTGGTAATAGATTAAAGGAAATAAGTTCACGTTCTCTTTAATCTATTACCAAACAGTCGTAGGCGTGTTTTAATTACGCCAAACACAATAAGGGTGAATATTCAGATAGAATCTTAAATTTGCTATTGCAATTTAACTTAAACCGCTTTTTTCATTTTTTATTAAATGTTACTTGCGCTTTAAACCCCTTATATAATTTACGATTAAAAAATAAGACAGAAAATACTTAACAATAATTATGAAAGCTTCATTAAATTGCTCAAAAAGAGATCGGAAAATTGTATCACAAATTATTCGTTGAGGTGATTCATCGGTAGGGAATAGGGTTTTTCCCGGGAATTCCCCGGACGTTTTCCCGGGATTTTTGTTGCGGGATCCCGGGAAATAAAAGTTCCTCATAGTTTCAGAAAAAAGTTATTTATACTTTGAAATTTAGTTTTCTATTCTCTAAAAGTTAGCATCTGTTGATAGGTTGTCGATTAGATCAATAACAAGAAGTGAGTACGTTCGTAAATCAATGTCTACTGACGCAATAAATCTACCAAAAGCAGAATGTGTCGTGCAACAGTTGATAATTAATAAATTTAGTGGAGTGAAGAGTTAATAAAGAACATAAATTCAAAAAAAGATGCAGGCAGTTAATTTGAATTGTCCATTGACAAGTCTTAAAAATAGGAGATATCCAAAAATATCGCTCCTTTATTGCAGCAAAGTCTTATCCACAAAAAAAAATCGAGCTTGGCAAAATGCGATTAAAGTGTTCAAAATTTACCGATTTAAAGATATATTTTGCTATAACGTCGGTTCAGTTTGAGATAAAATCCCGATTTTTTGTTACGAAAAAGTATGAAGCAACACTTTGCTTAATTAACTTAAAATTAAAAAAATTTTTGAGATATGACGATATGTTTATAAGGCGATAAACATACGATATGTTTATAAGGCGATAAACATAAATTTGTTTCATTTTGTGACGGGTTATATAACCGGGAAGTGCTGGGAAACCGAAATAAAAAAAAAAACTATGGAAACTCGTGTAAGATACTACAACATACAATTTTAAAAACACATTGTCCTAAAGATTACAGGTGGATCTTGTAAGAAGTCCGTTTGATGCTATTTTTTGCATCAACCTTGACATACAATTGACTGATATAGACGCTGTTTATGCGAAGAAAAATTACTTCGGATTGTGAATTAGAAATATGCAACAACTTTAAACTTTTGCACTTTAAACTAGTTGTCCAATCTCGGTAAAAAAGTGAACGAAATTTTTCGGAAACATTGTAATAAGTAAATAAAATAAGAAATATACTCTTTGCCGACTTTCTAAACGCATTAAGTGTGTCTTAATGTTATTTCCTAAGCTGTTCAAAAATGTTAATATATTTATTTAAAATATATATACACTGAGAAAATTAAATCGTAAAATCAAAGAAAATACACTTTGTTGCAAAGACTTTTATTGGTAAGATTGTGCCCAAAGACAAACGTCTTTACCGGAAAGGTGCAAAGATCTTTAGATTCCCATGAAATATATACTTGAAATCAAAAACTTTAAATCTTGTGGCAAGGATGTACGTCTTTGGAAACACATGAAAAAGTCCTTAAACTAAGGAAAAAGTATTTTGGCACAAAGACTTTCATTCATTAGTTTTAAGACTTTAATTTTTGATTTTAAGTACAATTTTCATTGTAACAAAGACGAAATTTTAACATTATTACAAAGAAACTCAATTAAATTCAACGAGTGAGTTTTGTGCTTTGTTGTGATACAGACGCGTATTCTTAACCCCGCATTAAAATTTTAATTATTAATAACATTTTAATATTACAATTTAGCGAATGGACGCATTTTTTAAATAAATTTTTAAAATAAAAGTGAACAATTATCAAAAACGAAAAATTTAATAAACAAAAATTAAAAAAAATATATGTATAAATGTATGTATACATATACTGAACAAAAACATTTAGTTTAAAATTCTTATTTTTGGTGGAATACAATAAATAATAAAAATAAAAAAGCACAGCAAAACGGTGAAAAAACAAAAACAACTTTTTGCATGAGCAGTCACAATGTAACAACAATAAAACTAGATGAAAGAAATGCATACGTAACAGTTAATGCTTAAGAATGCAATACTGAAATAAATAAAACAACACAAAACAATATTAACTACCTAACGGCTAAACCAATTGTTCGTACACGTTCCCTTTCGCCCTCTGTTTTTACAAAGACGGTTGATGCTGAGACATTAAAAAATATTAATCTCTCGCTAGTGCCTGCAAGTGTTGCCGCTTCGGCAAAAACAATTTTAGTAGCAAATGTTACCATGAATTCAAACACAGACGCAATGGAAAAATCACAAGTAAAAAGTTGTCAAAAGCCTCAAGTACAAGTTGGTATGGACAGGTACATTACAGTGCTTAAACGGGGTCGCAGCCCTACCTCTGCAGCAGTTGCTTCGGCCTCAAAAGTACCATCTTTTGATAAGATAAATTCTCCAAACCGTTTTGCAATTCTGGAGGATGAATCCTCTGAAGCACCAAATGTCATAAGATCGTCCAAGCCTCCCCCTATATATCTTAAGGAGCAAAACTCAAACGAGCTAATAAAGAGTTTAGTTTCGTTAATTGGTGAAAATTAGTTTTACGTAGCGGCAATCAAACGTGGTAGTATAAACGAGACAAAAATTCAAGTAAATCATGAGAATGACTTTCGCAAAATTACTAACCAATTTGAGACATTAAAAAAAAGTTTTTATACATACCAACTGAAGAGCAGCAAAGGTCTTCAAGTAGTGATTAAGGGAATTGTCGCATATGTGGACCCTGAAGAAATAAAAACATTCCTTGAAGGGAAAGGCTTCAAAATAAAACATGTTGTAAATATCAAAAATAGGAAAAAAATCCACAAATACTATTTCGAGTGGAGTTAGAGCCCGGCGATGTTAAGCTAAAAAAAACTGCCAAGAATTTGGTCACACTAAGGCATACTGCTACTTACCCCTGTTTGCGTAGTATGTGGTGAATTACATGGTACAGTTCTTTGCGATAAGTCTAAAACCGACCCCAACGTAAAGAAATGCAGCAACTGTGGCGGTAATCACACTGCCAATTATAGAGGATGCCCTGTATACACTATCGTCAAGCAGTCGTCTGGACCGAAACCTAATCCCCCTCAAACGCAGGTAACAAATCAAGTAAACACTAATGACACTCAGGCTCCGCAGCCTGGTGGTAACAGAACCTCTTACGCTAACGTCCTTAAATCAAACCATGGTTCAATGCAAGGTGCTGCGCCAAGTAACGAAGAAACTCCTAATTTAAGTCGTCTAGAAAAAAACATGGAAACATTAGTGCAAACAGTAAATAATTTTACTAACACAATGGGTAATATGATGCAGGAAATTCTCAGAATGCAATCGATGTTATTGCAAGCTGTACTTAACAAGCCATGAACTGTTAAAAAATTTGTTTTTGGAACGCAAACGGCATCCGCCAACATAAAAATGAATTAGAATATTTTCTTAAAAGTAAACAAATTGTTGTCATGATGGTTTCTGAAACTCATTTGACCTCAAGAAATAGTTTTAAAATTAATGGTTATATACTGTATGATACCAAGGACGCTCGAGATAGAGCTTGGTTCTGCCATTTTGATAAAAACTCGTGTCAAACACTACTTAATGTGTGATCATCGTGAGGACTATCTGCAAGCAACAAACGTTTGTGTTGAAGAGCTAAATCGAAACATAGAAATTTCATCTTTATACTCTCCACCTAGATTTTCAATATCAGAAAGCCAATATTGTGAATATTATAAATCACTAGGACCCTGTTTTCTGGCCGCTGGTGATTATAATGCTAAACATACCTTCTGGGGGGTCACGACTTATAACACCAAAGGGTCGTGTTTTGTTTAATGCAATCTCTAAAATGGATTTAAATGTGGTCGCGAGCGGACAACCAACATATTGGCCTACTGATCAGCAAAAAATTCCAGATGTTATAGATTTTGGCGTGATTAAAAACATCCCCACAGAAACTATTCATGTTGAAGCTTCCTTAGAATTATCCTCCGACCACACACCTACAGTTATTACTATAATGAACCCCAATAGAATTGTATCTCCGACTGGTTATTTTGCGACGTCAGCCACACAAATTAATTGGTTAAAATTAAAAAAATATCTCAGTACCCATTGCACAGAAAATATTCCGCTTAGAACACCGGAGACTGTAGATCGCTCTATTGTTAATTTTGACAGTTATCCGAAACTAGCTGTTCAACATTCTAGTACTGCCCCAAAAAAAACAAAAAATATTAAAATATATTCCACAGATGTCGAGCGGCTCTTGACTGAAAAAAGGAGAGTTCGAAGAGAGTGGCAACTTTACAGATCCCCGCAACTTAAGAATTTATTTAAAGAGTGCACAAAAAGGCTTAGAAAGTTACTACAGACTCAGAAAACGGCTTCTCTAGAAAAATATCTTAAGCAACTTGATGCAACTCCACAATCAGACTACTTATTATGGCGTGCAGCTAGAAATCAAAAAAGGCCAGTTATATTAAAGCCACCATTAAGAAACTTGAATGGTAGTTGGGCAAGAAACGATATTGAAACAGGAAATCTGTTTGTTAGTCACTTGAAAAACGTATTTACACCAAATATATCTAACGATATTGCGGTCGAGTTACCATCTGTTGCTGCTAGAGCAGCTATTCCTATAAGATTTGAAATAAGCGATATCGAAAAGGCTATTTGTGACTTAAACACTAAGAAGGCACCTGGTATTGATAAGATCAGTAATAAAATGATTTTAGAGCTACCTCGCATAGCAAAGAAAATTATTCTTTTTATTTTTAATGCCATTTTACGGTTGAATACTACCCGCAAGAATGTAAGGTTTCCTTAGTTACCACGATTCCAAATCCAGGAAAATATCATACAAGAGTTGAGTTATATAGGCCTATTAGCTTATTATCAAATATGTCAAGCTGTTTGAGAAATTATTAGCTTCAAAATTAACACCAATTTTAAATGACAATAGATGTATTCCAAACCATCAGTTTGGATTTAGAAGAAAACACAGTACAATTGAACAAACTCATCGAATAGTAAATGTTATAAGCATTTGAAGAAAAAAAATATTGCTCAGCACTCTTCATCGATGTTTCGCAAGCTTTTGATAAAGTCTGGCATGAAGGCTTACTACATAAATTGAAGCAAAATTTACCAGCAAACACTCACAAACTGTTAGAAAGCTACTTAGTCGGCCGTCAATTTATTATTAAAGAAGGAGATTTCTTAAGTTCACCTCAGCCAATTGGCGCTGGAGTTCCACAAGGCAGCATCCTTGGCCCTCTTTTATATTTAATTTATACTTCGGACATGCCAACAAACAACTACACACAAACTTCAACATTTGCAGACGATACAGCTTTTCTAAGCGTCCACGAAAACAGTTATGAAGCATCTCGTTATTTACAGGATCATATATTTCAACTAGAAATACGGCTAAGACAATGGAGGATAATGGTAAATAAGCAAAAATGCGTACATATTACATTCACCTTGCGCCGGGAATCTGGCCCCCCTGTTACAATCAATAATCAAATAATTCCTCAACATTCGCATGTAAAATATCTCGGTACACATCTGGATCGGCGATTAACGTGGCAATGCCATATAGAGGCAAAATTAACTCAAATGAAACTAAAAGCCATCCAAATTCATTGGTTTGTTGGAAGGAATTCTGTCCTTAGTCTCGATTGCAAGCTTCTACTTTACAACTCTATCTTAAAGCCTATCTGGTGCTACGGTATTCAACTATGGGGCACCGCCTCGGCCTCTAATATCGAAAAAATGCAAAGGCGTCAAAATAAACTTCTTCGAATAATCACAGCAGCTCCCTGGTACGTTAAAAACTCAAACATTCACAAGGATCTCAATGTGCCATTAGTGAAAACTATGATTACAAAATATGCTGTTAAATATTTAAAAAGGCTTGAACAACACCCAAAGCCACTAGCTCGAAATATTTTAAATCATGGTGGCCACACTCGCTTAAGAAGAAGAGACACTGCAGCACTTATCCAACTAGAAGAGCGATAAACACCTATGTATATATGTGAACAGAACCCGTGATAAAGAAAATTTTTGTCTGGCACTGGCAGGACATAAATAAAGTATTAGGATAAGATTTGATTAATTATTGCTAGTTCATATTTAATATATGAAGATTCAATAAATAAACAATGAAAAAAAAAAAAAAAAAATTCAACGAAATAATTCTTTGAAATACTTAAGACTGATATGTAGAATCAAAGGCAATTTTCTTTAAAATCTGCTATAGAAATGTTTTAAAAAATTAAAATTTTTCTGCAAAATAAAATATTTAATGAAACCAAACACAGCATTTTTATAAAAATTTTTTATATTAGTTTAATGTAATAAAAATAAAAAATAGTTCATATAGAGCACATGCACAATTGAGCGTTCCTGTCGACTGACTTACAATTAATCACAACCACGAAAACAATTCTTTTTTTTTTACATATATGTATTGTAATCAATCGGCTATAGCCGATTTCGTTATGCATTCGTATACAAATTTAACTTTGAAGACTAAATTCTTTAAAGATACAGACTTTATCTTTATTTTTTTTAACCGCTCTTGTTTGCCGTTGCAAGCAAACATGTGTGAACAAGCAAACATGTTCACTTATGCATTGAAGACAAAATTCTTTAAAGTTACAGACTTTGTCTTTGTAGCAAGGATGCTTAGCTTTAAAAAAACAAAGAAAAGTCTTTAATTTTAAATATGTTTTTCAATCCCTTATTAGCAAAGAAATTAATCGTTGCAGCAAATATTTTATCTTTACGGAAAAGATAATTTCTTTGATTAAGCTTCAAAGAAATTTCGTCGTTTGTGTTGAAGACGCACCATTTGCTTGTTTAAAGAATATATCAGTGATGCAAGGATTTTTTCCTTCTATCAAAGATATTTTCGTTACAATTTTACCTTTTTTCTTTGATTTTATAGCTTTTAATTTTCTCAGTGTATGTATGTACTTATAAAAAATATTTATTTAAAATATTTTATCTATTTTATGATTTTACTTTTTGATCTCATAGCTTGAGTACCACAATTTTTGTTTGTTTTTATAATTGTTTTAAGAATTAAATTGTTATGTTTATGTAATCTTTTTATCTTTTATCTAGAGCATAATGATACAAAATTTACATATAAAATCGTAAGGTAATAATAATTCAAGTTCCTCTTTCTACCTTTAATTAATTTTTGTAGTACTTAGGCATTTATTTTACTTACTTTGTAAACAAGTTCCCTAACGCTTTTTTAAAAAAAAAGTTTTTTTCATTAATATAAAACAAATTTACTTTTTATTATTTCTATGGAGCGGGATCCCGGGATCCCGGGAAATTTAAAAATGTTTCCCGTTTTCCCGGGAATCGAAAAACTCCGGCAAAAAAAACTCTAAGTTAACTGAAAAAACCAAATATTTGAGCTAATGTATTTGATTCTTTAATTCCCAGAGGAACATAGGGTCGCCTACAGGCAAAAAATGTTGAGTAAATCGCCATATCGATTCTTCATATTGTGTAAAAATTTCATACAAATATGTTATATACTCAACTCTTAAGAGGAGAATTAAATTGTAAGGTGTTAGAAAATTCAAAATTAAGATATTACTCTATTGCAGCAGAGGCTCGATATGTATTCAAATTGGAATTATACCTACATTTATGGATAAAATGAAATTGTTTTTTATGTTTCAATCGAGGGTTGCGGGTTTTTGGAGAACAATAACGGCTGTTTTGCTTGTTGACGTGACCGTTAAAGTGAAAATTAACTTTGAATAAAATTGTCGACGAGTCATTACGTAAGAATCATTACTCTTAAAAAACGTCTCCACAGCGAACGCGCGATGCCAACTCGACCTCAGCGACATCGTGATTGACAAATCCGCACAATCGATAATTCCAACGGCGCCATCCTCCCCCGCACCGTTTATTACTTTTTGAAATAATCGTATTTAAAAATATAAATTTGCCACCAGACACTTAAGGGTAAATTGCACGGACCGTAAATAAGAGTTATCCATAAAAGTTTAGCTTAAAAACTCTAAATTTTAGAGTTAACGGAGACCTATACTGTCATGTACACATAGGTTCGTCCTAAAGTTCTCTTTAAGAACCTATGGCGATCTAGAAAAAACGATCTCAACTCCACAGTTAAAAATCATTTTTCACCGAAAAAATAAAAGTTCGGTTAAACTCTTAAAAAGAAAGTTTTATTTCGCAGTAATAAAATATTCGGCATAAAAACTCATTTCGCCGTCAACAAATAAAACTCTTTTAAGGAATTTTATTTTTACTTTTAAAATAACAATAATAATTTTGTTTTTCTTCTTTTTTTAATGACAATTAGTTTAACTGCAGTCAGTGTTGGGCAAAATACATGGTTTGCGGTATTTAAAATACAAAATACAAAATACTTGCTGGTCATGTATTTAAAATACAAAATACTTTCAGGTTATGTATTTAAAATACAAAATATTTACACATCTGTATGTATTTAAAATACAAAATACTTCCATTTATTGTACGTATTTCAAATACAAAATACTTTCACTTAATGTACCTGTATGCATTTAAAATACGAAATAAACTATTTTTATTCAAACCAAAAAATAAATTTGATAAAACTAATAAACAAAATAATTGTTTCCTTTCATAAATATCAGATTTTTGAATGTAGCATAAAACAGTTTCTTGTCGAAGAAAATATAAAACCTGCTGAAGAAACAAATCTTTCTACAGGTCCTGATGAGCACAAACTTGTATTAAATTCTATTATACTCTTTTTATATTTGGATAGCTGTCAAGAGTAATAATGTGTTTGCTCTTGTCACTGAGGAAACTGACAAATTCCAACTCCAAATTTGATGTCCTAGATTCACCATTATCCCTATCTACGAAAACAACAAAATCATCGTCTTCTTTACTGGTGCTTCTACTTCTAATACGTTCTTTAGTGATTCTAGTTTTTGGTAGATCATAATGCAAACAATCTTCAATAAACTGAAAAATATATTTTATAAACTATTTACAAATACAAAATACTCCCATTTTTATGTATTTAAAATACAAAATACAAACTACTTCTATTTATTGTATGTATTTAAAATACAAAATACTTGCTGGACACGTATTTAAAATACAAAATACTTGCACGTCATGTATTTAAAATACAAATACAAAATACGTATTTGTATTTTAAATACGTATTTCAAATACATGTATTTCAAATACTGCCCAGCCCTGACTGCAGTGCAAGCTGATTAGATAACACTGCTTTACAAATTTTAGTGAAATGACCAGCGACAAGCCTTGGGTGTCAATGAGTTTTATTTTTTGACGGCTGAATAAAATTCCGGTTTTAAGAGTTTTATTTATGTATGTCTTAATTTATGACGGCTTAATAAAACTCTCTTTTTAAGAGTTACATTTGACCTTTTATTTTTACGTTGAAAAATAACTGTTTTATATGGCCTTTTTTGTTTTTAATTCAAAAAATAACTAAGGGACTGAAAATAATTACTATAATTATAATTTTTTTTTTTTGGTTGTTGATAACCTAAGTAATTTTTTGATTACAAATATCTATTGGAAAAAATTATTTTTTTTTTCTGGTTACAAATATCGTTTTTATGTTGTTCTCACCATTTGCCATAGGCTTGATTCGAAAGTCAATTAGAACCTACTTATGTACCGAATTTCAGCAATTTATATTCAAAATTTGACATAAACTTTGCGAACAAGTTTTACATAGGTTTACATAGACAGCCAGCCGGACGGGTGGATTTCTTGTGCTTTAAGCTCCTCATATGTAGTTGTATATTTTTCAAAATGTGTTTGTTGGGTTAAACAAACAATACAAATACTGCATATATGGAATAAATATAACCATTTGTTCCTTAAGTATAAGCACTGAATTAATAACAGTTGTCTCTTTTAAATGTAACAAGTTACCCAAAATTAATAATTTATATAAAACAAACATGTTTTCGTTTTTAAACGAAGTTAAAACTAATCCTCTTGTGTACACAATGGAGTAGTTTTAAAACTAATCCTTTGTAGTCCAAAGATGGGTTATATGGTCCTGCCCTAGGACATCATAATGTTAAATAGACCATGTTTTTTCCATACGTTTGGGTTACTTTTGGACTAGTCCTAGTCCCTTGTGGGCTACTCTTTACACGCGTGTTTGGACTGGTCCTATTATTTGCAGGGACAGCATGAACAGTTTTTGTGTGTGACATGTCTTGTTGTTTTGTTTGCTTTTTGTTTTTTATACCCTACGCCACAACTAGCTGGTTATACTTAGTTTGTCATTCCGTGTAAAATTTTTTATTTTTTTATTTATTTATTTGTATATCGCATACAACAAGATTTAAATCTTATAATTATAGTATGCGAATTAAGTTTGTTATAACAAAGTAGATTGTGTAGTAGATAATACATTAAGGAATAACAAATTATACAATAATTAAAAATTATAAATAATAATACAATGTTTACTAATTATTATACTATATTAGACATACAAAAAATATATTATTGGGAATAATTAAAATTAATGGTTTTTAAGTAAAATGTGCAAGTAAAACTTTTTTAAAATCTCTACCGTTGTTGTTTGTTTGGAGAAAATTAGGAAGTGAGTTCCAAAGACGGATAGAATATACGAAAAATTGGTACTCAGAGACAAGGCTACGATGACTACATGGAATAAGTTTGTTTACTCTATTGGATCTTGCAAATACTATGCATATAATCGCATAGTAAATAAGATGGTTCCTTTGTATATATGTATGATTTTGTGCATCATGACAAGTATTTTCATATCCATAAAATTTTTAAAAGATATTTTGTAAAGTTTGTTTGAAAATGACGATAAGTGTTCATATTTGCGTAAACCGTATACGTATCTAATGTTGTTATATGTTTTGCGTAGTATGTTATTACTTGCAGAGTCACAGCTAGTGGAAATTTCACTACCATATAATAATTGAGGTATTAAATATGTTTTTGCTATCAAAATTCTAGTATCAAGAGGTGTAAGAAATTGTGTAGGCCATAATTCTCGTAACCTTAGGTATGTATTTGCAGCGGCTTTTCTGATGTGGCTTGAAAAATCCAAGTTGTTGTTGAAAATGACACC
Organism: Pollenia labialis; assembly: GCA_949318255.1. Classification (NCBI taxonomy): domain Eukaryota; kingdom Metazoa; phylum Arthropoda; class Insecta; order Diptera; family Polleniidae; genus Pollenia; species Pollenia labialis. Next base: position 61,447,579 of record OX439141.1, read on the forward strand.
AAGATTTTTTGCAGATGATACACATTCAACTTTCTGGTTATTTAGCAAGATATCAAAGTTCAAGTTAACACGAGTTTTTTTTTGTGTATAATAAGGCATTTTGACTTATGAGGATAAATTAAAAGTTTGTTGGCAGTGGCCCAGTTGTAGACGTTGTTCAAATCAGTATTCAACTTATCAACATTTTCTTCAATAAGCTGTACCGTACTATCAATGTATATTTGCACATCATCTGCATACATGTGGACCTTTGTATATTTTAGACATTGTGGTAAGTCATTTATATACATTGAGAACAGTAGTTGCCCCAAAATTGATCCTTGTGGAACTCCTTTAGGAACTGGGATGGAAGATGAATATACATTATTTAAGAATACCGATTGGCGTCTATTTGATAAATACGATTTGAGTAATCTGTTAGATGTTGAGGAAAATCGAAACAATTTTTGTAGTTTAATACTCAACATGGAGTGGTCAACAGTGTCGAAAGCTTTTGAGTGATCCAGTAGTACAAGAATATTTAACTTTCCCACATCAATGTCCATACGAATATCTTCACACAGGTTAATTAAAGCCGTAACACAACTATGCTTCGATCGGAATCCAGATTTAAGGGGTGTTAATAGACTGAAACTTTGTATATGCTCATTAATCTGTAGGTACATCAGTTTTTCCATTACTTTAGAAATATATGAGAGTATCACTATTGGCCTGAATTCGGAGTTAGATTTAGGAACCGGAATTATTTTAGCCTGTTTCCAGTTGCTGGTGTAGACGCAAGTTGTAAAAATAGTGTTGAAAATATGTGAAAGAAATGGTAACAGCCTTGGTAGTAGGATTTTTATGAAACGGGGATCTATATTGTCATAGCCAATGGAATTAGACTTTATCGCCATTAAGCATGATAATACTTCTTCACTATTAACACAGCGAAATTTAAATTCACTACTTATATTGACATTTTAAATGGTGGTAAGGTAATTGTTTGTCAATTTTACAGGAGAGAGTTTTTTTATTTTAATTCACATAAATTTTGTATTAAATTTGTCGCTCACGATAAAATCACGGACCAAAATCAATGGTTATTATTTTTTAAGGTTACGGGAAAATTCCTTTTATTTTCTTTTAGTTATTATACCCTTCACCACAGGTAGTGAATAGGGTATATATAAGTTTGTCATTCCGTTTGTAATTATAATAATATTGATGTTAGACCCTATAAAGTATATATATTCTGGGTCGTTAGGAAAAGCGAAGTTGATTTAACGATGTCCGTCTGTCTGTTGAAATGGGTTTTCCGAAGACCCCATATATGATGGGGGCCAGGTTATTGTACATTTATGTCACATATGGTCCGGAATGGCTGAGATATGAGTAAAAACCACGACTACCTCAATTTTTAAAGATAAAATTAGAAGCGACATAACCTTATCAACGCTGCATTACCATAACCACTGTATTACCAAAATGACATAAACATACCATACAATTTGGTTTCTACGGCTATGATAATGCAGTGTTGGTAATGTGGGTTTTTGTTGTTTTTTATACCCTTTATATAAGTGGTGGAGTTTATTTTAATGTGTTTAATCAAGGCGAATTCAAATGGTTCAAATCTTGGTTTTTCAAAGGGAATTTTTTTTTTAATTCTTATGTTCTAAAAACGATTGTAAAAAAATATTTACCAGTTTTAGATTTTTAAATTTAATTTATAATGAAGTTATTAGAATTGTGAATATGTATGTATGTACATATATGTAAAAATTATTTAGTTTTTGTCTAGTTGCTCTGTATTCTGCTCGCACAATGGTGAAGGGTATATAAGATTCGGCACAGCCGAATATAGCACTCTTACTTGTTTCCTTTAAAACTGTTGTTCTCACTCTTCTCTATTATAAAACCGTAAAAGTTTGCATATTTTGCATGAAAATGTTAATTTTTAGTTTTAATAAAAAGTAATTTTATTTATTTAATTTTTATTTTTGACAATTTGTTCAAATATTTATTTTTAGGCAAATATTTTTATATGTGAACACAGGCCAACATGTTTTCCCATTTTTTATTTGAAACTACTTTACAAGGCCCATTGAAAAGGTCTGCGCAAGAAGCCTGATGATCATTGTTTATGTTCTTTTTAGTTGTCAAAAGTTGTTTACATTTTGCTTACATGTGCATTTATACGTTGGTTTACGTTTATGGTATGCCACACATACACGTTTTTTCCTTTTGCTTTGTATATGTGGTAGTAAATTTTTGACAACTAAAAATAATCGTTTTTTGTTTTTGTACAAGTAAGCAACCCTGATAGATGGGCCTTGCTACTTAATATCTGTTTGAACAAACAAAAATGGGCAAATAAATGTGTGTAGTGTGACCAGCAAATAAAATTTTTATTTTTTTTAACAAATTTTTTAAAAATGCCGGCAAACAAAATTTGACAATTGTTTGCCATATGTGACCGTACATTTAATGTTATTTCCTAAGCTGTTCAAAAATGTTAATAAATTTATTTAAAATATATGGGCATTTCCAGCGAAAAGTCTACTTTTTGTCACGTAACGCCAGAAATATTTTAAATTGTTTCTCAAAAAATTTTATATGTATCGTTTACCTTTTTATATTTTGGTGTAAAGCGCAACAAGCTCTACATTAAGTAACAAAAGGGATAACGATTGAACAACATGGACCGAAAATACAACCTTATTTGCAATCTGGCGTTACATTAAAAAAAGTAGACTTTTAGCTGAAAATTCCCATATTTACCTTAAAACGAGCAAAGATTTTTAAATTTGATAGCTTGAAAAATAAATCTATATATGTAAGTCGTAAGTTAACTAAAAAAGGTTTTGTACAAAACATCTTGCTCAATTCGCAGTATTATTCAGTTTTGTAATGCAAGTCAAAACCCACTTCCGTTTTTTTAACGTCACGCCAGCGCAGATTTTTGCTTATATCTGCAAATCCTTAGCGTCGATTAATGTAATTTTTTTTCTGAATATAGTGCTACTTCATTACTTTGTATATATAAAAACCCTTTTTACAAATTTGACTTCGTCATTTAATTTTTTTACATTTTGTGGTACAAATATCACGACACGTCAAAATGTAAATGCCCATATATATGTACTTATAAAACATAATTATTTATAATATTTTAAATATTTTATGAATTTACTTTTTGATCTCATAACTTGAGTACCACAATTGTTGTTTGTTTTTATTATTGTTTTATTAATTAAATTTTTATGTTATATTTGGGGTATTCACAAGGTGTGCTATCATGTTATATTGTCATAATGTTCTAACATTTTACAATGGTTTAAAAAAATTGTTGTTGCTTTGTAAACAAAAAGTGTCTTAAATTAATAGAACTTTGCTTGGTATGTTTATTGTGCTGTCGTAATTAATCAAAAGAGACGTGCGCTGAGCGGCTGAGCCGAACCGCATTAGTTTTTGTAGCCGTCGCCGTTGATAGTATAGTTTTATCCGGCCAACATCCGAATTGAATCAGCGGCTAGCAATTTTAGCAACAAAACACTTGCGGCGTCAAATTAGATCGGCTAAGGACTCTGATGTTTAGTAAACAAACAAAATAATATTTATTTGTGGTTTGCGTCTGAAAAATGAAAATAGTCAGGAAAGATCTAATTTAATTTATTAATTCATGGATTAGAATTAAAAAATATTTTTATTTTTGGTAAATGTTTATTTTTTATATTTGTTTTAAATCAGCTGACTTAAATTCAAAATAGCACACTAAATTATGAGAGGTTGTTCACAACAGTCGTATATTTTCATGTTATTATTTTAAGACTTATGAGTTTATGACACCTTGTGAATCCCCCAATTGTGTCTTGTATCAAGAGCATAATGCTACGAAATTTACATATAAAATCTTATGGTAATAATAATTCAAGTTCCTCTTTCAACCTTTAATTAATTTTTATAGTATTCAGGCATTTCTTTTACTTACTTTGTAAACAAGTTCCCTTACGCTTTTTAACAAAAGTTTTTTCATAACTTAAAACAAATTTACTTTGTAATTTTTATATGGAGCGGGAATCGAAAAACTCCGGGAAAAAAACCTCTAGTCGCCAATTGTTTGGGTCTGCACTATTTTACATCTCAGTTTATTTATTTAATATATTTTGTAATAATGTCGAATACTGTTTACTTCCGAAATAGCGTCAGGCAATCACCCTTATCGTGTTTGGAGTATTTAAAATACGCCTGCGACTGTTTGGTAATAGATTCGCTTACCATTTCGCTTACGGAAGACCTGAATTTCAATTTTCTTTATTCAACGAATATAAAAACTGGTAAGTGCAGCTATCAGGTTTACACGCTGAATGTTTTCTTAGTTATTTTTTAGTATCCTCCCTGACAAACCTGCTTCGTAGCAAGTGAATGACGTGGCACTTGAAATGTTATTTTTTTTATAAAACTTGCTTAGATTTCGTTTACTTTCTTTACCACATCTCTGTATATCTTAGTGCCAAGCGAATAAATGTGCGCTTATTATTATAAATGTACCTTGTGTGCTTCGCAAATCGAGAATTTTTTTATTGGGTACCTACAAGACTTATCAATGAGAGATCATTTGACTTCATATTATGGTGCAAAACGGCTAAAGCTACAGGTCCAAAACAATCGTTCAATACGTTTATGCATCTGTCCAAAAAGTAGTAGTGTAATACTATGTTCATACTTGGATTCTTAAACGCGTTTCAGCAACGTGATTAAGCTCTAATCGCATCAAAATCGAGATGATTAAAATGTTGATTAACTTAATCAGAGCCGTTCGAATTACATTTGAGGTGATTAAGAAAAAAACTTAACAAACTAACTTATATTGCTTTAAAGTATTAAAAATGGATACAAATACTTTTAAAAAGTTATCAAAAGATTATTTTAAACATATAAATGATGAAATTTATGAATTTTTTAAGAAAAAAATAAAAATAGTAAGCAGAAATCATGGCCGGTTGTACACGTTCATGTTGCCGATTCTACATTATACTCAGTTTAAGGTATGTTCAGAGGATTTTTATGTGATTAATCGTAATCGTAACAAAATGTTTAATATCTTCCATCTCAATGCACAAAGCCTACTACCAAAGATTGACGAGTTTCGTTATTTAATAGAGAATTCTGGAATTGATGCAATTTGTATTTCTGCAAATTTTTTTACTGTTCCAATTAATATTTTTGCTTTATTTTTATTGTATCAACAAAAATGATGCCAATTTTAATGATTTTGTATGAAATATTTAACGCTCGTTAGTCCCCTTTTAGACAGGCAAAGTTTACTTTGACAAAGTTTTTTGAATTCTCTTTTAAACTTTGTTCGGTGTTTAGACACACCAAGTTTTGTTTTCTTTTGTTTGAATATATTATGTAAACAGCGTTGCCAGAATGATGATTTTATCATATTTTTTTTTTTTTTTTTGACAAAAATACCATTTAAATTTTTTTTTCTCAAATTATGATTTTTTTATTTTTAAAAATAATGATTTACTTTATATAGTTTCCATGTTTTTCATTTATTTTCTTTTTAACAGTAAATTTGTTTACTTTTTTTTCTATACATTAGTCAAAATGATGGACATAGTAGTTTAGATTGTTCACTTCATTACACTCTATTACGGCTCTTAAATCATTATTGAAACGGGTTTTATCATATTTAAATATTTCTACTTCTTCTACTTGTTCATGTAATATATTTTCGTTTTTGATAAATATGTCTATGGTTTTGTGATCTGCTATTTTATTGTTAACTAGCTGACCCGGTCCGCGTTGCTGGCCCTAAGCACACATTAGTGTTGTATTACCAGACGATTTTAATTGATCTTTAAACGAAATTTACGGCCTTTAAATAAAAATCCATAAAATACCTATCATAAAGTTTTTTTACAAAATAAAAAAAGAAACGCATGTATTTAAGGCAAATTGGAAATTATATTTATTTATTACTACATCTTAAGGCCAGCGCATAGACAATGTTTTTTTTTTTTATTTCGTGTAAAGAGCCGTTTTCCGATTTTAGGTAAATCGAAATAAACGGGCGGGTCAAAATTTTCTTTCCGTAAAAACCTAAGTGGACCATGGCGATAATTTTAAAGAAAAAATCGTGGTAATTTTTTCTTTCGATGAAAACGTAAAATGGATTAATACGAACAGTTAAAAGAAAAATTAGTCAAGTCGATGGAGCAGTTTTTTGATTTTAGGTAAATCAAAAATGTGGGCGTAAAAGTGGGCGGGGCAAAATTTTCTTTCCGCAAAACCTAAGTTAGACCATGGCTATCATTTTAAAGAAAAAATCGTCCAAATCGGTCAAGCCGTTCTCCAGTTATGCGCTTAATAGAAAAAGTGGGCATAAAAGTAGGCGTGGTAAATTTTTCTTTCGATGAAAACTTAAATTTCATTAATACGAACATTTGAAAGAAAAATTAGTCAACTCGATGGAGCCGTTTTCTGATTTTAGGTAAATCGAAAAAAGTGGGCGGGGCCAAATTTTCTTTCCGTAAAATCCTAAGTTGGACCATGGCGATCATTTTAATGAAAAAATCGTCCAAATCGGTCAAGCCGTTCTCCAGTTATGCGCTTAATAGAAAAAGTGGGCGTAAAAGTATGGTAAATTTTTCTTTCGATGAAAACGTAAAATGGATTAATACGAACAGTTAAAAGAAAAATTAGTCAAATCGATGGAGCTGTGTTTTGATTTTAGGTAAATCGAAAAAAGTGGGCGGGGCAAAATTTTCTTTCCGTAAAATCCTAAGTTGGACCATGGCGATCATTTTAAAGAAAAAATCGTTAAAATCGGTCAAGCCGTTCTCAAGTTATGGATTAAGCCACGCCCCTCCGCCCCCAGACCAAAATCAAAAATCAGACTTCACAGTGTCACCCGCCTGAATATTCTGAAGATTCCCTAAAAATTTCATCAAAATCGGCCCAGCCGTTTTGGAGTCCATACGTTACATACACACATCCTATTTTATATATATAGAAGAAGAAGATTAATAATTATTACTTACTAGCTGACCCGGTCCGCGTTGCTGGCCCTAAGCAAACATTAGTTTTGTATTACCAGACGATTTAAATTGATCTTTAAACGAAATTTACGGCCTTTAAATAAAAATCCATGAAATACCTATCATAAAGTTTTTTTACAGAATATTTTACATATGGTGTAGATATGAGTTCAATGAAAAAAGAAACGCATGTATTTAAGGCAAATTGGAAATTATATTTATTTATTACTTCATCTTAAGGCCAGCGCATAGACAATGTTTTTTGTTTTTTTTTATTTGGTGTAAAGAGCCGTTTTCTGATTTTAGGTAAATCGAAAAAAGCGGGCGGGGAAAATTTTTTTTCCGTAAAAACCTAAGTTGGACCATGGCGATAATTTGAAAGAAAAAATCGTCCAAACCGGTCAAGTGGGCGTAAAAGTAGGCGTGGTAATTTGTTCTTTCGATGAAAACGTAAAATGGAATAATACGAACAGTTAAAAGAAAAATTAGTCAAATCGATGGAGCAGTTTTTTGATTTTAGGTAAATCGAAAAAAGTGGGCGTAAAAGTGGGCGGGGCAAAATTTTCTTTCCGTAAAAATCTAAGTTGGACCATGGCGATCATTTTAAAGAAAAAATCGTCCAAATCGGTCAAGTCGTTCTCAATTTAATAGAAAAAGTGGGCGTAAAAGTAGGCGTGGTAAATTTTTCTTTCAATGAAAACTTAAAATGGATTAATACGAACATTTGAAAGAAAAATTTGTCAAATCGATGGAGCCGTTTTCTGGTTTTTTGTAATTCGAAAAAAGTGGGCGTAAAAGTGGGCGGGGCAAAATGTTCTTTCCGTAAAATCCTAAGTTGGACCATGGCGATCATTTTAAAGAACAAATCGTTCAAATCGGTCAAGCCGTTCTCAAGTTATGGATTTTGCCACGCCCCTCCACCCCCAGACCGAAAATCAAAAATCAGACTTCACAGTGTCACCCGCCTGAATATTCTGAAGATTCCCTGAAAATTTCATCAAAATCGGCCCAGCCGTTTTGAAGTCCATATATATATATATATATATATATAGATTACAACAACAAAAAACACATACAGTCTATTATTGTACGCCTTAAAAAAGTACAACAATAAGAAAGATGATAAAACAGCGTAACGAGGTTTGAGTAAAAAAAAAACAACAAAAACAGTAGTACAATCAAAATATAATGTAGCTAAATTCAAACGAAAATTAATTTTAAACAACTTAAAAATCATTTAAAAAACGGATCATTTCATTTTAAACAAATGATTTTTACATTCATTTTTAAATTTTTTATTTATTAAACTGCATATTCCTTAAAGTTTAAAACCCGTATTTATAAAATTTTTTTAAATTTAATAAAGGTTTACAAAACAAATGTTTTATGAAAATTTGCCTTAATAATCGTTTTTACTTTTAAAAAATATGTATATTTTAACCGACAAAAATCAAGCTACATAACAAAATATATACGGAAAAACATTATTTTTTGGTAGATTGTTTTTTGATTTGTTTTTTTTTTTTGTTTTGATTGTTTTTTGAATAAAAATGTTGAAAAATCAAGTTCTTCGTAAAACAACTAGGTATATTTTAATTCAGTTTTAAATGTAAGAAAAACACAATCAATTACTGTAATAATTTTATGAGTGTATTAATCAAACGTTAAACGTTTCACTGCTTTAACAAGAGAAACAATAACAACATTATAAGAAACAAAATTTATTTTTGGTTGGTTTCAAAGTTGGCAAAAAAAAAAGAATGAAAAGAAATCCCGTTTTCTATTTTTTTTTTAAATTTTTTCCGTTAAATACATGAAATTTTTACAGTAGAATGATGATGAAAACCATATCGGGTCGTTCTGCTGCAGTTTTTAGTTGAGGAAAGGAATGAGGAGGTGAATGAAAAAAACATTGTGTGCAGCTAAGGTATTATAACAAGATACAGACAGACAAGACAAGAAATTATTTCAAAATTAAAATGTGTCCCAAAGCCAGCCGCGCCACCTATGTCGCCGCCACCTGCTCCATTTGTTTGATTCAGTAAATGATTTTCTTTAAATTTTTAAGAATTTCAGTAAATTTTCTTGTTTGACTCAGCTAAATTATTTCTTTGAAAATGTTGTTAAATGTCAATAAAATATTTGACTAATAATCACAATTATTTGTTTGAAAAAATCTGAGTTTTTCTTTTTCAATAAACGGTGTGCAAAATAAATTTTTTAGAATTTGTTTTGTGTAGATGATGGCAAATAAGCGTTATTGGTACTTCTACACCATTCAAAGGCATTTAATATCGTTCATCATTCTACTCTTTGTATGAAACTTTTGAATCAGTTTGGCTTCTGTTCACTTGCAGTTAAATTGATTCAATCTTACCTTGCAGGCAGAAGCCAGTCATTTGCTTATACTGGGCTTACTTCTCGCTCTCTACTAGTCCCTAGAGGTGTCCCACAGGGATCAATTCTCTGTCCACTATTATATAATGATCTACCGAAACAACTTCGTTTTTGTAATATACAGTTTTTTGCTGACGATGTTCAGTTATACCTTAGCAGTACCAAGGAATAATTCGTCACCAAGTTAAATGAACTAAATTCTTACTTGAACAATATTTTTGTGTGGGCTTCTGCAAATGGTTTAAAAATAAATCGAAACAAGTCAATATTCTTAGCAATTTCTAGGAATAACACAAGAATGGAAAATTAATTTAATGTTTGAATTGGACAATCAAGGATTGAACTTGTAAATATCGCAAGAAATTTATGTATAATTTTCAACAAAACTTTTTATTGTTTATTAATCAGGTATGTGGTAAAATATATGGTATGTTACGTAATTTGTGGGCCACGCAATATTTCACCCCTATAAATATAAGAACTTTGTTAGCAAAAACTTATCTTCTATTATATACTCTATTAAACGGCTCTGAAATCTTTGCTGCGTGTTCCTGTATAGATAAGAGGAAGCTCAACACCGCTTATAATAACATTATTCGGTATGTTTTCGGTTTCAAAAGATTTTACAGAGTTTCGGAATTCTCAAGTAGATTTAGGGATTTATCTTTCAATAACCAAATAAAAATGAAATGTCTAATTTTTCTCCATTAAATCATAATGACGAAAGAACCAGAATACCTATTTAACCGAATACGATTTGCCAGATCGCGTAGAGAAAGATATATTATTCAATTTCTTCATCGAAGCCATGCATCTGAATGCCAATTTTTTATTTTAAGCATACGTCTCTGGAATCAACTCCCAAGTCATATCCAAAACATAAACAACGCAATACATTCTAAGAATATGCTTACTGCGTTTTTAACGCAATTTTTTTTTATTGTTTGTACTCATATATACTTTTTTCCACATAAATTGATCCTTGTTTTGTATGTATTTTTTCTATTTTTCCCAAAAATGTTGTAAAACTATTGTCATTTTATATTATTCTTTAACAGTTCTGATTCTAATACTGTAATTTATAAGATATACTATCTTGTTGTATTAGAAAATCGATATTAGTCTGGGTTCACACTATGAAAGTTTTCTTTCAGAGAGCCTGAGTTTATGGGTGAGAGAGGAGAAAAGAAAAGCATGGTCTCTTCCCCTCTCACCAATAAACTCAGACTTTCTGAAAGAAAACTTTCATAGTGTGATCCCAGACATAATAAATAAAAAAATAAAATGAAAAAAAAGAAGAAAAAATGGGGAACAAACCAGGTTTGCATTATTTTAGTTCAATCTTAATATCTTTTAATATTTTGTGCAAAAAGTTATAACGAAATTAAGTTTCAATACAATACATATCTCGCGACCTACACGTTATTTTTAACAAAGAAATCTATCGTGCAATTTATATTTAAAATTAATCCAAACATTAGTTATCGTTTTTTTTTAACCTTTTTGTTCCGTGCGGCAAACCAGTAACCACCCGACAATATGTATGTTAATTTTATTTATATATACATGTGTTTATGTATTTATTGATTTCAAATAAAAATATTATCATCACAATAACAATACAAACTTAAATCAGTAAAGCTCAAAATACACTTGTCAAATGATTGTCATGCTGGCAAATTCACTCGTGTACGTGTGCTGGATGTATGTTAACCATCATATCTAATTTTTTGGATTTTCCATCCAGCATCGTCGGTGTCACAAATTTTCACTAGTACTTCCACAATACTTGATGAGTATTTTGATAAGTGTATTTGGCCCTTCAGAAAGCTGACGGAATTTTTTATTAGTTGAACTTTTGTATTTCAAACTGTCAAACACCACGCCTAAAAATTTCCTATAAATGTTGTTGTAGAACTTATGTTATGTTCTATGATTTTATGATAGTAAAAGGCCATGTCAGATAAAATTTCATCGCTTTGACAGAAAAGCGTAATGCAAAAGGTGTATGTCACAATAAACACTGACAACACACACGAATTGTTTGTTAAAAATTAATAAATAAAAAAAAAAATATACTTTCAGACTGTCAAAGCGCGCAAAAAGATGAGAGTTGCCTATCATTTCGCTTTGCTCTGCGTAAAAAGTACTTTATGTGACATGTTTCGTATAAGTATGAACATTTCATCTTGGATGTCAAAGTGATTCTCTAACGCAACGCGAAGCAAAAGTTTTAGCTGGCATGGCTTTACTGCCCGTCTATACCAGATATAATTATTGCGACATATGTATATGTATTGCAGTAAATGTCAAAATTAAGTTATCTGTAATGTATACAGTAATTTTTTGTTGATATTTATTGCCGATCTTTAGTGTAGACCTAGGGTTACACTGGGTCTCCACGTAGCAATTTGTGTGGCTAAGAACAAGCAAAAACGTCGGCAGAACAATGACAGAACAATGGAGCAATAATTGCTAATTATATTGCTGGAGAACACTTGAAATTGCTTTGCCATAAATATGCAATTTTCACCACGAATAGTTGTATACAGTTTTGTGGCTGTATTTATAACAAATGTTTTATGTTGGGTTTTTAAGTGGTTGTTAAATTTTTAAAAAACATAAAATTGTATTGTTCTATTGAAAAAATAAAAAATTCGCCGTTTGCTTTTGTTGATATTGACGTTTATTTAAAAATATAATATATAATAATATATTAAAAAATATAAAGTATACATCTATCAAATTGCTCTAAAATTTCCGCTTGACGGCTTTTTTTGATTGCTTTTTTAATAAATAAACAACCGTACACAGAAATGAAATGTCAGATAAATTACAACTGATTTGACAGCAGATTGCTAAGCAATAATTGCTAAAGCAATCAGAAGAGCAATCATTGCGCAATGGATTGTCACTCATGACAATATGCGGTCTATACGTCGCAAATTTAATGGAGCAATCAAATTTGACGTTTGCCGCAATAAATATTGCGACGTGGAGACCCGGGGTTACTGCCCGTCTATACCAGAGATAATTATTGCGACTTATATTGCAGTAATTGTCAAAATTATGTTATCTTTAATGTAGACAGCAATTTTTTGTACATATTTATGGCCGGCAATTTTTGTTGCAATAATTGTTAGACCATTTTCGTTGACAATTATTGCTTACAAAAAACGTCAATTTGGTTGTCAGTTGAAAAAAAGAAGCAAAAAAGAAAAAAAATGGAAGCAAATTGTGTGGGAAAGAAATTAAGTTTTTGAAATTGTAGTAAAGTAATTAAATAAAAAAATTAAATAAACACTAAAATAAAATTGCAAAAATTATTTTTGTTAATATAATTTTTTCCTTATTCGATCTTTATTATTAAAATTAATATTAATTTGTTTAAGTTCGAGTTCTTTTTTATATAAAAATAATAATTTTTCATTAACAAAAATAAAAAAAATTAATATTTTTGTATTAAAAATGACCTCAAGCTTAAACAAATTAATATAAATTTAAGTAATAAAGTCGAATAAGAGAGAATTTATATAAATAATAATAATTCTTGTAAGATTCCGCAATTTTATACACTGCACCTTCTTCCTTGATTTTTTTCAAACTATGAGTTAACATAAATACGTTTTCCCATGCCTTTAACATAAGAAATATTGCTCTGTTATTCTGCCGACGTTATTGCCAACTTGCTGAGATAATTATCTTTAGTGTAGACCTAGGTTTAAGTAACAAAACAATAACAGTGTTGCAACCACAGAGCGTCAAGTTAACAAACATATTTTTAATTTTTTTTTTTTATTTTTTAATTTTATATTGTTTTAAAATACCGCAGCGATTGTACCGCTATAATACCGGTATTAAGGGAAACGATATATGTTACCGGTATTTTATTCAAAAAACTAATTTCGGGATCGGTTGCCAACATTGTATTTTACTAATAGAATGTAGTTTTTTATAAATAACATATATTTAATTTTTTTTTTGTTTTTTTTTCAGATTTTATCGAATATTGGATTATAGTCGAAACCAAGTTTCACAAAACAATCAAAGCGTGGAATCTATTTATACCCCAATGTTTCGAAGAAGTTTGTTTACAATAGGAATTTTAATGCGGTATTTTGACTTTAAAACTCCATTTGTTCTTGGTAAGTATACATTTATTTAATAATAAAAGAAATAAAGAATTTTTGAGCCACACTTAAGACACACTTTGTACACCGCAATATAGAAAAGTTGTAAACCATAATACAAAAATTGAGAAATTACCCTAGAGGGAAGCGAACTGACACTGAAGTAGTCCCGTGATAGGTCTTTGGTGGTAGGGACCGGTTCCAGTTCTAACACTTTATATGAATAAGACCTATCACTTTTACATGGGGTTGTCATTTAAGGGGGTCAATTGACACTATTTGACCAATCACAAACCTATTCTCAATGAACCTGCCTAGTGTCAGTTACTAAAATGTAGTATTATTTAAATACAATGTAGTATTATTTCAATAAAACTAGTGCAAGAATTAAATTTAAGATCCAAATTTTATAAATTACCAAAAAATGTGTCACATCACCGCTTAAGACTGTTCTGTAATTCATTACTTTTTCTACCTTTTTGTTCTTTATAAACCAGTTAAGGGATTGGTTCTTCTTTCACTGGTCATGAGTCCTTTCTTTTTGTACTGTTCTATTTTCACAAATCCCAGGACCAGTCGCTTGGACCAATTGACACAAATTTCCCGCAGGGTAGTTAAGTTGTAAACCGTAATAGGGGCCTAAACTTTGAGTGGATAATTATAAAAGTTACACAATTATTATTCCTTGCCATTAATATACATATATGTATATAAAAACGCGTGAATGAACGAACACTTTCTATCGCATCTAAATTTCCCGATAAACAGCCATAGGCCTCTATTACGGTTTACAACTCAACTCAGTTGAGTTGTAATTAAGACAACTGGTTGTGATCAGTTGTAATTTTTGTTATGTTTTTGTTTACCACAATATAGCAAAGTTGTAAACCATAATACAAAAGTTACGAAATTACACCTCAACCAAGTTGAATTGTGAACCGTAATAGGGGCCTAAATTGTTCACTTATTTTATTGTCCTTTCTATGTAATTTTGTGTTGAGGTATGCTAATTTCGTGCACATCTCGATTTTATTTTGGTCAGCATAATCGATCAAATGTGTTCACAATCGGGAGAATTGTGCGCAAATTTCAGCAAAACGGCTCTGCAGGAAATGTGAAAACGCTTGTTCATGCATGTTTGGTCCCGTTTATGGCCATGCAGCATCATCGGGCCGTAATTTTTTGAAAATGAGGTTTGCCAAGCAGTTACTGTGAATGGTGTTCGCTATCGCGAGCTGATAACGTATTCCTGGTTGCCAGAAATTGAGGATATGGACCTAGATGATAAGTAGTTCCAACAGAATGTGTCACACGGCCAACGAAACAATGACTCTTTTGCGCGAGAAATTGAATGGTCATGTTAATTGGTCGTCACGATCATGTGATTTGACACCGTTGGCCTTCTTTCTTTGGTAAGATTTAAAATAAAAAGTGTACGTCAATAAACCAAGAACAATTCAAGAGCTAAAGGATTAGATAACTAGGCACATTAAGGACATTGAACCTCAATTATGTCTCAGAGGCCAATGAAAATATGGACCATCGGATAGAGGTATGCTTCCGAAGCCGTGGCGACCATTTGTCCAATATTTTGTCTGACACATAACTCATTGCCATATATTTTTCTATAATAATAAAAAATATTAAGATAATTCTCTGAAAACTTTTTGTTTTATTTACAATTAACACCGTGCATTATGGCTGAAACACCTTGAATAATTAACCATTAATAGCTTAACAAAAAAATTAATTTAAGCAATATAGCAATAATTCCATCAATATAAATAACCGTTGTGTACTACATCCGAAAAAACTCTTTACATATAAATCGAAATATGCTAAGGTTAGGTTAGGTTAGGTTTAGAAGGGTTATGTGCCCAAGGGCACACTTCCACTCGGAGACCAGTACGACGGTCCATTGTGAATCCCTTCAACATGATGAAGAATAGATAAAGAAGATAGAAAAAGAGAAAGGTTAAGAAAAGAAGTATGAGGTTGATAGAGTATAGAATATAGGAAAGGAAAACTGCTAAAATAACAGTTATATTAATAAGATAGTGTTTTTTGTAACATGCCTGATAAACTTGTTCACATACAACAAGATAACGCAAGATTTTTTTAATTGAAAGTTTTCTTACACTTTTTGTCGTATATCCACAATTATGCTACATACGATATTAAAACGCATTAAATTTTTCGCAAAAGTGGATATACAGCAAAATGGCTGCTTCGCAATATCTCAAAGACCATAAGAGATAGATCCATGAGGATTTCGCAGATCGATAGATCTGTTAAATTTACCACAGGAAACGGTATTATCTCATTTTTTTTTTGATTTTGTGATATACGACAAGATAACTCCGGCACGACGACATGTTGAGTGCTTAAAGTATATCTTTCTTGTAATTAATGTCCATTACAGCCAGTATGTCATCTACGTACTTTGCCACGTATTTAGTGGTCATGTTCTTGTTGTGTAATTATGTCAAGGCTGCTAGTAAATTGTTGTTGTCTTCTACTAGGGATGCCAAATGGGACCAGGTTTTTGAAAACCGGGATTCGGGATTTTTTATTAAAAAAAACGGGATCCCGGGACGGATCGGGATTTCATATATAAAGGACAATTTTTTAAATTCATATACATTTTTATAATAAAATCTTTATCAGGGGTGTTCTGGAAATCGAAAACGCAAAACGAAAGAATTTGGAAGTGGTTTTTAATACACTTGTAATTAAATTTTTATAATTTTTGTTATAAAATTCTGTTATTTAGAGAAATATTTATATGATATTTGTCATACCATTCTTTTATTACAGAAATCTTATTAAAAAACGACATTTAAAATTCTTGCGTTTTGCGTTTTCGATTTTCAGAACACCCCTGTATGTATAAGGCCTGGAACAGAATAAAGAAGTTGTAGTAGTAGCTGAAACTGACGAATGCTTTGTAGCGCGACAAAGTTCAAAAATTTGAATTTTGTACTTCAACTTTAACTGCAACGATTACTACAACTACGTATTCTGTTATATTCTGTTCCCCACTTAAGTGTTAAAACAAATAAATTCATGAAGAATATTAAACTCATTACAAAAAAAAAAACAATGCTAGCCTTTAACACTTATGGGTGGTATCGTAAATAAATAGATACATACATATACATACATCAGTGTTACCACTAGCAAAATTCAAAATTGCACTTGAGCTGAAGCGAAATTACCCGATTTAAATAAAATTACACATTGATATAACATATAACATTGAAGTTTTATTCAATAAAAAGACATTTACAAAGAAGCAAAAACACAACAAAATTATTGAAAGAAGATCAATATTAGTCAAACTGTTAAGATTCTTATTGTAATTTTAAATAAATTAACAAAAAAGACTTAAAAACATTAATAAAACATAAAATAAAACTCCTAAAATAATGAGTTTAGCTTCCACAGTTGGTTGCATATATCTAGGGAAAGTTTAAAAACCTCATTGCAATTTCTTTATAATGGTTTTTTTAGCCCCATAGAGCTTACGAAAGAGTAGCTGTCAAACGAACTGTCATACTGCTTTCAATTGCACATCATCATGAAAAGATTCATTCTTGAACAACGCCACCAAATTATCCAAATTTACTTTGAAAATCAGCCATCGATTTTCGCAACTTAAATGCAACTTCATGATTAAAATCACGCAACTTATTTTTTCACAAATAAAGGCGATGTGTTGATTTAGAGAAAATAAACTGTCAATTTGACTTCAAGGCCCTGCGATGTGACATCTCTTGATTGAAGTCACTGGCTTATGCTGATAAAACAGCAGCAATTGCCGTTTTGGAGGTAAACAGTGTTCATTTTATTTGTGGCAATGTTCAAAAAAGAGGAACAAAATTGGACGTCTGTAAGGCGTTTCGTCAAGGACAGGCGTGGCGGCTATTTGTTTGAAATCAGTTTCAATTAGTAATGCCGTGAATTAATCTGCGATTTAAATTATTTATATTTGTGGTCTAAAATTTTAAATTTCATGGTTTTAAAAAATACCCTTTTTACTTATTTAGTAAATAGAATGCCTGCTGGGTTTTATATATACAACCGTCCCTTTCGTAATTCAGTTTTAAACTTTAGGTTCTAAATCACTATAAGAGGCATCTTTATCCAAATCTAAGAAACCATCTAACGACATTCATTACAAAGCTTTTTAAAATATATATTTATTGATTAAAGTCTTTTCTTAAAAAAAAACTGAAACTTTGGACCAAAAGACTATGAATTTTTAGAAATAATATGTAAAAGAAATAAATGTCATCACTGAAATCGAATCTTGATTTTATTTAGTTATCTAAAATAAGAATTTCAAATTACACCGGAATAACACTTAAGAGGAATTACCCACGCTCTACCCACGACGGTAAAAATTATACCAAATTCGGGTAATTACCCCCAAAGTGGCAACACTGACATACATACATATGTATGCTATATGACAATATTTAATTTATTTTGATATATTTGATATACATACGCAAGTATTAATATAATAATGTAGGAATGAGGAATAAATCTTCCTTTCTAGGAGGGGTTTTTTTTGTGTTATGTTTTTTTATTTATTATAAAAGCAAATTCGTACCAGACGATTGACGTCCTAGACGAATAATACTTTACTATTTACTAATATAAAGGGTCGGATCGGACTGTATAAGTCTTAATCTGATCTGACCTCTTTTGTATTTAGATTATTTTTTTTTTAAAGAAAAGACCGCTAAATTTTTATGGACTTTACTAGTCAACAGTTCATAGGCGAATGAATTTTATTTTTAAAATTATTTAACTCTAGGCTTTAAACAAAATTAAAAAATAATACCGTTAATCCTTTTAAATAAAAATGAGAATAAATTGAGTGCAATTGCAATGGAATGCATTGTTAAGAAAAACAACATAAACAGAAATAAACAAGTTTCAATGATTAATAATTTAATGATCATGTAAATAAAAATTAAGCAATACAAATTGAGTAAGTTATGATAAAGTAAATAACATTAAAGTTTACACATAATAATTAAATTAATAGATAATGTTGTCCCGCTACACACTCCCCCTCTGCCACGGAAATCGTCTCGATGATGATAACAGCTATATTCTAAATCTAGTGGGTTGCTTTTTATTACGTTGAGATCTTCTATTAGGCGGATGAGTGGAAAAAATGTGATCTGTTGCATTATGTTGTTGCATGTTTTGGATGCTTTCAGTTGTATCGGGCCCATTGTTTGTTATATCTATTGTTAAATTGGAGTTTGTCAGATTTTTCGGGCGTCCTCTACGATTATGAGCATAAATTGGCTTTGAAGTGTCGCCTACATATAAACTTAAATCTGATACGTGGTATGTTGATAAAGGTACGTTAGGGTTATTTAGTTCTGCAATTGTGTAGAACGAGGATCACTTTTTGTTAGTGACAATATATGGACCATCTCTTCGTGGCACGAACTTTGGCGTTAAATTTGTATCTTTCTTGCTTAGAATATGTGTTGAAACTAATACCTTATCACCGTTATTTATACTTTCTTGGGGTTTTCGCTTTAAATCTGCATATATTTTGTTTTTGTCCTGCATTTTCTCTTCCGTTTCCCTTGCTAGTCTTAGAGTATTTGCGAGGCGAAGAAGATGCGGAGTTATTTGTGGCACAAAGTTTTCAGCATACACAATTGCTCTTAAATCATTCTGAACTTCCATTGGAGCTCTTAGTTCACGGCCAAAAGTAAGATAGGCGGCAGAGTAACCAGTTGATGCACATTTTGCCGTATTCATAGCAAATCTTATTGAAGGCAATCTTAAGTCCCAAGTAGTGTGATCTTGGCCAACACAAATAGATAGCTGCACTTTCAGGTCTCTATTCTTTCGCTCTACTGGATTAGCTTCCGGATGGTAAACAGGCGTGAATTATTGCTGAATTCCAAGACGAAATGTTAACTTTTGCATTACCGCTGAAATAAATTGACTGCCATTATCTGAATGGAGTCTTCGAGGGATACCGTATCTTAAAAAAATTTCATTTAACAATACATGTGCACAATTTTCGGCTGATGCTATTTTCAGTGGAAACAATTCTGTCCAACGACTACACAAATCTTCTACAATCAAAATCCATTGGTTTCCTGGTAGTGGACCAAATAAATCAACAGCTATGATTTCAAATCTACGATTGCTAGAGACAGTTTGAAGAAGACCAGCAGGTTTCATATTTGTTGGTTTGTAACGTTTGCATTCAATACACGATTTTACATAATCTGTTATTTCTGCTTTCATTTTCGGCCAATAGAAGTGTGGAGTTATTCGACTTATAGTCCTATCAATGCCATAATGACCAGCTGTAGGGCTATCATGATAATTACATAGAACCATGATACGCATAGATTGAGGTACTACTAGTTGTCCATTCTCTTACTCTTCTGATGAGCAAAATCTATATAAAACACCATCTAACATAATATAACCTCGACTGGTATGTCTTATAACATTTTCATCGTTATTTTCAAATGAATCTATAATACATTTTATATCAGGATCTTCGATTTGTGCCTTCCTAAAATCAGTTGCTCCTTTTCGGGGAAAGTCGATAAATGCTGACATACATTCGCATTTTATTTCATTGTGGGTTTTCAATTGGCATGGAGGATTTGATAAGGTGTCTGCTACAGTATTTTTACGACCGGGAGTATATTCAAATTTTATGTTATATGTTTGTAATTGCAACGCCCATCTAGCAAGACGTCCTGTGGGGCTTTTTAAGCTAAACAACCATTGGTGATCAGTAAGAACTAAGACTTCTGAACCTTCTATGTATCCTCTGAATTTTTGAACCGCCCAAACGACTGCCAACGCTTCACGTTTGGTCGTAGAGTAATCTCTCTCTGCTGGGAGCAGTAATCGACTAGCGTATTCAATAGTATGCTCAAATTGTTTCTCCCCTGGAGTAAAACAGCTCCGATTGCATAATTGATTGCATCTGTTTTTAATACGAATGGCATGTTTTCATTTACTTGTTGTAAAATTGGAGGTGATGTTAAACATTTTTTCAACGAGTTAAAAGAATTTTGTTCTTCATTATACCACTTCCACACTGCATTCTTTTTAGTTAAGTCTGATAAAGGTTTTGATATTTTCGCAAAAGAAGGTATGAAACGTCTATACCATGAGCAGGTTTGTAAAAACGATAAGACTTCTTTCGTATTTCTTGGGCTTGGTCTTAATAATATAGCATTTGCTTTTTCAGGATCAACTTTTTAGCCATCACTTGTAAGTATATGTCCTAAATATTTGATTTCTGGTTTGCAAAAGAAACATTTTTCTCGGTTAAGATGAAAACCAAAAATTTTGAGCCTTTTAAAAGTTTGCTTAAGATCCGAAATATGAGATTCTAAATCTTTGGAACAAATAATAATATCGTCGAGATAAGCCAAAATTAGAATATTTGGTAATCCATTACGAAATTTATCTATTAACCTTTGGAAGGTGGCTGGTTCATTTTTTAACCCAAATGGCATTCGGTTAAATACAAAAATTCCAAATGGTGTTGTAAAAGCCGTTTTTAATTTATCATTTTCCGCTATTTTAATTTGCCAATAACCAGAACGTAAGTCTAAAGTAGACATAAAAGGTGTTGTTTTTGCTGAGTGTAAGAGATCATCAATCCTTGGAAGTGAATAGGTATCTGTTGTAGTAATCGCATTTAATCGACGATAATCAACACATAACCTAACTGAACCATCTTTTTTCGGTACTAAAACTAGTGGAAAGGCCCACGGCGATTCCTTTTCCTCAATTATACCCTTCTTCAGCATTGTGTCAATTTCTTGTTTTAAGAGATTCTTCATTTTTGGGGAAATTCTGTACGGTGGGTTAGAAATTTTATTATGTGAACCTGTTTTAATGTAGTGTTCTACATGAGGAATTGGTATTTCAATATCTTTAAAAATATCCTTTTCAGAATTCAAAAGATTTTCTAAAACTTTTCGTTCACTTTCTGATAAATAGGTGGCTTCATTTGGCTTCAATTTAATTTCAAATGAGTTCAATTGAATTGAATATTGGTTTAAATATTTCATCACAGTAGTCGCTACTTTTTTTTTTTTTTAAAGCTTTTTTATTTTGTTTATTGGATCTTTTCTTTGAGAAAAATAACAATAAGTATTAATATCTTAAACTAAACGTATGTTGTGGCCCTGATGCCAGCGCATAAGTGACCAATGAGTGTTAACAGGTTTTGCGTTTCTTTACTGGTGAGCTATAGCCAATGTATCTACTCTATTTAAGCGACTATGTCCTCTAAATAGGAGTAGGGTATGTGCTAAGGGATTTGGGTGTGTTGACAATTTACGCACGTATTTGAAACAATATTTCTGTATTTCTTCACGGATGTATGGTATGCTAAGATCTTTGTGTATGTTTTCGTTGCGGATAAACAACGGGCTGCCAGTTATAAGGCGTAGTATTTTGGATTGCCTTCTTTGCAATTTTTCAACATTGGATACTGATGCAGTTCCCCATAGTTGTATTCCATAAGTCCAGATTGGCTTGAGGATGGCTTTGTATAATAGGACCTTAAATTCAAGATTGAGGGTGGAGTGAGAGTTAGGAGCCGGAGCAACTGAGGAGTTTTAAGTTTTAGTTGTGTACATTTTGAGTCAATATGTTGAGACCAAGTGAGACGTCGGTCGAGGTGAATTCCCAGATATTTTATATGCGACTTCTCAGGGACATTGATATTGTTTATTGTTATATTAGGGCAGTTATCCCTTCTTAAAGTAAATGTAACCTGGGCACATTTCGAAGGATTTACCATTATTTTCCATTTAGTAAGCCATTTTTCAACTTCATAAATGTGAGTTTGCAAGTTGTGAGAAGCAATATTAGGATTTTTATCTATGCAAAGAAATGCGGTGTCGTCTGCGAAGGTTGAAGTATGTGTAAGGGCACTTGTGGGCATATCTGCAGTGTATAGAATATAAATAAGGGGACCAAGAATACTGCCTTGGGGAACACCAGCCGAAATTTGTCTGGGGCTTGAGATTATGTATTTGACCTTGACCACGAATGTTCTGTCGGTTAAGTTACTTTTTAGAAGTTTGTGTGTATTTTGGGGTAACAGCGAAACTATTTTATATATTAACCCTTTGTGCCAGACTTTGTCAAAGGCTTGAGAAATATCAATAAATAATGAAGTGCAATATAGCTTTTCCTCAAATGTTCTTCTGATAAGAGTCACTATTCGATGAATTTGTTCTACCTTACTGTGGTCCTTTCGGAACACAAATTGGTGAGCGGGGATGATTTGGTGATCGTTAAGGAATGGAGTTAGTGCATTTAGAAATAATTTTTCAAAAAGCTTTGATAAAATAGAGAGAAGACTTATTGGCCTGTATGAGCTTACTTGACTGGGATCTTTTCCTGGCTTTGGAATCATTATAATCTCGGATATTTTCCAAGAAGAAGGGTAAAAGCCTGTACGCAGGATTGCGTTAAATATATAAAGCATAAGTCTTAGGGCATTGCTAGGTAGTTCATATAACATTTTTGCTGTAATTTTGTCTTGACCAGGAGATTTCTTTGTGTTTAGATTTCGAACAGCTGTTATTATGTTAGTAAATCGAAGTTTCATGGGGGAAACTACTTTCTCATTTATCTGTGGGACAATTATGTCGGAGTTGGTGTTGTTGGGTTTGAACACTTGTTCTAGGTGGTCCGCAAAGGCTTTAGATTTGTCATTTGGACTTCTGGCCCAACTGCCGTCAATAAGGCGAACTGGAGACTCGTAACTTATAGGACAGTTTAGGTTTTTAGTGGCTTTTCATAGGCTGTAGTTAGTTCTTTCTGTTGGATCAAGATTTTGTAGATATCTTTGGAGGGACGATACTTTGTTTTCCTGGAGAACTTTGCGGAGTGCTCTTTGACATTGGTTAAGTTGGAGTTTTAAAGATGGAGATCTATGTTGCTGCCATAATCTTCTAAGGTTTCTTTTTTCTCTGATCAGAGTTTGAACATTTTGTGGGCATTGTGCTTTTTTCGTAGTCTGATTTATAGTCGGTGTAGAAACATTTGCTGCGATATAAATTGTATCTGTAAACATGCTTATTGCTTCTTGCACTTCTTTTTCATTTTTCAATGATATATTAGAGGGTAAGTGTGAACTTATATACTTTTTATATTTAAGCCAATTAGTCATTCTGTTTGGGAAATACCGGTGCTTGGGGATCGGATGTTCCTGAAAGACCGTCAATATTGAAGGCGAATGGTCGGACGAGAGATCTAGAGATGTGACTATAGAAATGTGTTCACGTTTAATGTTCTTTAATACCGCAAAGTCGAGAATATCTGGAATCTTGTTTGGGTCTGATGGCCAATGAGTTGGCTGACCCCCAGAGATAACATCTAGTTTGCATGAGACTATCGATTTTAAAAGCTGTCTCCCTTTAGTGTTATTGAGTCGAGAACCCCAGTGCGTGTGCTTTGCGTTGTAATCCCCAGCTGCAATAAATTTGGTACCTAAGGGATTGGGATTCCGATATGCTATGCTTAGGAGGACAATAAACAGAAGAAATTGTTAGATTTTCTGCCATAAGGGTAATGGAAGTTGCTTGGATGTGTTCTGTTTTATATTCGTTCAATGGAAAATGACTCAGTTTTTCTTTTATAATTATGGCGGAGCCACCACACGCTTTTCCTCTGGGGTGTTTAGTATCGTATATTGAGTATCCTTTGATTCTAAAACAGTTTTTAACAGTAAAATGTGTCTCAGATATTAGCAGTATGTCAATTTCTTGGGAACTCAAGAAGTGTTCTACTTCTTGTTTATGTTGGCTGAGGCCATTGGCGTTCCAAAAACATATTTTTATCTGGTTCATTGTTTGTTTGAGAATGCTTGAATTAGCATGCCCTGGTTTCTGAGCAATTCTTGCATAATGACTTGCATGTTAGACATAAAGTTGTTCATAGTTTGAATTAAAACTTCAATGGACGCTTCTAATGAACTTTTTTGTATAGGGGTTTCGGAAAATTGGGATTCTCTTGATGTTTGAACGTACGATATTGGTGTGGGGTTTACTGTTCTACTGTCATTACGAGTTGTTTTAGATTGAGCGGTTGAGGGGAGATTAAAAATGTTTTGACGGTAAGAAGATTGTGAAGGGTTTTCGGAATATTGGGATTCCCTTGTTGCTTGAGCGTATGTTATAGGTGTAGATTCTTTGTAGATTAGAAGACGTAACTCCTGGACCATTGTTTTATTAGTGTTCTGTGCATAGGGGGAATTTTGAGTAGGAATGTGCGCGTTTTTGAGTTGTGGGAAGTCATTAGATCTGAATTGACGGTAATCTGGTTTATTGGAGTACGTTTTCTTGAGTTGGATGAAAACTGGACAACCTCTGCAGTTGGCGGTATGGTTTCCACCACAGTTGCCACATCTTTTGAGGGTGGGATCGTTTTTGGAATTTGAACATTCGGAAGTTTTGTGGATGTCCCCACACTTGACACAGTTTGATGGTAGTCTACAGTATTTTTTTGTATGGCCAAATTCCTTGCAATTTAAACATTGGGGTGGATCTTTGCGTTTTCTAGGTTCCTCCACGGAAATTCTACGGTTAAGGAGATACCGCAAGTTATAAATGGGGTGGGGCTCATTTTTTTAAAGTTTTTTGGGGTCAAAAGCGATTTCAATCCCGAAAAGTGTTTGCGAGATTTTTTTCCTATTGAATATGTTATGAATTGATTTTACTTCGTAGCCTTCGCTGTTTATTGCTGCTATTATATCGTTTATGGGAACATTGCCCTCAATACCTTTGATAACAACGGTAAGACCCTTTGCACTTTTTAATTGTAGTATTGTAGTTTTTTTTCCGAGTCTAAGTATTTTATAACTTCGCGGTAGCTTACTTCAGTGGGTGTTTGTATTTTAGTTTCAGTGAGGTTGCCTCTTCGAATAGAGACCACGTAAAAGTTATTTTTACCGACTTTGTCGGATAAACTATTGACTAAAATATTTGAATTGGGCTCTCGTACGTATATTGGTGGCGGTTTGTACGCTTTTTTTGGTTCATCGGCCATATCTTCAGATTCATTATCCAAAATAGAATATCGGTTTTCACTTACCGTATTTGTTGTAGAAGTACTTTTAATTAATTTTGGCGTAGGTTGCTTTTTCGTAGATTTTGGGCTTCGTTTACGCTTAGTTATAGTGAAGTTACGATCAATGCCTTTTAGTGTTACGTTTTATTTTGTTGCGTCTATTTTTTTCTGTTTAGGTATAGCGCCTTTTGTAGTGACTATTGCCGGTTGCTTCTGTATCTAGTTTTGAGTGATTAAGTTATGCATCGATTGAGAGTATGTAGATAATGTGTGCGAATTATTATTAGCATTGCTCACTTGGTCATTATTAAAAAGAGTTTGAGTTTGTGTGGGTGCAGTAGTTATAACTTTCTTCTGTGACTGGTCAAATGGTGTCAATTGACCCCCTCCAATGACAACCCCATGTAAAAGTGATAGGTCTTATTCATATAAAGTGTTAGAATTGGAACCGGTTTCTACCACCAAAGACC
Source organism: Pollenia labialis (assembly GCA_949318255.1). Taxonomy (NCBI): domain Eukaryota; kingdom Metazoa; phylum Arthropoda; class Insecta; order Diptera; family Polleniidae; genus Pollenia; species Pollenia labialis. The sequence goes on from OX439141.1 coordinate 61,473,715, forward strand.
TATCACGGAACTACTTTGGTGTCAGTTCGCTTCCCTCTAGGGTATTGACATGATCGGTACTTGAGAGAAAACTGTTGACGTTGTTGTAGTAGTAGTTGTAGATGCCTGTGTACTTATAATAGCAGACATGCTTGAACTAGCAGAATTGATTTGTTGATACGTTGTTAAAGGCGAAGGAAGGGGTAAGAAATTATTGTGTGTAGGTGTTGAAGAAAGTGTTGAAGTTTTGCATTGCGTTGACCACGAGAGAGGTGTTGATTGCGCAGGTGCAGTGAGAGTTTGTGAGATATTCGGATAATTTATACTCAAATTTGATGGTGATGCGATTTGCGCGGGAGGCAATTGTTTATCTTCACTTGTAAGTGAGGGGGAGAATGCCCTACAGGCATTTTTGTTTGTTTACTTTAGCACTCTTCTTTATTTATGTTTTTTTTTTTTAAGTAAAATTTTAAATTGGATAATTTGTGTTTTTTTTTTTTTTTTTTTATTTTTGTTTGTATAAATGTTCCATTTAAATAACATTAGCTACTTAAATGAAAACATCGTCTTTTCGCATGTTATAGAAAAATTATTTGATTTTTTAAATGCACTTTAACTATGTTGTTTGCTATTATTTATCGGAGCAAAACAAAACACGTCCGCACTGATGAAAAGTTCAATAAAAAATCCGTAGTATCCGTAGTCGCTACTTTTCATCCTTTTAAGAGGTGGAAATAAATTTAAGCTTTTAGGCGGCTCTATGTTTTCAGGAATAGAGGTTCCAAAAAATTTTTTAATTCCACCTGGTGAGTATTCGTTATTACCTTTTTCAAACCACGATAAAAAATCTTTAACCTCGTTTGGCATTACATTTTCTGAGACTGATATATTATTAATTGTGGGTGGTTGGTTAATTTTAAAATCGAAAATTTTAGATGAATTATCTTTAAAATGCCATGTACGTTGGGCAAGATCTAAGACTATGCCATTTTCTTCTAGGAAATCAATTCTGATAAGAGTTCTGTTACCAGTTGCTTTTGGGAGACATATAAATCTTATTTTCTGCTAAAATAATCTCAGCGCAAACTTTTTGAAAAATTACGCCTTTTTGGACTAACTTTTGGTATAATAGGAATCCGGCAACACTGGTTCTGGCTGCAGTATCAAAGTATGCTTCGCCATTAAATCCGCCAACGTTTATATTTATTAGGGGCACATTTCGTCCTACCAAAGAAGTATGTAGTGAATTAAAATCAAGCTTTTCTTCTTGTTCCCTAACGCAGCTTTTATTACAAGATGGGCAATTCGAGCGGTAATATCCTGCTGCTCCACATCCGTAGCAATTTAGTTTTGTTTCCGGTTATTTCACATGCTTGTGTTTTTCAGCCTCAATTTTAAAACAGTTTTCTGCTAAATGATTCTTTTTTCTGCAAAAAGTGCAATTTAAGCCTGAGCTTTGTGGATTCTCAAAAGGTTTGGGTTTTTCTACTTTTCCTTGTTTATTTTCTGAAACGATTTGTTCTACTTCTCTAGCTTTACATAGAAGTTGTTGGAAGTTAGATATACTATCCCGAGACACTTTTTCTCTAATTTGGATATTTAATTGACCGAATATCATATTGAGCATCGCACTCTCCGAAAGCTTTTCGCTTAATTGTGCAAACAGTCTTCTTTTCCTACAAACAAAATTGTCAGTAGATTTAAACCTTTTCTGTTTTTCTTGAAATATTTCGTTAAAAATACGCCAATCAGGCTTTGGTGGTGCAAAAGCTTTTTTTAATAGCTCACATGCATCATTAAAAGTTTTGGCCTCATGTTTTACTCCTTGCCACCGTGTGGCATACAAATCAGAAATATTTTTTGCTTGTTTATAAACTAATATAGTAGCTAGCAAATCTTCTTGTGTGGAATTGCGGCCACCATTAAAGCGTGCTGTGCAACTGCTAAATGTGGACCCTACGTCTTGTCTAACTGCTAAACCACTTAAAAGTTCCCTGAACTGAACGTCAGTTAAAACCATATTAACTGGTGCTTGTGAATTGGTTAGGCTTGATGCCGAAATATTACTTTCTGCAGGATGAATTCCACTGCCATTTTTCGCTTGATTAACAGCGCTATTTTGTGTCGAATGCATGTTGTTGGGACTATTGGTGATAGTCGATGTATTACGAGGACTTCGTCTCATTTTCTACGAATCCCAGAAAGTATATTCAAAATATTATAGGGAAACCGTGTTTTTTTTTACGATGAATAGAGAATTTTTGCTATTAAATGAAGAGAGTTATTTTCTTCAGAAAGAAGCAACAATAGTTGTGGTCGATATAACAACAATAATAGGTACAACAACAACAATGGGTGAAAATGCAAAGCAACTGTGATGAAGTGCACCGCAAACTATCGATGATGAAGACACCAACTATAGGGAAATGGGATAACCACACTGGAGTTTCCTTGACAAATCCGGGTGTAACGTGCTCGTAGTCCAGTAAATTTCCGTTGGGCGCCAGTTGTAGGAAGGAGGAATAAATTTTCCTCTCTAGGAGGGGTTTTTTTTTGTGTTATGTTTTTTTATTTATTATAAAAGCAAATTCGTACCAGACGATTAACGACCTAGATGAATAATACTTTACTATTTACTAATATAAAGGGTCTGATCAGACTGTATAAGTCTTAATCTGACCTCTTTTGTATTTAGATTATTTTTTTTTAAAAGAAAAGACCGCTAAATTTTTATGGACTTTACTAGTCAACAGTTCATAGGCGAATGAATTTTATTTTTAAAATTATTTAACTCTAGGCTTTAAACAAAATTAAAAAATAATACCGTTAATCCTTTTAAATAAAAATGAGAATAAATTGAGTGCAATTGCAATGGAATGCATTGTTAAGAAAAACAACATAAACAGAAATAAACAAGTTTCAATGATTAATAATTTAATGATCATGTAAATAAAAATTAAGCAATACAAATTGAGTAAGTTATGATAAAGTATTGGAAAGAAATGAGTGTGATAGTAAAATAATATAAAGGTTACAGTCAGTTAAATTTTAATAAACGCACATGTATTAATAAAATAAATTTGCCAACAAATAAATATATAAATTTATAACAAAATAATAAGGTAAAACATAACATTAAAGTTTACACATAATAATTAAATTAATAGATAATGTTGTCCCGCTACAATAAAATAAACTTAAGCAAATGTGTCAAAAGACCTTTGGTAGAATCCCCTAAAGTTTTAAACACCTCTTTGCACAACTTGCATTGTGCGTGCGCAGTTCTATTATCATTCACTTAAAAAAAATACCACACCGCACTTTATCTTATGATTTTATTTTCTGTGGTACAAAATGCATTGCATGTAACATTTATTCACTTGCGACTTCATTTTGTAACCAGTTAAAAAATAGATTCATTGCCAGTATGATTTAATATTATATTTTTGAAGTTATTTTTAACAGGGTAACTCACGTTTATTTAAATATTGTTGTATTTAATAAAAAAAATACCACATATTTACAAAATCCAAAATTTGTACATAAAAAATCCCGGGATTTCCCTATCTTCTACAGAAATTTATATTGAATTTTTAACGCTGCATAACTTGTGGCGTTGAAAATTTTAAAACGCAATATGAATTTCTACAGAAAGCAACAACAAAATTATGACAAATTTTTGACATTGTTTTTGCTTTCAATGTAATTTTAGGCGTTGCGTTGCGTTTTACACAATTATGGCCTAAAGTTTGCTTGTTCAAATACGACTGTTTTATTTATTTCATACCTTAATTTTACATAGTAAACATACTCTGCTTTTATTTATATGAACATCTACATATATATATATATCAGTGTTGCCACTTTGTGGGTAATTACCCGAATTTGGTGTAATTTTAACTCTCGTGGGTAAAGCGTGGGTAATTTCTTTCAGGTGTAGATCAGGTGTAGTTGGACAGTTATTTAATTTTAAAACAAATAATATAAGGATCTGATTTTGTTGTAAAATCTATACAATTTAATACATTTTTGATCTTAAAAATTATAAATGGTAAAACCAAAGTCACTGTTTATTTAAAATAAAAAAAAAGAATTCCATCGTTTAAAAAAAACCCCTGGAGGAAGATTTGTTTCCAATATTACAAAATGTACATAATGAATTTTGTGTTTGCTTTAACATTTAAAATGTTGTAGTTGAGAAATATTTAGAGCCCTTAACATTTGTAAAACTGATTTGAAAAACAGACTGTCATCTGAAACAATTATAGGAATTTTATTTATAGAAAGGAACGGCAATGGAAATTTTGAACCTTCCCTAAGTATATGGAAGTAGAACTTATTATTTTAAGTTTCTATTTAATTTGTATTCACCCTTATTGTGTTTGGCGTATTTAAAATACGCCTACGACTGTTGGGTAAAAGATTAAAGAGAACGTGAACTTATTTCCTTTAATCTATTACCAAACAGTCGTAGGCGTATTTTAAATACGCCAAACACAATAAGGGTGATTAATTTATTTGAGGTTTTTATACACTTCACCACAGGTGAAGTTTGTAATTTCTACAATATCGATCTTAGACCCTATAAAATATATATATTCTAGGTCCTTATGAGGAGAGAAGTTGATTTAACGATGTCCGTCTGTCCGTCTTACGTTTGAAATGTGTTTTCCGGAGACTCCAGACATGATAGCGGCTAGGTTGTTTTACATTTATGTCACATAAAGTCTACCATCGCTTGCTGTTGAAATTCAGCAAGATCGGTCCACAAATGGCTGAGATATGTTGTTTTTTATTTTTTTATTTTATACAAACATTTATACAAACCCATAAACATTTATGTATGTACATGATATGCCGCTCAAATAAAGAAACAAACTCGTAGATTAAATATTTTTTAATTTAACCCTCCCTCAGTAAAAGTGTTCGTATCCGAGTTGTGTAACTTCTAGCCTAAGACTCGTGACGTTTCAAGTTCGAGTCCTGGTTGTCCCAGATTTAAAAAAAGCTTTTGTATACCCTTCACCACAGGTGGTGAATAGGGTATATATAAGTTTGTCATTCCGTTTGTAATTTCAATAATATCGGGCCTGTTCGTAAATGCATCACTGCAGTGCATCATACAACCAAACATTGCTTTGCACGGCCAATCTAAGTTTGCTGTTGATCTTTTTTGGTAGGAGCAATTTCTCCACTCCGTATTTTGAACTTGGTTGTGCGTCATCTGCTTAATCAAAGTATTTTAGGGCATTTAAATTTTCATTTGCAGCGCAGTGATGCATTTACGAACAGGCCCATAGATGTTAGACCCTATAAAGTATATATATTAGGCTGGGTCAAAAAAATATTTTTTCTCTTATCGACTTCTAATAGCGTAAATATGTTGTATTTTTGTCTGAATTAGATCTCTGTAAAATATTATTAATTTATTTTTAGTGTAAGAGCCCGCGCTTTGACCTTCAATTTTGTTAAATTTTGAATATAGCAACAATAGCATTGTATTGCAGAAAAGCATATTACTGTATTTAAACGACTTTTAGGTTCGTGAAAATAGTGTCAGAAGCATTCATGACTCTTTGCGCTAAAAAAGTCAAGCGATGGTTTAATATAGACGAAACTTGAATCAAGACGAGAGATGCCCGGATTTGACAGTAAACAAGATTTTGTGACCAAAAAGGATTTTATTGTTTTATGTTGTATAAGAACCAAATTTTTATTTTTTTTAAGTTTATTTCAAAATATTTTTAGTTTTAATTAATAATAATTGATAGTAAATAAAATATTAAAATTTAAAAAATGGACTTTTTTTTCAAATATTCTTAATTCTTAGGAGCTCATGCGCGGGCTCAAGATGACACTTTTTTGAACTTTTTTTTTGCAATATTTATTTGTTTTAACGTAATACAAAAAAATATTGCTATTAGAATATGATTCGAGAACTTTTATTTTTTCTCATACATCAGTGACCCACCCTAATATATATTCTGGGTCGTTATGAAAAGCGAAGTTGATTTAACGATGTCCGTCTGTCTGTTGAAATGGGTTTTCCAAAGACCCCATATATGATGGGGGCCAGGTAATTGTACATTTATGTCACATATGGTCCGGAATTGTTTTCATGTTTGCGAATTTTAGCCATGTTCGCGAAAGAAGTGATTTTTTCATGTGATTATTTACAGCTTTAACGTTTTTTAATAAATTTTAAATTTTGCTATTATACCGCAATTAGCAAATTTTTGCGAATTTCCGAGTATTTAGCCATTTTTATTGAACTTTTGCCATTCCTTATGTTTTTTAGGGACTTTAAATCAATTTTATGGCTTGTTTGAAATATTAAAAATTTTCGCGAATTTTCGCTATTTCTGCAAATTTTCCGAATGTTTGAAATTTTCGCGTAACTTTTTGTTGCTCTTTTTGGCAATAGTCGCCGTTATGAAGATAGCCCCATTTATAAACCGAAGTCTGTATTCTACAGGGCACAATCAACACTGTCGATTTATACGGGGAAATGTGTATTGTGAATTTTTTAGAGTAAATCACAACATTTTTAAGAAATTAACATCAAATTGCATTTTTTTAATAACAACTGAAAGCAAAACAAACCAACTGTCTAAGTTATTGGAGATGTACTTTAAAAAACGATAAACAATCGACATCGTTACACTGCTGTTATAGAATACAAGTTTTGTATCGAATTGATGACGACGGCGATGAAAATTTATGTTGATATTTAATTGATGACGATGACGACGACGTTAAATGGAATTAGGGTGAATATTTAAATATACGTATATAAATACATATGTATACACCCTTTGGTAGATCGAAATTTGCTTTGAATGATTATCTATTTAATTGATTAACATGTTCTTCCTTACTTCTGTTTCAATGTGGTAAACGGCAAACCCCTCTGAAGAGATTGAGTAGTTGCAATTGAAATATGTAAGGGTAACCTGTCCTTAAAAGCCCTGTTTCGACCCCAGCGGCAGTCAAGAATGAAAAAAAAATTATTAAATAAATTTTAATTACTGCCTGTTCATCTAATTCCGAACGAAGGCTTCGTTCGCTTAAGTTTCGTTTAAAACAAAAACAACTTGTAAAATATTGTTTTTGTTGTAGGTGTAAGATAAGCGAATGAAGTCTTCGTTCAAAATCGATGAACAGGCCTAATGGCTAAATGCTGTAAAATTTCTTTCTTCATAAAAATAATTAAATAAAAATAATATTTGATGAACTTTAGCTTAATCAAAATATGGATTAAAATGACAGTTCAACAAAATAACCACAATATTTAATAAAAAAGTTTCACACGGAATGACAAACTAAAGGTACGTCAAATATTTGACGAAAATATTTGTTCTGATATTTGCTTCAAACTGTGTGAAACAAAAAAATATTTTGTTTGATGTTCAAACTAAGCTCAAATATTTAACAATTTTTGTTTGTTGAAACAGTTGGCAAATAGTGTCAAATAAAATAAATAAATTCATGTTTGCCATGCGTTCAGATTAAAACAAATATTTACAGCAAATAATTATTTAATGAAAGTGTTCAAAAATGAAAATATATGTCACAAACAGTAAAAATTCGCGCAGAAGCCTAATTATTTGTTTTATTCTGTGGAGCAGCATCTCTTATATTGTTAGAACAGGAGTATGTAAAAGAAAAACAAAATTGAAAAATTGCGAAAAATTGGAAACAACCCCTAAAATATATAATTCGGTAAAAACAAAATGTCGGGGAAAGAACAAAATAAAATGTTGCAAAAACAGCTAAAATTCGCGAAAAATTTTGATATTTCAAACAAGCCATAAAATTTATTAAAAGTGAAATCGCTAAATCGGTTAAAAAACAAAATGTCGGGGAAAAACCCAAAAAAAAAATGTTGCAAAAATATCGAAAATTCGCGAACAATTTTAATATTTCATGCAAGCCATAAAATTGATTAAAAGTCCCTAAAAGTATAAGGAATGGCAAAAATTCGGTGAAAATTGCTAAATTAGCAAAAATTGGCTAATAGCGGCATGATAGCAAAGTCTAATAATTATTAAAAATCTTAAAAATTGTAAAAAATCCGAAAACTTACAGGAAAAATTGCTTCTATCGGGTACATGGCTAAAATTATTTGTCGTTGTTTGCTCTTACAATTTTTTTGTAATATCAAATAAATGTTTGCTCAAAAAATACTAAAATGTTTGATTGTTTGTGTTCACACTATGTTCACATTGGACAAATATTTGTTTGCCGGCAAATACTTTTATTTGCTCAAAATCAGCTGTTATTTTATTTGACACCCAAAAATATTTTGTGTTCAGACTACGTTAATGAAATATTTTATGTTTGCTATCAAATATTTCATCAGTCTGAACGTACCGTAATGGCCAATTTTCAGGATTGATATTAAAAAACATTTACTTTTAAAATCGTTTTCTTCACTAAAAACTTAAGTCACCGATGTGGTACACTTAATTTCAACTTATGTTTCCATTGTAATATTTTAGCAAGGTGGCCTTAATATAACAACAATACAACAACAACAGGCAACAAAGCATTAACAGTCAGCTGTTTTTCAGACCATCTTGTAAATAAATACACTTGTTTATATTTTTTAGTTTTGTATTTAGTAGTGCTACCATACTTTTATCTTAATTAAATAAGACTTTTCAAATAAAACTCAAAAAACCAATCTATTATTTAAATACGATTTAAGTTTTTATGGAAATTTACTTAATATAGATTTAAATACAATCCTGAAAATTGGGCATAAGTAGTATACCCTCATTCAGTTGTAGAAGGACTTTCTTGCAGCACGTGCAAAAATTAAATATTTGTAGCATCCAGAATTTGATGCCGAATTAAAAAGTTACCAAAAATGAAGCCACTGTCAAGCCATGAACAACAATATGTTATATAACGAGATCGGACATTAAATGACAGCGCTGTATAAAAAAAACAAAAATGGCTGTATTTGGCGGAATTATTTTTTTCCTGTCTTAGAAACTTCATTGACATAGGTATCATTCATTCAAGGGGGTGACTACCACAACTTTTTTTTATGGAGGTCGTCCCGCTCTAATGCATTCCCTAATGACGTAAAAAACACTGAGTACATTTAATTTAATGTCTGTATTTTATTTTTCTTTTTTAGGAGAATCCAGTAATCTGTCGCCAACAATATGTGATGATGCTTTTGACTGTATAATGTTTTTCACACAATGTTCTAACTACGAGGTGCGAAAACAGTCTCTCATTGCTCTGGGCTCATTTTGCGTTATGAACGATGATTATTTAATAAGGCCAGAGCTGAAACAATTTTACTGTGATATACTCAGTTCTGAAAAATCGGAGCCAAATATTAAAATAATATGTATGCGCAATATATGGATTTATTTAACAGAATCCGAAATGTATATGTATAATAAGGAAAAAGAATGTATGTTTAATATGTAGATACACACATACTTATGTCAAGCATTAAGTGACACAACCCTGTAGTTCATGTGGCTTTCTCCGAGCTGGTTATATTACTAGCCCCTTTATGACACAACCAGTCCGAATGCTAGCCATATGAGGATGTCCTACGAGGGGGTAAATTGTCACCAAGAGGCCATAAAAATACAGTTCATAAACCGGTTCTTCTTGGCTTACCCTCACGAAAAAACTACAGGGAACTTTTGAAACCGATATCTTCTGATCGAGACCATGGTTAGTCCTTTTGGATAGTAGGTCAGACATAATATTTCAACAAGATCGGTCAACAACTCTCTGAGTTAGAGGGAGTCAACCTTTTACATTTTTGTAAATGGGCCCTTAGATCTCAAAAGAAATCTAAAGTCTTTTCCTTTAAGAGCTTTTTGGTCGTTTAGTAGGATGCGAATGGAATATCTATCAAAATATATGTTTTGTAACTCCAGACAGGGTTTTTCTATTGTTAGCATATGCACTATTTGGAATTTTTTTTTCTATTTGTGTGTGTAACTGTTTCTGAAATCTTAAAAATCGAACTTATACTCAGAAAACAAGAACAATTAACCTTTCCGACGGTACGTAACATACCTAACTAAAAGTCCATTACCTCGATACTGTAATATACCGCATTTAGGCTATGCAATTAACGCCGAGTTTTTTCTATTTTCTTTTAAAGTAGCTGCTACGAAACTCTTTTCACATTAACTTTTAAATTGTTTTCAACTTTTTCAATCCCGTTTTCTTCCCTACACCTCTTGCTAACAAACAAAAAGTTGCATGCGAAAGTTGCGGCGTTAGTTTCATAATGTAAAAAGGTCTTACTCACAATATGTTAACCTCTGGAATAAAATTAAGTTTTTTCTATAGGAATGTTAAAAAACTAATATTTTTTATTTATTTTTAATAATTATTAAATTAATATATAAAAATAAAAAAAAAATAAATAATTTAATAAAATTTAGTCTTTATAACATTAGATCCATTTATACCATAACTATAACATAATGCTACGGTAACAATCAATGGGACTACTCAATAATATGCTTCTATACTGTTTGTCGATGGAGTACTCATATGGAAAAAGTTCGTTGTCTCTATTCAATGCCATTTTTTCCAAATCTAAAAAAGAAATTAGCAGCGAAATCAACAGCTGAAAACAGTAGCTCCAAGAAAGGATTGGCAAAAAAGCAGCAATTAAAGGCGATAAATAAGGAGGATGACTGGGTGTTCGGAGATTTACAAAACTTTGGCCACTATTACGGTTCAGAGCTCAACTCAGTTGAGTTGTAATTTTTTAATTTTGTATTAAAAACAGTTATGATATAAATTAATCTAAAATGATAAAGATTCATTTTTATTAAATTACACTACGTTATCGTTTTTTGACCAAATGTATCTGGCAGCTAATGTCATGTAAAATTGTCCGCTGAATCTGAATATGAAGTCAGAATGGTCAAAAGTAGATCAGTTTTTGTACATATTCCAAAATAAGCGTTATTTGTATTTTTAAAAAGAATAGTTTCACTTAAATGCAAATATCTTGAAAAATATAGGACGTATTATGTACTTATTTTTTTAATGAAAGATAATAAAATGCCTAAAAAGAAAACTAAAATAACGTTTGTAAAAATTGGGCAAAAAATGACTGACCTAACCTAACCTAAAGTTCGAATTTTACAAAAATTTAAATGACCTTGTTTTTTTAAAAGCAAAAATTAAAATTTTTCAATTAGTTTCATCAATTATGACGGTAGTTTATTTCAATACGAACATTTTGTGCCTAATAGGATCAAGATCGCTGCAAAAATGCCAAAGTTACAGAAGGTTAATCCAATGATCTCACTTTTCGATTTTTTTTATCTCGAAAACTATACTACTTTTGACCATTCTGACTTCATATTCGTATTCATCGGTGTTAGATTCATTTGGTCACGACCTTATCTTTTTGTTTCAATTACATATTATTATAATATATTAATTTAATTTAATTATTGTTACAAATAGTAAATGAAAAAATTAATTTTTCAACATCTCTATAAAAAAAAAATTATTTTATTCCTGAAGTTAACTAACATGTTGTTGAAATTACAGTAGTAAATTTTAGTTGGTATGTTACATACCGTTGAAAAGGTTAATTGGTCTAGTTACACGTAAATAAGAAAAAAGCAAAATAGTGCATATGCTAAAAATTTAAAAACCCTTGACTTGTGTTCCAAAACATATATGTACATATTTTGATAGATATCCAACTCGCATCCCAAGCTACCAAAAAGATATATTTTAGACAAGAAAAAAAAAACAAAACGGGACCATTTAAAAATAATTTTTTTTTTATTTTGCAAAATATTGAAGAAATAGCTATCTAAACTACCATGGTGCAAATTTCAGTCCGATCAGAAGACATTGGTTTCACAAAGTTGTGTCACTTGAGATGACATGTCCCATATATGTATTTATATATACATATTTTCTTAACTTTTTATGTTTATTTAGGGGAGAAGCAATCGAAAAATGAGGATTTAAAGGAAATGAACGATGTTTCGTCCGGTATGGCCAGCAGAGTAATCCAACTGTACCTGCAAGAAATTTTGGATTGTTTTTTAAACCGTGATGATCCCGTCCGTCTTTGGGCAGTTAAAGTAGTACAAATTGTTTTACGGCAAGGTTTAGTGCATCCAGTTCGAATGGTACCATATTTGATATGTTTGAGCACTGATTCAAAACTTGAGGTAATAATTACTGAATCATATTAAACTTTAAATAAATATAAATATATCTTAATTTTTCACATATAGTCGGCACATAGAGCAGATGCCTTATTAAAAGATATCGACAGAACTTATTCTGGATTTGTTAATATGAAAGTTCAGTTTGGATTGCAGCTTTGTTTTAAATTACAGGAAATATTGCAGTGCACTAACAAGGCAAAAAGTAGCATTATTCGTGGTTACGTGTAAGTAATTTTATTGTTATTAATGTTGATTCAAACGTTTATTAGAAAATAAAAAACTAGTATATATACAAAAAGTTAAGATTAAGGATATTAGCATAAAGAGTAATGCGAAAAACATGCAGAGTTGTATTCTGGGGATATAATCACACACTCTCTCAAATCTGCATATCCTTCGATATAATAACAGATTCAAAAACAAATTTCATTTCAATCCAAAACATTCCACAAATTTCACATGTTTAGCCTTTGATAAATTCTTAGTAAATATATCTGCAGTCATACTATCCGTTGAGATTTAGCGTATTTCAATCTGATTAGATTTCCCTTACGTGTTGATATTTGGCATCTATGTGCTAAGATCTTCCATGAAGTACGGGATTCTTTGCCAAATGTTGAGCTCCAAGATTGTCGCCATATATTACCATAGGTGTGTCACCAGGATAATAATTTATTTCACCTAGTGATCGTTTCAAATAAAATGCTTCCTAAGCTGCCATAGATAAAGCAATAATCTCCGCTTCCGTGCTACTCTCCCAGCTGAAAGCACAACCTGCCATAAAAAATGAGTAACCAGTATATGACAAAAAATGAAAACTGGAAATGCCCCAGAATACCTCATCGAACAACTAAGATACGTTGGAGAAATACATCCTTATAACCAGGCTTCAGAATAATACACGCACTGTATAAAAATCTCGCACATAAATGTAAACAAACACAGTTTAAAGAAACACAACATATTTGAATTTACATAACAATTATGTGTGTTTTAAAATTTTAAACGGTGCCGAACACGACCGCGATTGTGTTTTGTTTTAATATTTGGTTGCGTACAAGGGCATGTGTAGTTCTTGTATTTTAAGATCGAAACACACTTAAACCACACATCAACGATTGTAGCTAAGGTCGTGTATGTGTATGACAAAAAAAGTGCATGTACGATAAAGGGGTTCGATACTTTAAGGTCGTGTATGTTTAAAAAATAAGAACATGTAGGTTCGAATGTAGCTATACTTTAAGTTCGTCATTTCTTTTCCCCTCTTTCCTAAAAACTCAGACTTGACGGGACAAACTTGACCTGTGTGAACCGGCACCAAACAATGGTATGACTCACAGGGTTATCAGATTTTTTTGAGCTCCATCGCCAAGCCGGATGTCAGGAATCGCCAAACGTCAATTTTGTTCAGTTTTCCAAAAAAAATGTTTCTTTCTATCGTACACTCCAGCCTTAGCGATTTCAATACCGGTGTTCTGACCTGCATACATACTATTAAAATTAAATAGTGATTGAATATAAAATTCACTTAAAATGATAAAATAACAAAAAACATGTCAAATTAAAATAAGTAATAATAACAAAAAAGATAAACTGTTAAAAAAAATCGCTGAAATAATATAAATAGTAAAAATAGCCAAGTAAATCGCCAGTTATTTAAAAAAATCGCCAAAATGGAAAATCTCACCACCAAGAACGTTTCAAAATCAGGATATAAGCCTACCGTGTCTAGATAATGCGACTAGATGGAATTCTACATACGATATGATTATTTCCATATTAGGTCTCAAAGAGTATATAAATGAACTCGATGACTCTACAAATATATCCGTCAATTGGATTTTTATGGAAAGTTTTGTAACTGCATTTAAACCATTAGCTGAATGCGCAACACATATGCAGAAAGAGCAATATATTCTTGGAGATTTTTTTCGCGACTGGTTGGAATGTGAGTTAGATCTACAAGATATGATCCAAACAAATTTGTATGCGGAGGCTTTACATAAAGCAATGGCAATAAGAAAACTTAAGCTTATTATACACGACGCCTTCGTCGCAGCATTGTAATTAGATCCTCGCTTTAATTTTAAAGGAACTCCACTACTTACTAATGACCAAAAACAAACTGCAATGGTAGGTTGAAATTTAATTTTCAAAGTTCCAAATTATTGTTAATAATTTTTTTTCAGATTTCTTAAAGACATATGAAATTATTAATCATATATCGCATTTTACATCTACGCAAGACGAAAATGACAACATCTCATTTTCAGAATATTCAAATTCATTAGAGATTACTCCAAGTACGTCGAATGCCGCATACACTAAACTAACACAACATATAAACCTACTCGTAAATACATCTCATTCAACAGCAACAAATCAAAATTATCACATAAAAGCTGAACTTCTTGCTATTTGGAACCTTTAGAAACTAATGTTATGGAATATTGGAAAAAAATTTCTCAAAATAGTTTAAAATTAACTCAGCTTGCCGAAGTGGTACTTGCTGTACCTGCAACTCAAGTTTCTGTAGAACGTGCATTTAGTGCACTTGCTACAGTCTTGACAAAGTTAAGATCTAAGCTGTCAAAGAAGTCTCTTTCAAATATTTTAATAACGAAATTAAACTTTGACTTGCTTGACTGCTCAGCCCTTAAAATCTAAACAAGGATTAATAGTTTATAGATATTTCCCTTTTAAATTTTTGCTTATGAATTATTTTCTTTTTTTTATTTATTTTATTTTATTTTCTATTTTTTAATTAATTTAATTTTTATTTATTTTTATTAACAATTTATTTAATGAAACCATTTGTTTTTGGTTTTATTTGGTCAGAAAAAAAATTTATTAAATTTTTAATTTGGGAATTTTTTTTAAATTTTTGGGGACAAGGAAAAAAATTACCTGGGAGACCTGTCTGTAATGGAAATTATTCTAATTTTAAGACGAACACGAAATTCACATCGAACCTGTATATTGCACATGTACTTTTTTTACCGTACACAAAGTTAAAGTATAGCTTTGATCGAACCTTCTGTCATAGATGTGCTTTATTTTTTCCGTACACGAACTTAAAGTATAGCTACATTCGAACCTAACCATCAAACATGTATATCGTTCATGATCTTATTTTTTAAACATACACGACCTTAAAGTATCGAACCCCTCTATCGTACATGCACTTTTTTTTGTCATACACGTACACGACCTCAGCTACAATCGTTGATGTGTGGTTTAAGTGTGTTTCGATCTTAAAATACGAGAACTACACATGCCCGCATTGTTGCGAACTTTTTTTGAAGACTTCCCGTCAAATCGCACTTCAAAAACCGCTAGAAACCGCTAAATTTTTTATTTGGCTTAAACTGTTTTAAAAATATCGCTAAAATCTAAATAACATGTGAAAAGTTTATACAAATCTAGATATGGGGTGCTCTATAATGTTTATAATTTTTAAAAGTTTTTGCTGGCCATTATTTTAAACATTCATGCTTGAAAACTGTTTACAATCCTAACAAACGAATAGATAATTTTTGTTTCGCTCCGAAGACTTCGCTTCGTTGTTTGGCATTAGGTTTGACAACTGTGTGGAAGTTTTATTCGAGGGATATTAAAAAATACTTTTAATTTTTGGTTGCTTACGTGCTTTAAGTGCTTTAATACAATACTCTTTTAACTTTAGCTTTGACTATAGATTATATTTTGATCGTTAAAAGTTGATTACACTGGTCCGCCGTAAAACTTGTTTTAAATAAATTGCAGACTGTTCTCAGTTTTTTTCTATCACGTATAGTTTTTTTTTGGGCTGGACAAATATTTCTTTGGAAATAAGACGGTTATGTTAATCTATTTCAATTTAACTTCTTAATAAGTCTTAATAAGAAAATTTATAAAATCTGCTTAAAACGTTGTACAATTTTTTATTGCGGAAACAAATTTAATTTCCACAATTTTTTCTTATTACTTAATTCATTTAATTGAAAACAAATATTTTAAATCTTTTATTTTGAGACAAAAACTGTAATTTTCAAATGCCTAGAACAAAAATTTCATTTTCTAATGATAGGAAAAAACGCTAGATTTCCCGCTAACCGCCAAAACGGAAATTTTACCCCGATGGACACGTAAAAACCGCTAGAATCGCGGTAAACCCGTCAAATTGGCAACAGTGCATGCCCGTGTACGCAACCAAATATTAAAACAAAACACAATCGTGGTTGTGTTCGGCACCGGTTAAAATTTTAAAACACAAATAATTGTTATGTAAATAAAATTATGTGCTGGTGGCTTTTGAACAGTACATTGTGTGTATGATGTGTGTATTTTATTAACCCTGCTTATAACTTAAGAAATGATAACAACTTCAGGCTACCAAGAACAACCACAACAGCTATGCAAAGATCACTTTTACATAAAGGGTTACATTTTTACAATATGCTTCCAAATGATATTAAATATGAAACAAATACAAATGTCTTTAGAAGAAAAATTGTAAATTTTGTTAAAAGAAATTGTGAAAATTGAGATGGTTTTAAATATTATAATTGTTAACTTTAAAAGTATTTTAAATACTAATAAATAAATAAATAATAATAATAATTTCCCATCTTCTTCGCAACTAACCCAATCAGCATCCACGAATCCTTCTGTTAGTTTGCATGTTCTGCAGTACCGTTATTTCAAATCCTTTGTTTCAGACAGATAACGCAGCAAATGTTCCACCGCTTGCTCGTGTTCACTATGTGGATCTTGATTCTTCTGTGCAAGCTTACCTACGTAGTGCAAAATATCTGGCCTAATACTTATTGCCAAATACATCAACGTTCCAATTATAGATTGGTACCACTTTCGGTCGACACGTTCACAATTTTCAGTATTACATGAGATTTGAAAGCCTGGAGCAAGTGGGGTAGATGTTGGTCTGCAATTTTCCATACCATATTCCTTAAGAATATTCATTATATATTGCTTATGTCCAACACTAATTTAACCGGTATCTCCTTCACGATTAATTTCGATACCTAGGAAATGTTTTACTTTTCCATTATCGACTAACTTAAATCTTCTTGAAATTTTAATCTTGGTTGCTTTTAGGTCTCCTATATCACTGCTGGCAATTAATATGTCGTCGACATATACTCAGTGTTGGGCAAAATACATGGTTTGCGGTATTTAAAATACAAAATACTTGCTGGACACGTATTTAAAATACAAAATACAAAATACTTTCAGGTTATGTATTTAAAATACAAATTACAAAATATTTACACATCTGTATGTATTTAAAATACAAAATACTTCCATTTATTGTACGTATTTCAAATACAAAATACTTTCACGTCATGTACCTGTATGTATTTAAAATACGAAATAAACTATTTTTATTCAAACCAAAAAATAAATTAGATAAAACTAATTAACAAAACAATTGTTTACTTTCATAAATATCAGATTTTTGAATGTAGCATAAAACAGTTTCTTGTTGAAGAAAAAATAAAACCTGCTGAAGAAAAAATCTTTCTACAGGTCCTGATGAGCACAAACTTGTATTAAATTCTATTATACTCTTTTAATATTTGGATAGCTGTCAAGACTAAGTCAATCCTTCGTTGCAAACGGACGTGTTTTTTAACAGTGCTCTCTTTAAAACCCAAAAAAATAAAAAATAAAAACATCTTAATACCTACGGAAAATAAAAACAATCTAAAATATTTTAAATATAATAAGAAATTTTTCCCCAAATTTTTTTATTATTAACAAAGAAATTTAAAAAAAACGATAAAAGAATAAATATTTTTCTTTTCACAAAAACCCCCTAATTTAAAAGTGTAACAGAGAAGTAAATTTAAATTTTGCAAAACCAAATTAAATTAAAGAGTATAAAGATGAGTCAAAGTATACTTTGTAATCAGTGCAAAAAAGAAATCACAACAACAAATTACGTGAAGTGTTACAATTGCAGCGGAAATTATCACTTTACCCCTTGCTCTCCGCTATCGGAGGGTACTTACTTAAGTATGTATGGTGACAGAAAAACTTCATGGAAATGTCATATTTGTAAACCAAGAAGCCGATCCCCTAATAACATGTATCAAGCTGTGGTCTTTGATGACAAAACCAATAAGAAACAGGCACGGACTGATGACGATGAAGAGAAAGAAGAAAACGACCAAAATAAAAAATTTAAAGAGTCAATGTCATTGACTTCTGTTAACACAAAACTTAGTTCTGTTCAAAACGACGTCACAGAATTAAAAAGTGACTTAAGAGATGTAAAACGAACAATTGAGCAGCTCTCAATCAGCGTTAACTCTTCAAATTTGCAAATAAAAGAAGACATACAGACAGCACTTACGACAATTACAAACACACTTGCTACATTGGTAGCACAAGTGAAAGAGCTTGGCGATAAAGATAAACAGAGAGATCAACAAATTAATGCAATGGAGACTCGTATAAACAACTTGGAACAGAAAATGATTTGCAAAAATATAGAGATAAAAAATGTAAGAGACAAACAAATCTCTGCATACGATGTTGTAAAAACAATTGCTACATCCTTAAATGTGGAAATCAACCAGCTAGATGTAACCAGAGCATATCGTCTAAAAAAACAAGATGAGAAAGTCATCGTAGAGTTCTCTTCTTTAGGAAAAAAGACCGAACTAATGAGTAAAATTGAACGTCACAGAGTAGATGATAGAATTTTTAACAACAATGACAGTAACACCGACAACCC
The DNA here is from genome assembly GCA_949318255.1 of Pollenia labialis. NCBI lineage: Eukaryota > Metazoa > Arthropoda > Insecta > Diptera > Polleniidae > Pollenia > Pollenia labialis. Next base: position 61,492,633 of record OX439141.1, read on the forward strand.
AACGCACTACATCTATATTAACGATGAGTTAACGTTACATAATCGCCGCCTTTTATGGCTGGCTAAAACCAGAGCAAAGGAAGCAAACTGGAAATTTATCTGGGTACGAAATGGAACTATTTGTGCCCGTAAAAATGAAAACTCAACATTATTTCACATCAACAACACCGCAGACATTGCTTTAATCATCAACACAATTTAAAAAAAAAAAAAAAAATACCTCCTAATACATATTTTAAATAGTTATATATCCACAAAACAACCGCCCCCCAAATAAACAAAAATGATTTCGAATGAAAAACAAACAATTAACAGTTTTAACCAAATAAACACAAATATATTAAGTTATCCCACTTCTCTAGTGTATATGAATATTCGTTCACTGAGACTCAACTTTGCGACTTTTCTTGCAACAATAAATAAAATAATAAAAAGATTAAAGTTCATAATTTTAACTGAAACAAACATAAATGATAGTGAAAATATTTTTTATAATATAAAAGGTTTTAATTCGGTTTTTCTTAATAGAGAAAACAAAGGTGGTGGTATAGCAGTATACATTGCCGAAAATTTAACGTTTAAAAATATTAATGTAAATACAAACTCTTTTGAAATTGTGCAAATAGATGTAAACATAAACAACAAAACAGTTTCTCTTCTGTCCATATACCGTCCTCCCCATCAAAGCATCCCAGGTGCAGTGTTACCGTCGGATATTTTCAATAAGTACCAAAAAAAGGGGATATCTAAAAAAAAAAGTGGCACCGAAAAGGGGATTTTTATAAAAAAAGTGGCACAACTTTTCAAATTAAAATAAGTACACCACATTATGTATTTTTTACGTTTTTTTTCTATTTATTATAATTTTAAATAACATTTTATAAATGGTATAAAAACCTAACAAAAAAAACATATATGTAGTAATTATATGCACTAAAAAACAATTGATCGTATTACAATAGACATACATGTATGTATACTTATGGCTCATTTGTTGCAAAAATTAAATTAAATATTTCTCTCGAGAAGTTATTTTTATAAAATATTTTCTATAATAAATAGAAACTGGGAATTATTTCCTTCCGAAGGTTACTTTATATTATATTCAATATTTTTTATTTTTCGAATTATTAGACACCAGCAGAATGTAATGCATTTTCTGGCCCGCTACGGCCTTCGTCAGCATTCTTTGTGAATATAATATAAAGTAACCTTCGGAAGGAAATAATTCCCAGTTTCTATTTGTTAAAATTATTGAGTTAAATACATTCAATTTATAAAGTATCACTATCCAGTGTGACACAAGAATGCTGACGAAGGCCGTAGCGGGCCAAAAAATGCATTACATTCTGCTGGTGTCTAATAATTGTAAATTTTTCTTTACATACAATATACCTCATTGCTTTCCAAAGGAAAGCTAAGGTAAAATGTAACAAGAAAATACAATATAAAAGTCTGGTAGTGTATAAAGTCATTTCTGAAAAATTGAAGGAATATGACTATTACAAAAAAGCTTTATAATAATACATAACTGAAATTTAACTCATAGAATAAATTCGAAAAATAAAAAATATTGAATATTTTCTTTAATGTTTTGGTAATTCAAAAACGTTAAACTCGTTTTCTGCCAAACATGTTTTTTGAATTCTGACATTGTTGCAGCAATTAGAAGATATTTATTTAATTTGTTTTATATATACATTAAGTAATATATTTCTTGTACTTTTCTTTTTGAATAAATTTTCTTTGATTTATTTAAGACATTGTATTGCACAGGTTTTAAAATTTTTTTTAGAAGTTTATTTGCCTATTCCACCAGATTCTTATGTTTTTTAGAATGCTATGGCCAAATATGAGTACAGTTTTCTCCCATCACGTCACATTTATCAGAAATCCTAAACAAAAAAACGAAAATATCACTTTTTAAAATTCGTTATATTTAATCAGTTTCGCACTTCAATACAAATAAATACACGGCATTCATACATGCTACTAAATTTAAGTGCAAGTGTTTTAATTTCTTTAGTATAGGATATTTAGTTCTTATCCAAATTCGTCTATTATTGCTTCAAATTATTGCAATCAGCTTTACAAATAGAACAAAACTATACCACTCGATTTTGTTATTAATTGTGGTACAAAACATCTTCCGAAATTACAATAATTGGTGTATCTGATAAATGTGACGTGATGGGAGAAAACTGTGCTCATTTTGTCTTAAGCATTCCAAAAAATATAAGAATCAGTTAGAATGGTTAAACAAACTTTTTCAATTGGTCAGTTACATACATATTTTTTTACAATTAGTTGTTCTTAAAACGACTTCTATACTTTCGTAGAATGTCTTCACTTGGAACCCAATTTTCAAGGCTAGTATGGGAGTTATAACAAAACAGAATGAAAAAAAGTATATTTTCCTAACGTAAAAAGTATCAAAAAAGTGGCAAGAATTACAAAAAGTATCACATTTGGGTGCATTTTGTAAAAGTGGCCAAATAGTATCCAAGCAGCCGAAAAAGTGGCAAATTGCTACTTTAGTGGCACCAACGGTAACGCTGCCCAGGTGATGTAAACATTAATATATTAAGAGAAAGTCTTACAACAACAACATATCTTAATATGATAGTGAGAAATGGTTTACAATGCATGATAAACGAGAGCACGCGCGAAGATGTAAACAAGAACACAAGCAGCTGTATAGATCATCTCTTTTTAAGAAAAAACAATCTAACAACAAATGCATATGCTGTAATCGTAACAACAACAATATCAGACCACTACTCAATTTACTGCAGCATTTATGAAGATGTTAACAACCAGGGTATGGAAAACAGAGAATGTCAGCAAACGCAATTTAATAATTATAAAATAAATAAAAGTATACGCCAAACAAATTGGAATGCGATTACTACTGAAACATTAAATACAAACAAGATTTATGAAAAAATTTACAATACTTTTAATACAATATACAAAAATTCAACAAAAATAGAGAAATCAAGTAAAAAAAGCTCGGTAAATCCATGGATCAGTGAAGAAATCATTAGTTACTGTGATGTTAGGGATAAACTTTTCAAAAAATGGCGACACAATCGCAATAATAAATATTATGAAAAAGAATTTAAGACATTTAGAAATTTATTAAATAAAAAAATAATTTTTGAAAAAAACAAGTACTTTAGAAATAAATTTATCGAAAATAGAAATGATATTCGCGTAACATGGCAGTAATTTAACGAGATAATTGGAAAACAAATCTCAAATATAGATAGTGTGATAACAAGAAACTTTAAAAACGAAGATTTAAACAATATCTTAAATAATTTTGCTACAAATTTGTATGCAAACGTAAATAAAATTACTCACACATGTAATATAAAAACATTAAACTATATCCATACTTCAGTCCAAAACTCTATGTACTTCGAAAGAATATATGAAGACAAAATCTTTAACACATTAAAATCTTTAAACGTTAGAAAAGGAGCCGGTGCAGATGGTATACGCCCAAAAGATCTTAAAATAAATGCGAGCTTTTTAACCCCAGTAATAACGAAACTTATAAATTCAAGTTTAGAAAATGGAATTGTGCCGGAAATGCTCAAAATGTCAATAGTGCGACCGATATATAAGAGTGGAAATAGGACAGATATCAACAACTATAGACCAATAGCTATCTTATGTGTAATAGATAAAATTTTAGAGGAAGTTATAGTTAAAAGACTCACTGCTTTTCTTCAAAAATACAAAATTATCAACCCAAATCAATACGGGTTTCAAAAGAACAAAAATATAAACCAACTCTTAGGAAACTTCTCGTCGTATATAAATAAATGCTTAAGTAATCATATGCACGTCCTAACACTATTCATCGTCTTTAGCAAGGCTTTTGACACTCTCTCACACACCAAAATGATACAAACACTTGAGAGAATTGGAATAAGAGGAACAATTTTGAACTGGTTTAAGAATTACCTGGAATGTAGATCGTATTGTGTAAAAATCAATAACAAATTAAGCAACAAAATTTCGTATGACTGTGGAGTCCCCCAAGGGTCAAAACTTGGTCCAATTTTGTATATAATTTACGCGAATGATATGCTAAATTGTCTAAGTAATAGCGAAACTTTTGCATATGCCGACGATACGGCGATAATAGTTGCTAACAAAAATTTACAGTGTGCAGTAGATAAAATGCAGCAACAATTAGACAATGCAACAAAATGGTGCCACGACAATGGTCTCATAATAAATGCAAATAAAACAAAAGTGATGCACATTAAACCTCCTCACCTTGCAAATTCACAGATTTTTTTAAAATTTCACGATATAAACTGCCTACACAATCAATCTTCGAATATAAGCAAATCAAATGACTCTTGTTCAACCGTCATTGAAACAGTTGAATTTTATAAATATTTAGGTGTATATGTAGATAGCAGCTTCAAATGGAAAAAACATATAGAGGATCTCCAAAAGAAATTACGTAAGTCATCATATATGCTATATCATTTAAGTAACTGTGCTACATATAGCGTTTTACGTCAAGCATACTTTTCATTGGTCGAAACATATATCCGCCACGGAATAACAGCATGGGGAAATGTTAAATATAGTGCTACTTTACAAAAGACACAAGATCAAATATTGAAAATATTATGGAAAAAGTACAAATATACCACAAGAAACAATTTTGCCCAGCAAGGCAATCAAGCAAACTCTATTATTGAGCCAAATAATGGCATCGGTGCAACGAACATAATTCAGCAAACAAACCCTACCAACTCCAACAACGAATCAAATAGTACTCCTATTATTGAAACCCTCATAAACGTTAACAACAATTACTCGGAAAACAACAACTCATCGTCAAGTATCGCACGTATTACACACAACAACAACACACATGATCATAATAATAGCATAACTGCAACAATCCGAACTCAACAAACTAACACTACTCTTACTCGTATTATGGAAACATCTTTAAACGTTGACAACAATTACTTTGAAAACAACAACACATCCATAATTAACACGCGTATTATACGTAATAATAACACACAAGGTCATTACAATATTGTACAATTGTCAAACAACAACCCTCGCCTGATAACTAACTTTGCCAAAGACTTACATGTATTGAATATCAAAAATATATATTACTCAACAATATCAAGAGAATTTTATAAAGACTCAAGATATTTACAACATATTGATCACGCTCAAAACACCAGAAGACGTGTACAAGGAAGATATAAAGTACAAAGGTTTAGAAATGAATATGGAAGAAACACCCTCTCAGTATCTTTACCAACTATATTAAATAAAATGCCCACTAATATCATTAATTTAAGAAATAAACATAAAAGAAATAAGCTTATAAAAATTTTTTAATAAGTTTGCAATGAACTAATTTTTTAAAGTTAAATTATTATAATAATTATTAATTATCCTTAAAAATATCAATGAATTTTTTGTTATGTTCCAATACCTGCAGACAAGTTTAAAAGCTTTGCGGGTCTAAGTAAGAAAACTTATAAACAAATGTTGAATTCAATAAAGATTTCATAATTAAGTAATAATGTCTTTGCTCTTGTCACTGAGGAAACTGACAAATTCCAACTCCAAATTTGATGTCCTAGATTCACCATCATCCCTATCTACGAAAACAACAAAATCATCGTCTTCTTTACTGGTGCTTCTACTTCTGATACGTTCTTTAGCGATTCTAGTTTTTGGTAGATCATAATGCAAACTATCTTCAATAAACTGAAAAATATATTTTATAAACTATTTACAAATACAAAATACTCCCATTTTTATGTATTTAAAATACAAAATACAAACTACTTCTATTTATTGTATGTATTTAAAATACAAAATACTTGCTGGACACGTATTTAAAATACAAAATATTTGCACGTCATGTATTTAAAATACAAATACGTATTTTGTATTTGTATTTTAAATACGTATTTCAAATACTGCCCAGCCCTGCATATACTGCAGTTAAAATTAATTTACCATCCTTGTGCTTGCTATGTAGGCATGGTTCACTCTAACAAGGCTTAAAACCAATGGCCCACAACTATAGTCAAAAGCTAAAGTCGGTTCTTTTTAGAAACAACTTTAAAATCAAAACCTCCTTTTAATTTCATTGCTACTATAGTCGAAATTAAAGTATGTTTTAAATTGAACCGACTTTAGCTGGGTGCCACCTCAAATATAGAAAATTTTTCATACAGCATACAACAAAATATAAGTAAGTGGCAACTCTAAGCAGCCGCCATTGAAAATTAAAATATAAATAAAACACTGCATATCTTGTAGCGTGTATTTACACAAGGTAGACTCATTTGGGAGTGTAGACATGCTGCTCTATAAAAATAACCGAGTGGAACCCGATTGTCAAAATTGTCTTCATATAAATTTAACAGCTGACAAACATATGGGCCAACGAGTTTACCTTGTGTAAATATACCTTGCGCCATATGAATTTATGTAGAAAGCAACAACAAAATTACATAATATTTTTGATTTTTCTCGCATTGTAATTTTTGGCGTAGCAATTTACACAATTAGGGCCTATACATATGTATTTTGTGTTTCTTTCCATAAACCATAAATCTTTCCAAATATAAATAAATAAATAATAAACAAATCTATCCAAATATCTTGCAACATAAACATTTTAAACTTTTTGCAAGTACTTTTTTATTTGTCAAAAAACAGCTGATGCTGTTGTTAAACGAGTTAAAAACAACTTCGGCTGGTTTTAAAATTAACATCGGTTTTAACGTGTAAAGTATGCTTTTGCTTGTCTATAGTAGATCAAAAGCATAATTTTAATAAAAGTTTACTTTTGAACTCTTAAAGTATGCTTTGGTTATGACTATAGTTATGGGCCAATATCTCTAATTGCTGCATCTAGGGTTGTATTAGAAGCACCACCTGACTGTTTAATTCCATTATTAGCTTTGTTTAGACGTAAAACTTTACCTGTAGTGCAATTCACTAACTTTTAACACTTTAAAAAGTGTTAACTTTAACCACACAGTTTGATGTTTGCACTAACCACAATGTGATTCACTTACTTATTTATAACCACGGTAAACAGTTTTATATTTCTCTCTATTTAAATTGATATATCGTGGCAACTCTGCCAAGAGAAACATCGAAATAGGATAAAATAACAAAGAAGAATTAAAAAAAAAACAAAACAAAAACCTTTTAATTTATAGATTTTAAAAGATATTGTGCTAAGTGCGTAAAACATTACTAATTTTTATAATTTTATTAATTATTTTATTTTATAATTTAATTTTAATTAACCCAGATATGCCCATCGCTTTAGCATCATAATTTTAAAAGTTCTTTTATATTATTTTGGAAGCAAATGAGAAAAAAATACAGTGCAATTATAGGGTTTTTTAAGATTTATTGAAAAAAGTGGTTTTTGAAGCCGTCCTTATATATAGGACATTGGGCACATGCCTCATTGGGTGTTATGCGACACAAAATATTTAACATATTATCCTATATCAAATTTTCGGCATCTAGGTAAGGTTTTTTGATAGCAGGCTTCACGTCAATGGTCCAATCATTATTTAGGCACCCAGGTCCTTTTAAGTGTCACTGATATTTATAGTAGGCTCGAACTAGTTTGTATAGCCTTGTGGAGTTGTACCTACCCATAGTTTGAAGCCATAACGAACTGGTTTACCATGAATATACTGCTTGCAACCATGTCTACCTGTGTATGGAACCATGGCTTCATCTAAGCTGTGTTTCTCTTCAACATCAGCATTTTCCATAAATCTTTTTTTCAAATGCGCGAAGAATGGCCTGACTTTGGCGAGTTAGCAATGAATATTGGACAAAATAATCTCAAATTTATTTCTCGCAATCGCTCGGGGAAGTAATTTATTGTTTAAGTCTTTCGAGCGTTCCCAAAACATTATTCTTCTAGGCAAATCTCTGCAGAGGAACGAAATCACTCCAAGAAAGTATTTTGTTTTGGGTATATTCACGCGCAAGTCTCTATTCTTTTCCGATGTGTACTATTTGTATAATCCGTAGTTAGGGATGCCATTCCCGAAATCCCGGGATTATTGTATGTAAAAATCCCGAGATTTTGGACTTAGTAAATATGAGGTATTTTTTTTTATTAAATACAACTTTATTTAAATAAACGTGAGCCACCCTGTTAAAAATAGCTTCAAAAATTTAATATTAAATCATACATTCAATTAAATCTAATTTTAAAGTGAATAATTGTTACATGCAATGCATTTTATACCACAGAAAATAAAATCAGAAGATAAAGTTCGGTGTGGTCTTTTTTCTAAGTGAATGATAATAGAATTGCGCACGCACAATGCAAGTTGTGCAAAAAGGTGTTAAAACTTTAGCGGATTCTACTAAAGGTCTTTTGACACATTTGCTTAAGTGTATTTTATTAGATTAATACTTGCATATGTATATATTTGATAAAAAATAAATTAAATATTGTCATACAGCATATAAGTATCTATTTATTTAGGATACCACCCAGAAGTGTTTAATGCGAAAATTGTTTTCATCATCAGCATATGTTTTGAATAAAATAAGGTATTGATTATCTTTTAGAAGCTTTTTAAAATATACGCTTTAATACGTAATTCTTCCATATTACTTTAAAAGAATACATTAAATTGTTTTATTTTATAATGAGTTTAATATTCTTCATGAATTTAATTGTTTCAATACTTATACATAAACATTTTATTATAAATATAAATATTTGCCTTTATGCCAAATGGGACCAGGTTTTTTGAAACCCGGGATTCGGGATTTTTATTCAAAAAAACGGGATCCCGGGACGGATCGGGATTTTTCGGGATTTCATATATAAAGGCAAATATTTATTTTTATAATAAAATGTTTATGTATAAGTATTAAAACAAATAAATTCATGAAGAATATTAAACTCATTATAAAATAAAACAATTTAATGTATTCTTTTAAAGTAATATGGAAGAATTACGTATTAAAGCGTATATTTTAAAAAGCTTCTAAAAGATAATCAATACCTTATTTTATTCAAAACATATGCTGATGATGAAAACAATTTTCGCATTAAACACTTCTGGGTGGTATCGTAAATAAATATATACTTATATGCTGTATGACAATATTTAATTTATTTTTTATCAAATATATACTTAAGCAAATGTGTCAAAAGACCTTTAGTATAATCCGCTAAAGTTTTAACACCTTTTTGCACAACTTGCATTGCGTGCGCAATTCTATTATCATTCACTTAGAAAAAAGACCACACCGAACTTTATCTTCTGATTTTATTTTCTGTGGTATAAAATGCATTGCATGTAACATTTATTCACTTTTAAATTAGATTTAATTGCCTGTATGATTTAATATTAAATTTTTGAAGTTATTTTTAACAGGGTGGCTCACGTTTATTTAAATAAAGTTGTATTTAATAAAAAAAAAAATACCTCATACTTACTAAATCCAAAATCTCGGGATTTTTACATAAAAAATCCCGGGATTCGAGACTTAAATTTTTAGAATAATCCCGGGATTTCGGTATTCGGGATTTCGTGATTGGCATCCCTAATGAGTACTGAGAATGTGAACAATAAGAACGGTACTTTGATAATCGTGACGTATCATGTAAGCCCGAATTTTGGTGTACTATATATAGGTCATTGGGCATATTTGGGTTAAATGATTTTTTTAAATTTTATTTGAGTCAAATGGTTTGCTTTAGTATAAATAAATAAGAAGCTCCACTGAAAATTTGTCTGTAATAAGAAGTGGATAAATTGTAGGCTAAATACCTAAAAGCCATATCATTTATCGACTATATACATAGGTACATCGATAAATAAACGCTTTTCTAAGCGGATTTAACCACACCAAAAATTTTGGTGTTAATAAACCACAATATGTTTTGTTAAAAATAATTTTACTTTTATCTCAGTTTATTTTGCCTCTTTTTGGAGAAACAAAAGTTACTTCCACTTCCGATCGGAATTTATATCTGTGATAGACAGGTCTGTATATATCATTCCCATGTAAAAAATCGATCAAGATTTATACCGTGATATTTTACATGTTAATGTTGAGGGATTTTTTGTTTAATGATTGAATCCTAACGCAAAACGATTTTGTATATATAAATATATATGTTTCATCATTGATGTTTATCTTCAACTGTTTTAACAATATTCCAATTGAAATATATGGTTCTGTAATCATCGAGATGCTTTATAGGTAGCAGTTTTCGTAATAAAGCTGTAGTTAAAATGGTTATGTGTAACCAAAAAATGTTTTGGTTGAAGAAATGGTTATTTATAACCAAAATAATATATTTTTTACTTTAATTGGTTACGATAACCAATATAAAATATATGTAACGATAATGGTTAAAAACAAGTAAGAGTGCTTTATTCGGCTGTGCCGAATCTTAAATACCCTTCACCATTGTGCGAGCAGAATACAGAGCAACTAGACAAAAACTAAATAATTTTTACACATACAAATGTATATGTATGTACATACATACATATTCACAATTCTAAAAAATTCATTATAAATTAAATTTAAAAATCTAAAACTGGTAAATATTTTTTTACAATCGTTTTTAGAACATAAAAATTAAAAAAAAAATTCTCTTTGAAAAACCAAGATTTGAACCAGAGGACTCAAAGTTTCTAAACTCAACCCCTCATATCATTAAAATGAAATATGGCCCGTTTTAGGTTTCACAACTCAACTCAGTTGTGTCAACTCAACTCAGCAAAGTTGTAAACCATAACACAAAAATTACAATTCAACTTATTTGAGTTGTGATCCGTAATAGTGGCCTATATTCACCAAAATGGTTTGTACCATGTATGTGTGTTTGTTTGTTTCTTTTAGTACATTGTTGTGTTTTTGGTGTCGTAGTATCGACACCACCGTTTACATGAATTCGCCTTGATTAAACACATTAAAATAAATTCCACCTCTCAGATAAAGGGTATAAAAAACAACAAAAAACCACATTACCAACACTGCATTATCATATTCACTGTACTACCAAAACGACAAAAAAAACATACACTAACATATTAATTCCATTTTGGTTTCTACAGTCACTGTTACGGCTGCGGCATTATGTTCAATTAGGTGCAATTAGAGGTGACATAAGGTCCAATCAGACGTGACAAAAACATAATGCCACAATCGTAACGATGGCCGTAGAAACCAAATTGTATGGTATGTTTATGTCATTTTGGTAATACAGTGGTTATGGTAATGCAGCGTTGGTAAGGTTATGTCGCTTCTAATTGGATCTTTAAAGGGAAAAAATTGAGGCAGTCGTGGTTTTTACTCGTATCTCAGCCATTTGTGGACCGATCTTTTTGAATTTCAATAGCAAACAATTCCGGACCATATGTGACATAAATGTACAATAACCTGGCCCCCATCATATATGGGGTCTTCGGAAAACCCATTTCAACAGACAGACGGACATCGTTAAATCAACTTCGCTTTTCCTAACGACCCAGAATATATATCGTCACCTAATATGCAAAAGGGCGTAACAACAAAAAAATTTAAAATCGAGTTTTTGATTGATTATAATGCACTAAACTAAATTACATGTCTCTCCAGAATTTTGAACTTATACGCCAAGAAAACACGATTTTACAATCGAAATTCAAAAGGCCGTAACAACAAGAGTATACATTTCAAAAACAAAAAGGCGTAACAACACACTTTAATGAAAAAACTGACTCTTTTTATTTTTGAATAACTAAGTTGCCTACGATTTTTTTGTCAATTTGTGTTTTTAATTTTTTCGTTCAATGTTAACGGTAATATTTTGAGTGAGTGGTATTGTGAAAAAATTAAATAAATATTAAAATATTTGTAAAAAAAAAAGTAAAATGGAAAATAATAATAATGAAACTGAACATAGTGCCAAAAAACAAATAAATGAGTGGAAAATAAAAGAAATCGGATAAATCGGCAAAGCATACCGAGGATTTTCCATGGGAAAAGTATGTGAAAGAAATCCAAGAGATTTAAAAGTGGGATGTTCATCAACTTATTGTGATAAAAGTAAAGTTCGGCATTGCAACCTTTTTTCAGAATTAAAAGATATTTTAAAATATTTATGCACTGTTTTAATACAATGAATTTTAATAAATTTTGTTTTTAATAAACTTCCTACAAAACATGTTTATTACTTAATAAAGTGGGAAGAATACTTATATTCTAAAAACAAAATCACCATTCATTTCTCATGTTTAATGTGGTTACGTCTTTTTGTTTCAGAATATCGAATGCCAAAAAGGCGTAACAACCATAAAATAAAAAATATTAACAAAAAATAAAAAAATCTTAAGAAATAAGTCTGTAGTCGTGTTTTAAGCAAGACAATAAAATATGTCTTTTAAATCTAAAATATCTTTAATTCTACAACGTTTTTTGCTTCTCCTATAAAAAAATAAAAAGTGTTGTTACGCCCTTTTGCATATTAGGTGACGATATACTTTATAGGGTCTAACATCGATATTATAATAATTACAAACGGAATGACAAACTTATATATACCCTATTCACCACCTGTGGTGAAGGGTATAATAACCAAATGAAAATAAAAGGAATTTTCCCGTAACCTTAAAAAATAATAACCATTGAAATTGGTCCGTGATTTTATCGTGAGCGACAAATTTAATACAAAATTTATGTGAATTAAAATAAAAAAACTCTCTCCTGTAAAATTGATTTTGGTTCTTACGTTATTTTAAGGCTCGAATAATACAAAAATTTTACACGGAATGACAAACTAAGTATAACCAGCTAGTTGTGGCGTAGGGTATAAAAAACAAAAAGCAAACAAAACAACAAGACATCCCTGCAAATATTATTGGACCACCTGATCCAATTTCATGAAATGGACTACTCCATGGACTGGTCCGATGTAATGCAAGCATGGATCATGTCATTGTTAAAAAGTGTTTGTAGTGAGACGACATGTCTTCGTTTTTTAACGGCATGCTTTCGTTTTTAAACGAAGTTAAAACTAATCCTCTTGTGTATACAATGGAGTAGTTTTAAAACTACTCCTTTGTAGTCCAAAGATGGGTTATATGGTCCTGCCCTAGGACATCGTAATGTTAAATAGAACATGTTTTATCCATACGTTTGGGTTACTTTCGGACTAGTCCTAGTCCCTTGTGGGCTACTCTTTACACGCGTGTTTGGGCTGGTCCAATTATTTGCAGGGATGTCACACACACATACTGTTCATGCTGTCCCTGCAAATAATAGGACTTGTTCGCAAAGTTTATGTCAAATTTTTAATATAAATTGCTGAAATTCGGTACATAAGTAGGTTCTAATTGACCTTCGAATCAAGCCTATGGCAAATGGTGAGAACAACATAAAAACGATATTTGTAACCAGAAAAAAAAATAATTTTTGCAAATAGATATTTGTAATCAAAAAATTACTCAGGTTATCAACAACCAAAAAAAAAAAATATAATTATAGTAATTATTTTCAGTCCCTTAGTTATTTTTTGAATTAAAAACAAAAAAGTCCATATAAAACAGTTATATTTCAACGTAAAAATAAAAGGTCAAATGTAACTCTTAAAAAGAGAGTTTTATTAAGCCGTCATAAATTAAGACATACATAAATAAAACTCTTAAAACCGGAATTTTATTCAGCCGTCAAAAAATAAAACTCATTGACACCCAAGGCTTGTCGCTGGTCATTTCACTAAAATTTGTAAAGCAGTGTTATCTAATCAGCTTGCACTGCAGTTAAACTAATTGTCATTAAAAAAGAAGAAAAACAAAATTATTGTTATTTTAAAAGTAAAAATAAAATTCCTTAAAAGAGTTTTATTTGTTGACGGCGAAATGAGTTTTTATGCCGAATATTTTATTACTGCGAAATAAAACTTTCTTTTTAAGAGTTTAACCGAACTTTTATTTTTTCGGTGAAAAATGATTTTTAACTGTGGAGTTGAGATCGTTTTTTCTAGATCGCCATAGGTTCTTAAAGAGAACTTTAGGACGAACCTATGTGTACATGACAGTATAGGTCTCCGTTAACTCTAAAATTATGGATAACTCTTATTTACGGTCCGTGCAATTTACCCTTAAGTGTCTGGTGGCAAATTTATATTTTTAAATACGATTATTTCAAAAAGTAATAAACGGTGCGGGGGAGGGTGGCGCCGTTGGAATTATCGATTGTGCGGATTTGTCAATCACGATGTCGCTGAGGTCGAGTTGGCATCGCGCGTTCGCTGTGGAGACGTTTTTTAAGAGTAATGATTCTTACGTAATGACTCGTCGACAATTTTGTTCAAAGTCAATTTTCACTTTAACGGTCACGTCAACAAGCAAAACAGCCGTTATTGTTCTCCAAAAACCCGCAACCCTCGATTGAAACATAAAAAACAATTTCATTGCCCCAGGATCTAATTGGTGTGTGTGCCTTATCCTCGCATGACATAACTGGATAATTTTAAATTCTCGAAAAACAAGGCTCCGTTTTGAACAGTGGGTTAAACTCGTCAGAAGACATCTGGATGAACTACTCTTTTTTTAAAGCATTAGGTAATGGTTAATTGTTTTGCTTTGTTATTTTTGTTATTGTGTTTAAAACAGTAATTTTAGTTTGCCGATTTTTTTTTAATTAAGTTCCGATTTGGTTTTGAAAATATGCCGATTTCTTACCAAAACCATCTGGCACCCCTGGTTGAGATCGTATACAAGTTTTTATAAACTTTCTTATATTCATCAACTCGCCAAAATATTTTAATATACAACAGATAACCACAGATATTGTAGAAATACTTATGGTGACAACAGATATTTGTAAGCAAAAAAAAATGTTATGACATACTCAATCCAAAACCATAAGCAACTGTTTTTAAGATATGGTGAGTGAGCAAAAGCAAAACCATACAATATCAGTTAAACTCATTCTCTCATTTATATCAGTAGTAACAGATACATATCTAGTGTATCTGTTTCAACAATACTTACTGATACACTCGTGCAGGTCTTTAATACGTACGTATTAAAATTATGAAAAATTCGTTACACCATAGATATCTATACACATCTAGCATCAATTTGTAGAAATTATGGGCATAAGATAATTCGAGGGCAGTGACAGAGGCATCCATTTTATTTTTTTTTTTTTTTTTTTAATAAAAAAAACTAAATTCTAGCAGAGTGCATCAATTATCCATGAAAGATTGCAGCTGGTTTCGAAAAATGCATATTTTCAAAGAATATATAATTTTCTTCCTCCAGAAAGCCCGATTAATAGAGCTACATCGTATGCACCCCAATAAATTATTTTTCAGCCAATAAAACGCAAAAGTTTGATTTTTTAATTAATAATATCATAAACTGGGTGCAAAGCTGAATACCGGTATAACTCAGTAACGGTAAGAGCGAATTCAAAAATAGTTGTTTCTAAATTATTAAGAATAAATTGATTTTAAAAACTACATTGTTGATTTGTTTCATTTTCATAAAAATTATAATAAAATGTATGGAAAAATTTTAATGTAGGATGAATAAATGAGCAAATGCATTGCAAACCAAAAAAAAAATCTTGGTTTTTGCAAAATGATGAAGAAAACTTAAAAGAAGATTGGCAGACCCGATTTTTGGCAATAATTCGACTTGAGCGACCTCTAAACCTCTTCAAAAAAATCTCAAAAATACTTTACCCTATAAGCTTTTAAATTATGCTTGATTCTATAATGCTGAAACAAAATAATTTGAAATATATAATCCTGTTTTGTTTGCAACTTTTCAAAATAATGTTGAAGTCTTCTGATTCATAAAGACATGCTTAGCCACCAACAAATTAAAACTCATTTATAATAATTAACTTGGGAGAATATCTCAAATAATTAATTCATTAAATTCCTAAGGGTATTCATTTCAAATTTTTTTTGGTTGGAAAAATGGAAAAAAGAAAAATTACACTCTTATTGACGTGAACGGGGTTTTTTTTTATTTTTTTTTTTCAAAAAGTACAAACTGTCAAAAAAAATCTGCCAAATAATTCGTGGAGGTAATTGATATTTTCAATATGCCAAATAAGTGCAAAAAGTGAATTAATTAATTTATTTAATTGCCACATCATTAACTTAAATTGATAATATTTACGAAAATAAGGCTGTGTAAAGATACATTTTCATGAAAACAATACAATATAAACTTTTAAATATTAAATTGCAGAAATGTTTACTTCATTAATTTCATTTCTCTTTTTTAATTCTTTTTTAATAACTATTTTTTATTGAACCCATTCTTAATATGTGTTTTTTCTTTTTGAAAGTTAAATGAGAAAGAAGAAATGGCTTGAGTTCATCAAATTTAATTTTCATTAAATTATTTTCACTGAGGGAAGGAATTTTACAACTTGGAATTTTTATTAAAATTTATTGATAATTTTTCTTGGCTGAGCTGGGATTTGAACCCGGGTTGATCTTTACATGTTTCAAGAAACACCACTTTCTATCGTCAGAAGATCTTTGTGTTCTACCCACTGCACCACTGCGGTGCCCGTTAGCCAACAGTCAAACATCAATCTTTAACCAGTAGTACTGGTGGTTCGAAATTTGCTGTTATTATCACTTAAATTTCAAATTACATGTTGCCTCCTTTTTCCTCTGTTTTTCGTATTCTTTCTGTCAAGACTTTGTCTTGAAAACCTGAATACATTTGTTGGAGGCAACATGTAATTTGAAATTTAAGTGATAATAACAGCAAATTTCGAACCACCAGTACTACTGGTTAAAGATTGATGTTTGACTGTTGGCTAACGGGCACCGCAGTGGTGCAGTGGGTAGAACACAAAGATCTTCTGACGATAGAAAGTGGTGTTTCTTGAAACATGTAAAGATCAACCCGGGTTCAAATCCCAGCTCAGCCAAGAAAAATTATCAATAAATTTTAATAAAAATTCCAAGTTGTAAAATTCCTTCCCTCAGTGAAAATAATTTAATGAAAATTAAATTTGATGAACTCAAGCCTAATTAAAGAATATCAAAAATTAAAAATTAACAGTTCAACTAAAAATCAAAATTGAAAGAAGAAATGTTTAAAATGTTGTAACTATAAAAAATAATTTTTAAAATCAGAGTTGTACAATTCAAGAGTTTATAAAAAGAGGTGTAATTTTTCGTACTTTGTATTAAAAATTAGCAATTTTTTACATGGGGTCTTCACCTGAGATAATATCTGATATAATATGTGAGAGAACGTCGGCAGAATGAGAGAACAAATTTCTTCATGTTAATCTTAATCTTAAACAAGGGGAAGACGTACATATGTTATAAGATTTCATAATCGAATGATTCTCGTACATTAAACTTGTGTCGTTTTTATTATTTTTTTTAGTTTTTTCTATTTTTTTAGTTAAAAATATTGTTTTTTTAAACATTTATTACTAGATTTTCACTATTTGCACTAAAAAATTAAACAATTTAATGAATGCGTCTTTTTTTTGTTTTATATGTATGTATGTATGTGTATTTTTGACAGCTCATCTTATAAGATGGTTGTTATAAGATTTCTCATAACAACTGTCTCATAATATTTATTATAATAATAATATTAACACTATTTGAGAGTCTACACGTAAGATAATGCTCTCTGCGATTGAATTTGACGTTTGCTGATATAAAAATCGTATATCTTATCTCACGTGGAGACCCTGTGTTATGAATGGCAACATCATTTCGTTTGACGTTTATAGTGGAAAATTACATCTTTTTATCCTGACTTTTTTACTCTTGTTTATAGTGTGATAAAAATTTAACTTTTGGTGGAATTTCTTTTTCTTGTGGTTGTTGGAACAAAAATTACATTTTTCCACTTTTCCATTTTTCCAACAAATAAAAAAACTGAAATGAATACCCTTCCTATAATCTTTTAAAACCAAAGTTTTTCAAAAAATCTAAAGGTATGTTCACACCTATTAAATATTTGACGTCCTACACGAAACCATTAGTTTTCTTAAAGAATTGGTTAGGTTAGGTTAGGTCAGGTTCAGAAGGGTTATGTGCCCAAGGGCACACTTCCACTCGGAGACCAGTACGGTCCATTGTGAATCCCTTCAACATGATGAAGAATAGATAAAGAAGATAGAAAAAGAGAAAGGTTTAGAAAAGAAGTATGAGGTAGATAGAGTATAGAACATAGGAAAGTTAGTAGGTGATGTGAAGAACAAATTCCCTCTCAACTGTCCCCTCAACAGAAACAACCGCACTATTTCCCTGACAAACCCCAGTAGATCAGCTGGACTACATCCAGCGATGCACCCCAGTTCGTCGTGAAACCTATTTCCTAGCCACTTCTGTCTGAGGCCCTGCACCCTGGGACAATGGCAAAGTACATGCTCGATCGTCTCTAGCTCCTCCGAATCCTCGCACAATCTGCAGAAGTCCGGTATGGCGTTGTCCCATCTGCCCACAAAAGCCCTGACCGGACAATGACCCGTCAAGAACCCTATAAGCGTTCTAAGACTACTCCTATCCAATCCCAATAGAACCCTGGTTGCCCCCGCGTCCAGTCCGGGCCATAATGCCCTAGACACCCTGCAATCCACTCTGTCCCCCCAGGATCGGTTAACGTCATCACGGAATTTCTCCCGTATCACACCATAGTAGTAACATAGGGGAGGCTTTACCCCCCTGTCCCTTACCACTAAGTCCATACTCGAACCCCCTCTCGCGAGTTCGTCCGCCACCTCATTTCCCTCAACCATGCCGTGTCCAGGTACCCAACACAGCCTCACATTGAATGCCTCCATGAGACAACCAAGAGCATTCCTACACCGAGCGACCAGGCACGATCGCACCGTATAATTCGTCAATGCCCTAAGCGCCGCCTGACTATCGACGTAAATTGTCACCTCAGATCCACCCACGATGTGTTCCAGTATCACCTCCGTCGCCCTCCAGATCGCTAGGATCTCAGCCTGGAAGACACTGCACTCATCGGGGAGTCTGAATGACCTCTTCACATCAGTGTCCTCTATATATACACCGGCACCAGTGCCGGTTTCCATCTTGGATCCATCCGTAAATACTGCCCACCCCTCAAACAGTCCATTGGATCCACTCCAAACTTCCCTATCCGGGAACTCCACTGGTGGTGTTGCACCGAAGTCCAGGGTCATAGTCATATGATCCGAAATTCTCCCGAGAGAACTACCCCGATCAAGCAGACCCATCTCATACAAGATTCTCGTGTGATCATCCCGCCTAGGTCTAACTAACGAAGACTCGTAAAATCTAATTAAGTTCCTAGCGGCCACACTCCTTACGTACTGCTCAATAGGTGACAGATATAGTAGGATGTCCAGCGCTGCCTGCGGAGTGCTTCTCCTTGCCCCTGTGATGCCAAGAGATGCACTTCTTTGAACCTTGCTGAGCATCTTCCTATAGCTATCCACTCCCAACGCACCCCACCAAACAGTGCATCCATAGGTAAGTATAGGCCTAACAACCGATGTGTAAATCCAGTTTACCATATCCGGCCTTAGACCCCAGTTCTTACCAATGGAGTTCCTGCATGTGTAGTATGCATTGAGTCCCCTTTTCATCCTTTCCTGAGTATTTCTCTTCCAAGACAGTTTGCAGTCCAGAAAGTTACCCAAATACTTTGCTCCGTCCGATAGAGGTAACTCGACGCCATCTAGCACTGGCCTCCTAAATTCCTCTATCCTATACCTTCTGGTAAATAGCACCAGCTCAGTCTTCACAGGGTTAACACCCAGTCCACTATCCTTTGCCCAAGCCGAGAGTTCACCCAGCATCACCTGCATAATTTCCCCGATCGTGGACAAAAATTTTCCCCTGACCAGCAGAACTATGTCGTCCGCATAGGCAACAACTTTCCTGCCCATGGAATCAAATGACCTAAGAATCCCGTTGACCGCAAGCAACCACAGTAGAGGTGATAGAACCCCCCCTTGTGGTGTCCCCCTGGTAACCCTCCTCCTTATCACATGATCCCCCAGGCTCGAGTTTATAATCCTACTGCCAAGCATGCAGACTATCCACTCCACCAGAAAGTCCTCCACTCCCAACTCTAACAACGAATCTCTAATCGCCTCGATCCTAATGTTATTAAAGGCTCCTTCTATGTCCAGAAACGCGGCGAGAGTATATTCCTTATGCCTCAGACCGTGCTCAATACAACCAACCACCTCATGTAACGCGCTCTCAACCGATTTACCCTTCAGGTAAGCATGTTGAGCGTTGCTAATAAGGCGGGTCTCAATATTGCTCCTGAGATATAAATCTATTAGCCTTTCAAGAGTCTTCAACAAAAATTAAGACAGACTAATAGGTCTAAAATCCCCCGGTTTCGAGTGGCCCGCTTTACCAGCCTTGGGTATAAAAATAACCCTGACCTCTCTCCACCCCCTAGGCAGATACCTCCTACTGAGGCACTTCCTGAATACATCCATCAGTAGAAGTGATGCACCGTCCGGAATGTTGCAGAGCATGGCCGGAAAAATACCGTCCGGACCCGGTGATTTATATGGGTCGAAAGTATTGACCGCCCACGCCAGCTTCTCTCTTGTGACCATTTCCTCGACGCAGGCGGAAGTAAAATCCGATGTCATGGACGTCACGTCCCATTGACCGTTTTCCATACCTCCGGTTTCCCTGCACCCGGGAAAGTGCGTCTCCATAAGTAAGGTCAGGGTCTCAGAGCTTGACTCAGTCCATGAGCCGTCATTCCTTTGGATGTAACCAAGGGCTTTAGGGTCCTTGGATAAGATCCGTCGGAATCTTGACAACTCGTTGACATTATCAATGGATGCACAAAATTGCCTCCATGATAGTCGCTTTGCTCTTTTCAGATCCGCCTTATACTTGTTGAACTGCACCCTATGATTGTTCCAATCCTCTGGTGCTCTGGTAAGCTTGGCCCTATTAAACAGTCTCCTAACCGTAGACCTTTGAACGTGAAGTTCCCTGGTCCACCATTTGGTCTGTTTACGCCTACCCGGGAATGTAACCGGGCAGGACTGCTCATAGCTTTCCCTTAGAAGATGAGTGAACTTGTTCACAACCCCCTCCAGATCATTCGGCAGCAAGTCGCTCAAGGCCCTTTGCGCCAATCCAATACGGACTCTTTCCTTAAAGGAGTCCCATTTTGTCCCCCTAGGGTTCCTAAATGGAGCAACCCCAGGTGGGTCAAAATTCACTGTGAAGGTAATACGGCTATGGTCTGAAAATGTACAGTCCGTTGCCACCCTCCAATCAACAACAAGTTGTTCGTCACGGTTCACCAATGTCAGATCTATAACTGCCTGCCTATCTTTATTTCTGAACGTCGGCGTGTTACCCATATTACAGATAATAAGATTGTTAGTAGTTATAAAATCAAACATTAACTCACCTCTTTTGTTTATGTCTGCACTCCCCCATTGGCTATGATGAGCATTGGCATCGCAGCCCAATACAAGGATTGCACCCTTCCTCCTTGCATATGCCGTCAGTTCCCGCACCTCCGTTCCAGGTGGGTCCAACGCCTCGTACGGCAAATACACCGAAGCCAGTGTAAAAGTACGCTTACCTTTGGCTTCTCCATTTACTACGGTTAAATCACCTTACCTGAAAGAATGAGATATGAGAAAATTCAATTCATTCCTCGCTAATATACACGTTCTTACCTAGTCCTCCGTGGACGGGACAAACAGAGTGTATCCCGCAACCCCTAAACCGCAAACCTTATTTTTATTAATCCAAGGTTCTTGGATTAGGGCTACGTCCGTCCGGGTGCTGGTGAGGAAGGTTGTCAGTTCGGTTGAGGCTGCTTCACAGTGGTGCAGGTTTATTTGCACCACTAACAACCTCTTTGGTCCTGTCATGCTTCGGATACCGGAACCTGACGTTACCTAAACCAAACTTAACTACCCCCCCCACCTCCTCCAAGAATTCCATGGACTTCCGATCCACCGCGAAGCGGAAGTCCCTGCCGGCGTTCTCCTTACACACCAGTGAGGTCACTAGCCTCCATTGGTCGGTAAGAAGCCTGTTATTCTGGTTGCCCAATACTGCCAGTATAGTTTCCACCGGGCGTACGGGTGGTGGAATCCATACTGTCACTATGGACCTAATTGGCAAATCGGAGGCTTGTATTACTTCAAACCTTGCCCCCGGGTTAATGTCGCTGCATTTGTCAATTGTAGTCCTTAAGAATTCCAAAGAATTCTTGTTACCACAATTGACAACTTTCACTCCCTTAACCCAGTCCGCACCATTGAAGGATACGTCCTCCTCTTTGCCCTTAAATGCTGCCAGCTCGTCGATAAGCCTAGCCTCCACTAGCTGCCATAGCTCGGCACTGATCCTCCCATCCGGATCATTCCGATCGATGACAGCCACTTGTAGATGACTCTCCATGCTCGTCGACTTCTTCAGTCTTTTGTTCGATGAAGAAGGCTGATCATCCCCAGATCTGATCCTCTTAATGGTCTCCTTATTAGAGCCATTAGGAGCTTCAGCCGGAGATGTACCAGCCCTCTTCACTGAGCTTGATGACTTCGGCACGACTAGTTCGGAAGGCTTGTTCCTGCCCGCACCTTTTCCTCTAATGGCCTCCTTACGAGAGCCACTAGTGGAATCGGACGGAGGATTACCAGCCTTCTTCCCCGTGTCCACTGCCTTAGCCACTTTGCCGACCTTCTTGGGTATCGCCCCCTTATCCTCCGCAGCTCGTTCCGAAGACATGAGCGCTTTGGTAATTGGGGCAACCCCTCCTTTCTTCCTCTCTCCACGGCAGGTTGACGACTCCAGCGACCCTGTACTCTTTTGAGTACTTACCGGCCCGGCGACTTCATCCACCTGCTTTCTCCAGGGATAGGGCCAACCAAGCACGGTACTGACAGGGCCGTAAATTCTTTCGAATTTGGTGACGCTCTGACGGTGCCTTCTCAGAAGGTGCCTATCCCTCGCGGAGAACGTTGAAGGATCTCTCTTCGACATCTTTTCCAGATATGCCAGAGAGCTCCTTGTTCCGTTCTGCGCCTTCTCCTCCTTCGTTCGGCTGGAATTCTTAATGTCTCGTGGAGGGGCGCTAGGCACATCCTCCACGGCGTCCTGCCGAACAAGTTGTGGACAATCTTCTCCCGAGTGTCCCCTCTGCTGTCCCCTGGCCTCACAGATGAGAGTGGCAGGCTCTGTAGTCTGACTGTGAGCTGATATGTCAATATCGAGCTCCGTGTCAGAGAGCAGAGTCAGCCCCTCCAACCCCTGAGTATGCCCGGTTTCACCACAGGAGTCACTCGATAGTCCCAGAAGACTGTCCACATATAGGTCGGTCAGTACCTGTCTCTCCTGTTCAATTATGCTCTCATGAACAGTAGAGAGGGTACTCTCCGACTTACAGACCGTGACGTCTGATTAACCCTGATCAATCTCGTCCGTCGTGTCCTTGTTTGTTGTTGTTGTTTTATGTTTATTTAAAAAGGGTTTCATTTTTGTTCCCACGAGTATGCTCGTTCAGACGGACCGTACCACGCAGTGACGGCATGCGTGGACTAGGCAACTAACATACAACAGCGCTTTGCCCTGGCGCTGAGGGGAGCTGTTAACGACTAGTTTCTTTACGCACTAACTAGCCACCCAGGACCTCGGCACTGCTACCAACCACGTTGTCCTTAAAAGTGCATATTTCGCGCCCCAGCCACTGGTAAAGCCCCCACCTCGCAAGGGGCGAACCCGCGGGCTGACACGCCGTGCTATATGTCCTAATAATGGACCGGAAGTGTGCATTCCACTACCGCCTCATTATCCTGACAAGATGAGTAACCTTTAGTTGTACACCCCTTCAGTGTTCTCGACCTCATGCGAGGACGTATTCATCACATACATCAACCCATGAGATCGGAACCGTAGAGTGCACCTAAGCCCTCGCATCCCGACAAGATAGTTACCCAGGCGAGAATTGGTTAATTTTGCAGAACATTATTTAACAGTTTCCAAATTACATTATACAATTATCATCTTAGAAATAAAGTTTAGTAAATAAATAGAAATTGTTAAAAATAAAGCTTAAGTTTGATCAATTTACTGGTCACGGTTTTTTTTAGTTTACCGTCAATTATTTGTTTTCAAAATGAAAAGCTTACTTCGCTCATTATTAAGTAGCGTTCTTTTATAACTAATTCTATAACTACTTCTTTCTGGATGTAGATAAAAAAAAATAATGACTTACATTTGCATGCGTTCATTTTGGGACTTCCCTTTTAAAATTCATCGGTTCTTCCAATAGAATTGTAAGTATGTAGTGCTTTTAGTTTTTTCTGATTACTAAACACATTATTTTGTAGGCGAAGTTTTTACTGGGATCTATGTATTTTGTTGGTTCCTTACCTTCGTGAATTGTTTTGTTTTTATTCAAACTAACTTTTTATTACAAAAACTAATTTGAATTTTGTTTTTTTTTTAATGTATTTGAATAAAAATAGGTTAACCGGTTATTCTTAAAATGCTTAATGTGAAAACCGGGTTTGTTTGAAAATAGCAGCTATTCAAAACCCGGTTTTTGAAAAAAGTCGAATAATCGATTACTGTTATCAGAATCATTGAAAAAGTCGATTTTAAAATTTCGGTTTGTTAGGGCCGTTTGCGTTTAAGATAACTATAACTGAATAATTATGTATGTTTTATCTTTTTAGTAAGCGCGAATCTGATGCAATGCCAACAGCTTTAAATGACTTTCTATACACATTGTTACGATCAACAAAACCACAAAGGCGTGCATTAGTACAAACAGTAACAAAACAATTTGATGACCAAAAAACATCATTACGCCAAATGCTGTTTATTGCAGATAACTTAGCATACTTTCCATATGTTGTGCAAGATGAGCCGCTTTATCTTATTCATCAAATTGATTTGATGATTTCAATGGCTGGAACCAATATATTAGCAACATTTAAAGAATGTTTGAAGCCAAATGAGAATGCTGTTGATGTATTAGAAGATGATGATGACGAAGAAGATCCGGAGGTACTATTAAAAAGATTGCCCGATGACGTTACCGAAATACAGAAATGTATAACGTCAGCGCAAGCTTGTATGTTGCTTTTAATATTAAAAGAGCATTTAAAGGACATGTATAGTTTAACAGATAGTAAAATTTCGCGATACTCTCCATCCGAGCCAAAAATTTATGAAAAGGCAGTATCTCGAAAGAATGTACATGATTTTAACCCAAAAACCACAATAGATATTATAAAAAAGCAACAAGAGCAGCAAAGCACAATCAGTTCTAAGGAAACTGACAAAAAACAACTCTCTAATGAGGATAAAATGGATCTTGTTGTAAAATATTTAGATGTGAGTAGTTTTAATACATTAAATGTGTTTTAGGTTTTAAGTGATTTTTTAATTACAGTTTAAACAATTAATGTTAAAACTTGATCCTGATGAAGCTGAATCCGACGAGGAGGCAAGAGAAAAATTAAAATTAAATTCATCTATTAAAGCAGACACTTCACCGACTACTTCAATATTACCTTCAATTGAACCTTTACAGTCATTAAATGAAGAAGGTAGACTTTCTATAGATAATGAAGTTTATCCTTTAACTCCTAATACAAATAACAAAACTGGAAACTATGATACAACGCCGAATACCCCAATAAAGGTACATAAAAGTTAACTAACCTTACAACTTACAGTTTTTTTTTTATTTATATAAAAGCTTATATAGTTGATTTTATTGGTGTACTTATATGAGAAAACGAGATATTTTATTGAAAAGGTATTCACGTCAATAGTTTCACTGAAAAATCAAAAAAAAGAAGAGAAAAAACGCTAGATTGACAAAAAGTAGCTAAATTGACATTATTTATTTACAATAGTGGCCAACTTCACTATTAAACCCGCTGTCAAAACCGGATTTCCCAATTTCAAAACGTTGACGCCGCGATATTTAGGGATGCTTCATACAAATTGTACGGGCATGAGAATTTTTGACAGCTAAAAAACGATTTCCGCTCTTGTTTAGGTACTGCTGTTATGGGATATCTTTCATTTGTTTGCAGGGTTGTAATTTTTGGGAAATAATTCAATTTTGCCATAGTTCTCCTTTTTGCAAATTCTTCAATGAGATAGTAAAAAAATCACGGTTGTAAGATTTAGTAGAAGAACTCTTGTTTTAAAATCTCGAATTCGAAATTCCGAATTGCTTTACTCCTTTATGGTAAACAAACGCCAGCATCGCTAATTAAAGCTTCTCTTTAGTAAGCTATACAGCGAAGCTTTCGTTAGCGATTCGGAATTTTGGGATTTTCGAAATCGGTATTTTTTCAATTAGGACAAGTTGGCAAGTATTCTATATAAAACTTATTATAAAAACGTTCTTAATTTATAAATATTTACTATTCAAAATATTTGTACAGTTTAGTTATATAATATAAGAATTCAAATAAAAAACAAATACATACATATAAAAAACAATAATTCCAAATTTATACCAAATAATACCACAGAATTTGTAGAGGGAAAGAACATCATAAGTCCTTTTTTGTAAATTAAAGCATGCAGATGCGCCTCAGTTATTACTTTACAATTTGTATAACACGTTTTGAAGAGAAACGTTACAAAAATAAAATTTTGTAAGCCTTCTATTATTTTTGGGAAATAGCACCCATCTTGTTGTTGGACTTGGTACTGTTTGTCTCAAGGCATGAAACAGTACCAATACCATCATAGAAGTTAACGAATCTTTTATGGTGTCTTTTACTTAGGATATCATCGACATAAAAAACATATAAGGATCATATAAAAAAAAAGGACAAAGGCAAATTTTTAATACAAAAATAGAATCATTTGTGGTATTCAACATGTTTTTGCGGTCTGCTGTAAAATTTTCAAAATGTGGGTTGATGTAGATTATCTCCCACCTCCAGAATTAAAAAAATATGAAGTTTTAAACAACTAAATTGAAATATTTTTCTTCAGTGTACTCGCCATTGCTTTTTTCCGTTCCATAATAAATATTATTATTGTCCAAGACTGATATTTGACATTGCTAGTCTTTATTATCTTTCCAATTTAGAAACAGAAAATTGTGAACCAAAAGATTTAATAAAACAAAAACAATAAAAAATTAATTAAAACTAAAATATAAAAACCAAAAATAAAAAAGGTGTTTTTATTAAAAGGAAAAAATAAGAAAAAAGAACCATAAAAAATCAACTATGCACAATACACTTGTTTATCTATTAAAATAAATATCAGTGTGTTTTGTTGTTGCTAAAAAAACAGTTATGTCTTTCTTAATGTTGCAATTGGTATTAAGTTGCAATTCATAAAAGTGACTTATTTTTAATTGTGTCAGAAAATATAATGTTAGTAAATCCCTACTGCTTAGTGCTAAATAGTCTTAATTCGAATTGTGACACTTTTGATAAAAGAAATCATTGTTAAAGTTTATATTAATTAGATTTGTATCAGTAACTTTGTGAAGTAAACAAAATAAGAATTTGGCAAAAGTGTCAAAACTTGAAAAGAATTCAGCTTAAGTATGTCACTCAAAATTAACTTGTGCAAATAATACATCATCAAAAATTACACAACTAAAAATTGTTCGTTATCTAGTGTATAAATATTAAAAAAAAACGTTTAAGATCATAATATGTATCTATGGAATTTCTACTAAATGGTTCAAAGTTATGTCTTAAATTATTTTTTTAGGTCAAAAACTTTTTCGAATTCTGAAAAATTTAATTTTATTTTGAGTTGAGTCGCTTTTGAACTAGGTGTGCGATATGTATTTAATATCGTACGGTTATTTTGATACTTAAATGGCCGTTTTCTCATTACACGATTATCTTTTTTCCCAACGAAAAACTGCACATTAAAGAAATTTAGTTTTCTCAATGTCTCATTTGCTTCTATTCTGCCGCAAAGCTAACCAGCACTCATCTGACAATTATTTATTTTCCTTTCATTTGCCGTACAGATAAATTCAATCAGCTGACTCCCAACTTTTAAGGCCCAAATACATTGATCAAAATACTCTTCAAGCATTGTGGTAGTATTAGTGAAAATGTGTTTGTATGTGTGACACCGACAACGCTTGATGAAAAATCAAAAAAATTAGATATGACGGCGAATATTACGTCCAGCACACGTACACGTTGAGTTCGCCGGCTGGACAAGCATTTGACAAGTGTATTTGGGCCTTTACATGTATTTTGAGAAGTGTTGCCAACTTAAAGCAATGTTTTTGTCAGTATATTGAGAAACCCAATATCGTTAACGGAAACTTTATGTTGACGTTAAGTAACAGAGAGTTTATCGATACATTGAGAAAATGGCCATAAGTAAACAAAATGGGAACAAAGGAATTATTTAAAAAGAAACAAAGAATTTTTTTTTAAATTAATTATAACAAAGTAACTAAGATTTGCTTTTATGTTTTTAGGATGTTCCAGTTACTCTCACAACCAGAAATTCAAAAACTATCAATTTATCAAAAACACCAATACGAAAACCATCTCATCGAAGTAAGCGCAAAAAACGTAAGCTTGTCTCCTCAGATGAAGATGACGAATACAGTGACGATTGAAATGAAGAATAAAATGAAGCTGTCATATTGTTTTACAACAAACATATTGTTATATAACATTTGTTTTCGTTTTGATTAGACAAAAGTCTACGTTCTTTTTTAATAAAACGTGTATATTTATTACAATTGAATATTAAGTTACTTACATCAGTTACATTATTTGTCAACTTTCCACAAGAATTTGTTAAATATAAATGTATATCTATCTATAACATACAACTTTAGAATTAAAAGCTTATTTTTATTTTAGATAAATAAAATTATGTTTCAACTGTAAATATAAATTTTTTTGGGAAATTAATGTTAAAAATTTAATTGAGCCAATTGTACACAATTTTTTTATCTTTAGCTTAGGTATCGAAACTGATCAAAATTTAAATGTTTTCGCATATAATATTTAAACTGTAAAAGTAATAAATTTTGAAATTAAAAATCAATTTTATTTTTTAAACCTTAAATTGTTGCCGGTGTTTTTTTATAACATGAAGAACATCTAGTGTCATTATTTCTAAATTTATTTTTAAATAAGCTCATTTTAAAAATAAAACTAAAAAAAAACAACAAGTACAAGTGCCGAATCTAATATAATCTTGACCGTGGTTCGGTTAGATATAATATCTGTGGCGTTTTGACAAAACATCTTAAATCGAGATACAAAAGAGACCAAAAAAGTTTTCAAAAAAAAATCTATGCAAAAAATCATTTTATTAAATAATAAAATAAACATAAAATAAAGAAAAATATCGTGTATAAAACAAAATTTTAAAAACATAAACAAAAAAGTGTTTCGAATGAAAATTCGTATGATTAACAACATTTTTTTAACTTTTTAAATTTGACGGAGACGCACAAAAAAACACGAAAATCAACATTTGTCAGGGGTGCGCTTGAAATCGAAAACGTAAAACGCAAGAATTTGGAAATTTTTATAATATTTGTTATAAAATTCTGTTTAATAGAAAAATATTTGTATATTTTTCATAAAATTCTTTTTTTACAGAAATCTTATTAAAAACTGAGTTTTAAAGTTCTTGCGTTTTACGTTTTCGATTTCTAGCAAATCAAAAACTTAAAAAAAAGTATATACAGTAGAATTCCCCATTACGGACACTTCCGTTAAGCGGACACCCCCTTTATACGGACACTGTTAGCCGGTCCTGGTAACGTTCGATGTGACTTTCCTTATAAGTGAAGGCGGAAACCCGTTTGACAAAAATAAATTCTTTTGGACGGACATTACATTTGTTTTTTTTTTTATTTGTTCGTGTCAAAATTTGCAATTAAGCGTGTCAAGACTTTTTAAACAACATACTTATGTAAGTAGTATTACACGCATATGAAATCAAACACCAAATCTTGAATGAAATCTGTAATTATGAGTGAATGGTGATTAAAGCTGTAACGATTTTTATCATGTCGATGATTATTTACCAGTTGAGAGATTATTTTGGACTCACGCGTATCATTACAAGAACAATTTTCTGAAGTTCAAGAAATTTCTGAAGATTCAAGTGCCGGTTCACACAAGTCAAGTCAAGTCAAGTCTTGAGTTTTTAGGAGAGAAGGGAAAAGAGAATGCCATTTCTTTTCCCCTCTCTCCTAAATACTGAAGACTTGACGAGTCAAACTTGACTTGTGTGAACCGGCACCAACAGATGAAACTCAACCTTTAGATCTTCAAGATGCGAAAAAAACACCATAACATATAGAGGTTTTATCGAAAGCCCATGATGTAGTAGCGTTTGTAAAATGCTTAGGTGATACAGAAGCAATGAATTTACTTTCATAGCTTGATTAACATTTTCCATATTAGACCAAAACTCTCCAATCTAGAATGGAGGAATATTTTTTCAAATAACTTATACAATTAACAGATACTCATAAAGCATTAAAAATTTTATAACATGTGCAATAAATCTACATACATTTTAAATATTTTTTGTTATTAAACCTTAATGAATTGTTAATGTTTAATTTTTTTAAATAAAAATTATCAATTTAAGATATATTTTGCTTATTTAAAATTATAGCATTCTTTTGACCGCACAACCCCCTTGTACGGACACTTTCCAATGGACCCTTCGGTGTCCGCTCAAGAGATATTCCACTGTATATGTTTTTCATCCGTATATTTTTCCATGATAACAATCACAAAGCAAATTAAATTTTTTGTCAACCGCAACAGGAGACTATCAAAAAATAAGCCATCAAATAAAAAAAAATAAAAACTTTTTGATTTTCATCAAGCATTGCCGACAACGCCTATATGAAGCCAAAACAAAACGACTGCACGCACACAACTGAGTGATTGATATGTTTATTCGATAGTTTCCAGGGCGCTTAAGATGTTTTATCAAAATGCCACATATATATCGAGCCCTAACCGCGAAAATAACGTAAGCGACATGAATTTCCGTTTTTTTTTAATAAATGACTTTATTGACAACACTTGCATCATCTCCTAAAATGTCATGGTTACATAACGTACCCTTACGATTTTATAGCAAGAACAATTTTATTGTAAGCGACAAATTTCATACAATATTTATATGAAATAAAATAAAAAAGCTCTCTCCTGTAAAATTTGATTTTTGGCGCTTACACTATTTTCACGGTTAGGGGTCGATATGTATGTACTAGGGTGATCGATTATTCGACTTTTTTCAATAACCGGTTTTCGAATATTCCGAATAGTTGCTATTTTAAAAAAACCGGTTTTCGGTTAAGCATTTTTAAAATAACCGGTTAACCGGTTTTTATTCGAATACATAAAAATACAAAAATCAAATTAGTTTTTGTAATAAAAAGTTAATTAGAATAAAAACAAAACAATTCACGAAGGTAAGGAACCAACAAAATACATAGATATGACAAAAGATATGTTCAGACCTAACAAATATTTGACGATAAAATCAAACAAAAGCGTGACCAGTAAATTGATAAAAGTAAAGCATTATTTTAAATAATTTCTTGTTATTTGCTAAACTTTATGTCTAAGATGATAAATTGCATTTATGTATAATGTAGTTTCGAAACCCTTAAATAATGTTTGCTCTAGCCAAACGTTTTGCAAAAGCAAACAATTCTTTACGTTAGGAGTCAAACATTTAATAGGTTTGAACATAGCTTTAGAATTTTTTGAAATCATTGGTTTTAAAAATAAAGGAATGCAATAAATTTATTATTTGACATATTTTCCTAAATTTGTTGTAAATGAGTTTTAATTTGTTGCTGGTTAAGCATGTCTATATGAAGCAGTGAACTTCAGCCATATTTTTGAAAAGTGGCAAACAAAACCTCTTATCCAGGATTATATATTTCAATTATTTTTGTTTCAGCATTATAGAAACAATAGTAATATGAACATGCTTTTTGTATGAAATATCTGTCAATTCGTCGATCACACAACTTAAACCCTTCCAGGACATTTTTGATTCCTTCAATTTTATTTTAAGTTCTTGGTGTTTTAATAAATAAAACTGATGAATTTTCCCAGTAAAGTAGTAAAGTATTATTTGCAGTCTCTTAAAAACTACTTGACCCTGTTAAGTTTTACTTGGCGTATATTTATGTCAAGCTTGTAGACTAATTAAAAGTGATTAATAAGTCGTGATGTAAAGAACTTTTCCCACTTATCATTTTAGGGCCGATTAAGCACAATTTTTTTTAAGTCAGTTCGAAATATCACCAGAGATGACATCTTTGTAAAGCTATATAAAGTATTTATAATACTGTCCAATTGCTTATTACTTTTTAAGCTGAACTTTTTTTGTAGTACTTTATATTGTTTTTGGTTTTTGTTACAAGAAGACACGCTTATATAAGCGATTTGTATTTGCATTGCTCATAATGTTTTTTTGAGTTTTGTTTCATTTTGTTTTGACATTTTTTATAAAAAGTTTAAGTTTGCAAATATTCAATTAGAAAAATACTTAAATTACGGGTGCATTTAAAACAAAAGTAAGGAATAAGTATATAAATTACACATTACTAAAATAACCGGGTAATTTTACTAAAATAACCGGTTTATTCGATATTCGAAAAATGGACATTTTAAATTATTCGACTTGGGCAAAACTAAAATAACCGGTTATTTTATCATCACCCTAGTATGTACATATAGTAACTAGCATGTAACCTGCTACTTCGTCAACGTCTCCTTTTCCTTCGTGATAATTCATCAAATCTTATCCAAATTCTTTATTTATATCCTGCCAGTGCCAGACAAAAATTTTTTTTTCTTCACCGGTTCTGTTCACATATATTGGTGCTTATCGCTCATTTAGTTGGGTAAGTGCTGCAGTGTCTCTTCTTCTTAAGCGAGTGTATCCGCCATGATTTAAAATATTTCGAGCTAGTGGATTTGGGTGTTGTTCAAGCCTTTTTAAATATTTTACTGCATATTTTGTAATCATAGTTTTTACTAATGGCACATTGAGATCCTTATGAATGTTTGAATTTTTAACGTATAAGGGAGCGGCTGTTATTATTCGAAGAAGTTTATTTTGACGCCTTTGAATTTTTTCGATATTAGAGGCCGAGGCAGTGCCCCATAGTTGAATACCGTAGCACCAGATAGGCTTTAACATAGAGTTGTAAAGTAGAAGCTTGCAATCGAGACTAAGGACAGTATTCCTTCCAACAAACCAATGAATTTGGATGGCTTTTAGTTTCATTTGAGTTAATTTTGCCTCTATATGGCATTGCCACGTTAATCGCCGATCCAGATGTATACCGAGATATTTTACATGCGAATTTTGAGGAATTATTTGATTATTGATTGTAATAAGGGTGGCAAGATTCCCGGCGCAAGGTGAATGTTATATGTACGCATTTTTGCTCATTTACCATTATCCTCCATTGTCTTAGCCATATTTCTAGTTGAAATATATGATCCTGTAAGTAACGAGATGCTTCATAACGGTTTTCATGAACGCTTAGAAAAGCTGTATCGTCTGCAAATGTTGAAGCTTGGATGTAGTTGTTTGTTGGCATGTCCGAAGTATAAAAGAGGGCCCAGGATGCTGCCTTGTGGAACTCCAGCGCCAATTGGCTGAGGTGAACTTAAGAAATTTCCTTCTTTAATAATAAATTGACGACCGAGTAGGTAGCTTTTTAACTGCTTGTGTGTGTTTGCTGGTAAATTTTGCTTCAATTCATGCCAGACTTTATCAAAAGCTTGCGAAACATCGATGAAGAGTGCTGAGCAATATTTTTTTTCTTCAAATGCTTATAACATTTACTATTCGATGAGTTTGTTCAATTGTACTGTGTTTTCTTCTAAATCCAAACTGATGGTTTGGAATACATCTATTGTCATTTAAAATTGGTGTTAATTTTGAAGCTAATAATTTCTCAAACAGCTTGACATATTTGATAATAAGCTAATAGGCCTATATAACTCAACTCTTGTATGATATTTTCCTGGATTTGGAATCGTGGTAACTAAGGAAACCTTACATTCTTGAGGGTAGTACTCAAGCCGTAAAATAGCATTAAAAATAAACAGAATAATTTTCTTTGCTATGCGAGGTAGCTCTAAAACAGGGGTTTCCATTTCTTTCCACAATTGTGCATACCAATACTAACACATTTTTTTATGCTCTTCAATTCAGTCGTCGGTGTGACTTCGACAAGTGTACATGTTTAGCGGATGCCATATTATTTTGTTTCAGCTTACACTCAAAAATATTGTGCGGTCAAAAATGCTTTTGGTAAGATCCAATGCCTTGCGTGCAATATTTAGAGTCAAAATTTTAAGACTTAAATGCAGAGTAATATAACATTTCTATTTAATTGTAACATAATTTAAATTGTTGAAAATATTTAACAGCAAAGCTAACGTAAATTTTATTAAGTAACTATTTTTAACATTTACTGCAACGTTTAAGCTAACGATATGTGTTTTGTTTGTGCAAAAAATTCTTTGATACCTCTAAAAGGGTCCCTTTTGCTTTCTTTAAAAAGACGTACCTAAATGCAGAAATTATTAAGAAAAAAAAATACCCAAAAGAATTTGTTGGTATTTTGCTTGTAAAAATATTTTGGTTTCTGTACCAATCGCGTCGGTGGGTTTTTTCTTTCTTTGACAACACTTTTCTTAAGTAAGTAGAAATATTTAAAAAACAAGTAAAAAAGTCTTGTTTTGCTACAATTTATGTGTAAATAACCTCTACACATAAAAGCAAATGTGAAACTAGGTAAAATGTTTGGGTAAGAAGATGTGTTTTATTGATGTATTAATGAAACTTTATTGTTTCGCACTATTTTTATTGCTTACTTTTTTATGCTCCAATTATTTGACCGAGCCCAAAGAGTTAAGGCTCAGTAAGTCTTTACTTTCTGTTCTGTTACGAACCAGCTGATTTGTTTTTGTTATTAAAAAACCTGTGAAATTGATTAGTTGTTCTGTTCTGTTGCGGTTCAGTTTGATAAAACCAAAAACTTGTAAAGTAATTGTAAGTGACCGCAAAATAAGTAATAAAAAATACATTAATTAAATTTTATTTTTACAAATTTATGTGCATAAAAGTTATTCAAATAAAACAATGGATGGTGCAAAACTAATAAATTTATCATAAATGGCTAATAAGTTGCTACAGAAAAAGTAACTTTTACAATTTTGAAACAGAACGGCACGGAACAGAACAGAAACAGAAAGTAAAGACTAATTCTGCCTTTAACCTTACTAATCTATGGTAACTATTTAACGTAACTTTGACCTGTTATAATGACTATACATTTTTGCAGGCAAACTCATGTGCGCATTTGGTATTTTCTAAAAAGTTATGATATACCATTAGCTAGAATAAAAATGTATGCACAGATGTTTGAAGTATGAGCAACCCAACACCGTGAATACCATTTCTATATTACTTATCACTATGAATACCCTAACTGTTTACTAAAATAACTTTTTCACGTTATAATTCTCATATTGAATTTAAAAAATGGTTATTAGAAGAGGAAATTAATGAACCAAAATCAGTTCCCAAACTGAAAATGGAAATTTCAAGTTTAGTAATATTGGAAATTGTTAAGAAAGGAAGACCATTGTGGGATGGTGTTTTTATCAAGCAATTGCTGAAGAAAATTTGGGAAAGGCTTAATTATAATACTAAATTTATAGAGTCTCTTCCCTTGTCCAGTCAAACGGTAGGCCGTCGTACTGTTCAATTTGGAACTTGTGTAGAATCTGCAATTAGGGAAAATTTTTCTATCAGCTGTGATTTGCGTGCAATATTTATTTTTTATGGATTTTTAAAACATAAAAACCTTTAATTTTTTACAATTGTTTGATAAGATATTTGAAACTGATTTAGAGTCAAAAAGCTTCCGAATAAAAAAAAGTGTACATAGTTTTAAAATCAGCGACATTGAATTAGTAAAGCTGTTATGATACTTGCTATTTTTTGTATTTTTTCTATTTTGGAGAACAGTGAAAATATATTTGCATAGGAAAACTGACTAAGTGTAAAGAGTATGATTATATCATAAAAAATCTTGAAATGTCAAACAAATATCCATGTGTTATCGCTAAATAATCTAAGACTGTCAAAAAAAATTAAAAATTTTTTAACTTAAAATTGACATTTCCAGATTAATTGTTAGCACTGTTGCCAATTTTTTTTAGTTTTTGATCGAAAGAAACGGTGTTAACTTTTTTTTGCGATTTTTAACTTTAATGACGGTTTTTTGTGGGGAAAAAACGTGGGCAGTATTGTTTATTTTGTTTACATTTTATCAAATTGTATTTCTTGTTCTTTCTTGCATTTGTTGTTTCATTCAGTCAATCCTAAAAAAATCCAATACAAAAAATAGCAAGTATCATAACACCTTAAAGAATTGCTACAAATTTTTTATTAACACAAAAAATTTTTAATTTTGTACCTTTGTGTTATACAACTTATAAAATATATTACTAACATTTTATTTCGGCTGTAAATAAATGCATTCTCTCAATTTGCTTACTCTCTGGTACTCACTAATACACAACCAAAAAAATTTTGGCAATCCCTGCTCTAAAAGCATTTTATTACTGATCTTATCACAAATAGCCTTTTCGATATCTTTTATTTCAAATCTTATGGGAATAGCTGCTCTAGCAACAACATGTGGTAACTGGACCGCAATATCGTTAGATATATTTGTTGTAATTACGTTTTTCAAGTGACTAACAAACAGATTTCCTGTTTCAATATCGTTTCTTGCCCAACTACCATTCAAGTTTCTTAATGGTGGCTTGGATATAACTGGTCTTTTTAGATTTCTAGGTGCACGCCATAATGAGTAGTCTGATTGTGGAGTTGCATCAAGTTCCTTAAGATATTTTTCTAGAGAAGCCATTTTCTGAGTCTGTAGTAACTTTCTAAGCCTTTTTGTGCACTCTTTTAATAAGTTCTTAAGTTGCCACTCTCTTCGAACTAAAAAGAATCTAAAAAGAC
Organism: Pollenia labialis; assembly: GCA_949318255.1. Classification (NCBI taxonomy): domain Eukaryota; kingdom Metazoa; phylum Arthropoda; class Insecta; order Diptera; family Polleniidae; genus Pollenia; species Pollenia labialis. Next base: position 61,529,729 of record OX439141.1, read on the forward strand.
CAGTTATATCAAAGCCACCACTAAGAAACTTGAATGGTAGTTGGGCAAGAAACGATATTGAAAAAGGTAATCTGTTTGTGAGTCACTTGAAAAACGTATTTACACCAAATTTATCTAACGATACTGTGGTCGAGTTACCACCTGTTGCTGCTAGAGCTGCTATTCCCATAAGATTCGAAATAAGAGATATCGAAAAGGCTATTTGTGACTTAAACACTAAAGCTGGGATCACACGATTGTCGCAATGCACCAATTTTCACACTTTTTAATACCCCAATCGTGTGACTGCACAACCAAATGGCTCTTGTACCAATCGAGGACAATATTGTGCTTACTTTTACCAATCAAATGCAACCCTGGTGCGGCAATCGTGTGACTGTTTGCTATGCAACCGCGCGTCAATAAAAATGACAAAAATGCACCAATATTTATTGTGTTCTTGTGCGGCAATCAAACAACACAATACGCGCCAATATTTGCCTTTTTTATTAGATTTACTTTTTTGTGTTTCTTTTAGTAGGTAATGAAAATAAATATGTATTTCTTTATTTATGTTGCATTTAAATTTTTTTAATTAATTTTTTTAAGTAGGTATGTTCATTAGCATATTGAGCTGTTCTGTGCGAATATTTTTATTAAAGATATTTCTATTCGAACCTAAACATACGAAATTGTTAAACAGACTGTTAATTTTTGGAATATCTAAAAAAATTAAATAAAACTATTCAACAATAATTTGTTTAAGTATATGATTTGTATCATTTATCATTTAATTTTTTTCAATGAACAATCCAACAAGAACTTTCAAACAAATAAAAAAGCTACCACAACAGCTGTTTTCGCAGTTAATATACATAAGTAAGAACAATCGTGTGACTTTTCTGCGGCAATTGTTGTAACCATTTCGCTTTGTACCAACTAGCGGCAATTAAATTTGTATAAAACAGGGCAATCGTGTGATTTCAGAAAATTTGGTTGGGGCAATTTCATTATTGTGCGTCAATAAAGCACAATAATAATTGTGTCATATTGGTGCATTTGCGGCAATCGTGTGATCCCAGCTTAAGAAGGCACCTGGTATTGATAAGATCAGTAATAAAATGCTTTTAGAGCTACCTCGCATAGCAAAGAAAATTATTGTTTTTATTTTTAATGCTATTTTACGGCTTGAATACTACCCGCAAGAATTAGATTAGATTTCTAGCCGCCCGCCATAATGAGTAGTCAGATTGTGGAGTTGCATCAAGTTCCTTAAGATATTTTTCTAGAGAAGCCGTTTTCTGGGTCTGCAGTAAGTTTCTAAGCCTTTTTGTGCACTCTTTTAATAAATTCTTAAGTTGCGGGGATCTGTAAAGTTGCCACTCTCTTCGAACTCTCCTTTTTTCAGTCAAGAGCCGCTCGACATCTGTGGAATATATTTTAATATTTTTTGTTTTTTTGGGGGTAGTACTAGAATGTTGAACAGCTAGTTTCGGATAACTGTCAAAATTAACAATAGAGCGATCTACATTCTCCGGTGTTCTAAACGGAATATTTTCTGTGCAATGGGTACTGAGATATTTTTTAAATTTTAACCAATTAATTTGTGTGGCTGACGTCGCAAAATAACCAGTCGGAGATACAATTCAATTGGGGTTCATTATAGTAGCAACTGTAGGTGTATGGTCGGAGGATAATTCTAAGGAAGCTTCAACATGAATAGTTTCTGTGGGGATGTTTTTAATCACGCCAAAATCTATAACATCTGGAATTTTTTGCTGATCAGTAGGCCAATATGTTGGCTGTCCGCTCGCGACCACATTTAAATCCATTTTAGAGATTGCATTAAACAAAACACGACCCTTTGGTGTTATAAGTCGTGACCCCCAGAAGGTATGTTTAGCATTATAATCACCAGCGGCCAGAAAATAATATATTCATAATATTGGCTTTCTGATATTGAAAATCTAGGTGGAGAGTATAAAGATGAAATTACTATGTTTCGATTTAGGCTTCAACACAAACGTTTGTTGCTTGCAGATAATCCTCACGATGACCACACATTAAGTAGTGTTTGACTCGAGTTTTTATCAAAATGGGCATCCTCTATAATTAGCAGTGTGTTTACCGCCACAGTTGCTGCATTTCTTTACGTTGGGGTCGTTTTTAGACTTATCGCAAAGAACTGGACCATGTAATTCACCACATACTACGCAAACAGGGGGTAAGTAGCAGTATGCCTTAGTCTGACCAAGTTCTTGACAGTTTAATTAATTAAACTCTTTATTAGCTCATTTGAGTTTTGCTCCCTAAGATATATCGGGGGAGGCTTGACCGATTTTATAACGTTTGGTGTTCAGAAGATTCATCCTCCAGAATTGCAAAACGATTTTGTGAATTTATTTTATCATAAGATGGTGCTTTTGAGGCCGAAGAACAGCTGAAGAGTGTAGTGGTCCGATGATTTTTAGCGTAAAAAAGGGGTAAGTATTGCTTGGTACTTCTGCCGCATTAGACGAGCATTAAAATGCTCTTTTTGAGAAATAATTAGTCAATCAATTTGAATGCTCAATTCGTCACTTGGTAGTCTAGGAAGTTTTCCATATACCAACTACAAGGGTGTATAATTAGTATCTACGTTTGGAGTTGTGTTAAAAGCGGAAGCAAAGTATGGTATCCATTCGTGCCAATTGTTGTCTTCTACGAAATTTAGAAAATATTCATTTAGAACACGGTGATTGCGTTCTACTGTTCCCAAAGTTTCATGATGGTAGGGCGTCGAGAAATTCTGTTTTATTTTTAATAATACACAATTCTCTCTCATTAACTCATTAGTAAATTCAGTACCTCTGTCCGTTTTGAGAATGTTAAACAAACCGTATTTTAAAATAACTTCTTCTACTAGCGTTTTTGTCACTGTTTTGGCATCTTTTGATTCTATTGGACAAGCTATAACATATTTTGTCAGTTCACACTGTATTATGAGTATATATCTAAAGTTTGCTGACGGTCTAAGTGGTCAAACTGTGTCCATTACTACAATGTCAAAACTACTTGATGGTGTATCTGTTATAGTAAAAGGTTCTTTCGTATGTTAAGTCTGTTTGTTCTTTTGGCACGATTCACATGTTCTTATGTAGTTTTTAACCATTTTGTTTATATTTTTCCAAATAAATCGCTGTTTTAATTTTATTAATGTTTTTCTTATTCCGAAATGTCCACTATGGGGTGGGCTATGAAATTCTTCTATTAGTCTGTATTGTTTGATTGCATTATCTACTCTTTTTGGCATTCTGTATATAATTATATCGACGTCATTGTTTTTGAATTTATTGTATTCTTCTTTCAATTTCTCTACCGGTATATATTTAAAAATTTCATCATTATCATATAGTACGTACTTTTTATTTTTATATTTCTTTATTTTCAATAAAAGTTTCTCCATAAATGTTTCCGAAAACATTGGATTTTCGCTTCTATTGCATATCACGCGTGTAATTTTGTCATTATATTCATTCTGCAGATTATTATTATCATTATTTTCATATATAAATTGTATTCTTTGAAGCTTCTTTATATCATTCATTGATATACATACATTCCCACATATGGAGGTGATCAGTCTCCTGTTGAGAAATGTTATTCTTTTTCTTGTTCTTGATTTCAATTTGATCTTCTTTATCTTTAGTATTCTTATTAAGCATGCTACATGTTATTGCCAGAGATTTTCTTTTTTTTTCATCAATACAGAGTGGAATCATTTCTTTTAATATTTTTGAGTTAATTTCGATGCGGGATAACGCGTCTGCGTTAGTGTTATTTGCTCCGTTTTTATATGTAATATCAAAGTCATAGTCTGACAGTTCAAGTCGAATTCTGGTCAGTTTTGAGGATGGATTTTTATGCGAAAATAGTGCAATGAGGGGTCTATGGTCTGTTACTACAGTGAATTTTCTACCATATAGGTATGGTCTAAAAAACTGTATGCCCCAATAAATTCCTAATAATTCTTTCTCAATAACTGACTTATTTCTTTCATGTCTATTCAAAGATTTACTTGCATATGATATAGGAAAGTCGTTACCAATTTCACCTTGTGAGAGTATTGCTCCTAAAGCTACGTTTGAGGCGTCTGTGGTCAGTACAAATGGTTTATCAAAATCAGGGTATTGTAATATAGGTGGGTTCTTAAGTCTGTTTCTTAAAGTGTCAAATGCTTTTTGGCTATCTTCTGTCCATTCGAATTTGACTTTCTTCTTCAATAAGTTGTTTAGGCTGTTTGCTGTTTTAGCAAAATCCGGAATGAATCTTCTATAGTAATTACAGAAGGCTATGAATCTTCTAACTTCGTCCGAATTTTTTGGAATAGGATATTGTTCCTAAATTTCATATTTTGTTGGATCGGTTTTAATACCGTCTTTTGTAATAAGATTGTAATAAGATATAAGACTTCTGGTTTTAAAAAGCAACATTTTTCTGCATTTAATTTCAAGTTGTACTGTTTAACAGCCTGTTCAACGATTTCGAACGTTAACGTTCGCATAGAAAATTATATGTAAAACAAAAACAATATTCGACAATTTGTTTTTGTTTTAAATGTAGTTTTCTATGCGAACGTTGACGTTCGAAATCGTTGAACAGGCTGTAAGTCTTTCAAATACTTTTATGAGATTTTCATTGTGGTGCTTAAGGCTGCATCCGAAAATAATAATATCATCTACATATAGGAATGCTTCCGATTCCAGACCAGATAATGCTATGGTTAGCATCCTCTGAAAACTGTTTGACGATATTTTTAGTCCAAAAGGTGGTCTATTATATTGATAGTGACCGCTGTTAGTGGAAAATGCTGTAATTGGTCTTGATGCTGTATCTAGTTCTATCTAATGAAAATAACTTGTCATGTCAAGAGTTGATAAAAATTTTGCTCGACCTAGTTTGTCTAAAACAACTTCTAGTCTTGTTAGGGGGAATTTGTCGTTAACTACTTTATCATTCAAACGTCTGTAATCTATAACTAATCGCCATTTCTTTATTTCATCTTGTCCTTTTTTAGGAACCAATAATAAAGGAGAGTTGTATGGACTAATTGATGGCTCTATTATATTTTCTTTAAAGGTAGGGCTGCGACCCCGTTTAAGCACTGTTATGTACCTGGCCATACAAACTTGCACTTGAGGCTTTTGACAACTAAATTCCTACTAAAATTGTTTTTGCCGTCGCGACAATACTTGCGGGGTCAGAAACCTTTGCAGTCTCGGCAACACTTGTTACCAGACCCAGCTTTATGTTTTTTAATGTATCACTATCCAAAGTTTTTGTAAACACCGAGGGTGAAAGTGAACGTGTGCGAATAATTGGTTTAGCCGTTAGGTAGTTAATATTGTTTTGTTTTATTTATTTCAGCATAATTTTCGTTTGCGTGAACTGTTACTTACACATTTCTTTCATTTAGCTTTATTGTTGATTCATTGGTCTTATTCATACAAAATGTTGTTTTTGTTTTTCACCGGTTTGTTGTGCTTTAAATATTTTAATTGTTTATTGTTCTTCACAACAACAACAAAAATAAGAATTTTAAACTAAAATGTTTTTGCAAGAATATGTGTACATATGTATGTACATAAGTATTTACATTAGGGCGTGTCGATTTTTTTTTAAAAATCGTATAGCAAAAACGAAATCCACATAAAATTCTAAGAAAATTCTCCGAAGAAACCATGCGTCTAAAACAAAATCCTAATCCGCGCCTCTCGACTTGAAAATTTGGCTGCTCGCCTTGGAAAAAAAAAATTTTTTTGAAAAAATAGTTTTTTCCAAAAAAAAATCGAATTTTTTTAATAAAATGGTTTAGTGAGGTTATTCTTTTGCACTTTATATTTTTTTACAATCAAAATTTTTTTTACATTGAAAAAATTTTCAACCAAGTAAAAAAATTTTCAAGTCGAGAGGCGCGGATTAGGATTTTGTTTTAGACCCATGGTTTCTTCGGATAATTTTCGTAGAATTTTATGTAGATTACGTTTTTGCTATACGATTTTTAATTTTTTTTTTCTTCCATACAAATCGACCCGCCCTAATGTGCATTCATATATATATATATATGTATATATTTTTTTTTTAATTTTTCTCTATTTAATTTTTTGTTTATGATAATGGTTCACTTTTATGTTTAAAGATTTATTTAAAAATCATATGCTTAGCGTCCATTCGCTGAATATTTACTTGAAAAAAAAAATCAAATATAATACAATTTATTCACAATTCAAATTGTATGCGGGGTTAAGAGTACACGTCTGTATCACAGCAAAGCACAAACCGAACTGACATATTTATGTGCCAAAGCTTGCTTATGTTTATAGGTCTTAACAAATTTATTTATACAAACATATGTATATGTCGTCAATGATGTTTTGTAAAATGTTTTGTAAAAAAAGTTCGAAAAAATAAGTATTAGTTTTGTTTTGTATCTCTTTTATATAGGAGATATGAGGTTACCGACTTTGCCCGTTTTTATCGCTTATTTTTCTAATCTTTAGCGTTTAGGATGTGCGATACTTTGAAAAAGTAACAAAATTAGGTTAAATTTTCACCCCTTAAATGTTCGAATTTCAAAAAAGAACCAAGTTTGCATTTGTATTTTTAAGATAAGTAATGATTTGATAAGTTACGAATGGTACATAATTTTTTTTTCTATGTGTATTGGTATAAAATATAAATGCGAGTGCACAAAAAGGCTAAGAAAGTTACTGCAGATTTAGAAAACGGCTGCCCTGAAAAAATATCTTAAGGAACTTGATGCAACTGCACAATTAGACTACTCATTATGGCGTGCAGCTAGAAATCTTAAATTTTTAGAAGTTATTATCATTTACTAAACTTTGGATAATGTTATTACAATAAGGGTATTGACGTCACAAGTTGCACCCTTGCGAAAAAGCAAAAGTGCAAAAATATAACAACAACCACACAGACAATTAGTTGTGCGTAAATAATGTTCTTTGTGGTTGTTGTTATGTGTTTGCTCTTTTGCTTTTTTGCAAGGGTGAAACTTTGACGTGAATTCCCTTAATATAAAATTAAAAATTTGAAATACTTCAAAAACAACAAAAACAGTGCAATAAAAAACGTGTGTTAGTAAAAAAGTGAGAGTGTATTGCAAATTGAAAGGATTTAAAGGGCAAAACTCGATCGTGTGGTTTTAAATATTCGGTCACAAACGTACATGTAATTTGCTTCTTTTTTTTGTGGTTACACATTTTAAGACTTTCTTAGTTACAATATTTATAAGCGATTCATAATGATTCATTTGAAAGCTTCTGACAATGTTTTTCGTTTTTTTTCGCATAGTTATCGCAGAGTAGTTGTCGGTTTAAAAATAGCGTGCGGCCGCCACAAAAATTTTTATTTCAGTTCAGCCATCTTAAAAATTTTTTCTTTAAATTCGAAGATGCCAATTTTGGATATAATAATGAAACGTTTTTTATATATGTATGTATGTACATTATTTCTAATAAAAGGTTAAAAGAACATACATTAATCGGCATTGTAAAATAACAAATCAGCCGACTAAAGGTAGAAGTACATAACACTCGTTAATTCGTCGACGTTCGAAAACTTTAGCGCACGAAAAATTGCAAGTTACACAACACGCGTTACAAAAGCCGTTCCTGTCAGCTGTTTTTTATTGGTTTACTTATTTGTGCATTGAAAACGGATTCGAAAGTATATCAAGATTTTTTTATTTTATTGAATTTATTATTTTTATATAAATATTGTATGTTTTAGAAGCTCTTCAATAAGTTTTTTTTTCGCCTTTTTACAAATTTGTTAAATTTTTCTTTTTATTGTCAGCTGATTATTTGTCAAAAATACACAGCGCATTAAAAAGTGCAAAGAAAATCAACTTTCGCATGTACATAGCTTGTTCTATTAAAATACACTAGTTTAACTTTTTTGACAGAAGTCTACAGAGGGCGCACACACTAACGCGTGTTATGTACTTCTACCTTAATGATTCCGTCAATAGTGCACCGCCGCACAATGGTTGAAGAGCGGCATTAATTAATTTTTTTCATGTTCGCCGATTTGGATAAGTTTTTGGTATTTTGTTGTCAGATATCTGAATATTATGATTCCGTAATATTAGACTGATATATTTATTATTTGTTTGGACAGACACGATCAAACTTCATATGTGTTCGCTTGTTTAAAATGGCATTCAAATTTACTGTATATTCAATGTTTTGGTATAATCACAGTTAACTTATCATTTGACTTTGTTGTATATTTTCGTAAATAACAATTGTCGTAGATGAGATTTGCATTAAAAAAAGTTGGAAAAAGTGCCATATAAAAAATTTCGTTGAACAAAATATAAACAACATCAACATTTCAATGTTCATCATTTTTAGTAGACTGCATCTTTTTAGCGCTGTGGAACGCTGTTTAACGAAAGATAACAAATTACAGCTTGAAGTATCGGTTAAAAAAAACTTCAACTGCTCCTTTCCAAAAAAACAGTAAAAATTATAAAATGATAAAGCAACAAAAATTAATGTTCGTCAATGCTTGTTGTTGTTGCCATAATTCTTTACTGTTTCAAATTATTACATAATGTAATATACATGTGTACATACTAAGCAATAGTGTTAATTTTTATATACATATTTCATTGTTGAAAAAAGCAAAAGCTTCACTTGAGGACCCTATTACGGTTTAAAACTCAACTCAGTTGAGTTGTAATTTCTTAATTTTTGTATTATGGTTTACAACTTTGCTTTATTGCAATGTACAAAAATATAACAAAAATTACAACTGATCACAACCAGTGCCCCGGTAGACTAGCTGGTAGCGAGCTAGTCTATCAGCGCCGGGGTTGCGGGTTCGATTCCCGCCTGAGACTCTGGTTTCTTTCCTGCAGACAAGCATAAAGCTTCGCGGGATAAGCTTAGGAAATTATATAAAAAAAAAAAAAAAAAAAAAAAAAAAAAAAGTTATCTTTGAATTTGAATTTATTTGTATCAGGTATGCTGTCCGAGGAAGCGAGGAACTAAGACTTTAGAGTATAATTCGCGAAGAATTGAACGTGTAGCCACTTATGAAGACGTATTGCATAATCTTTTATTGTCTTCAGACCCATTTATCAATAAATTTCGTTCAAAGCTGAGAATCAAAAAATTGGAGTACGATAATGAGTAAAAAAAATTATTAAAAGACTATGATTAAATTACTTATTCATGTTTTTTCTATGGGAGGTGGGCGTAAAAGTGGGCCCATTCCATTGTTGCCAACTTTTTTTGAAGACTTCCCGTCAAATTGCACTTCAAAAACCGCTAAATTTTTTATTTGGCTTAAACTGTTTTAAAAATATCGCTAAAATCTAAATAATATGTGAAAAGTTTATACAAATCTAGATATAGGGTGCTTTTTTAAAGGTGTATTATGTCTTTCAATTAAAATTATATTGTAAGGTTTTTAATTTCACTGACTCTTTTAGTCCCGCGAACGTTTAAAATGTTGATATTCATATAAAATTCAGGAATTTGTATTGCTTGAAATCTGTACAGACATCAGAGTTAAGTGCACTTAATATACTGTCAGTTCAACGATTTCGAACGTCATAGAAAATGTACATATATAAAAACATTCAGTTTTAAAAATATTTTCCATATAAAATTCTATGCGAACGTCGACGTTCGAAATCGTTGAACAGGCAGATAGTTTTGGTAAAGATGTTAAAAATTTTAGACCGTAGACCAAGATTAAAAAAAAAGAAAAGAAGGAAGTAAATGCAAGACAATCGATTTGAAATTTTACACTATTTTATATTTGACATATACTTACATTTACTTTCTGAGGTACATTAATTTAAAAAGGTTGAATAAACATATGTATATATGGATATCATGGCCACTACTGCTCTATAATGTTTATAATTTTTAAAAGTTTTTGCTGGCCATTATTTTAAACATTCATGTTTGAAAACTGTTTACAATCCTAACAAACGAATAGATAATTTTTGTTTCGCTCCGAAGACTTCGCTTTGATTTATACAAATTATTTTTCACTTCTGCAGGAAAACTAGAATAGCGTTGTCCCATCTGCCCGCAAAAACCCTGACCGGACAATGACCCGTCAAGAACCCTATAAGCGTTATAAGACTACTCCTATCCAATCCCAGTAGAACCCTGGTGCCCCCGCGTCCAATCTGGGCCATAATGCCCTAGACACCCTGCAATCCACTCTGTCCCTCCAGGACCGGTTGACGTCATCACGGAATTTCTCCCGTATCACACCATAGTAGTAACATAGGGGAGGCTTTTCCCCCCCACTAAATCCAGATTCAAACCCCCTCTCGCGAGTTCGTCCGCCACCTCATTTCCCTCAACCATGCAGTGTCCAACATAGCCTCACATTGAATGCCTCCATGAGTCCACCAAGATCATTCCTACACCGAGCGACCAGGCACGATCGCACCGTATAATTTGTCAATGCCCTAAGCGCCGCCTGACTATCGACGTAAATTGTCACCACAGATCCACCCACGATGTGTTCCAGTACCACCTCCGTCGCCCTCCAGATCGCTAGGATCTCAGCCTGGAAGACACTGCACTCATCGGGGAGTCTGAATGACCTCTTCACCTCGGTGTCCGCGATATATACACCGGCAATAGTGCCGGTTTCCATCTTGGATCCATCCGTAAATACTGCCCACCCCTCAAACAGTCCATTGGACCCACTCCAAATTTCCCTATCCGGGAACTCCACTGGTGGTGTTTTGCCGAAGTCCAGGGTCATAGTCCTATGATCCGAAATTCTCCCGAGAGTAATACCCTGATCAAGCGGGTCCATCTCGTACAAGATTCTCGTGTGATCATCCCGCGTAGGTCTAACTAAGGAAGACTTGTAAAGTCTAATTAAGTTCCTAGCAGCCACACTTCTTACGTAATGCTCAATAGGGGACAGATATAGTAGGATGCCCAGCGCTGCCTGCGGAGTGCTTCTCCTTGCGCCTGTGATGCCAAGAGATGCACTTCTTTGAACCTTGCTGAGCATATTCCTATAGCTATCCACTCCCAACACACCCCAACAAACAGTGCATCCATAGGTAAGTATAGGCCTAACAACCGATGTGTAAATCCAGTTTACCATATTCGGCCTTAGACCCCAGTTCTTACCAAATGAGTATTCCTCTTTCAAGACAGTTTGCAGTCCAGAAAGTTACCCAAATACTTTGCTCCGTCCGATAGAGGTAACTCGACGCCATCTAGCACTGGACTCCTAAATTCCTCTGTCCTATACCTTCTGGTAAAAAGCACCAGCTCAGTCTTCACAGGGTTAACACCCAGTCCCCTATCCTTTGCCCAAGCCGAGAGTTCGCCTAGCATCACCTGCATAATTTCCCCGATCGTGGACAAAAATTTTCCCCTGACCAGCAGAACTATGTCGTCCGCATAGGCAACAACTTTCCTGCCCATGGAATCAAATGACCTAAGAATCCCGTTGACCACAAGCAACCACAGTAGAGGTGATAGAACCCGCCCTTGTGGTGTCCCCTTGGTAACCTCCTCCATATCACATGATCCCCCAGGCCCGAGTTTGTAATCCTACTGCCAAGCATGAAGACTATCCACTCCACCAGATAGTCCTCCACTCCCAACTCCAACAACGAATCTCTAATCGCCTCAATCCTAATGTTATTAAAGGCTCCTTCTATGTCCAGAAACGCGGCGAGAGTATATTCCTTATGCCTCAGACCGTGCTCAATACAACCCACCACCTCATGTAACGCGCTCTCAACAGATTTACCCTTCAGGTAAGCATGTTGAGCGTTGCTAATAAGGCGGGTCTCAATATTGCTCCTGAGATAGAAATCTATCAGCCTCTCAAGAGTCTTCAACAAAAATGAAGACAGACTAATAGGTCTAAAATCCCCCGGTTTTGAGTGGCCCGCTTTACCAGCCTTAATTTCCACAATTTTTTCTTATTACTTAATTAATTTAATTGAAAACAAATATTTTAAATCTTTTATTTTGAGACAAAAACTGTAATTTTCAAATGCCTAGAACAAAAATTTTATTTTCTAATGATATTAAAAACCCGCTAGATTTCCCGCTAACCGCCAAAACGGAAATTTTACCCCGATGGGCACGTAAAACCCGCTAGAATCGCCCCCCCCCCCCCCCCGTCAAATTGGCAACAGTGGTGATAAGACATATTTTGAGTGCTCCGCAGTTATTACAACAAAAACAACAACGAAAATTAAATAACGTGAACAACTCTCAAAAATTCACATATTAAAAACAATAAAAGTTTAATACTGGGCAGTTAAGGTGAAGTTATTAAAAAACAAAACAAAAGTTTAAACAAAAATTAACATTAAATAAAGAGTAATTACTAAACCTAAAATCTCTTGCAATTATTCAAAGTTCAACAAAGGGTGCGTTCGTAAATGCATCAGAAAAGCAAACTTTTTTTTAAAGCAGATAAAAAAATAATTATAATTTTTTTTTATTGTGTGACTATTATTTTTGTGGAGTATTTCACAATTTTTTGGTCCACATAACCATTTGAAATCATTCCAAAATGTATGGCTACACGGGGGCAAAATATATTGAATTGAGGATGTAAAGGGGGGTACTTACATGTGGTGTTATGGTTGTTGGTCTGCGTCACTATCGTTGCACTGGTGTAAGTGGGATGGGATGCTGAATTAGTGTCGGTGACTGATGGCTACAGACGTCTTCCTATCTTCTTGTCTTGGCACAGTTAGATTTTATTCTAAGCTTCTTTGTTGTTCTCCAATGTCTTACAGAAAACTATTTGTTCACAACACTAAAATCCTTTAGCTGTTTTATAATCCAATGACTGACACGTTTTAAAACATAATCGGTTAATAAATCCCAAAAAAGTATGCACTGTGCTTGCATAAATAAACCTTGTACTTAACGAAACAAATCAAATTCTTGATTGGTTTGAGGATTAGAATCCTTTCACTTTTTGCTTATCTTTTTTGATAATGTAGATACCTTTGTTAATGGTATTACCGTTTTACACTATCCCACAAAGTCTTTAGTAATTTACGAAAATGCAACCCTGTCATGATAAGTTGTTATTGTTTTTTGAAAATGTTCAAAGAATAATTAGATCAGGGAAGCATTTTTGAAAAATACGTAAGACTTTGTGGGATAGTGTGTAAAGGCCTTTAAGGCTGTTTTACACTATCACACAAGTCTTACGTATTTTGACGAAAATGCATCTCTGATATAATTATTGTTTGAAAATTTTCTAAAAACAATAAACATCTGCATGAAACTTAATAATGATGTTCATGAAACCTTCATTAAAATTTTGTGTTCGCTTCATTCGTATTCAGTAAGATGAAACACTTTGAAATGAAAGCAATGAACATTCGATATTTAAGAGACGAATAAGATGAAATTAGTTTATTTGCTTATACAAGAGAATATGAACATTAACAACCATGAAACAGAACAACCATTGAACAAATCTCGAATAAGTTCATGGAAAAACAGTATGATTCAGGGATGATAAATGACATTTTCTAAATTGTACTTAATTAAGTAAAGAATTGTACTTTCTTCACCCTAATTGTACTAAAAATATTTTTTGAAAGTTTTATTATTGAAATAACAGAAAATGTACGAACATGCGTTTTTATCTGGCATTTTTAAAATTGATAGTATAACAGGGTATTTTTTATATTCCTCTAACTCCCACTGGAGCTTATGACGCCAAAGTGAAACAGAGTATAAATACTTTTAATGCAGTAATAAGCCCAAAATATATTGTCTAAGGGCCCTTATGCGGCCCCTATACGTTGTAACTGGTCGTACAATTGACTTAAATACACCAGTTGATCGTTCCCAGCTCATGCTTCAATTTTTTAACCTACTTTTATTAAAGCTTTATTAAGAAATTATGAGTACCGATTTTTTAGCACTAGTGGCGATAAATGAAGTGCAGTAAGCAGAGGAGCAAGAAAGAAAATAAATAATAGTTGCGGTAGTTTTTATATTCTTTCGTTTTAGTTTTCTTAGATATAGCTTACTTCGTACGCTGTTTCTTTCAAAGTGTCAGAACGAAAATTCAAAACGAAAGAAAAAATCGCCATCACACGTACCAATTTGAAAGCTCCAATTTAATTGATTGTTTATTCAACCGATGACCAACCACACCTCTAACGTAACAAATGATTATACAACTTGATCGAATTGTACAACAAGTCGCAACTTGTGGGGCCGCACTATCAAATTAAAAAGTTTTCGTTTATTTATATCAACAAGATTATTATATCAATTCGATGCAAAGGCGGTTTATACGCTTTGTTTTAATCATATTTTGCTACGAAAAAATGCTTCCCATATTCGACATGTAAATAAGCCATTTACAATTCTTCTGATATTTGGAAATTTTTAAATTGTACTAAATATGTCATTGGAGTACTTCAGTACTTTTGCAATGCAAATAGTACTGAAAAAAGTACAATTGTACTGACTTTATCATCCCTGGTATGATTTAAATGTCAGTGTTGCCAGTTGTAGAAAAATAAGAACATAAGAAAGTAAAAAAAAAAAAATAGAAAGAACCATGAGGGGTAAATGCAACAAGTTTAAGAGATACATTAATATTGAAATAAAAACTCAAATTTATTTTTGTTTTCAATGTAAAAACTTGCATCATACATAAAATACAATTTTTTTATAAAATGTTACATATTATCTACAAAAAAAAACACGTATGGCTAAAAAGCTGTTATGCTACATACTAGCGATACAAACGTGAACCGTTATTAATTATATTTACTTACATTCATTTTCAAGTTTTTAATATCTTTCGAAAAAAAAACAACCACGTGGTCAGACTCCTAAGACACTTACAAAACTAACAATTAAATTTCTCATAAACTCATTCCTCCTTTTGTTTTTCATCTTTCACCTAAAAATGTGTGTGTTTTTTATGAGTTCGTTTCATTTCAGGGCCGTGTACAGTACATTACAATCTTGCCATGTTTCAAAGATTTGTTTTGTATTATTCAAAAATGCAAATGACAAACAAAAAAAAACACATATTTTGCATATTATTTATTGTTTATATTCCAAATATGCATACTATACATATATGTGCATATCTACATATGTATGTGTTAAAATTTAAATTACACGAGGGCAACGCATGCAAATAATTACATGAATTCACTGAAGTGGCAACATTGCTATTGAGTATTAATAAAAATAAATGAGAGAGAAAGAAAACTATGAAACAAAGCCCGTTTCATTGAACAACCTCTGTGTGTTTACGATATGAAACGAAATGTGTTCATAGCAGCATGAATAAAACGACAGTTTGTTCGGTAATCTCAATTTTATTCGAACACGACTTTCAGTGAATAGGCATTTCAGTATGTTTATGAAAGAAGTTGTTCATGCAGCCCTTTAAAAAACAATAACAACTTATCATGTCAGGGTTGTATTTTCTTCAAAATACGTAAGACTTGTGTGATAGTGTAAAGTACCCATTAGAAGTAACCGCGTTTTACAACACGATTATGAAAATCATTCGTTTGGCCCAGGAAACATTGAGGCAATTCCGTAAGAAAAAACACTTTTATTATATTTTTTGATCAGATAATTTTAATAGACAATTTTTCTTTTAATTTGTTTATAATACAATTTTTTTGAAAAAGAAACACGTTCAAAATTTATGTAGAGACAATTCTACTTGTTCAACATGACTTAGAATGACTTAAAAAATATAGAGAATCATTCAACTGCCTGTTGAAGTCATGAAGAAAAGGAAAAAAAGCAAAGGGAAACACGACGAGTCAACGTACCCGTTGTTTTAAACTGTGTAGGGTTTCCGTGCCTAAACATCCCGCCCCCCTTGGTATAACCAAGATAACAACGAGGGTAGGTTGTACAGGCCTAAAATTCTTAACCACAAGCAGGGGTCTAATCACCGCATTCGATACTATCGTATCGAATAAACTATCGAATGTTTTTGCATACGATAGACACTGAAGTATCTAATGAAAACTCGAGAAATTTAATGTCGAGTTACTCGATATCGAATGCTATTATTTCAAATTCAATAAATTTCATTCAATATCGAGATTCATGATACCAAAATAAATAATTTCGATCAATTTTGCTCGATATCGTATGCGGTGATTAGACCCCAGTTGAGTGCTAATATAAGGATGCAAATAATTCATGTAATAATTCAATAATAATAGAATAGAATAAGGGCAAGTTCATGGTTAATACAAATATAATTAAAAAAAAAAAATTAAAATGGATAAACGTTGTTTGTTGATAAAAATAGATGCTTTTAGACTCCGAATTTTCCGATTATGACCCAGCCGAGTACAGTGTCCTGTACTATTGAAGAGCCAATTGATTCAAGTTGTATTCCGCTGCGTATAATTCGCGGGTAGATGTCTGCTCCCAGGATTAAGTTGATGGCAATTCGCTGGAGACCTTGGCTCTTACCGTGAATGTCCCATGTTCTTCTTCAAACCGGGTCCGAAACGTCAATTGACACCATTTGTCCGCATTAAACCGTTCAAACGGCAGGTGGTACCGTTCAACAATAAACTACGCGATGGAACTCGTAGCTGCGCACGGATTTAGAAGTCCTCGGTTTTTAAGACAATGGGAGTGGGCGAGGCAGTTTCGGCAGTACTGGTGACGCTTAACGATGTCCTTTCTGGTAGACACGGTCATTCGCAGAAATTTGCTGCATTTACGGAGCGGATGGCCCTCACGGCATAGGCGGCAGTCCGGGGTTTTAGAACATGGTTTCACCCGTGTCTCCGCTCTTCGATGGGGGAAACTTCGCGGCTGCGATGGTGCATGATTACTGTAATGAGGAAAAAATAATGGGGGAGAATTAATTGTCATGCCTTTGACGGGAGTGGTAGTAGCACAAGTTTTACAATCGGGCGGGTTATCAGTGCGGATTTCAGAAACTCTAACTCGGCTATCGGGACCAGTAAAAATTTTCTCAATGCGACCGAGCCGCCATTAATTCGGGGGTAAATTGTCTCGTCGGACAACTACAAGATCGCCGACAACAAGGTCTCGATGAGGGGATTTCCATTTATTCCGCTTGTGAAGTTCGGTTAGATATTCTTCTTTCCATCTACGGGCCAAGTGACGGTGGAGAATCTTTAGCTTTTGCCAACGGTTGACATAGCTGAGGGAATGGCTGGACAAGTCAGGCTCGGGGGGAGATAATAGTGGGGTTCCGAAGAGGAAATGACCTGGCGTGAGGGCGCATAAGTCCATTGGGTCCTCATTCATGGGGCTTAAGGGTCTTGAGTTTAAACACGCTTCAATTCGTGCCAGCATGGTGCTGAATTCTTCATACGTAAAATTGACTATGGCAAAGCTTCTAAAAATGGGCCTTGAAACTTTTGACCCCTGCCTCCCAGAGGCCACCCATATGGGGAGCGCCAGGGGGATGAAGTGCCAGTCGACGGGAGTAAACCATCCTGAGAGAGAAGACCCTTTTGTATCTTAGACAATAAATGTTGGTGATCGCCATGGAGGACGTAAGCAGCGCCCACGAAAGCGGTGCCATTGTCGGAGTACATATCGTGGGGGTGCCTCGTCGCGAAAAGAACCGAGCAAAGGCGGCAAGAAAGGCTTGTGAGGATATATCTCCGGTAGCTTCGAGATGGATCACTTTTGTTGAAAAGCATACGAAGACAAACACGTATCCTTTCGTGACCTTACAGCAACGACCCGCATAGGATTTTATGTCAAAGGGTCCCGCGAAATCGACACCGGTGTGACAAAAAGGGCGTGATAAACTTGCACGTTCGGGGGGTAAAGCAGCCATGATCTGTTGACCAATTTGGCGTTAATGTCTCACGCATATTACGAATTGGGATAAAATTGTTTTTACCAATATCTTAAGTTTAGGGACGTAGTAACGGAGTCTCGTCAAACGATGTAAAAGCGCATTTTGACAATGTAGGGTGTGTTTGTGTAAATACGTAAGGAACAGTCTGGTGAAACGCGCATGATAGGGCAATAAAATGGGATAACGTTCGTCATAGCGCAAGGTAGGGGAATCCGCCAAACGACCATTTATTCGCATTATTCGGTTAGAATCGAGAAAGGAGTTAAAAGTTTAAAGCGAGCTTTTTCGGGACAGTTGTTTTCTTTCAGATAGCTGTGAGTATTCTTCGCTAAAGTGCAATTTTTGACAGGCGACCGTTAGTTTTGTCGTATGATGACTTGGAAAAAAACTGACACATGATATGTATGTTGCGAGGGGGGAAACTATTTTATTTTTTTTTTTTGTATTTTATGGGACCGTTAAAAACACGATATGTAAGTAGGTATACATTTTTTTGGAATTAACAAAAAATAAGCATGTAATGCCGCGAGGGGGGTAAAATTGGATGTAGTGTTCCACAGGGGGATTGCAGGGATATATGACACTATGAAAGTGTCAGAAGGGTTTTCCGGGTTGTGGATGACCCGGATCCGGCTCGAAACCCCTACATGTTTTGCAAGGCATGAAAACCCTACATGGGTCGCAATAGCGAGTACTTTTACTCGTCGTGTTTTTTTCCTTTTAAGAATCTTTTTTTCCTAACATCAACAGGCTGTTGAGTGGTTTTTTATATTATCTCTTTTTCTAGTAATTAGTAAAAGCGATCAGCGAAGGTCATATATTTGAAGTGCTTTATTTTAAATAAGTAAAAGTGTTTTCTAATTGTAATTAAATTCCAATTAAATAAAGTGTTACTGACTTATTATAATTAAACAAAAGTGGTTTATTTGAATACCGAAGATTTGATTACTAGACAGTTTTCATCGTGTGTTCATAGCAAATTCTCTTTGCAAAGTCGCAAGGAAACAGAGGTATTTTTTTAAGATTCCATTTCAGCAAACTCACGAGCTCGACACCCACGACCAGGGCAGTGGAATACAGGCAACAATTTACATCAGCACCTGTAAGTACTAGAGGTCTGCAAGAATAAATAAAAAGCAATTTCAACACACTCTTTTGTTTTTTCATTACAATGTGTCGATCACCCAATGATAACGAAACAAATGAAAAAATAACCAGAGACAAAACAACAAAAACTCATTCTATTCAGTCAACTCAAGTCAAATGAGTAAATTATTCAAATATAATTTGAATGTAAAATATGTGTACCTACACATTATGTATGTATGTCTAAGCTTAACTCTCCCTGTAGGAAATGTCACTAGTGAATCTGTACTGATTCACTATTGACACAGTCACCAGTACTAGTGACTTATTATACCCCAGACAATGTTATTTACTATAGACATTTAACATGTGCGTGTCATTGGAAATCTACTACTGACGTTGGTACTACTGACTAGGTACTGACTAGGTAGTTCCTTTGGGAACATATGTAGACATTGGAACCAGAGAATCACTAGTACATTTTAGTAAATGTAGTCTACACTTTTGGTACGAATACAAAATCATAACAATATTTTTTTATTGTTTCTTCAACTTTTATAGGAATTGTACTTCTCAGTTGTTATTGATAAAAATGTTTGCGTATTAAAGCCAAATATAGTGGCAAATGTAGTGAAGTGTAGACACTTTGTAGACAATGTTACCAAAATAGTCGACAAAACTGGTGACTTGGAGACACTTGCACCCAGGTTTCCTTCAGGGCTTATAAATAAAAGAAGCCACAAGCTTACACACATATTATGGCAAGGTATTCAAATAAATGTATGCACATTCAATAATTCAAAAATTATTTGAATATTTTTTGTAAACTTGCTCTCTCTAACGGGTCTTTCCAATGTTTTGTTATTTTTCAATTACTCGCATATTCATTTACAGTAAACAAGTTTTTTATTCAATTCATTCATTCTTATTTTTGTATATGGTTTACTCCCTTCTTATATTTTTGAATGTTTTATAATTGAATAAATGTTGTGCACTTTGAGTAAAGGCAAACAAGTGAGTTATTCAAAGCAGACCTCTAGTAAGTACCCCCAATTTTTATATACCTACATATATTCAACCCCCGTGTACCCAAACAACTGATGCAGCGCAGTGATGCATTTACGACAGCACCCAAACTTTAAAGAAACAGATCAACATACAAAATAACGACAGAAAAATACACACTATAATAATAACTCCTTTTTACAATAATAAAATTCCATCGTAATTCCAATAATAAAAATAACATACTAGTAAATAAATAAACTCTCTACTGACTCTAAAAAATACAATCATGTCCACGCGTAGAACTAAGAGAACAGCAGATGTAGGCGATCACACCTCATCGTCAATTATGTCTTCGCGTAAGGAAAAGAGAACAGCAGATGAAGCTGAGCTTAGCTCTTTGTCTTACAATACACCATCAGTGGCTGATTTGGTATTTTCTCATCCAAATGACCTCTCGCACACGTAGTCGTTTGTGGAATTGGTTAGACGCTAAATTAACTAAACAAGATGAGTATATTAAAGAGCAATCGCAATTAATAAAAGATATGATCGCTGAAAGTAAGAGAGTTTACTAACAATAATTAGTATTTTGGTAATTTTGTTGAACTATTTATGGTTTTTAATCCAAATTTTCAATATTTTTAATCAGTTGAACTATTTATGGTTTTTAATCCAAATTTTCAATATTTTTAATCAGATTTAATTTTCATTAAATTATTTTGATGAAGAAAGGAATTTTACAACATGAAAATTAATTAAAATTGTTATTGATAATCATTCATTCTTGACTGACCTGAGATTCGAACCCAGGCGGCTGGTTACCCTGACATGTTTCGATCGCTACCACTCGATCTGCTCAGAAAGATTTGCCGTCTTACACTCGCAGCCATCGACGACTGAATAGTCAAACATCAATCCTTAAACCAAATTGTATTTTAACCTTTTGGTAGATCAAAAATTTGCTTTTTTGAATGATTATCCATTTCTAATTGATTTTACATGTTTTTCCTTTACCTCTGTTTTTTCTCGTACTTTTTGTCAATAATTCTTATTGAAGTCCAAAGTACATTTTTTTTTTGTTTTTCATGTTTTTGTCTTTCTTTTTCTTATAGAACAAAAATTTAATGATTTTAAAAACGAGATAATAAACGATGTAAGGAAAGAAGTAAAAGAGTTAAATGATAGGGTTACCCAATTAGAGACTGCCAATGTGGAAATTGATTTATTAAAATCTGACATACAAAGTTTAAAATTAAAGTGTTTTAGTCAAGAAAATTCTGCAGTGGCGCCAGATGTCCGAATCACTGGGATACCTTTTTATAATAATGAGAACTTAAAAGAAATCTTTGAAAATATTTGTGACTCGTTTAATATAACTGTACCATTGTTCAAGTCTATTTTTCGTGCAAAACATTACAAAAACTACAGAAATGTTGATGATCCACCTATAGTGGTTAAATTCAACACTCCATATGAAAAAACTTTTTCTTGAGAACTACCTCAGCGTTTAGACGGAAATATAAATCCCCGTTACGTTTGTCTATTGCTGGTTTTGACAGTGACTCCTGTTTTTATGTAAATGAAAATCTTACGCCACATGCTATAAACACATTCGAGACAGCAAGCTACCGACTTCAATATGTCAAATATAAAATACATGTGTGTATATGGAAATGGTTATTTTCACGACGACACGGCTACATGGCTGCAGGTTGTTGTCTGTGCTTATTTTGTCGTTGTAGTCAAATTAAACTAATTTCTATTTTTGTCCGCTACAAAACAGAAAAAGTGTTGCTAATATAAACAAATATTTAAAGAATAAGTGCTTAAATATTTTTTTTTGTTAACAGAAAAGAATACGTTTGAAATTGAAAAAATTATATAACTTTTTAGTATCCTTGAAAGAAATTCTATAGTAAGATGTTTTTCGCACTTACGCTCTCCTAGTTTATGAGTTATAGGTCATAAAAGTTGCAAAATACTTTATCTATATTTATTTAGCTATAAAATGAATCTTTACAATATGGGAAACATTGGAAAATGCTTCAAAGTGTTTTTAACATGGCGTTTAAAGCATACCGATTAACCAATTAAGAGCCAATTTCGGATCTATATTCGTTCTCCATGGCTGACTTTTATTTACAAAATTGGCTTTACCTTAAAATTACGTCGATATAACAATAATTAGTTGACCCTTAGATATTTGCTTAATAAAGTTTTTCTGTATTGCGGGGTTTCGGCCTTACGGAACATTTATTAATTATGTTCATATGTACTACAATAATTAAATATGTAACAAGTACATAAATTATTACCACATATATATTTTTACTCAAACTAATAAATAAATTGAGTAATTTTTCAAGATATAATTTTTAAAACTCTAATAAATTTAAAATTTTATATGATGGCGTTACTAAAAATAGGGTATATTAAAGCTTGAAGTGTTCTTCCCTAATATTATTATGTTTGATTAAATATATTGACAAAATTTCAAGTTATGTTGAAAAATTTATCAAGAAATATTAATATTTGAAATTGGCTCTTAACGGGCTAATAAATCGAAATTTTTAATCCATCATGTCAAAAATATTTCGAAGTAGTTTCTAATAATACCAAATCTTCTTCGATCCAGTTTTTACCTATAAAGTTATTGATAGGGGGAACGTTCGTAAATGCAGTTGTTGGTTATCACTTGCGCAAAAGTAAAGTTTAATGTTCGTGAAAGCATCACTTTTAAGAAACTTGGAATCACTCTCATATGTCAAAAGTATTGCTTAAGTTAATTTTCTGATCCTATAACTTTTGACATAAAAGAAATCGTTTTATTTTTCTTTTGTGATGTTTTTCTTGTAATTTTAAGAACACTGCCACTTTTTCTTTCAATATTTTCAATAGAATTTGCCATCGTTATTGTTGATAACATTTTTATTATTAATTTATGTTTGCCTATTAAACGTTTAAAATTTAGCGCATGTTCAAAAATTCAAACTTTGCACAGATGTTGTGCAGTAAAAAAGTATCAGCATCACAACTTCAACTGGTAAACACGCATCAGCAACAACATTTTGCATCAATGCAGCAGTGATGCTGTTATATATTAACGTACGTACCCAACGTGTTCTGAAACTTTTACGACGTGCAATGACTGAAAACAAATTTGATTTTAAAAGAAGTATATATTTCTTTATTTAATCTGCTGTTGTTTTTTAGTTCAAAAAAAATTTAAATATTTTAAATGATTTTTAATAAATTTAATTTATTTTACGCTATAAAATGTATTATAAATAAGTATTTATTTGTATATTTATTGGCTTAAATTAAGTTTGTGTACTAGTCTTGAATTATGCATGTTTTTCCATTTCATAAAAGAAAAAAAAAATGATAGTGGCACCACTGAAATATAAATACATAGTAAAAAAACAGCTGTTTTTAATTTTTAAATTGTAGCTGTCGTCTTCAAAATAATTCAGTAGCTGACTACACGGCTATAATTGCACCCAGCAGCATTTGTAGTCGTGTGTTCGTGTAGCCTGCTGTCTCGAATGTGTTTAATGCAACACAATTACGGCATATTTTAAACAGCACTCAAACTTAAGAAGGATGAACTGTTAAGGTCCGTTTTTACTCAACGTGGACTTGTATACGTTAAGCAACATGAAAATTGTGATCCGTTGAAAATAACATTTCCAGAGGAACTAAAACCATTTTTTCGCTCCACGGACTAAGTTTGGTTTTCCCCACTTTGTTATTATAATTTTAAGCCAGTTTATCTCTTTTTTAAATTTATTTTCTTCTTTAAATAAGTTCAAAATTGTTTCTACACCTTATAGTATTAATTTTATTACAGTATGTATTTTTGTCAAAAATGTTTTTATTTAAATAGTTTTCCTTAATGTTTTGTTTGAAACTTTTAGCATTGCGGGTTTTAAAATATTTTTTTATGAGTTTTAATATAAATAATGGTGGAAGATCCAAAGATATAACGATGAGTAGGGTCAAGATTTTGGCCAAATATAAGAAAGGCTTTAAAATCGTGCATATTAATGCTCAAAGCTTAAATAATAAAATTGACGAATTAAGATTTGTTTTTGAGAATTCAAACATCGATATCATTTGTGTTTCTGAAACGTGGTTTGCAACAACGACTCCTGATAGCCTTATCTGTCTTGATGGCTATAAAGTTCTTAGGGCTGACAGGGAAAATCGTGCCGGCGGTGTTGCCATTTTTGTGAGAAAAGGTATTTCTTGTAGGATTTGCCATATATCGTCTCTGGAAAATTGTTTATCTCCACAGGATGCCCAAAGAGTTGAATTTATTTTTGTTGAGGCCTCATCATCTAGTGCGAAGATGTTAGTTGGATGTGTTTACAGGCCAAATAAGAGAGTACCCTTGGCAGTCTTATATTCCACTCTCGAAACTCTCACAACGGAGTATAATGGCATAGTGATAACTGGAGATTTCAATTCAAATATTTTAGTAGATGCCACACTTCATGATAATATGTTATCCCTTGGTCTTTTTTCAGTTAATACGAAAATCCAATACATCATACCGCCACAACAAGTACTTTGATTGACTTTTTTTTGTGTCCAACATTTCTAATATAATGTGTTATGATCAGATATCGGCTCCTTGTTTTTCTAAACATGATTTGATATTCTTGACCTACAACTTTCGGGTGCTACCAGTTAATCGGTGTTTTAGTTTCCGTGACTTTAATAGTATTGACTAAAATCTTTTGTACAACAATTTTTCACACATCACCTGTACTAAAATTCTGTAACTTTTTAACGACAAAAAATTGTCGTTAAGTAGTCAAATTCGTTAGCTAACGATAATTGTCGTTAAGAGCTATTCTGTAATAAAATTTTAACAATTTTTATCGGCAAATAATGTCGGTAGCTAACGACACAAAAAAAGTTCTTGTTAAATCATAACGATAATAAATGTACGGTTAAAAGATTAAAAATATAGAGCAAGGAAGTCAATTTTAAACACAAAAAAAGTAAGAAAGTATTGTCGATCAAGGCCGACCCTACATTACAGTATTTGCGGGATTTTATTTCCTCGAAAAAGAGTATGTTGTAGGGTTAAGATTAACATAAGAGGTTTTTGTGCCAAATATCAACTAAATATCTACTACTATTACTATGAATACTACTATGAGATAACATAGTAATAGCCTCTGAGGTAACTTATTATAAGTGTATTCGTGTGAGAGCTCAAATCTCAAATATGGCCCGATTCTAATTAAATTTGTTCTGCTGATTTTCAATTCAATTCAATTTTACAACATAATATTACAAACAAGATGGGTAATGGGCACAAACCCTTCCGGAATGATGTTTGCATGTGGGCTATGAAAAATAAATAACCGCTTCTCCGCTTTTGAAAAGGCCAAGTTTGATCAAATTATTTCCAAAATCGCGACCTGTAATTTGCGAACAAGGTTATATTATACAGACAGCCAGCCAGCCTGATAGAAGGACGAACCTCGTTAGATGGATTCTAAAATTGATTCTGTGTCAATCGGTATACTAAAAGGTAGGTCAAGAACCTATATTTTAATGTGTTACACACATTTGCACAAACACATAATACTCTCTTCATACACAGTTGTGTGGGTATAAAAAGTAAGAGCAGAATGTTGTGCTAGAGTGGGTTAGGCACCTCGAAATTTTTCCCTATGCATAAAAAGATTATAAACTAACATATTTGTTTAGAAATATAAGCAATATTTAAACATTTTCATTCAGGAATAGCTTATCCCATCAACAATAAATTTCAAGTGTTTTTATCAATAATAAAAACTGGGAATTAAGCACGAATAACAAAATCTTTTGAAAATTTAAATTTTGTATTCCCAAAAATTGAAATTACTTTTTGATAATAAACAGGCAGGTGCACGGCCTAAAAAACACTTAATTGACAACATCTTTTGTAAGTTGTTGTTGTTTTTATTTTGTTTTTCTTAACCTACTTACAACTACAATTAATGTTGAGAGAATTTCAACTAATTGTAGTGGGGAATGTAAGACGAGATGAACGCACTGTTTATTGTTGATGTTGTTTTGTTTAAGCTTTGATATTATTACAAGTAGAACTGTTGCTATAAGTCTTATACGTTTAACATTTTTACTTGGTTTAATATCTTTAGTTTTTCTAAAATCTTGATGGATGAAGTTTCCTGATGATCTGGCCTAAGCAACCAGTGAAATGCGCATAGGAATAGCTTATCCCATCAACAATAAATTTCAAGTGTTTTTATCAATAATAAAAACTGGGAATTTAGCACGAATAATAAAATCTTTTGAAATTTAAATTTTGTATTCCCAAAAATTGAAATTACTTTTTGATAATTTTCATTCATGTTTTCTTAAAATAAATTTTTTATTTATTTATTTTATTTGTCGTCAATATTTCTAATCCAAAAAAAATCGTTTATTTAAAATAGAGAATAACAAATTCGTTAAAGTAACCGAGATTTCTCGTTGAGTGCCTCGGTAGGCTAGCTAGTAGCGAGCTAGTCTATCAGCGCCGGGGTTGCGGGTTCGATTCCCGCCAGAGACTCTGGTTTCTATTCTGCAGACAAGCATAGAGCTTCGCGGGAGTAGCTTAGGAAATTAAAAAATTAAAAAAAAAAAAAAGATAAACCCTTTTCTAAAAAAAAAAAAAATATTCTTATTTTTTTGTTTGTTTTAATACTATGAACCATTTTATTAATAATTATATGTAATTAAATATTCTTGTAACATTTTACGTTACTGTACTGTAATTATAAGACACTGTCTTGCTGTACAGGAAATGAAAAATTAATAGATAAATAAATAGATTCCCGTCGCTTTTGAGGAGTGATTAAGGAACATTGTTGCATTGGTGGGGAGGATTCTTCCCCTGAACTTGATCCGAACATTATGAATAACTATTTTGCTGGTTCTAGTGGATTTTCACCTAATTATGCAGTTCTTGATAGGTTAGTGAACTTTGATAGCTCTTTTTCCTTCTCCTGCGTTAATACTGTGGAGCTTTTTGACGCCGTGAATAAGGTAAAGTCTAAGTCGGTTTGTGTGGATTGGATACCAATTAAATTACTCAAACTAGTTTTTCCCTTCTTGTCTGATATTATCCTACATCTAACAAACTCAATCTTGACTACATCTACTTTTCCATCAGCATGGAAAATAGCACGTATTGTTCCTATTCCGAAGACAAGAGCTGTTAACTGCTCAAATTATCTTATACCTATCTCTATACTCCCTGCATTATCTAAGGTTGTTGAGCATATGTTGAAAGACCAAATGTTAAACTATGTTTCCAATAAAATTTCTGAATCACTGGACCCGGATTCCGCAACGATGAACCTCAGTGTTCACATTTTATTTGTGCGTCCGCAATGGTGAGAATGAATTATTTTAACAGTTTTAGTGAACACCATAGCCAAATGTTTTCATTGAAAAAAAATACGGTGAGCTTTGATTTTAAATATTAAATTTTAAAATTATTAGTTTATTTTGAAATGGAGAGATCAAAAAAAAAACTACCGATGAGCAAAAAGAGGCTCTTTTAGATTATATGGAAATGCATTTAGAGTTTGCTTGTGACAGGTGAGAAATTAAAAATAATTTTTCAAAGAAAATGAAAAAGTTTAACTTATTTTTTTCAAGATTCGAATCAGCAGATTTGGCATCGCTGCGGCATGAACGGTGGAAGGAACTTGCACAAAAACATACATACATATAATATTTGTTTGAAAAGTTTTGCTATAGGTTTATGTTGAAGGCTTCACGTGAAGAAAAGACAGGCGCTTTTAAATGCGTCAGTTAATTAAAGTGAAATCAATGGGATGTAAGAATTGAAGCCGTTATCAGCTTTTGAATCCCGTATATGTGCTCTTTTGATTCCCGCTGCCGTCAGTGGTAATGTAAGGGAAGTTTTTGGTACTACTACAACATGAGTAAGTATATTTTTTGCGAACAAAATTCAAGAAAACACTATGTAACTGTTATACTTTTAAATAGGACACCGAACCAGAGTACTTAATGAAAGAATATCTAGACGAAGAACTAGAAGTGGTGCAACATACTCAGTCAGAAACAACACATCTGAAAGCTCAACGGCACCACGGGTTGCAATGATAAGAAAGAGGAAGCGAACTCCTTCGGAAAGGAGCAATATAAGTTGTTTAATGATGAACCAATTTAATCAAAACACCCGGTATTCCCTAACGGTCCTTAAATGGTTTAGTTATCGCGCAATATGCTTTCGTTTCATTTTTCTTTAAAATTTAGCTTGTAAGATATTGTCAAAAATATTTTAAGGCACTCTAGTTTCATCTCTTGTGTGAATAACGTTAAGCCAAAAGAAAAATTTAAATTAGTGGACAAAAACAAACAAACAAAACTTGAATTAAAATCAGTGAACAAAAACCTTGAATAACATTTAAACAAAAAATTGTCAATTGAAATTAAATAAAACATAAAATACAAAACCAACAAACACAAAATTGTTTTATTTAAAAAAGACACAACAACAAAAAAAGAACCAAACAAACAAAATCAACCCCCAAACATAAGTAATGATTTTAAAGTCATATTTTTGGAAGAAAATTAGAACTAAATACCAAAAGATATGAACTAGAGACTGAAAAATTTCAATGGCAGAAAACCAAGGAAAAAAAGAATTAGAGTTAAGGGAAAGAGAACTTGAAATACGAAAAATGCAATTGAATTTATGTCATAAATATAAACTTTATTTTTCAATTTCAATAAAATATGATAATTAAACTTATTTATAAAAAATTTAAACGTGTTATGTCTTGACGAATGCGCTGACCTTCACGTAAACTTCCACTATTGTTTTCAAGATCTACAGATTGTTGAGAATCTTCGCCATCAGTATACACAGTTTCTGTTTCCAAAATATCTGTCTCATTATAAACATTTGATCTTCGAAGAATGTTATGTAAAACAACGAAAGCGTTTATAATTCGTTCGGCTTCTATTTGTTCATAATTTAATATACTTCCAGAAGAAATACATCGGAATCTGTTTTTTAAAGTTCCAATACATATTTAAACCATACACCGCGTACTTTTATATTTTAGTTCAGACTGATTCGATGGGTTACTGTACGGTGTCATTAACCAAGGCTTAAGCGGAAATCTACTGTCTCCCAAAAGCCAACAATTCCTTTTGCCTTTGGTGAAAAATGTCTTCAGGAATTCTTGTAATGCAGAACGACGCCATATGTATGCATCGTGTGAAGTGCCCGGGAATTTTGCGTTCGCATATCTTATTGAATAATCAGAATTGTAAACAATTAACACATTGATCGAATGCCCTCCTTTTCTATAATAATAAGCTTGTTCTATATTGGAAGGTGGAGAAATAATTTTTATATGAGTTCCGTCAATCAAACCTATTATCC
Source organism: Pollenia labialis (assembly GCA_949318255.1). Classification (NCBI taxonomy): domain Eukaryota; kingdom Metazoa; phylum Arthropoda; class Insecta; order Diptera; family Polleniidae; genus Pollenia; species Pollenia labialis. The sequence continues at coordinate 61,559,124 of OX439141.1, forward strand.
CGGGAAATGAAAATTTCCTGAAAAAATTTTCTTCTTTGTTACACGTTCGTCAGGGAAGTTAACATATTCTAAGCATATATCATTAAGAATGTTTGCCACTTCATAAATGCATCGCTTAACAGATGTATGTATGAGACATGCACGATAAGAAATCTTGTCCTATAGTTCGTTGAAAATTACCAATGGCAAAAAATCTAAGGTGTACCTATACACCTTGTTGCTGTTTGTCTCTCATTAATAAAAAATCTTGATTTTAATTTCTCTAAAAGATCCAAGCATAAATTTCGAGGAAAACGATACAACTCCAAAAACTGTTCCTCTGTTGTGTTTTCGAAAACGTAAAACTCCTCTACACTAAAACCACAATGCTTTCCTTTTATAGCGCTGAACCCTGCGGCGAATAATATTAATATACTGTAATAAAAAAATAAAGAAATAAGTCCCTACTTTGGTGGGTGAAAGATTTTGTTTAGCCGGCGTTTGAAACGCCACTGGCACTACTATATTATGCCGGCACTAACAAGCGCCAAGGCAAAGCACTACTTGGAGCGCTGGTGTTTTTAAATAAAAAAAAAAGAAAACAAAGAGCCAATTTACTCGGCTAAGTTTCGTATTCGAATCTTGCTTTATTACAAAATTTGTCTCCTTATAAACTAAAATAACGGTACTTAAATCTAATCCTTATTCTATATATTTACATGCAATTATATGCTTACACATACATACATAAAATATTGTTTATTTACTAATAAAAATATAAACAACACAGCTGATTCTAAAAACATATGATACAGCTGATTTAACGATAAATTATTATTAGAGATGTGTAATAAATGATTGGAGATGTAATTAATACATTACACCCTCACCCTTTATTGAAAAAAAAAGAAAAAAAAAAAATTTTAGATATAATTTTTTTTTTTTTTTTTTTTTTTTTTTTTTTTTTATAATACAATTCATTTAATTATATTTTTTCAACATATTATTATGATATTTTCTCATTTTACCTCCTATATCTAAAATAGAATTAACTCCTTGTTTTTCTATTATCCTGTATGGCCCATGATATGGTGCCTGGTTTTTCTTCCTATTCACTGTTCTTAGTAGCACTAACTCTCCTACTTCTAAATTAAGTGTTTCTGTGTTTCGAAATTTATTTACTCTACTGACTTTAGCTATTTCTAAATATTCTTTCGTTTTCTCTAAAGAAAATTGTAATCTTTGCTTTAATTCTCTCGCATAGTTTTCTATATTGTAAATTTTTTCATTACTTCTAATTTCATCGTTTGGCAGGTAAGGTAACTTCCCAAAGACCAATTCATATGGCGTGTAATTTGTATCTATATGTGGCGTTGTATTGTACGCAAATGTAAAATACTGAACCCAAGTATCCCATTCACTAGCTTTACAGAAGTTCAACAAAAATTCATTAAGTACTCTATGATTTCGTTCTATTGAGCCCAAAGTATCATGATGGTAAGGTGCGCTAAAAATTTGTTTTATATCTAAGAATTTGCATATTTCTGACATTAATTCATTTGTGAATTCAGTACCCTTATCTGATTTTAAGATTTTAAAATTACCGTATTTCAAAATAAATTGTTCTACCAGTGTTTTTGCCACTGTTCTCGCCTCTTTAGTCTCCATGGGAAATGCTACCACGTATTTTGTAAGTTCGCATTGAATTGTAAGTATATATCGATTGTAGTTTGACAAACGCAAAGGTCCAACCGTATCGATTGACACCACCTCAAAGCTAGTTCCTGGCGTGTCTGTTAACATCATTTTTTCTTTTGTATGTCTAGTTTGTTTATTAATTTTGCATTGTTTGCAATTCAAAATATATTGTTTTATCATTTTGCTCATATTCTTCCATATGTAGCGCTGCTTCAGCTTTAAAACCGTCTTTCTGATGCCTAAATGACCTCCATGAGTTGAATTGTGGTATTCATTGATAAGTTTCATCTGTGTTTCTTTACAAAGTATTCGTTTTGGTTCTTCATATATTAATATTTTTAAATTTGTTTTCGTTTTCAATTGTAATTTGTTGTATAAATTTTTAAATTTGTCCATGGCCATGGTTTTAAATATTTCATCGTTTTTACTCAACGCTAGCTCGGTTACTCTTAAATCACGCATTTTTGATAACAGTTTTTTCAACGTCAACGTTGTGCTCGATGAATTATCGCTGCATCTTGCTATGATTTCATTATCCGATACTTCTATTAAATTATCTTTAAAATCTCTATATATTTGAAACTTGAGTTTTCTTGTTTTACGTAAATCTGATATTGATGTGCAGTCCCAGACAAAAAGTTGATCAGGCCTTTGCTCGGACGTACATTTTGCACTGTTTGTAATGTCAGGGTTATTTTCATTCTCCAATTGTTTTTTCTTGTTTCTGGTTATTGCTAACACTTTCTTAGCTGATTCATCCGCTTCTGGGATCATTGCTCTCAATGTGTCGCTATTCAAAACTATTCTCGACAATGCATCCGCATTCGTATTCATTTTTCCTTTCTTGTATTGTATTTCGAAATTGTAATCAGATAAATCCATTCTAATTCGTGTCATTTTTGACGACGGGTTTTTGTGTGAAAATAGAGAAATTAGCGGTCTGTGGTCAGTAACTACGATAAAATCTCTACCATATAGGTAAGGTCTAAAAAAATTAACTCCCCAATGAATAGCTAACAACTCTTTTTCTATTGTAGGTTTGTTTAGGTCATGTTTTGATAATGATTTGCTCGCGTATGAAATTGGTAAATCTGTTCCAACCTCACCTTGCGATAAAACTGCACCAAGAGCATAATTTGACGCATCTGTGGTTAAAATGAATGGTTTGGTAAAATCCGGGTATTGAAGTATTGGTGGTTTCATTAGCTTTTCTTTTAGCGTTTCGAACGAGTCTTGACATTCCTTGTTCCATAGAAAAGGTTTATTTTTCTTTAACAATGCATTCAAATTTTTAGCTATGTCTGCAAATTTTGGTATAAATCGGCGATAGTAATTGCAGAAAGCCACAAATCTTCTCACTTCATCTGCACTAGTCGGAACTGGATAATTTTTAATTACGTCATCCTTAGCTGGATCTGTTGTAATTCCTTTATTTGTTATTAGATGCCCAGGATACACTACCTCAGGTTTCAAAAAACTGCACTTACTTGCATTCAATTTGAGGTTATATTTCATTAACCTTTGAAAAACCTTTATTAAATTGTCGTTGTGGTGCTTTAAACTGCATCCAAATACGATAATGTCATCGACATATAAAAAAGCCTCAGCATCTAAGCCACTAAGCGCAATTGTTAACATTCTCTGAAAACTGTTTGAAGATATTTTCAAACCGTAAGGTATTCGCTTAAATTGGTAATGACCATTTCCTGTGGAAAATGCTGTCAAAGGGCGTGAATTTTTATGTAACTTTATTTGATGGAATGAACTGGTCATGTCCAGCGTCGAAAAATATTTGGCTCTACCAAGTTTGTCGAGTACATCTTCTATTCTTGTCAGCGGAAATTTGTCGTTGACTATTTTCTCGTTTAATTTTCGGAAATCTACCACTAGACGCCATTTTTTTGTATCATCTGTTGACTTTTTTGGTACCACGAGTAGTGGTGAATTGTATGGGCTAACCGAATTCTCAATTATGTTGTCGCCTAATAACTGGTCAACCTGATTATTTATTTCCTCTACTTGTGTCTGTGGAAGCCTGTAGTTTTTTATATATACCGGTGTTGAATCTGTTGTTTGTATTTGTTGTGTATAAAAATTATTAACACTAAGCTCATCCCCTGGAAGATGGAAAACATCTTGAAATTCTTTAAAAATTTCTCTTAGAGATTTTTCTGCATGTGGGTCACTTCCCCCAATATCTAAAATTTTCAAAAGTTTACTTAATCTGTCACCGTCAGGCTGACTTGATTTTCCTGTCGAATATACATTATAATTTTTTAGTGGTTTTATTTTGCAACTAGCACCTTTAAAAATCACGTTGTTGTCAGTAGTATTCAGTACTTTAACATGTGCTATGCCTTTCGCGGGTATTAAGGAATTTCCCAAAAATACACCTTCGGCTAACTCCTCACTCAGCACAATGCTCTCTTCATTTACCTCTACATCGAGAGGAATGATCGCCTCTGTTCTTGCTGGTACCACCATGTTTATTGGTTGAATTTTTTTTGAATTCATTGGTATGACAACCTCCTTCTCATTTATATTAAAAGTGATTGTGTATGTTTCAAAATCTATCTTACACAAGTGTTTTTCCAAAATGTTCCGTCCGATTATTCCATCGGTTTGCATTGGAAAATCATTCTCCACACTGTGAAAACTGTGTTGAAAAGCTTCTCCTATTATTTTTAGATTTAAACTTTTTGTGCCTATACAATCTACGGCTTCTTTTGTTATACCGGTTAATCTGACAATTTCTGTTGTATTTATATCACAGAAATTTTTATTTTTACATATTGAAATATCCGCCCCTGTATCAACTAAAAATTCTAGACTCCTATTAATATTACAACATTCTAAAGTTATGTATACATTTATGTTGCTCGATATTTTATAAATCGTTAACTTTGGCCTCATTGGGCAACTCTTTCCGTTACCCGGCCCACTTAGTTTCCCTCATCAGCATTGTAGTGTAACGACCTGTGTGCGTTATTTTTGCTATTTTGTGCTTTCTTGCTGTTATCGCTATTTTCATTGAAATCGTTGTTTCTAGTGGGGTTTTTATTTTGATTATAATTACTATTTTTGAAGCTATAGTTGCCATTATTTTTATTGTTGTAATTGTTGTTTCCAAAATCGCCATTATTTCTCCTAAAATTGTTGTTCGCACCACCGGTGTTTCTGTAATTGTTGTTTGAACCATCGCTGTTCCTGTAACTGTTGTTATAACCATTGTTTTTCCTATAATTGTTGTTTGAACTATTGTTGTTTCTACAATTGTTGTTAAAACCATTATTGTTTCTATGATTGTTGTTAAAACCATTGTTTTTTCTAAAATTGTTACTTGAACGGCTATCTATACGAAATAGGTTCACATTATCTACTCCTAAATGTCTCTCTGCCGTCATGCATCTCTCAACTGCCTCATTTAACGTTTTTGGCATATTGGCCTATAAAAGTGGTTGATATTCAACATTCACTCCTTTCATAAATACATTCAGCGCAACACTATCACTCACTTTGTAGATAGCATCTTTAGCTTCTTGTGTAGGGCTTGTTAAATTTTTAATTTCAAAATTACTCATATGGTCTGAAAGTTCGGCAATTTTCTTCCTAAAATCAGATATGCTACTCTTACCTTGCTTTGTTGTACCTAATTCTGTCAGAACTTGTTGAAGCGTTTTTGGATTAGGAAAAGCGCTTTCCAATGCTTTTTTTAAATCATCAAAAGTTACTGGTCGGTTTGAACGACCTAAAATACTTCGCACATGTACCGACAATTTAAAATTGTAGATGTACTTAACGAATATTTCTCTATCTTCTTGTTTTATCAAATCATGTAACAATTCCGATTGAGTTATAAAATCCTCTAAGTATTCGTAAGAACCTTTAAAAACTTGTAGGTTTTTACTAACCATACTAATATCAAAATCAGCCATTTTTGGTAAATTACCTTCTTGCCTATCCTGTTCAATATCTTTCTTCTTTATATTTAAGTTTTCAATTATTTCAATCAATTCCTTGTGCAAAATTTCAAATTCTGTTTTCAGTGTTTCACTATTTTTATCTTCACTATCTTTAGTGGACTCTTCAACGCTCTGTTTTAAAAACGCTAATCTTTCTAATTTACCTTCCCTATATTTTTCCTCATAAATTCTATTTTTGCTCTTTTTTATATTCAACTTGAGCTTTACTAACTCCTCAATACATTCATTTATAAAACTCATTTATCAAAATGATAATAGAAAAACAAATAGTTAAAATAAAAAAAAATTTTGTTAATTTAATACTTTAATTTCTCCATGTGTATTAATTTACAAAAAAAATTTGTTATTTCATTCAAATATTTGTTTTAAACAAAATTAAATTAGTTTTTTTTTTAAAAAAATATATTATTCTACTTCAATAATTTTTCTAAGTGTAGTGGTGGGTGTTCAGTGATTAGCTGATCTATAAAATACTCTGCGATGATTGACGTTTGATCGTCAGCTGATCGGTAGATGACTTTTTGTATTTTCTTTTAATGTGCTTTTTCTTTTACTTATTAACAAGTGAAAATTTAATAAATTTTTAAAGTTTTTAATTTAAAGTTTTTTAAATTCAATTTAATATTAACTTTAAACTTTAAAATCAAGTGTTGTGTTTTTCTTTTCATATAATATAATACATGATTTGTATTTTTAGAAAAAATAAATAAAAATAAAAATTATTTTTAATGCCGCATAATGGCGTGTTGTTGTTTGTGTTTTATTTCTTTTTATACATTATTATTATTTAAAAAAAAACCAAAAAAAATTATTTGTTTTTGTGAGCTTTTAACTCCTGCGTTATAGCATCGATTTGCTCCCAAATTTCTGATGCCCGTTCCCAAGATGGTGGAGTTTCGGACGACACAATATTTTTTAAAGCAGCCAATTTTCTTCGCAGCTTCACAATTCTGCCTGCTCTCCTTCTTTTTGGCTTTTGAGTTGGCGGTATTGCAGTTAACCTTTCCTCTGTTCTGCGCTGCTGCCGCTTCAAATATTCCACGATGGTAATCGGTTGTGGTTGTTGTTTTATTGGAGTCGTTGCTGTACTGGTAGGTGTTGTCGTATAATTATTTCCTGTGACCGGCACGGAAGTTTTTTCCAAATTTGGCAGGATCGCCATGTAATGACTGGATGTCATTTAAATAAAAAAATAAGTCCCTACTTTGGTGGGTGAAAGATTTTGTTTAGCCGGCGTTTGAAACGCCACTGGCACTACTATATTATGCCGGCACTAACAAGCGCCAAGGCAAAGCACTACTTGGAGCGCTGGTGTTTTTAAATAAAAAAAAAAAGAAAACAAAGAGCCAATTTACTCGGCTAAGTTTCGTATTCGAATCTTGCTTTATTACAAAATTTGTCTCCTTATAAACTAAAATAACGGTACTTAAATCTAATCCTTATTCTATATATTTACATGCAATTATATGCTTACACATACATACATAAAATATTGTTTATTTACTAATAAAAATATAAACAACACAGCTGATTCTAAAAACATATGATACAGCTGATTTAACGATAAATTATTATTAGAGATGTGTAATAAATGATTGGAGATGTAATTAATACATTACAATACATGTAATCCATATTTCAAACACTTATTTCTTTCTTTTATATGAATAAACATTTATTAAAAGTCTTAACAAAACAATTATTTATATTTAAACTTCAATCACATAACAAGGTTGACATCAGATTTGACAATTCAGCATATCATTCAGCCTGAACTAACACATTCAGCACAAATAAATTCAATGCCCCTTGCGGCATCACTCTTTTATGAGAAGTGAACACTGTGTATGCCGGTGAATTTTTTTTTGTAATGTTCACTGGTAAAAAATTCATCGTTGCGGAGTCCGGGCCCAGGTACTGACTCGATAAGAGGTAATATTAGTGAGGATATAGTTGATATCCATGAATCTCTCAAAGGCGTTTAATTATATTTATTTTTCTAGATTGATTTCTTAACTCTCAGATGAGTTTCAATTTTCAAGTGGTAGATCCCAGTTTGTTGTCATGAATGGTGTTGCATCTGATGTACTTCCTCTCTCTTGTGGTGTGCCGCAAGGCTCTGTTCTAGGTCCCCTGAGCTGTAATTCTTATTTTTTTGCAGATTATGTTTTTCTCCTATTTAGTGGTGTTAGAGGGTCTGTTGACATCTTTGAACGTAACATTAACTCAAGCCTAGCGCGTGTCTCGCAGTAGACTATAGTAAACTTTTTAATGTTCAATACGTCAAAAACTAAGACTTTAATATACGGCCCTACACCACTTTTCTTTACTCAGTTAGTAATAAGTCTTAATGATGATGTGATTTAATTTGTTGATCGCCACAAGTGCTTGGGTGTTGTTCTAGATGACAGGCTCTCGTTTAATTATCACATAGATGCCTTATCGGCTAAAATATTTAGTACGTTCCGTATGTTATACTGCTCTAGTGTATTTCTTCCTTTGCATGTGAGGAAGAGATTAGCGCATGCAATATTGATGTCGCAAATTATTTATGGTTTTGAGGTTACAACGGGAACCGTCGGTATCCTTCTTACTAGACTAAAGCGCTTGGTAAATTCAATTACCAGATTTGTTTACAATGTTCCACGCGGAGACCATATCTCTGGCGTTGTGAAAGACTTCCTTAATTGTGATTTTGATAATTATGCGCGAGTTCGTAACTTGTATACATTTCATAAAGTAGTAAAAAGTGGTAGACCTGTTGTACTGTACAACTCCTTTCTTTTTTCGCTTAGAAATAGGAATCCTCATCTTAATTTTCCAAGAATATTTAGGTCTGATTTCTCCAGATCTTTTCTAGTTAGGGTAACCAGCTATTGGAATGGACTGCCATTAGAGCTGCGTATTTTTACACACTCAAACAATGTCTTTAAACTAAAACTTGTTAAACATTTCTCCTCCTAAATGTTCTTACTCACTGCGTAGTATTTGATGTTTTTACTTTACTGGGATATGCTCTTTCCCTAACTGGGCCGTGTACATTATTTGTGTAATTTATTTACTATTTGTATCTAAAGATAGGATGTGTGTTATGCCTTGGGGGCAAGTATTAGGTTACATAATTAGACAAGTTATAGATAAATAAAAACTTTTTTTATAAAAACTTGAGTTGAGGTGCGACAGCAAACCAGTTTTTTTTTAACAAAAAGCTTGGTGAAAAATCATTTTTATCAAATTATAAATAAACCATAATTGAAAAAGGGTTTCGTTTGAAATACAATATTTTAAAAACGTAAATGAATTTGTTTTTGAATGAAAATTCGTTTGATTAATTTTTTTTCTTGAACTTTTTAAATTAACTCAACATGTTATGATGAGACGACACAAATATGTTTATATGCACTTAGGTAAATAGAATTGAATTTTTTTTTTCCTTTTAACTCAGAATTACTTAGGTATTAAGACTGTGTAATATATTTTTAATGGCCCACATGGGCTTTGTATTATCTAACTTAGGAATAAATAAATAAAATGGTAAAGTTATGATGAAGGATTTTCATAAATATTTGAACTTTTTAGGCAAATGTCATGGGGCCTAAAAAAGATTTTTGTAACAACTAGTGTTTTCCTTGAAATATTTTCTCGAAAATAATAAAATGAGAAAAAAATTTCGGGTTTTATTTATTTAGGGTTTTTTTCGATGAGTACGTACCGTACGCTTTGGGGTTTCACAGAGTAAGTAGAGTATACATAAATAATAATAACATAAACACAAATAAAAACAACTTTAACTTAACGAAAACCAGTGAACAATAATTAGGCAACGTTTACACTATGCGCGTAAACATCCCGCCCACTTGCAATAATGCAACAACGAGGGCTAAGGATTATGCGGGTCGAGCTGAAAGGAAAAACATTTCTTTTAAATCAATAAAAAAGGGAAGGGTAATTTAAAAAAAAAAAAAAAACAAGAATTCATTTTAACAATTAAAAAAAGATTATTAAGAAATAACAAATTAATAATGATAAAAAAAAATATTCAAGCAACACGACCATTCAGGACGTTGATTACAATAGTAGCCGGTGTCTGAGTTGTATCAAGGAAGGTTGATAGCCGGGTTTGGACGGAGTTCTGGGTTTGTTGTTGTGTAGGTTGCTGTGGTTGTTGCTGGTGCTGACAGCACTGTTGGCATGTGTTTGCAGGCTTGGGTTTTCTGCCACCTTTTTTCTTCCTTTTACCTTTCTCGGGCTTGGGAGTATTGACCCGTGTCGACGGAACGCCCTTATGCCTATGAAGAAATGTATGGTGTTCGGCCATGCACTCGAGACAGCGCTCACGGCTCGTGCCCTTATCGTGCATATGGGAATGGGCAAGACAGTTGAAGCAGTACTTAAACCTTTTCACTGTCTCCCACCGCTCCTTCACCGACATTTTCCGGAACTTGACACATTTCCGAAGAGCGTGCTCACCTTTGCACAAGCGGCAATCTCGCAGCCCTTCAGCGCGTGGGGGTTTGGCCTCAGAAGAAGAGGGCCCTTCGATAGGCTTACGGTGGACTTCAAGGCGACGTGATGCACTCGACATGTTCTCTACAGGGTAAACACAGCATAAAAAGAGAAAAAAAGAAGAATTAGTGGTTTTCTTAACTGGGTAAGAGAACAAGCTTCACTATAGGCCGGGTGAAAACGTCAGATGCTGTTCTCACGTCCGCTGTGCGGACCTTAGAGTCACGCCCTACGTGAGTCTTCTCGATTCGTCTGAGTCGCCACTCATTGGGGGGTAAATTATCCTGAAGAATAACAACTAAATCACCTACTTCAAAGTCTTTCCGGGGGTATTTCCATTTTACACGACGATGAAGCTCTTTGAGGTACTCTTCCTTCCACCGCTGAGCAAAGTGGTGGTGGAGTATCTTCAGTTTTTGCCACCTATTGGCAATACTCAAAGAGAGATCAGAATGATCGGGTTCGGGGGGTGACATAAGAGGCGCACCAATCAGAAAATACCCCAGGGTTATAGGGACTAAATCTGATGGATTATCGGTCAAAGCAGTAAGCGGTCTAGAATTTAGGCAAGCTTCTATACGCGTTAGCATAGTAGAAAAATCCTCAAAAGTAAATCTCTGCACTCCAGAGATTTTCCGCAAATGAGTTTTCACTCTCTTTACGCCGGCTTCCCATAAGCCACCCATATGAGGAGCACCGGGGGGAATAAAATGCCATTCAACAGGTTGAAAACTGTTCCTTACAAGTATCTTCCTTTTTATTTCAGATAAAAACTGCTTTCGGTCAACTTCGAGTAGATTAGCTGCACCGACAAATGCAGTTCCGTTATCGGAATACAGGTGAGAAGGACATCCACGACGGGAGAAGAAACGGGTAAACGCTGCAAGGAATGTTTCCGTCGACATATCACCAGTTGCCTCCAAATGAATTGCCTTTGTTGCAAAACAGACAAAAACTAAAACATAGCCCTTTGTAATTCGACAAGCTCTACCAATGTAGGACTTGATGTCGAAAGGACCTGCGAAGTCTAAACCGGTATGAGTAAACGGTCTCGACATAGAGCATCGCTCGGGGGGTAATGCAGCCATAATCTGCTGACCGGACCTTTTGCGATAAATAGTACATTCCTTACAATTATGGATTACTGTACGGATCAGATTTTTTAGCTTGGGGACCCAAAATTCAATTCTAATTAAACGAAGTATTAACGAATGACCACCGTGCGCAGAGCACTTGTGCACATGTTCAACAAACAAACGAGTAAATCGTGCAGAATAGGGTAAAATTTTAGAAAATCTTTCGTCATACGTTAAACCGAGCGATCTAGCCAGTCGGCCATTCATTCTGACAAAGCCATTTGAGTCGATAAACGGGTTTAAAGTAAGCAGGCTGCTCTTTGAAGATAAGGGTAAACGTTTGGAAAGCTGACTATACTCCGGTATAAAATTCCGCTGACATATAAGAATCAAGCGATTTCGAGTGAAATTCACTTTCGATTGGGTTAGAATCAAGGTATCGTACGAGCATTTACGGGTTCTTAAATACTGTAAACACCGGAACCAATACGTAATAATTCGCATTGCACGGGGTAAATCGGAAAATCGTTCTAATATGTCATACGGGCGTTCGAGCTGAACAGAAAATGATTGAACTTCAAAGTGTTGGTGGTCGATAGGGGGGGACGCGGCCAGCATTCACGAGGTTGCCTCAACCACGCAGGGCCATGCAATCAAAGATAATTATCAATTAAATCTCTTGCAAGCATTCCAAGACTTGCCAAATCGGCGGGGTTGTCCTTGGAATCTACATGTGACCAATTTTCATTACCAACTTTATTCACTATCAACCTTCCTCCTGTCTAGATTTAGTTGGGAGCACAATGATTCTGCCGCTCGCAAAGCTCTAAACGGGGTAATGTTTAAGTTTTCACGGGAGCTACCTTTGTTTTTGACGCGAGTAAGTGCGTCGTAATCGCTATCAATGACCTATTTCGAATGTACAGAGCAGCGCCGTACGCCTTTTCAGAGGCATCGCAAAACGCATGAAGTTCAATTTCATTTTCGGGGAGAAAATCAACCCATCTTGGAATATTGATTTTCTCTACATTAGGGTAGTCGTTTAGAAATGCGCGCCATTGAGCTAGGATTAGGGGGTGCAAAAATTCATCCCAGTCTGTCTTGTCCTTCCAAATTTGTTGCATTATTATTTTAGAAACTATGATTTTCGGCGAAAACCATCCGGCTGGGTCAAATAACTTTGCTATTTCGGACAAGACAGCACGCTTCGTGACTATATCCTGGCGTGGCTGCGATGCAATTTTGAAAAAGAAACTATCCTTCGTCGCATCCCATCGCAATTTTAAGAAGTCTGCATTAAGCAGATTCTCACGGGGTAAATCTTCCAAGAGTCGTAAATGATTGCCTGTCCATTTTCGCAAAAGAAACCAGCAGAGCCAAGAACATGGGTTAGTTCATTACGTCTCTTGAAAGCGTCTTCTAGCTCATGAGAGCCAGCCAGCACGTCGTCGACGTACATTTGGGTTTTCAAAATTTCAGATTCCACAGGACTTAGGGGTTTACAATCGTCAGCCAATTGCAAGAGAGTACGTAACGCTAAGTACGGCGCACAGTTCACTCCAAACGTGACCGTACTAAGCTCATAGTCCTTTACTTCAGCTACAGGATCATCACGAAACAATATCCGCTGATATTGGGTTTGGTTGGGATGAACAAGTATCTGTCGATACATTTTCTCAATGTCTGAATTAAAAACGTAACGGAAGAACCGCCAACGCAGCAATAAAATAGTAAGATCTGTCTGTAAAACCACTCTCAATTTTGTGGTAACGCTTTCAAATTTAAACACTGCATGATGGGGTAAATAGTTATTATGTGCAGTGGAAACTGGGGTTTTGACTGCCTTTACATGTCCCATTTCGAAATATTCACGAACTACATTGTCGTATTGTAATTTCAATTCGGGGTTTTTTAACAAGCGAGCCTCATTTCGCACAAATTGGGAAAAGGCGCTTTTACGAGAATCTCCTAATACTAATTCATTAGAAAATTCACGGCGAAATGGGAGAGAGACCACGTAACGGCCATCAGGGTTTCTATAAGTGGTGGTCCGGTAAAGTTCTTCACAATATTCATCGTCTTCAGACAACTGTGTCGCCTGTGGAACTTCTTCAAGTTCCAAAAAACGCGATAGTTGGGTGTTTAACTCGAGATGAGTGCAAAACGATGCTATAGAGTGCAAGGGTTGGGGCTGAAAAACTTCACCTGTGATTATCCACCCGAACACGGTTCTCTAGGCGATCAGGCTGCCATTTGGATGTATTCTGACATCCGTGGTTAAAATTTTAGGATACACATTTCCTCCAAAAAGTATATCCATACGGGTACACATGACGTAGGTCAGTGTAATGTCGGGGAAAGTTGAGGTTACAATATCAGAGATATTATACGAGGGCGACCGACCGGTGATTTTCTCAACAACGTACGCATTAATTTCAAGTCTAAAGCCGGGGTCGATCGGCGAACCGACCGTTAGAGCGCACATTGTTGAGGATTTTCCAGCCAAGCAGTCCATCATTCCCGTAACATTTGTCGAAGGCACGGAAAATGTGGGAATAGCAAGCTTCCTTTGTAACCTCCTTGAAATTAAGGTACCTTGCGAACCGAGGTCAACTAAGGCTCGGGCCGCACATCTAATGTCGTTTAAATGCACTATGCAAACTGCAGAGCCTAAAAGGACTGCTGAATGGGGGTTCGACTTGAGATGTGCGGAATAAGTATGTAAATTCTGAGCCGCGCTAGAAGTTGAAGGGGCAAAATTAAGCGTGGGTTGAGAGTGACTGGTAGCTGGATTAGGGTTTGAACTAACGGGGGGTTGAGATGAAGACACAGTCACGCCGGGTGCTATAGGGAGCTGGGTTAAATTACTGGCAGACATATGTGACTTTACATCTCTATGAAGCAGGGAGTGGTGCTTCTGTTTACAAAGCGAACACACATGAATACTTTTACAATTCCTGTATTCGTGGGAAGTTGCCAAACAGTTCGAACAACACTTCAGTCGTTTCACTGTTGACATTCTTTCATCAACATTCTGACTCAAAAAACTGGGACAAAGTCTAATGGGGTGAGAGCCTTGACAAAGGAAACAGCGACAAACCGTTGGGGTGGGAGCAGTTTTTGTCGCAAAACTTTGAATCCTCTTATTTTCATTTGATGACCTTTTGGCAGCGTTAAAATTAGGAGTATTTCGGGTATTGGCAGTTGTGGGGTGTTTGTTCGGGTTTTGAACGGGGTTTAAATGAGACTGCCTTATGTCAGAAATTGACTCGAGAGTCTTAAAATGAGCTGTCAAAAAAGCATCCATATCATCCCATTTAGGGGATTCTTTAGAATGTTTTTTGGATTGTTCCCAGAGACTAAGAGTGTTTTCGGGTAGCTTTGTAGCACAAATATACACATGCATTACGTGGTAAAATGTTTCGGGGGTTACTTCAAGTAACAACAAATTCGTAATGCAATCATTTATCGTTCTTTGCAAATTTTTAATAGTCGCTCCTGACTCTTGTGAAAGCGGTTTAATATTTAAAAGGGCTCGAAGCTGTTCATTTATGAGGGCATCTTTATTCTCATAGGTGTCACAGTTTGTATGGTATCATGTTCATCTTTTGCAGTTTTCTGCAACAGGTAGTACAATTTTTGTACTGGGGTTAAACGGGGGTTATTACCATACAAAGCTGAGAACATATCTCGAAATGAGGGCCTACTCTTATAGTCACCATAGAATATTGGGGTGTCACAAGGGGGTAAATAATTCATAGGTGCGGCTTGCGCAATTGACCTTTCGACCTGCGTCGCTAATTTAAGTCGTTCTAGGTGACCAGTTATAAGAGATATCCCCCGGGTATAGGTGCCATAAGTCTGAAAATACTTGGCTTTCAGTTCTTTAATCTGGGGATCTTTTAATTTTTCGGCCTCAATTAACAAGAAGTCATATGTTAACCGAACAGCTTCCAATAATCGATTGAGCTCTTTTTCATGACTACATAAAGAACCGAGTTGGTGTTCCGCTACGGGAATAGTGGCAATATACGCCTCGAAATCTGCCATACGGTCGGCATTGCGGATAAATGTAGTCATATCCATCTTCGATCTCAACGTATATGGAGAAATTTTAAAAGAAATATATAAAAAACCGATAAGAACATGCTTAAAAAATGGGAAAAAGAACTTAGTGATCGTTCTTTCGAGTAAAACGTGTAAAAAAATGGAACAATAAATTTTCACACAAAAAAAGGGGTATTTTTTATATTTCTATATATAAATTTATTGAATCAAAATATAAAATAATGGTTATAATAAAAATATATTTATAAAAACAAAGTTAATTTTTACACTCGGATTCCTTGTTTTTTTTAAATGGGTAAATATCGCGAGTAAAAAATAAAAAACCGGGTTAAAATTGCGATATTTGCAACAAATCGGGTTAAACTTTACTATATAAGGAAGTCTACAAGTGTAAAAACTCTCTGTTCAATTAAAAAAGGTAAAAAAATTCGTTAAAAACCACTTGTGCCGCTACGAAATGATAACGAGTACCCACTATGGGTTAATCAAATATTTTTAATTTTCCAAAAAAATTAGCTGTAACTAGCGATTATTAATTATTTTAATTATTGAATTAATTGTTAAGGGTAAAAATCAATGAAGAGTCAAAAATAATCACTATTCACAATCAATTTATTAGTAACCGGGTTTTCGCAAGAATAAAAAGTTGCAGCACTAGTGTACGTTGTGTGTGTGACAATATCAAAGAGAGAAAACAAAACAAACCAACAAACATTCAATAAATATGTAATGTTGTGCTTTTAATAAAAATAAAAATATAGCACTCAATTTTTTACACAGGATTAATTTAATTTTAAATTTTTTAATAATTAATGGGGTAAATTTAAAACAATCACTCAATTATTAAAAATTAATTATTTCACAAAATTCACGATGTCCGTCCTTTCTCGTTGGCAAAATTAAAGAGTAAAAGTAGCGAGTTTTATTCTCTCTAGAGCACGATCGGGGGGGAAAATAAAAAAGCTTTTGTTAACCGAGTAGTTAACAGAGAATAAAACAGCGGGTTAAAATAACAAACACAATTTCAATTGAATATAATATTACTTGCAAATAAATGAAATAAAATCAATTTAGAAATTATTTAAAAGAAACAAAGTAAATAATTATTTTCCAACATTTCTAGCTTCATTCATTTAACTGAGACACATGGGTCTGCAATCACACCTTTTTCAATTTCACAATTTAGGGTTGTGAACAACCTTTCCACCGGAGAGATAAAGACCGCCGTAAACAAAGTTTATAATTGCAGATAATTTGTGGCTCAAAGAAGTTTAAGTGGTGGAATACCCCACAGTGAAGAAGTAAATAATTATTTCACTTATTTAAGAAAAATTATATTGATTCGGACTCAAAAACACACGCAAATTTAGGGATAAAAAACTGGGGTTGAAATTTAAGCACAAACACAAATTTCACACTGTAGTGTTTTGCCGACGGCAAATCGATTAAAGCACTTGTTGGTTTTGTTGTTTTTATATTATCACTTTTTATTTTGCACTTCTTACAAATAAAAACCACACAACAATAGAAATGATTTTGATGACGATGATCGCAAAAACGAATTGATGGGATTCTGAAAATAAAATATTTTCTTAAAAATATTTCAAGGACTCGGGCGGTTTAAATCCGGGTTGAAGGACCAAAATGTTTTCCTTGAAATATTTTTTCGAAAATAATAAAATGAGAAAAATACGGGGTTTAATTTTCGGGTTTTATTTATTGGGTTTTATTTATTTAGGGTTTTTTTCGATGAGTACGTACCGTACGCTTTGGGGTTTTACAGAGTAATAAAGGCCTCGTTACTCTTACGTAAATGTTGCGGATACGTAAACGTTGCGGTCGACTTGAAATGTTGGTAGTTACTACAAAAACGTAAACGTGTCATATGTTGTTGAGGTGTATGCGTGTACTCGTACACATGTATGTATGTAAATTATTATTTGTTTTGATTTTGCTCACAGTCTTGTTCCAAGACATGTTGCTAACATTCTTGTTTAAAATCGCCAATACATACCGATATCGGCGCTTTTGTACAAAATAATAAAATACTTTATACATATCTTTGGCATTTTGACAAAACATCTTATGTCGTGATAAGATAGCAAAAAGCTTTAAAAAAAACTCGATGAAATATCATTTTTATCAAATAAAAAAACATTTAAAAAATCAAACTTAAAGAAAAATTTCGTTTATACTACTATAAATAACAAAATTGTTTTTTGAATGAAAATTCGTATGATTAACAACATTTTTTTCAACTTTTTGAATTTGACTTAAGATGTTTTGTCAAAATGCCACAGATATACAGTGCCAGCTTGATAATTCGAATTAATGATTGCAGACCCTGATTCGGATTAACGAGATATTCGGATTACTGGATGTGCTGTTATTATGTATTATAATTCACTATATCCGAAAATAAAACGCAGACTAGGATTTTAAAACTAATTTATTTTATTTTTATTAATCAAGAATGAACAAATTAAGTTTTGTATTCTAAAAACATAATTTAGATATCAAACCAAAGCGAATTTACACCAGGTGACCTTATCTTGCTACGTAAGCAACAGCTGATAACTAACCTTGTGTCAAAATGGTATACCATTCTGGTGGTTCTGTGGAATCTTTACTAAATTCTATAATTATCGATTAAAATTATGAAATTTAAAATGTTATTATATTTCAAAACACACAATTAACAATTAAAAACAAAATATTTGTTTGAATATTTGGCACAACGTTAAAATATTTTACAGTGTTATAAACGTTTTCAAATAAGACCACCTTGTATGAATTCGCTCTGTATCAAACGTATTTTCGAACAAAATTTCTATACAAATTTTTCTGAAAATATATTTCAAGACCAATTTAGTTTTTAATGAATACGGCAGTTAAGCTTTTTTTAAATGTTATGTTTTTTTTAAATACAAAATTTTTTGATGTAGGGTTGCTTCTCTTGCAGTGCACATGCTCCCACGAAGTATTGTCAGATTTAATAATCCAGCTAAGAATTTCCTCTTCAGAAATGCACACGTCATTCTTGCGGTAAAATTAGTTGCAAAGTTTGCACGGAATTTCGGTTCTTAAAATTATAAAAATAAAATAAATATAAATTCGGTTTAGCAAACTTGCAATCAATGCGAACTATAGAGGATGTAATACGTCATAAATTCAATTCGGATTACACACCTTCGGATAAGCGAGCTGGTACTGTATATTTACATATCCAGCACTAAAATTGCTTTGAAAAATTTAATTTTTTTTTAGTTTTAATTGCACCTGAGAATCTAGTTTTGGAGTTAAGAACCTTAAAATATATTTAGTCGTTATTAATATCTCTTGAAATGAAACTTGATATAACCAATATGTGTTAACCAAAAATTAAAAAAAAAATATTTTATTGTAAACTTAATTTAATGTCCTAAAGATGCTAACCAAAGGTTAGCGCAATAATAAGAAAAATAAATAAATATAATATATTTTTTTAAAAAAGACCTCAAGCTTAAATAATTCAAAATAATTATAAAAAGAGAAAGGTCAAATAAAAATAAATAATATATGGGTGTTTCTCTGGTTATGCACGCGACATTTGTACGCGTTTTATTGTGTTTGAATATTAAAAAAATAGAAGTGGAATGGAATTTTAGAATGAATTCTAGAATCGTTACATTGTTTGTGATGAGTTCTTTCTAAAAAGTATATATAATGTTAAATTGAGCACTGGGTACCCAAATGCCATGCAATCAAAGTTGACTTACTCACGTGACAAAAATAGAAGTGCCTTTTAGGACCGTAAGAAAAAGTGCGAAAGTAAGTGAATTGTAGGAGGTTTTTATTTCGGAAAAAATGTTTTTATAAAGGTTAGTAATGGGCCGTGACATTACGCACGTGACACTTTTTACCTTCATACATATTTTAGTAATTTTACATATATTTTCAGAAGTTTTTAACAAAAAAATTAAACTTTTATTCAAAAATGAAAAATAAAAAATAAAAATATACTACAAAATTAATCCAACATAATTTTTGTGCTTAAAAAAATTATGATAGTGATTTGATTTTTTAAATCACGGTGGACCATACCCATATATATTTAATATAATAAGGTTAAGGCGAATATTCGGAACTATGCGCTGATTTTTTTCTATTTGCATTGTCCAAAATGTATGCAAATAATTATTTTATAATAAAATCAATTTTTATTTAATAATTTTATAAATTATGATTTTTGCGTTAAATATTGTTAAAACTTTTGTTCTATATGTAAATTAAAATTATAGAAAAGAAAATAAGAAGTGGAATACTGTATTTCCTAATACATACTAATGTACAATATTAAATAAATGCCATCGTTGTATAACTTGCATTTGTTGTTTATATTTGTGTAATTTTATTGTTTTGTACATATATAAAACGAATTTAGTTAAAATACGAAAATATTTCTTGTTTCAAACTTATAAATAAATAAAGTGACCATAGAAAAAGTGAGAAAAAGGCTTTTGCAGCAGCCCGCTGCCGGAAACATGCAAAAATAATATTTTAATATTTATCAATTTTATTTACTTCCATCTATGGAAATAATCTAACTGTTGGATTAAATAAAATAAAAAATTAAACTTTTAACAACAATATTTATTTCCAACAAATAAACAAGAGCTGTAAGCTGCTTCTTTTATTTTCAATAAAAACCCGATAACTTTGGTTTCTGTGACACATAAAGCCAACATTAATTTCAGTTCGAACAAAAAACCAATTACATTGGATTTCATTACATAAAATTTGAATTAACGATTTGATGAGAAACTCATTAATAAAATTTAAAGGTAAACCGCTGGTTAATAAGTTTTGTTGACAACACTGCTTCAAAACAAAAATACAATGCTTAACAGCTGATACGTAAAAACGGAGAGAAATTTTAATTTTATCAGGTTCGTCCGCAACGCAACGTTACGTTTACGTAAGAGTACCTATTTGCACAGTAGCTTGGTAAGGAAAACGGAACAGCTGATTAGCAACGTATACGTTTACGTAAGAGTAACGAGGCCTCAAGTAGAGTATACATAAATAATAATAACATAAACACAAATAACAACAACTTTAACTTAACGAAAACCAGTGAACAATAATTAGGCAACGTTTACACTATGCGCGTAAACAACTAGTATTGAAGTTTTAAATAAAAAGCGAATTTATGTAGAAATGTTCAGACGTTAAATTTAAAAATGAATATTTTTTGCAAAAAGGTCAGTGCGCCATAAAGTTCGCATTAAAATGTTTAGGTAGTGTTTTGTCCGTCGTGCTGTTAACACGTTTTTTTATTTATTATCCCCGTGTTCTCGTCCATTAATGTTAAAATTAAATTACTGGTGTTTACGTCGTCCGTCAATTAAATAGAAAAAAAATAAATAAACAAAATGAAATAAAAAATTTAAATAAATACAAAATATATAGTTTAAACTTAATACAATAAAATAGACAAAAAATTTTACATATTAAGCTAAAAACGCAAATTCCAAAACAAACAAAACATAACTGAAAATAATTTTTCTTAAGTTGTATTTTTATTCGACCTTTAAAATTCAATATTAAGTTAAAATGCTTAAGCTCGAGGTCTGTTGTATGTAAGAATTTTCTTTATTTATTTCCGATATTTCGATATTCTTTGAATATCATCATCAGGGAATGAGTACTAAAATTTAACAATAAAAAAACAATACATAAATACAATTAACATAAAAACAATGTAATGTTGATCGACACAAACATAATCACTCACATTAAAATTTACATTGACCAGCATAAATGAGTAATAGCTCTTCACGTTTCAGCATCAAAAACTACACTGATTATGTCAAAGAAATTTTTATTATGTTCTTCTCTTTGCTTTGGTTATCAAGTGTCTGTAGCTAAGAGCACAATTAAGAGTATCAACTTTAAAATTCATCCTCTTGTCTGGTGGTAAATTAATAATGTGGAGCATTTCGAGCATGTAACGGCGTTTGTAATTGTTCTCTGTTTGTAATATTTGCACATTATCAAAATCTGGATTGTGTTTGTTTTGTACACAGTGGCTTGTCAACGCCGTTTTTTGCTTAAAATTGCTAAGTTTTAATTTTTGGTCAGATTTATGTGCGGAAATTCTTGTTTTTAATTTATTCTTCGTCGTTCCAACATACATTTGATCACAGTTTTCGTTTTCTCGTCCAGTACAAGGTATCCTGTATATAACATTGGATTTTTCCATTTTAGGTATTTTGTCTTTGGTTTTGCTATATATTTGCGTCAGATTATTTTCGGTTTTGTGTGCAATTTTTATATTTTGATCCTTAAATAACTTCAAGTTTTCAAATCTCTCCGATATCCCTGGAACATATGTTAAGGTTTTGTATATAAATGGCGTCTCAGATGTTCTAATACATTTTTCTTTGCTCTTTTGGTAGTCAAATATAAGCTTATTTGTAAGTTTGATCGGAAAATTGTTGTCAGATAATATATTTCTTATTTTTCTTAAGTTACAAACAGAGAACAATTACAAACGCCGTTACATGCAGGGATGTTAGATGTGACGATTTTACGTCATTTTGACTATTTTTTTCAATAAATTTACCAAAATGACGATTGACGATTTTTGATGTAGACCCTACAAGAAGACTACCGGTCATTTTACTAGTTATATGACCGGTAGTGTTGACCAATATAGTGTTATAGTAATATTAATTTTTTTAGTTTTGGTTATGCATTTCTTGTAGGGGAGTCACTTATGTTTTGACGATTTAATCCCGTCAATAAATTTACTTTAAACTTTAATCTGGCATCAATTTTATAACACTTTAATCTGGCAAGCAGGTTTGGTAGATGTGACAATTTTTGAGAAAATACGGTAAAATGACGATTGACGATTTTTTGACTAAAAGTAATAGTGTTTTGACGATTTTCTGGCATCGATAAAACACCAAAACTTATAAATCAATTTTTCGAAATACAAAAATTTTTGGAAATTAAACAAAAAAATTCCTCCACCATCACAAACCAGGTGGATTTCATTAGAAGCATTAGTAATTCAAATTCTACAATTATAGAAATGCCATCGATACTGCAAAAAATATACGCTAGAGCCCTGATTTGCGTCTGTTCTATTTGGTCCGCTTTTTAAAAATTGGTTTAATCCGCTTTGCGTTTTTATGATTTCGATTTGTGTCGCTACATACGAATGCATTTTTCGATGAATTCATAATCAATGTGAAGAATTTTTCTATTTGTATCTAAAAAGGCAAATCCCATTTCATTCTGTTCGGTAAGTTATTCTTAGTAAAATTGCGTGTTAGGAAGTAAGAAGTTGCTTTTTAATAAGAAGTTGTGTAGAAAAATGAGTGCAATGAGAAGAAAATGTATTAGTTTGGAACTAATATTGGACATAATAAAACGTTTCAAGTCGGGTAAAAAGACTGTTGATATAGACAGAATCCTTGGTTTTTAGCACCTTTCACAATAAAAACAATTTGCAATAGAGATAGCGCTAGAAGTTACTTATTTAAAAATAGCTCGAGTTAAAAGCAAATGGGATTTTATTTATTATTTAATATTTTTCTGAATATGGATAAATGAAATAAAAAATTTTTTGTCATGCATTTATGCAAACATATTTTTTCTTATGTTTTTTTTTTAAATGATAAATATATTCAGCTCACTTGCAGAAATAAATAGAATAAAACTTAACCATATCACTTTCTTCATCATAAATAGAATTTCTTGCTAAAAATGTATATTTTCGAACCAATCCATGCAATAAATTGTCTTTAATTTGTAACATTTATATATTTGACGTTTTGTTGACGATTTTGTTCAATTTTCGTGACGATTTTGACGAATTTTGTTAAAATTTTTGACAATTTTTGAGGAAAAAAGTCTAACAACCCTGGTTACATGCTCGAAATGCTCCACATTATTAATTTACCACCAGACAAGGGGATGAATTTTAAATTTGATACTCTTAATTGTGCTCTTAGCTACAGACACTTGATAACCAAAGCAAAGAGAAGAACATAATAAAAATTTCTTTGACATAATCAGGGCTAAAAAATCAGAGCGAGTTAAACTCTCTTTTTGGTTTAAAATGTGTTTAAACCAAGAAATCTATAAATCACCAAAGAGATAAACCATTTTTAAACGAATAAAATTGGTCGTTTAAACTACCAATACAGACCATATGAATTTGCTAAGATTTATCGTAGTGCTGCCACATGTTATTTTTTAACAACATATAATACATGGGACACTGATTTATAGTTGTTGAGTTTAAACTACATATAAATTCAAGTTTAGTTCAACTAAACCAACGTTTAAACCATCAATGATTTATTAGCCATCAGTGTAGTTTTTGATGCTGAAACGTGAAGAGCTATTACTCATTTATGCTGGTCAATGTAAATTTTAATGTGAGTGATTATGTTTGTGTCGATCAACATTACATTGTTTTTATGTTAATTGTATTTATGTATTGTTTTTTTATTGTTAAATTTTAGTACTCATTCCCTGATGATGATATTCAAAGAATATCGAAATATCGGAAATAAATAAAGAAAATTTTACATACAACAGACCTCGAGCTTAAGCATTTTAACTTAATAATAACTGAAAATATTAAAAAAAAAACACAACACTTAAAAAGAAAAAATACAATAACAACATTCACTTAATAACTGTGGCTTCAATTGGAAATAAAAAAAATAAAACAAACAACAAAAACAATAAAACACATTTCAACTCTTTTAAAAATCTAATTTACAATAACAACTAAACTAGTGCACAATCATCTACATAAATAACCTACAACACACATCAAATACACAACCACACAATATCAGGATACATTCACACCTCGATATACGCGATTAAAAATATATTTTTTTTGCAATGACCAAACGAAGGGCTTTTATGTCCCCGTTTACAGTGCCATTGCTGTTCACTTTTCACATACCATTTTTCTACGAACAAGTCACCGGGGCCGGATGGCATATCAGCACTGGTATTGAAACACATAGGATTTGTATACTATACTAGCATAGTAAACTACATGTGTGTCAACCTAAACTACAATTAAATCCCGAAAAAAGTGGAACATATATTGCTGGTTTATGTACTACCAAAATATACGTACAGTACTTTTCGCTTATAGTCCACTACTATAGTTGCATAACTTTTGTGGACTATAAGCGAATTTGGACTATAACCGATTTTTTTTATAAGCCATTTAATGGCTTATAAGTGTATAATCCACATTTTGGACTTTATAAAAATTATTTTCTTCAATAAAACTGCTCTTTTTTAAACAAAACAAAAGTTTATTTAAAACATAACCAAATTTTGATTTAATTTAAATAAATAGTTAAAACAAAAAATAATACAATAAAAACAAAAATGGTCAGATGAAGACACCATGTTATGAAATATAAATTGCGAAATTTGGTATTTATAATAGTTACCAGAATAGTAAATAAAAACATGTTACAAGTTGATTAAAAAAAATATTAAAAACAGAGTGGACTATAAGCGAACATTTTTGCATAAAGAATTATATTCGTATGCTAAGAAAATGTGGCTTTTAAACGAAAATGGACTACATGCGAAATGGACCTTAGGACAAATAATTTGTATGAAATTCGAAAAAATCTGCAGTGAATATGACAGTTTTGGCTTATATCCGTTTTTGGCCTTTAAGCGGAATGGACTATAAGCGAAAAGTACTGTAGTATAAATATGGTATCTTATTAAGCACAGCTTTTTAGTTGTGTTCAATAAGAATTGTAGTATGCATACCATGGTATGTAAACTATATGTCTGTCAGAGTTATTAGTAGTCCTAGAAATGGTGTTCATCTTCCAGTTCAGTTTGCTATCCAATATTAGCCCAAGATACTCGACGTTGTCAGACAGTTCCAGTGAGATCCCCTTTGTCCTCGGGGTATCAAATTTGGGAATTTTGTATCTCCTTGTGAAAAGTACCAGTTCCGTTTTGGCAAGATTTACATCCAGTCAACATCCCTGGCACCATTTTGTTAGGACGTCCAATGCGGACTCCATAAGTTTAGACAATAGTCTAAGAGGGAGATGTTGCGCCTGTTAAAATACAACTCCGCCTTCCTGGTTGTGGAGTTTGGAGGATTAGAACCCTGGTCATATACTATGTAGCAGCTCATAAAAAAACTGTACTGGTTTTGCTTTCTACTGGGCCAGTGCAGGTGTCCTTATCTCCAAAATCAGAGAGAGTGAAAGCTTTAAGGATGTTTTTGACCATAACACAAGCCCTAGTCTTACCTTGATCGGCTGCGTACAGAGTACTACAGCCATCTAAACCAAGTCCGCAAACCCTGTATTTATACAATGGTTCTTGGATGCAAATAAGCTCCTCCGTGCCTGAAGCCAATCGGAGAAGGGCAGCTGAAGCCGCTTTGGATTGATGAAGGTTGATTTGTGTAACCTTCTAAATACATACATATTGCATACCCTTACCCTGCCTTTACACATGCAAGTAAAGAAAATTTGTTCTAAATAGTCGAACCTCATACCATTGACTTTTGTGTTTACACATTTTTTTTTTTTTTTTTTTTTTTTTGTTCATTGTTTATTTATTGAATCTTCATATATTAAATATGAACTAACAATAATTAATCAAATCTTATCCTAATACTTTATTTATGTCCTGCCAGTGCCAGACAAAAATTTTCTTTATCACGGGTTCTGTTCACATACATATACATATAGGTGCTTATAGGTGTTTACACATGCCACTGCGAATTCATTTTCAAAATGTCGTTGAAGCGTCAACTTGAGCTTACTTCTCAAATTAAAAAAAGTACCAAAAACCCAAATAGAGTTACCGAGTTAATCATATAGGCACATTTTTGGGGAAATGGTTTACATTTATATTAGCATTATTATAATTAACAAAATTGCTTTTATTAATGCGCGTTTCAAAAAATTCATCATAATAATACATTTAACATGTTAAAACATAATTGACAATTTTACAATAATCCAGTAAATTTGCATTACATTTTTAACACTGTAACATTGATTATCGTTTTGACATTTAAGGTAGAAGTACATAACACGCGTTAATTCGTCGACGTTTGTCGTGCGTTTAAAAACTTTAGCGCATGAAAAATTACAAGTTACACAACACGCGTTACAAAAGCCGTTCCTGTCAGCTGTTTTTTATTTGTTTACTTATTTGTGCATTGAAAACGGATTCAAAAGTATGACAAGATTTATTTATTTTATTGAATTTATTCTATTTATAAAAATATTGTATGTTTTTGAATCTCTTCAATAAGTTTTTCCTTCACGATTCGCAAATTTGTTATATTTTTCTGTTTATCGTCAGCTGATTACTTGTCAAAAATAAACAACGCGTTTAAAAGTTCAAAGTTAACCAACATTCTGGCGCTTACGCGTCAAAATAATTTGTATGTAGCTTGTTCTATTAAGATATACTAGTTTAACTTTTTTTGACAGAAGTCTACATAGGGAGCGCGCACTAACGCGTGGTATGTTCTTCTACCTTTAGTGACATGCAAATGCCAAATCGCTGCCATTGCGAAAAATGTGAGTGTATTAGTATAAAAGTGTGAGTGTATTGAGTTTTTCGAACTGGCAGTGGCACCCCTGCAAATATTATTGGACCAACTGATTCATTTTGATTAAATGGACTACTCCATGGACTGGTCCGATGTAATACAAGCATGGACCATGTCATTGTTAAAAAGTGTTTGTAGTGAGACGACATGTCTTCTTTTTTAACAAAATGTTTTCGTTTTTAAACGAAGTTAAAAATAATCCTCTTGTGTACACAATGGAGTAGTTTTAAAACTAGTTACTCCTTTGTAGTCCAAAGCTGGGTTATATGGTCCTGCCCAAGGACATCGTAATGTTAAATAGACCATGTTTTTTTCATACGTTTGGGTTACTTTTGGACTAGTCCTAGTCCCTTGTGGGCTACATTATACACGCGTGTTTGGACTAGTCCTATTATTTGCAGGGATGTGTAAATGCTAGGCTAATTTTAAACAACGTTAATTGAATACCCTTCATATCGATACATTCAACACGACAGCCTTAAGTCGACTGCTAAATAGTTCGACGGTTGACAAAGATCTTCAATCTCGCGAATATTGTAAGATAAAGCTGGACACCACCAATAAGCTTTGGCACCAGATCCTAAATTTGTATGATGATATCTGTGAAACCGGCTCTGGTTTTTGTCGAAGAATTTTATACAATGAGCGACCTAGTTCATGAAAAGGCAACTTACCTGTCAGGAATGGCTGACAAGGTCCAGACGGCTTTTGAGCTGCATCAACCATTTTCTGCACCAACTGCGTCCGTCCAAGATTCATTACATCTGCCAAGGGTCATCATACCACAGTTAGATGGTGCCTACTTAAAATGGTGACAATTTTATGAGCTATTCTCTGAAATAGTGGAAAAGCAGTCAACACCCGCTGTCCAAAAAATGTGGATTTTAAAAAGCAATGTATTTGGAAATGCACCGTACCTAATAAGTCAGTTTTCCCTTTCAGACGCAAACTATGTTACCGCTTAAAAAACGCTGCAAGCACGGTTCGACAGCAAACGACTCTTAGTTGCAAACTTGGTTGACAAAATAATCAATCAGACATGGGGTACATCAAATGCATCGACCATTAAGAGTCTTAATGGCATCACCAAGGAATATATATTGGCACTTAACAACCTTGGAATTGAAACAATTTCTTGGGATGCATAACTGTTGCAGCTCTGAATCAAAAAGGTGGATAAGACTACTCACATAAGGTTCGTCCAATCACTTAAAGAAAATAATGAAGACCCAACGATTGTACCAGAAGGCGGATTAGGTAAATAGCATGCCATCGCATTTAACAGATTAATGAGTGTACATTTTCGAAAAATTAAGCCATCCGGACACAGTATTTAGAGTCCATGATGTAATAAGAGCAACTAGGTTATATGGAGAAGGTCGATATCAATATTTTGTGTGGTATTAAAACCAGATAGCTCGACCGCAAAGCTTAGAGTAGTTTTTAATGTATCAGCAAAAATGTTTTTAGGGCACTAATTAAATGATTTACTGTACAGTTGTCCAACGGTCCAAAGTGATTTATTTTAATCCTCCTCCGATTCCGATTGCCAAAATTCGTATTTACAACAGATATCGAAAAGATTCATCACCAAGATTTACTCGATCAAAGCAAGCATCAATTCCAATTGATTATCTGGAGAGACTTCAGCAGTCAACATGGAAAAGCAACATGGCTTAAAGAGTAGCTATTAAAATGCCCAAATCGCTTATGGCATAGCTCTACTACACTTTGCTCTTTTGTATTTGCACAATAACAAGTTTGAATTTCATCTATGTTTGCAGTATATAGCCCATTAATTTTGCTACCTTCAACTTAAATCTCATTATTTTTAAATATTTTGGCTACATTGTACTGCATTTCGATAACGCATCGAATATCCGTTGCTTTACTTGTTGACATTAAATTATTTTTTAAATCAGGCACCCATAAAGTGTTAAAAAGTTTTAGCTGTTTACGTTCTTCCTGAACTATAACGTCCAATACCACAGTTCCTAGTCCTTTTACACTTATTTCTTTTTCGTCAGCAAGTTTGACAGTACTACTGTAATTTGTGTCAAGATTTTGAAAAATGTCCTTTTGATAAGTCATATGTGACATAGCCCCACTATCTAAAAACCAAACTGTATTATGACTAGCTTTCTGAACTATTCCATGCGTGGCTACAAATTCATTCGAATTTACTATATGAGAATGATCTTTATTAGTATTCGTCTTTATATTTTCAGGAACATCAGAATATTCTTGCAACTCAAAGTCTTCATTGTTGGAAACTCATTTGCTGTGTTGAATGCTGCTTTAACTTCCTTGTGAGCATTGGATAAACCGTCTAATAATATTATGACTTGTAATTCTTCTTTGATTTTACCATTCAATTCTTCTTAAAGTGTATAATTTTCTTCAAACTCTTCAATAAATTTTGAAATGGATTGTCCAGCACATCTTGGACTTTATTTCATACGTTTCACACAGAATATCCCAAATTTGCTTCGATGTTTTTAAATTTCTAACTAGCATTAGAAATGTCAGCTCTCGCATCTTGATCTTTTTCAACCCACTGTTCACGCAAATTTGGTTAGGCTGGAGTAATCGTTTCACTTCGAACGATCTGTAGCAACCTGCTTTTATGCAATAGAGCTTCCATTTGCGTCTTCCATGTTGAATAATTTGAGCCATCGAATATTGGTATCTTGCTTGCAAAAGTTGTTGATGCCATTTTTACTTATATGTTTATAGACCAATCACAATTTTTGCTAACGTTTTAATCACAGAATGTCTCTACATGGACTTCTGGGCTCATAACCTATTACATTACGTACACACTTCGTTGTGTTTTCTATAAGAGTTATTTAATTAATAAAAAACATTTTCATATATTTGAATTACATTTCAAAGACAACATATTCATTTTATGAAATTAAATTAACAAAGTATATTTTAACAAATAGAATCTGGGAATTTATTTCTCATGTTGGGTAACATTTATTATACAAATTTTCATATTATTCGAATGTGTATTCTAAGTCAAATTAACGTACCATTCAAATTCAATAATGAATCATTACAAGTTCAATAAAATAACGTTTTCTTTATTTTGTGAGTAAATTTAAATTGTTTTATATTTTGTTAGTATTGTCAAATATTTCCTCCACACCAGATACTTCTTTAAGTTTTGTAACAAACTTTTCATATTCTACATTTTCCTCAGGAGACAAATCCACAGTGGTCTGAAAAAAATAAAAAAAGTTCACATTCAAATTTAGTTAACATTAAAAATATTAATTAATTCAATTGCAATATGTAACACTCGTGGTATAGAATTTTTGTTGCAGAAACTACCTGATCCAGTTTAATCAAATGGACTGGTCCAATGTAATGCAAGCATGGACCATGTCATTGTTAAAAAGTGTAAGTAGTGAGACGACATGTCTTCGTTTTTTAACGAGATGTTTTTGTTTTTAAACGACTTCAAAACGAATCTTCTTTTTTTTTGAGTAGTTTTAAGACTACTCCTTTGTAATCCAAAGCTGGGTTAAATTGTCCTGCCCTAGGATATCGTAATGTTAAATAGACCATTTTTTCGATACATTTGGGTTAGTTTTGGACTAATCCTAGTCCCTGTGGGCTAGATTTTACACGCATGTTTGGACTAGTCCTATAATTTGCAGGGCAGACACACACACATTGGCTGTCAAAAACAGCTAACATGTGTATGTATTAATCAGTGATGGAAAATTGAAAAAAATTAAATGGTACTGACCCCCAAGCAAAAGGGTACTTTTTTCAACATTTGGAACTTTTTCCAAATATATTTTTTATTAAGAAAAAACTTAAGAATAAAAAACCGAAATACGTAAATTTTTGGTTTTTTTTTTTTGCTAGTATCTCAGCCATTTATGGACCGAGTTGGCTGAATTTTAATTTTTTTTTTTTTTTTTTTTTTTTTTTAATTTTCCTAAGCAAATCCCGCGAAGCTTTATGCTTGTCTGCAGGAAAGAAACCAGAGTCTCTGGCGGGAATCGAACCCGCAACCCCGGCGCTGATAGACTAGCTCGCTACCAGCTAGCCTACCGGGACACTGAAAAATACTAATGAGGACATATACCAACCAACACGGAAAGAATTATTTATTAAATTCTCGTCAAAGCCATAAATTTCTTATTCTAAATATAAAGGGGTTTTTAACAAGTACTTTGTTTTGTAAAACAAAATAAAATGGAAACTTTAAATGAAGATGATTAAAATTTGTATTGCACTACGCAGAGAAAAGTTCGGCAATTATTAATGAAATATTATATCTTGCAAATGTATAACACGAGCACGCTGATAGATGTCGATTCTTTCAACGAAGTTTTAAATCACTTTTTGGCAAAATGGCGGGTATATTCCGTTAATCCCATCAGGGATTTTGAATTTTATGGCTCCCATCGATTCGATTGGCTCTGTATTGCCTCTGTCCTTAACATAGCAATAAATTGATGGGTTCGTTGGCTGTGGGACATGTGGCCCCGTCCTGTTGAAACCACATGTTAGTGATATCCGCGTCATTAATAATAGGCCAAAATTGAGTTGTTAACATCTCGCGTTAGCGTGGTCCATTTATTGACAGTTACCTCATTACCCAAAGGCCCAATCACGCCTCCAGATTACATAGCGCACCATACAGTGTCACGTTGAGCATGAAAAATACTGCAATTTTGATTGTGGAAATTGGCTTCGTCTGAAAAAATGTTTTTTCAGAAAAACATGGATTTTAATTATTTTAAGGCGAGCAAAATTTAATTCATTCTAACAATTGCCAATGCATCAACTACGATTGCGTAAAAAAACTGAATGTCAAAACTATCATGTTGTTGGTGTTGCCACAATTAAAAAACAAAGTTCTTGTTGAAAACCCCGATATTTGTGGCTTGATTTAAGCAAAAAGTATTCGACTGAATTTTTGTTTGCTTTAAGTACTTACTGTTTGCTTGCTTTCATTTCGCCACACATATATCGAGCCATAACCGCAAAAATAGCTTAAGGGGCATCATTTTCAGTTTTCGTTTTTTCAATAAATTAATTTATTGACAAAATTTGCATCATTTCCTAAAATTTTATGGTCACACAAGGTTCCGTTACGATTTTATAGCAAAAACAATTTTAGCTTAAGCGCCATTTCTAGTATGTATTTATTTTGTTTTTATAATAAAAAGGCTTTCTCCCGTAGAATTTTGTATTTGTCGCTTAAGCTTTTTCTGCGGTTATGGCTCGACATTTAGAATAATATTTTTGGCTTTGACGAGAAACGTTCAAAATTTTCTTGGTGCAAGCCATATTTAGTAAATAGTTTTTTTCGTGATGACCACATAATATCTGCAGTCTCAGAATACCCATTTCAACAGACAGATAGTAAACCGATTTTGAACTTCTGTTCCCATAAGAATCCAGAAAAATATAGTTTATAGGGTCAAAATTGTAGAAATTACATGAACGAAAAGAGAACAAACATTTTGTGTAGGCAATGTTGTTAATATTAAAAAAATTAGCAACGCTAAATTTCTAAACAAAGAAGCATAAAAAAAGATTACGAAAACTGATGTGGAGGTACCGTGGTATTTTTGAATGAAAAAAGTACTAAAAATAGTACCAAAGTACTGAATTTTCCGACTCTTCTAAATATTATGTACCGCCACAGCATTCGATATCGAGTAACTCGACATTACATTTCTCGAGTTTTCATTCGATACGTCAGTGTCAATCGTATGCAAAAACATTCGATAGTTTATTCGATACGATAGTATCGAATGCGGTGATTAGACCCCTGTAGATACAAAATTACAACCTTAGTTTTTTTAATTCGTTTTTAAAAAGATTCAACACCGGTACAACACCCTAAATACAAATATACAACTTAAGTTTTTTAAAGTCGTATTTACCATAAAACTATACCGCTACAACACTGTGTATACAATAATTTTATACCGCTACAACGCTGTTTATACATTAAAAATTGCAGTCTTAATTTAATAGTGTCGTTATACAATCCAATTTGTTTTGATGAAAGCGGATATTCGAAAAATTCATTGATTTCAAGAAAAATTTTACCTTTTAAAATATTTCATTAAGTTTGTTTTGGGAAAATTGTTTTCCCACAATTTCTGTGACTATTAGTATATATTCATTTTGTAGTAAGCATATATTATCAGGATGGGTTGTTGTAATTTTAAACCCACAAATATTTCCAAAAAAAAAAGGAAAAAAAGCTCTTGATTCCGGAATTTTGGAACAAAAAGTAGGGATTAGTTTGCTAAATATATAACTACATATTTTATTAACCTGAATTCCATTTCTTTCTTATGGCTTTCTTTTATAAATGCTTTTTTTTAAATAGAACAATGAATTTTAATAATAAAATTTTCAATATATAAGAGGTATTGCATGGGTACAAAAATTGCAAATTTGCAACATTGTATGGGAACTAGAGATGAGCGATATTTCCGTACCTGTGATTTAATCACTGTTACTGAAAAATCACGAATCACAGTTGTGACCAAATCTGTTAAGTAACAGGTACTTGCTAAGTTGTTATTTTCTTATTTTGTTTCATACACAAATTTATGATATTTCACTGTTTGTGTGGGTAATAGCGTTTTTTGCACTCATGAATGTAATTGTTGCTATTTTTTCTTTTGTTCTCTCTTCTTCCTTTTTAGAATTTTTTTTACAGCCAATGTTTATTTGTTCAAGTATGTCCAACTAAACAGGTGATCGTTTTTGTTGCCTTATTTCTTTGTCAAACTCCATAACAAAAAATTTTCAAATATCCTAGAACAAAAATAAAAGTTGTGATCACAATCACAGTTTTAAATAACAGTGATTTTAAAATCACGTTCACTAATCACGATGTTCCTTAAAAATCACGGGATCGCTCATCTTTAATGGGAACGTTATTTTCAGTTTATCAACATCAGATTAAGATTAACATTAAAGGTTTGTGTTTATTGCTTCAATGTTGTAAATTTAAATTTACGGCTTTGTAACAATATTGAAAATAAGAGTCGGAAGACGGTTGTGACTTCGTTGTAAGTTCGTGAATCCAACATTGCAAATTTAAATTTATGGTACTGTGACAACACTAAAAAGAAGAGTCGGAAGACGCACATTTGGCGTTATCATTTTAATATTGGGACAACATTGCAAATTTGGTAAACAGTACTGAAAATCCTTAATATTTTTTAAGGACAAAACAAAAATTTAAATTCAAGTAAATTATGAATTTCAATAAACTTAAAAATTTGGGAGGTTTAAAATGACTTTTTTTCCGAATTTAATAAAACGCAAGTATATCGATTTGTAAGTATTCAACAACTGTAACTATTTATTTATTTCATTTGTATATTTTCTTTTCTTTTCAGCTAAACAGTTACATTTAACATTTTGTGGATACCGTGTATAAGCATTATCATGTATGTTTAATCGTGATATTAGGGATACGCAAATTCATTAATTCATTTTAGTTTTGTACAATAAATTTAAAGTTAAAAATTAAATTAACAAATAATAATTAATTCATAAAAAAAATAAGGATAAAAAAAAACAAATAAATTCAAATATGTATATATTTATAAAAAAAAACCTTATGTGGAGAAAACCATCATAGGCCAAAAAACTCCACGTCCAAACATGCCGGCCCCATTGAAGGACCACAGGTCTTCAATCGATTGGCAGTGGTGCCAGTTTAGCAATAGGACGTTTATATACGCCGGTTTTTGTCCTTACCTCCGCCACTCTGACCTTGCCGTCCTGGCCTTCTACTACGCGTACGACTATCCCGGTCAACCATTCTTGGGGCGGGAGATTGTCCTCGTGGACCACCACTATTTGTCCCACTTGTAGATTGGGTTGTGCTTCTCGCCATTTGCCCTTGTCTTGCAACCCCAGGACGTAGTCTTTGGACCAGGCTCGTCAAAACCTCTGCTTGAGAGCGCATAGCATTCGCCATCGCTTCAAGCACCTCAGCTTGTTGTCGTTGACGTCTCCGACGGATTCGGGCGGCAGCGAACGCAGACCCTCTCCTTTTAAAAGATGCGCTGGAGTTAAGGCACTCCCGTCGTTCGGGTCTGGCGACAGCGGTGCAATTGGTCGGCTGTTGAGCACCGCCTCTACTTCTACGAGCATCGTCTCAATTTCTTCCTGCGTCAGCATGGCATTGCCTACAGCTCGTAGAAGTAGGTACTTCGCTTGTTTTACGGCTGCTTCCCACAGCCCTCCGAAGTGAGGAGCCCTGGGAGGTATGAAACTGAAGTCTACCCTGTGCGATGCTGCGTATGACACGACGTTCCCCTTGCTCTTCTCGAAAGCGTCTACGAGTTCCTTGAGCGCTCGGCTGGCTCCTACGAAATTGGTGGCGTTGTCGCAGTACACTTTGCGTGGAAGTCCTCTCCTGGCAGCAAACCTTTTAAAAGAAAGAATAAACGCATTAGTAGACAAATCAGACACTAGTTCTAAGTGAACAGCCTTTGAAGTAAAACAAACATAAACTGCTATATACATTTTTATTGGAGGTCGACCGCGAATTCGCAATGAAATGTTCACGGGACCACAAAAATCTACGCCGACTATTAAAAACGGCCGTAGAGCTCTCACCCGCTCGGTGGTCAAATGACCCATTATTTGCGTCATAAGCTTTGGTTTATAGCGGTAACAGTGAACGCATTTACGCACTATTCTGCTACACTCTTCCTTAGCATTTACAATCCAAATGGTTTCTCTTGAAAGAGCAATCAACGCCTTCGTTCCAGCGTGGCAGTTTTCGAGGTGCAGATTTCGTAAATATAAGGTTACAAAGAGTGTTTTCTTTGGTAACAACAGTGGGAACCTTGAATTGTACGGTAATGGTGCATTAAGCAACCTCCCACCTACCCTAATTAGTGAGAAATTTCGTTTATTCTCCGTGAAATTATGTATAAAGGGTGTTAGCCTTTGTATATTTGATGGCAACACCAGAGATTTCTGTAATTTAGCAATCTCCTCAGAAAAGTTTTCTTTCTGGACAATTTCTACGAGACGATATAAAGCCCAATTCATTTCTTTAGCAGTAGGGTTTTCGCACTTTGAAACTTCTCGTTTCTTGCAAAAATCGATGAATCGTAGCACATAGCTTACGATTCTTAATATTTTTTTAAATGAAGAGTGATCTTCGACCAATTTTAAGAAAACATTTTTTGAATTCTCTACTGCAACGAAAACATTAACTTTTCTTTTCTCCAATGAAGCTTGATCCTCTGTTAACTCAAAATGACTGTTAACAGGCCACATAGATATATCAGTTAAAAGAAATGACGGACCATTAAGCCAAACGGAATTCTTTAGTTCATCTACATCACATCCTCTTGATACAAGGTCAGCCGGATTTTGTCGAGTAGGCACATGACGCCATGAAACGCGGTCTGACCATTCTTGTATCTCAGCAACTCTATTTGATACGAATGTCGTTAGACTGGATGGATGAGTTTTAATCCAATGTAAAGTTATTTCTGAATCAGTCCAGAAAGTTACACTCTCGATTTCAAAGCTTATTAATTTTTTAATTCGACTCCACAATTTTGCTAATAAGTGCGCTGCACACAGCTCAAGTCTCGGAAGAGATTTTGTTTTGAGTGGGGCCACTTTTGATTTGGCTGTCAGTAATTGGCACTGAATTCTATCAAAATTGCTACTTCTTACATATAAACAGCATCCATATGCTCGAATTGATGCATCTGAAAATCCATGAATTTGGACTGATGCTGAAGAAGTAGTTTGGACGAATCTTGGAATTTGAATAGAATCAATTTTCAACAAATTCTCTTTAAAGTTTTCCCATGCAGTATTTAGTCGCATGGGTATTGATTCATCCCAGTCTAATTTCTGAATCCAAAGTTCTTGAAGTAACATTTTAGATTTAGTTATGATTGGGCATAAAAGTCCGAGAGGATCAAACAATCTTGAAGAAACCGACAAAATGTTTCTTTTTGTTGCTTTTAAATCTTTAAAATTATTTTCCAAATGAAACTTGAACGAATCATTCTTCGGGACCCAATGTATGCCTAATGCTTTAGCTGAATCGGAATCATTATGTAATAATTTTTCAATGTTATCGGAAACATTAAAATCGGGATGATTTGAAAACCATTTTGTTAAATTAAATCCAGCTGAACTCAGTATTTGAGTCACCTGATCTCGAATAGTTTCGAGCTCTTCAAAACTATCGGCTCCAGTTAATAAATCATCAACATAAAAATCACTGCGTACAACTTTTGCCCCGATAGGCAAAGTCCCTGTATTTTTTTTTTTTCGTACGATGGAGCGGGGAGGTTTCCCCACAGTGACAGGTACCGCGACCAGATTAGGTCTATTGTACCCACTCCCCTTAGTTGGCCAAAAGACCCTCTGCTTCCCATAGGAACCCAACCAGGGCCTTTGCCGGTATATCACCGATTTGGGACGCACACATTGTACCATGCCCCAAGTGCCTCCTCCTGGCCCATGCCAGCGCCGGGCAGTCACACAGTACATGCTCAGTCGTCTCGTCCCCGTCTAGACATAGTCTGCATTCCTGATCCTCAGCCAGGCCCATCCGATAAAGGTGGTATTTGACCGCGTGGTGACCAGTCAAGTAGGCCACCAGCAGTCGCAGATCCTGTCTGCCGAGACCATTCGTCCTCATTACTCTTCCGGGAGAGATAAATCTCCTTGCCTGACGCATTCCCGGTAGCGATACCCAGTATCCTCTATGTTCGCCCAGAGCCCAGTCCTCCATGACGGACTGAACCCCTGCCCAACTTAGTCCACAGAAGGGCTCGGGACCCAGTTCATCAGCCATTTTATTACCCGGGATCCCTGAGTGCCCCGGCACCCAGCAGAGCGTCAATCTGCTCCTTGTTCCCAGCTCCTGTAGCTTTCCACGGCACTCCGCCACCAGCTTCGAGGACATTCTCCAAGAAGAGAGTGCTTGATGGCCGCTTGGCTATCAGTAAAGATCACATTACCGCCACCAACCATTCCCCTATCAAGAATGTTGCTGCAGCACACATCAATGGCGAAAATCTCGGCTTGAAAAACACTCGGTGATTCGCCCATTGCCATCGAGAGTCGTGTATTAGGTCCAAAGACCCCTGCACCCACTCCGTGCTCCGATTTAGACCCGTCAGTATACCAGTGCAATTCACGGTTTCCCCGACATGGATTCCCAACACTCCAGGACCTTTCGTCCGGAAAGATTGCCCTGAACCTTCTGTTGAAGACCAGTTCCGTGGTCATTATGTCTGCCCTTGTACAGACAGATAGACCCGGAGCCACGTCCATCAAGCAAGCATGCCCCTGGACCTCAGCAAGTCCCGATGCTAGCTTGATCCTAAGGAGACCGGACATAGCAGTCCTCCTTATATGGATGTGTAGTGGCAATATGCCCACTATAACCTCAAGTGCTGCCGTGGGACATGTGCGCATTACCCCCGTTAGAGCCAGACACACCATCCGTTGCAGCTTGTTGCACTTCCTCACCGCAGTCTCCTGCCGAATCTTAGGCCACCATACCAATGATCCGTAAGTGATTATCGGTCTGACCATCATAAAGTATAGCCATTTTACCATACCTGGACTAAAACCCCAAGTTCTCCCAAAGAAGCTCTTGCATGCCCAGAAGGCCCTAACTGCCTTTCCGAGGGTTTGATCCAAGTGCGAGTTCCAATTGAGCCGTCTGTCCAGAACAATTCCCAGATATTTGACCTCATTGGAATACTCAACCTCAAATCCGTCCACTACTAACTTCTCAAGCCTGTAGTTGTACCTCCTCGTGAACGGTATCACGACCGCCTTGTTAGGGTTGATGCTCAACCCCCTTTCATGGCACCATCCAAGAACCCTGTATACAAATCGCTCAAATATATGAGACATCTGATTGCCAAAAATGGTGCAGAAGAAGAACCGTAAGTAACGGTGTTCAAGCGAAACAATTGAATTGGTTCAGATGGATTTTGCCTCCAAAGGATCAGTTGAAAATTTCTATCGTTATCGCTTATTAAAACCTGGCGATACATTTTCTCAATGTTAGCAGTGATAACAAATTTATGGAATCGAAAACGGAGAAGAGTAGCATATAATTCTTCTTGTACAGTAGGTCCAACCATCAAAATATCGTTAAGAGATGTACGTGAAGAAGTTCGACACGAAGCATCAAAAACTACCCGAAGTTTGGTAGAGGTGCTTTGAGGTCGTAAAACACATTGATGCGGTATAACATAGTGAGAAGAATTCAATATTTGATTGTGTGCAATTGACATATGACCTAAATCGGCATATTCCCTCATAAATTCGTGATACATTTGCCTCATATCTGGATCACTTGAAAGTTTTCGTTCCAGAGCTAAAAACCGTCTTTTAGCCGTATCAAAGGATGATCCGAGAAGCCTAGTATCCGATTTAAAGGGAAGTGAGACTTCAAAACGTCCTGACGCTAATCGACGAATTGTATTCTTAAAATGTTTCTCACAATTTAGCTGTTCTTCTGTAAATATAATATTGGATTCATTTGGAATTTCTTCCAGTTCCCAAAATTTGCGAACAGTTGCATCAATGGCCTCCTCGTTTTCGAAAATGTTGCTTACATGTCAAACATTTGAACCTGAGCTCTGTGACTGATTATATTTTCCAGCTACAATCCAGCCAAACGCAGTCTTTTGCAGCACTGGAAGGCTCGGCTTGTTTTTAATTTGCCCAACGCAAAGAAGTTCAAAGAACATTTCACCGCCAATTAACAAATCCACCTTTTGCGGCTTATAGAAATCAGGATCTGCGAGTTCAATATTTTTAGGAATATTCCAGTTAGTCGTGCAAATCTTACGATCTGGTTGAAAGTTCGTAATTGAACTTAATACCCAAAACTTTGAAGAGAAATGAGTAGAATTAACCCTTGACACAACAGTAATATCCATATGTGTCTTAGCAACCGAATTTATTTCGCCTATACCTGTTAAATTTAGTCTGCCTCCTTTTCTTTTTATGCGAAGTCTTTGAGCTAGTTCCTCAGTTATCAAATTAGTTTGAGAACCGGAATCCAGTAATGCTCTAGCAAGTACAAAATCACCTGAAGAGCTCTTTACTTTAACCACAGCTGTGGCAAGAATAACATTTTCCTCAGATTTTGCGTGATTTACTGCTGAGTTAGAACAACCTGGCAACTCTTGGGAAACATTTCTTGCATCAGAAGCAGTATTTAGATTTTGAGCATCAGAACTATATCGATGTAGAAGTGTATTATGTGCTCCGCCACATACTCTGCATTTCTGAGCAGTACATCTAGCAACAGTGTGGCCTTTTTTAAGACAATTTATACATGCCGGCGCGGCCTTTATAAATTCAAATCTTTGAAGCACAGGCACGGCAGTGAAATAAGGGCAATTATAGATATTGTGATCAGCAGACCTACAAAACAAGCATTTTTCAGCAGGTTGTTTAGGCTTCGTTACAGCTAGTGATGTTTTAGAATTATTTTTAGGTACATCATTTTTGTTCTTGAAGTTTTTGGGTTTTGCACCAGAAGATTCATCAGCAGAAATGTGCTGATAC
Source organism: Pollenia labialis (assembly GCA_949318255.1). Lineage (NCBI taxonomy): Eukaryota > Metazoa > Arthropoda > Insecta > Diptera > Polleniidae > Pollenia > Pollenia labialis. The sequence continues at coordinate 61,599,659 of OX439141.1, forward strand.
CTTTTATTAAGCATACTCTCACAGTCAGACCATAATGGGAGCCTTTCGAAGTCAAGCTGTTCTTCCCACTTGGATTTAGTGACTGGGCCAACTTTCGACATCACTAAATGAATTAAAATGGCGTTTGAAATCTTTTTATCATCACCAATTGACAATAATGAATCATAGATAGCAGAAACCGTATCTATCATGCTTCGCAAAGCTGAAGGTTTAAAAATATGAGGGAGATCAAATAATTTAGAAATATTCTTCATAAAAATTAAACAATCATTATCATAAACCTTCTTGAGGCTTGCCAAAGCTTTGGGATAATTATCCTCTGTAACTTGAAAAGCTTTTACAGTACCTAAAGCTTCGTCAGTTAAGCATGATATCAAATGATTAAATTTTTCGATATCTGTCAAATTGGGATCATTGTGGACCAAATTCTCAAAAAGGCTCATAAAATTTTTGAATTCGGAATATTTTCCGCTGAACTTAGGGAGCCGCATATTTGGAAGCCTGGAATGATGCGGTTGATAGAATGACGAGTCCTGTAAACTCGGTCTTTTATTTTTGGCCTGAAGACTTAATAATAAAGACTTCGTGGTCACACAAAGATCTTCAAGCTCGGGTCTATCATCGTTTGTGGGATCTAAAGAATCCAATTCGGATTGAAATTCCATAGCTTGAGAGATGTGATCCTTCAAAATTTCCATTCTACAATCGATCTCAAAAGGATTAAACGAAATGGTTTTTTCAAGTATAGATCTTTTTATTCTTTCAATATTTTGAACCACTTTAGCCCTTTTTTGCAAAGTCATCAGACACTGGACTTTGATGTTTTTTACCGCCCGCCATTTTTGATAAAAATTAAAATCCGAAGAATATTATCCAATGTTATTAAGTTTATTTCTCAAAACAATTTTTTCTTTATCAACTAAATTAGCAAATTTTCTTTAAAAAATTAAATTCTATCCGAATTGTTTTGGAGGCAATATTCTTTAAACACAGTCTAAATATATGCAAATTATTATTATCCCAATATACGCTAATTATCAAATTATTAAAAATTTAAAATATTCACAACTAAGTTAAATTGTGAACTCGCCAGCAGATATTATGTTCCAGAAATTGTTCCCTATATTCAATTTGAATATTTGCTCAAGTAAAAAATTTCTTAATTTTTTGTTTTACAACTGAAATTACAAAATTCTCGTTCATACAGCTTTATCCGTGAAAAGCAAACAGCCTTTGGCTACAATAATTAAATTATTCTCTAATTATATCCACACCAAGATTCCAGATTATTAGTTTAATTAAATTTTCATTTATATTAAAATTTTCGAACAAATATTATACGAATTTATTACAATTCCTTTACGTATCGATTATTGAAAAATCGTAAACGTAACGTAAACAATCTTTTTCACTAATCTGGCAGCTTTGTTTTGTTTGTTCTGGAGTGGCTACGCTATACTTTAAGCACACGGAACGAACGGAATGGAACTTGAATATATTTCAACAACAACAAATTTTGTGTGTAAAACAAATAAATAAATAAAACAATTGTAGAAAATTTTTTCTTTTTAACAAAAGAAATAAAATATTTTCACTCGCGAAAAAAGTGTAAATACAAATTAAATATTGTGTGTATATAATCTATATTTTCTTCTTAATAAAAGCCGACGGTGTATTAAAATGTATGCGGTTTTTCTTTTATTATTATTATTCTTGAGTTTGTGTGATTGTAATTTGTTTCACTTATTAGGGCGGATACATATGTTCACAAATTTGAATAATTAAAAAATTTTAATTGAAGCGTAAAAAATATTTTTGTGTTTTCTTTTTACTCGCAATTATGCGGAAAAATTAAGTTCTAAATAATTTAAAGAACTCTTTGATCTGAATAATTTACAGATTATGGAAAAATTAACACAATATTGTTTACGCTTTTACCTCTGATTCAGATAATCCAGAATCACTGTTACTCCCCTGTTGCTGGTGGTTTGGTCGACAATTACGGCAGCGGCAGCGACGAGGCATTGGTATTGGCACTTGTTGAAATGTTTATAAAATCAACCCTTATTTTCGCAGTGTTTTTTATAATTCAACTTATTGTTGCACTTTAGTTGCTGTCTATTATTGGTTTTTTTTATTTTGTATAACAAATGTTATTATTGTTTTTTGAAATAAATTATCAAAAACTTAAAATTGTTGTTTTGAAATAAATTATCAACAAACACAATTTATTCGTTTTTATTTTAAACAATTAGCAATCACTTTAAACTGTCCCTGCTCGGGCGCCAAAATGAAAATCCTTAATATTTTTTAAGGACAAAACAAAAATTTAAATTCAAGTAAATTATGAATTTCAATAAACTTAAAAATTTGGGAGGTTTAAAATGACTTTTTTTCCGAATTTAATAAAACGCAACTATATCGATTTGTAAGTATTCAACAACTGTAACTATTTATTTATTTCATTTGTATATTTTCTTTTCTTTTCAGCTAAACAGTTACATTTAACATTTTGTGGATACCGTGTATAAGCATTATCATGTATGTTTAATCGTGATATTAGGGATACGCAAATTCATTAATTCATTTTAGTTTTGTACAATAAATTTAAAGTTAAAAATTAAATTAACAAATAATAATTAATTCATAAAAAAAATAAGGATAAAAAAAAACAAATAAATTCAAATATGTATATATTTATAAAAAAAAACCTTATGTGGAGAAAACCATCATAGGCCAAAAAACTCCACGTCCAAACAAGAACGTTGTATTGATGTTGATATTACCCCCTGCAACGTCGGCACAACTTCGTGGTGATTGTCTGCCTGGGTACCCACAACCCAGCACATGGATCATCAAAATAATTTTTGCAATATCATCGGGCTCCTTTGTTGAGAGAGAAAATATTCTTTCAATGGATCGAACAATTTTAAAATTCGATCTTACGCTGGCATTAATGGTAACTAGCGTGTTTTGCTGTATAAATATTGAAATTTTGGGGTTTTGGGGGAAAAAACCTATAGTATTTGAGTTAAAAGAAGTCATAATAGAACTAAAGGACAATTCACTAAAAAAAAGGATATACTGTAATTTTTTCTGAAAAAAGGACTATACTCTTAAAAAAAGGACGAATGGACACAGTAACGATAGGCCCCATATAAAGCGTACTCTCGGAAAAGAGTCTAGTTCGCCTTAAACCTTAACAAATGAATATAGTTATTGTAATACAATTTGGGACGTCAGTTTTAAAGGACAAGAAATTACGATGTTAAATATCGTGAACATCGGTCCATCATTTACAATAGGCCCCATATAAAATCTACTCTTGGAAAATAGTGCTAATGTAGTAAAGTTATGTACGGCACGGCCTTAAAGTAATTACACTGCCTGAAAAACACTACAGAATTTTGTGGTGATTGGGCATAATTTACCATGGATCCAATATAAATTCCCCTCCCAAAAATATTTGTTCAAATTAACTTTTAAATGACTAGAAATAAAATCAAATTTCTGATTGTCGGTCAATAAAATACTATATGTAGGTCAAAATTTTAATAATGACGTCCGTTTTTATAAGGATTTATTAATAACTTGTAGATACAGGGCCCACACCTGAAATATTCTTGCTGTCAGTGGAGGGTATCAAAGAATATCTTGCTCCTTCTTGTTTTTCAACTGATATTTTTATATAAAACTTACGAAATTGTTACGTTACTGCCTTTCAATAACGCTTTGGTTTATTTCCTTTATAATAACCCGCTTCGAGTTCGTTGATTGCAATTCAAATAAAACTAAATAAACACAACACTTTAATGTATAACACATACATACTTATTAAGAACTTTGTCACTTTAACAACCGTAATTCACAGCTTTTATTTACAACTCACTATTGTGATCAACACACTTCAATGTTTATAATTTTCTCCGCGTGATACGTTATCAACTTGACAAACTCTAAACCTAGAATAATCTTATGCCATCTCTTGCGATTCTATTTATACTCTAGCTCTGACGGGCAAATGACCATAGAACGTTCGAGCTCTGACGTCTACATGGCTGTAGAACGTACGACCCTAACGTATATTTTGTTAATTGAACTTGTGCATTATCGATATGGCTGAAATAACTGAGTTATTATGCATCATAAACTAAGGCATACTTTTAGGTGTTACAATAAATTTGTGTGTATTGTGTATCTTTCCATGGTTCAAATTGAGATATGTAAAATGAAATTCAGATAAAAATTTGACGTTTAGGTGTTGTTCACATTCAACATCATCAACAGTTTTACTTGCAACAATATCAAAGCATAAACAAAAACAACTACAATAAACAGTGGGTTAATCTTTTCTTACAATCCCCACTACAATTGGTTGGAATTCTTCCAACATTAATTGTGGTTATAAGTGGGTTAAAAAAACAAGAACAACTAGCTTGTTGCCAGTTTAGTCTTAAGCCGTACATTTACTTATAATTCTTAGGACTAAAAAATCTGAGAAAGTTAAATTTTTTTTTTGGTTTAAATTGTGTTTAAACTCGCAAATCACTTAACATATAAACCATCTTTAAACGCATAAACTACCAATACAGACTAAAGACCTGCACGAGTGTATCAGTAAGTATTGTTGAAACAGATACACCAGAATATATCTGTAACTACTGATATAAATGAGAGAATGAGTGTAATGAGTGCCTTTGTCCACTCACCATATCTTAAAAACAAAAAAAGATGCCTTTGGTTTTGGATTGAGTATGTCATTACATTTTTTTTGTTTGCTTACAAATAGCTGTTGTCACCATAAGTATTTCTACAATATCTGTGGTTATCTGTTGTATGTTAAAATATTGTTGGCGAGTTGATGAAAATAAGAGAGTTTATAAAAGCTTGTATAAGATCTCAACCAGGGGTGCCAGATGGTTTTAGTAAAAAATCGGCATATTTTCAAAAACAAATCGGAAATCAAATTATGAAAAAAAGCAAATTAAAATTACTTTTTTAAACACAATAAAACATATTTTTAATGACAAAAATAATAAAGCAAAACAATTAACCAATACCTAATGCTTTAAAAAAAATAAATTAGAATAAATGTTTTATAAATAAATTTTATTTAATTCAAAAAATACGGCGTATCTGGTAGCAGATTTATATTTTCAAACTTAAATAAAAAATGAAATAATTGAAACAAAGTTTTTTTAAGAGCATTGAACGATAGGATTTTTTTTTTAAAGAGTATGTCATCCACATGTTTTCCGTCGACTTGAGCACACTATTCAAAACGGAGCCTTGTTTTTCGAGAATTTAAAAAAAATTACCCAATTTTCTCATGCGTGGAGTTACCCTGGGGCAATGTAAAGGTATTTGATGTTTCAATCGAGGGTTGCAGGTACTTGGGGACCAGTAACGGCAGTTTTTCTTGTTGATGTGGCTATTTATGTGACTTAACCTAACCTTATTACGTATGAATCATTACCCTTAAAAAATGTCTTCACAGCGAACGCGCGATACTCACTCGACCACTGCGACATCTTGACTGACAAATCCGCCCAATCTATAATTCCAACGGCTCAACCCTCCCTCCGCACCGTATATTACCTTTTGAAATAATCGTATTTAAAAATATAAATGTGCCACCACAGGGACCGTAAATAAGAGTGATCTATATAATTTTAGCTTAAAAACTCTCCATATTACAGTCAACGGAGACCTATGTATACTGTCCTATACCAATAGGTTCGTCCTAAAGGTCTCTTTAAGAACCTATGGTGATCTAGAAAAAACGATCTCAACTTCACAGTTAAAAATCATTTTTCAACGAAAAAATAAAAGTTCGGATGAACTCTTAAAAATAGAGTTTTATTTCGCAGTCATAAAATAGTTGGCCTAAAATTCTGCTTTACAAATTGTAGTAATCTGACCAAGCTTAGACACCCACTATGTACAAAAATTAATTTAATTAAAAGTCGGTTAAAATCAAACTCCTGAAATGAGTTTTAATTTATGACGGCTTAGTTTATGACGGCTTAATAAAACTCTCTTTTTAGGAGTTAAATACGTTGAAAAATAGCTGTTTTATATGGACTTTTTTGTTTTTAATTCAAAAAATAGCTCAGGGACTGAAATTATTTTTTGTAAAGGTTAAGAGAAAAATTCCTTTATTTTCAATTGGGAATCTTTAACCATTATCGGTTTACAATACTTTTCGCTTATAGTCACATCCTTTAGTTGCCCACAAAACGTGGACTATATAGCTAATGTGACTATAAGGCTAATTCACATATATGCAACTATGAGGCAAATAACCAAATTCGAATAAAATCAAGTTATGTGAATATAGAAAATAAAGAAAAACAAATAAATATATAAAAAATGGTTAAAATAATAACAAGATATATGTATATTAACTGAGTTGTTGACAAAAATTAAACCTTTAAATTCTTTCTTTCTTTGGATGCATTGTGGCTTCGAAAACTAAAAATAACTTAGTAAATATTGTTAATGTGACTATAACGCTATTAATTTACTTTACTTTTCCCTTTCATGAAGTACTCTTTCAATATTAGTGAGAAAACAGGTATGAACATGCATGAGTAGAGATCAAAACCATACACATACATATCATTACCCATAACAAGTTGAACTTAAATATATATAAATATACGCTGCCAATGTGTATATCCATATTTATTCTTCTTTTTGAATGTACATGCAGATATAAATAAAATTTCGGTTAGCTATCTGCAATACCCATATAAGTTTGTGTATTACCGTAAGTATAACGTAAATATAAAGAGTGAGAGAGAGCAGGGATGGCAAATGTAATTTTAATCATTTTGGAACTATGCAAAATTTTTTTGTGTTGTTATTCAAAAAAAAAAATCTTGATAATTATAAAGCTTTTTAAGATTTGACTAAGGCGGTTAGGTTATTTTATTAGGACAACGAGGGGCAGTTGGCGGCAATTTCTTCTTCTCCGAAAATATCTAACAGATCTTTACGAAATGTAAAACATATGTAGATAGATCCATATTAATATGAACAGACAAGCTGTATATATTTTTTTCAAAATAGGACCACGAGGCAAGCTCGAGGGTATTTTCCTTTACAACTTATTAAAAAGAAATGTTTGAATTTTTAATCTTTACAGAAAGGCGTCTAAGCAAGCGCTAAATGTATTACGTGGCGGTTACATTATTTCTTATGAGCACAACATACAAATCAATACTTACATGCATACATAAAAACAATTCTTCCATCTCGTGTCGTCTACCTATGCTTTGTGTGTGTGACAGCGACAAGAGCAGAAGTGCAAAAAAATTGTTCAATTGGATAGTTTTGGAGTGACATAAATTGCCCCCTATCTCCCCTTGTATCTTATTTTTTTTTTTAAATACATAGCGTAAATGTCTATATAAAAATGAATCTATCTATGTTTAAAATTTCATTAAAATCTTTCAGATAGCTTCGGAGAGCAGAAATTCCCCTTTCCATCCCTCGTGGTCCTGTTTTTTTATAAAAATGTATAGCTTATGTGTAGTTTTACATAGGCACTGCTGATTTTACGGACAAATTTATTTTATGTATCAAAAATAATATGTACATAGTCCCATACCTGCGTAGTGATCAACGCACATTTTTGTTAAATTTTTTTTTTTCATTTTTACACAGAAGTGCCAAAATGGCAGATAACCAAAACATATTCATGTATTTTTGTCTACTGAATGTGGTTGCGTGAAGATATTGCCGTGCATAAGTATAAGTAATAACCATACTTTTTGCAACGCACAACCATAGCTGTTCTTATTATTTTTGTTATAAATATGTGTATACACAACAATGAAAAGCGTATATTTTTCCTATGGGTACTTGTTGTCATTCTCTGTTCTATATGACAAAAACGTTTTTTTAGTAAATCGCTGTTAAAGTTTAGTTGTAAGTTACAAAAAACTGAACCGAAAAAGTTGTCGCAACCTTCTTAACAAGGAAACTTCTAGAGTTTCTGGTTTGTTTTGGTAAAAAAAATTTCAGTCATTGGAAAAGCTTCTAAGAGTAATAAGCGTTTAAAAAAAAGCTTTGTTCTATATGCACATATTTACGAAACCCTTATTGTTTTATAGCATATAGAACAAAATGTAAAAAATTATTGTGGGAAATGAAAAGCAATATGTTTTCACGAAACAATCTTATAGTTATGTTTTTATAAGTCCACTTAGGCAATACTTGGTAATTTCTTAAAACAAGTTTGGTTTCGTCTATAAAATAAGAAATAAGTTAATCAAATATTTTAAATTTAATAATGAAATTTTGTATGAAAATTTCCCTTAACAAACGTTTATAAAACTTAATAATCGTATATGAATACGGGGGAAAAAGTTGTAAATATTTTTTAAGATGTATTCAACAAATTATTGTAGTATGCCACAAGTTCTAGCGATAAAAAGTTATATAAACTTCTCACATTATTAATTTTTTTCGATGATAGCTATTTAATAGCTGAATTCTGAAGATGTTCATCAGAGAACTGCAACGAGCACCCGTTTTTATGATTGATGATACTCGCCTTAAAACGAGTTGCGGTGTAGTTAATACAGCCTATTGTTTTTGTATGTGCTCGCCAGGCTCGTAAGAAATTGTGTTTTCAACATACGAGACTTTAGCAAACGCAATGAAATTTATATGAGTTCTGTTTTGTATTGTTTCTTAAATATATTATTTCAACATTCGGCAATAGCACTCGTACTTCTGATAAATCAACTAATTTACTCTCTTTTATTCAATGTTCTCTATCTGCCCTTCGCTGACCTAGAGTTATAATTGTCTTAGTGTACAAGTGTTTACTCGCAGCATTCGTCATTCGTAGCAATACTTAAAGCAGCGTTGCCAGATGGTTTAGGAAAAACACATTGGTTGTATATTTAAGTAAACATGTAGGGCTAAATTCATCTATATATATAAAAATGAAAAATGTTTGTATGTTTGTTTGTTTGTTTGTTGGCTTATAGACTCCGAAACTACTGAACCGATTTTCCTGAAATTTTTACAGTAACATCACGTGGGCCCTAAAAATAAAATAGGCTACTTATTTTTTTGATAGGGGCAGGGGAATTGGTACCCCCATAGGATGCCAATATTAATTATCGAATATCTTAAGAGCCGCTGGACGCATTTTGCTAAACTTTTTGTAGTAGGATCTTCAGAGCACCGAAATTTAAATAAAATAGCAGCGGGGGAAGTGGTTCCCCCCATAGGACGCCAATGCTTAATATCGCATATCTTATGAACTGTTATAGTGAGAATGTTCAAACTTTGTGGAAGTCACTCTTATGGTATACTACACTTTTGAAAATAAATATAAAGCGGGTAGGCGCAGAGAGGAAAAACCTCCCATAGGATGCATATATTAAATATCGCTTAACTGAAGAACTATTAAAGGGGGAGTCTTCAAACGTGGTTAAATTCACGTAAATCGAATATTCAGGTTTATTTCCGTTAATAAGGCACCAACCGATATATTGGTCAACAAAATGCAAAACAAGAGGTTGATTGCCGGCGGATTTGTAAAGCTTTCGAAAGACGTGGTGGCAGAATTTTGGGAAATATTTTACTACATAAAATTTTTAAAATGCAAAAAACTTACGTTGCAATCAACCTGTCCCGTCCCTCCAATACTAATCATTTAGCTTTATTATTTTCACTTTTCTTTAAAATATATACATATGTACGTAAATATTTTTGAACATAAATTTCATTGATTTTTAATATTTCCTAATCTTTCTTCTTTTTTGTTACATTCACTGGAACTGATAGCGTGAAAAATTTTTCACATGAGATTCATGATTGCTTTTTTCCCTTCGAGGGGAATGAAAATTTCATGGGAACAAAAATTCCACTTGTTATTCACGATAGGGGTGATTGTGAATATTTTTATGCATTAAGCTCGCTTTGTATGAAGAACGAGCCAACCATATCAGTAAAAGCGAGTGTTTAAAAGTATTCGAGACTAAAAATTATTTAGTAAACAGCGAGTGCGCTCGCGAGTATTATGTATTGTTGCAGTTCTCTGATGTTCATCAAATAAATTGTTTGGAGTTAAAAAAGCAAATGATAACAAAGAAAATATCAAGAAATCAGTAATTGATAAAGGCTAATTTACAACATCTTACAAGTCTTATGTATTCCATAATTCTTTGTGGGATAGAAATCAAATGCGTCTGTCAAAAAAATCCAATTTAACAAAACTGTTTGTGTTCACACCATCACACAAAGTATAAACACTTACATATGGAATAATATGCAACCCTGGTCCAATGAAAAGTATTAGCTGCGTTCGAGAACACAAAAGTTTTTACTATTTTTTACTGAACTTTAATGCATTTTACTAAATTGCGTTCGCGTACACAAAATACAGTAAATGAGAACACAAATTGAGAGCGAAAAGTGACAGTTCTTGTCTGAGTATTTACAAATTTTTACTGCAGAAATTTTTGCAGTAAAATTTAGTAAATCAAAAAAACATATGTTTCAAAAGGTAAACAAACAAAAGTTACAAACAAAATGCTTACAAATTGTGAACAAATTTTTAAATAAAACAAAAGTTGAAACAAAATTAAACAAAAAGTGATTAAATGTTAATTTATTGTACTTGTTTGTGAATCATTTATTTGGCTAAATACCAACATTGAAACCTTTTTTTGTTATGTTACTTTTTTGTACTTAAGTAATCAATAGCAAAAATGTATTCATGTTCTTATGAATAAATTAACCCGCCACAAATTAGTAACATCAAATAAAATAAAAAAAAAACAAATATGAAAGATTACATGAAATAATTTGTTTGTATTATCCAAAAATGTTCGTGTTATAAAAAGTATTTAATCGATTACCGATAAGAAAACGAGTTAAGTAGTCAAAAGTGTAAAAATTGTTCAACACTTCAATTATTTGGCATCAGCTGTTGCCTTTATTTTACGAATTTTTACAAATTTTGCGTTCGCGTACTTTTTTGGACAACAGCTTTTTGTGAGAGAAAATTTTACAATTTTCTCATTTTACTGTAAAAGTACTCAAACGCACCTATTATTGTTTAGTAGTATTTCAAAAAACAATGAAGTGGTATGGGATGTCAACCTTTTTTTCATAATTCTTGTCATTTTTATCACACATGCATTCAGAATATTAGACTTTTACATATTACTTGAGTTTTTGATATGTATTTATACAAAGTATAATAGTGTATAAAAGCCTTAAGAGAAGGTTAATTTACAACTATCCTATTTTGCAACACAACAAGTAACAATAACATTTCATTGATATCATCGATTAGGAAACACGCGGACCTAATTAAAAATCAAAGGGTTTTGCATACTGTTTGTTTGTTTTTTTCATTTCTTTTGCCAACTGTAATCTGAAGTCACAAAAAGGAAATTAAACAAAAACATACAATGCAAAGAGTTCCAAAGTACTACAAACTTTATTTACACTTTCATATAGGTGAGCGTCAAAATAAAGTAAACAGCTTGTTTTCAAATAAAAAAGTGTTGTGTTATTTATAAAAAGTTAAATTTGTACTTTGCCAAATTTGATTAGACTTCATGCTTGCTGTCATCTGTGAAAAATACGTTGCCCCAAAATTTGACGAAAGCAAGTTGGACAAAAAAAACAAGTTATATAAGGTATAAATAAGAAATTCAACTGAAAACATACAGTATCTGTAGTGGAGCGTGATAGGGTTGGCATTTGTAATAAGTCCTAAAACAGCTGGATCAGACCAATAGTCGCTCGATATCAGCTCAACTAAACATCTGGGAGCATTTGGACAGACAAATTAAAAAAAAAACATAACTAGCAAGCACCTTGTGAAGAAAATTCTGCAGGAAGGAAGAGTGGCCAAAAATGTCTACTGAGCTAATTTTAAAATGCGTGGAATCGATGCCAAATAGACTAGAAGTCGTCCTAAAAGCAAAACGAAATCAAACAAAGTATTAGCCACTTTACTTTTCTAGTATTTTAGAACTGTACACTTTATTTATTTATTTTATGACGCGTAAAAAAGGGACTAAATTGGTTTTTTATAGCACTGTGTTTTTGTTGTCTTTGAAATATTTAAAATTTTTAATTTTACATTGACATAACATTGTCCAAAGTTTTGTAAATGATGATAAACTTCTAAAAATTTAAATTCTTCTTTAGTAAAATACCCCTTTTTATATTGTAAAACAAGCTGTTTACTTTTTTTTGACGCTCACGTAGAACAAATTAAAAAATCATTTTTTTTATTTAGTATTTTTGTTCCGTTTTTGTTCTACATATATGCACGGATTTTAGCATATAGAACACAATAGGTTACGAAGCTTGTCACTGAAGTGTTGTATAGCACAAAGTCAATGTCTCATATTTCGAAAACTATAAATGATACGAGCAAACTGATGACACAGATCCACAGATCTCTAAAAGTTTACCTTAAAGTCAATCTCATTTCAATTTTTTATATTTTTCGGTATAGAACACAATAACTTGCGAACGACGATATGTTGATCTACCTGGTTTAATATAATATTTATGTACAAACGAAAAAATTGGGCGTACTTTCGGGGCGTAGCATAAAAGTGATCAAATTAAAACCTAGACATACAAAGTATTAGAAGTGTTTTCTTGACACGTACAAAAAATTGGTCATTAGAGGGGGGATCCGAGAAGTTATAAGTCGCGCCCAGAAATCGGTGTCGGATTAAAAAGTCATCAAAGAACAAAATGAAGCCATAGTGAGGCCATTAATAATGATATGCAAGACAATAAAAATACAAAAAAACCAAAGGTTCAATGTAGCTAATATATATAAGTAAATAAAAGTGGGCCTAATTTTGGAGCGAGGCATAAAGCTAGAAGTACAAAGTTTTAGAAGCACTTTTTTGCTACGTGCATAAAATTGGACATTAGGGGTGTTCGTTCCGAGATAGCATAAGTGGCGCCCAGAATTTGATGTCGGGTTAAAAAGTCACCAAACGCAAAAGTTAAGCCATAGACAAGCCATGAATAACGATATGCAATATGATATGATCGGACTTTACATTTAATATGTATTTTCTTCGACCTTTATTATTTCAATATATAAATTGAATTCTCGAGCACTCAAAAGAAGTGCCGAAATATTGGTTTTTAATAAATTTATAAAAAAAGTTTTTTATATAAAAAATAAGACCTTAAGCTCGAGAATTTAATTTATATATTAATTAAAAACATTTTTTTCTGGAATTATTTTCAACTAATCTTAGTGTGCAGTGAACAATTGTAATAATGAAAACAATTTAAAAGCGTATAAAATAATCTTTTTCAATTGTCCCTTGGATCCTAATTTATTAAACAGTGGAAAGTTTTGTGTGGCCACACGGGAAAGTCCACTGCGAACACTTCGCATGTCTGCACGAAACATTTTAAACCAGACGATTATGAAAAAAATTTGCAATATGAAATGGGTACGTTTGTTTTCAAATATTTACAAAAACTAGAAGTTACATTTTCGCGAATTTATCTTAAGGTTTTACTAAAAGAAAATTTTTGAAGCGCGGGGCTGTGCCAACTATCCGTAATTTACCTTAATCCAAAAGCGGGAAAACAAAAAATTTTTTTGAAATGGTTCTATAAGAACAAGACGCAGAATCCGTTTTCAAAGGTTTTCAAAATTAGAATTACTTATCATGACAATTTTTTTTTACTAGATTTAAAAAGTCCAAGTCATGAAAACTAAAGTTCTCACAAAACACCAGCCAGAACATGAAGAGTTTGTTGAGTGCCAAAAAGTAAAGTCTGAAAAAATTTCTTCATACGTATGTGTATTTTTACAACTCAAAATTTAACATTTAAAAAGCCACGAAAGACTCTTTTTGTAATCGATATATACAACATGCAATTTTATTCTACAATATCAATTCCCTCCAAGTAATTGGCTGAGTGTTTTTCGATTATCAACGAAATTTAAACTACTTCGTTACATTTGGTAGTTAAACAGTAGATTTTGCGGAATTTCGCAACAACAAAATTCGTTCGAATCGAATAATGAGTTATACTTTTTCGCCACTTTAAAAAGTTATTCAGATAATTTTAACAGTTATACAATTACAACAATAGCACAATTAAACATTGGCCATATATCATTGACTTCTTCACAATTATTTGCAGTTAAAAGATGAATACCAATTAGAAAAGCAATTATTAATTAATTATATTATGACAGTTTTTATTAAAATTGCAATGTGATCGGTGGTACGTGAGTGTAAAATAAAAAAATAAATATTTAAAAATAAAATAGTTATGTATATTATACTCAAAGTTAGGACCCCGCTGGAACAAAAAGTACCTAGAAGCGTTCTAGTACACGAACGTTTTAAAAATAAGTGCACAAAATAGCCCAAACACATTCTTCGGGTAGATTGGGTAAATTTTTAATTAATTAATTTCTAATGCATTAATTTTTTAGAGCCAATAAAAGTGTGAGTCGTGTCATCCTGTCATGTTATTTTAATTAAGTATTGTTTGGCATTTCATAATGGAAAGACTCGACCTCCCCAAGGGACATCGCTTCTGTAGTATTATTTAATCGTAGGATTGTATTCCTTTAAATAATATTTACTTGCATGAATTCATACCTTTAAAGAGCAGACATGAACGGGTATCTTATTACACCAAAATATTAAACCCTAAATAACCGCTTAAAAGGTACTACACCCAAACGCATGTTAATTTTTATTTATTTTATTAAGCTTGAGATCTATTTTATATTAAATTATTTATTTTCTTTGATCCGATAACAATTTAAAATTGTTTTTTTTTCCTGAAATATGATATTAAAAATAAATATTAACAAAAAATTAAATAAATATTTTTATAAAAACAAAAAGAAGTCAATATTAATAAAATAAACATACAAACTTATTTAAATTATATATGTATATACAAATACCAATAAATTAAAATTTTTTAAATTAAATCCGCTTAAATGACAGTATAATAAATATTTAGGTTTTTTATTTTTTGCGAAAAACCTAGAATTGACGACGTTGTTTTAAATTTGTATCGTATGTGGTCCAAATAGGATATTATATATTCACAAATGGCTGAGATATGAGTGAAAAACACGTTTGCCTCTAATTTGTACCCCTAAATCAATAATTAACCTATTCTTATAACTATTAACTTTACTTTTACTTTTCTACCTGAAATATACTTAGGTAATTAAAATTGAAAATATCGGTTCATAAAAAACGGGTTATAGACAATCAACTTTTTTTTCTTGCCAAAATATTGGTTTGGCACAAAAGTGTCCACATAAGCTAAGAAGATCAAATATCAAATATATAACTTTATTGTTACTTTCTTCAGAAATTCATACTGATTTTTAAATTTTAAACGCCACAAGATATGAAGTGTTTGAAATTGAAAAATTCAAT
The DNA here is from genome assembly GCA_949318255.1 of Pollenia labialis. Classification (NCBI taxonomy): domain Eukaryota; kingdom Metazoa; phylum Arthropoda; class Insecta; order Diptera; family Polleniidae; genus Pollenia; species Pollenia labialis. The sequence continues at coordinate 61,615,105 of OX439141.1, forward strand.
GGCCCCTATTATGAGTTACATTCGAAAAACGATTTTCGCTGGCTATCGAACATCGACTATCGAATGTTAATTTGGTATTATGAGTTGGCAGCACCGTCGAAAATTTCGTTGTGCATCGAATTTTTCAACGAAAACAAATTTGCTTTCGACGGTGCAAATAAATGTAAAAAACTTGTTGAAAATGTAACTATTTGTACATTTTTTGTGTTCGTATACCAAATACCATATTCTTTATCAGTTTTGTTCATTTTATGCAAGTCCAACGTCGTAAACAGCAATTGGAAACGCCCATATTCCTTATGGAACAAAATTATTTTTTGACCAAATGATTTGCAGCAAAGTTCCGCATTTAAAAAAGTGGGATGAAACCCCACTGAAGCATAATTATTTGAAAACAACCATAATTCCGCCGTTTTCACGCTTTAATTTTTTAAATTTGTAAACAAAAATTTTTTCTTGTAAGTGACAGCTGATCGAAAGTGTACTATTGTGAATTGACAAAATCAATAGTAATTATGTGTCAAATGAAAGCGAAACGTCAACAAAAGAAATAAATGTAATAAATACAGGGCTGTCAGATGTGACGATTTATCTTCATTTTGACGATTTTTGCTCCCATATTAGCAAAGTGCCGATTTGTTCTTAAAAAGTGACGTAAGCTAAAATAAAATCAACAATATTTTATAACTTTGTTGTAGATTTCTATAAAAGCTCATATTGAATTTTCAAATTTCAAACACTTGATATTTTGTGGCGTTGAAAATTTAAAAAAACAATATGAATTTCTGTAGAAAGCAACAACAAGTTTATATATTTGATATTTAATCTTCTTAGCTTATATGGACACTTTTGTGCCAAACCATTATTTCGGCAAGAAAAAAAAGTTGTTTGTCTATAACCCGTTTATTTACGAACCGATTTTTTTAAAATTTTAACTACCATTTATTCTACTAAGTCTATTTCATGTGAAAAAGTTAAGTTAATAGTTATAAGAATAGGTAAATTATAGATTAATAGGTAAAAATTAGAGGCAAACGTGTTTTTACTTATATCTCAGCCATTTGTGAACCGATATTTTTAAATTTCAATAATATCCTATTTGGACTACATAGGGTACAAATATAAAACAACGTTGTCACTATCAATTCTAGTTTTTTTTCGCAAAAATAAAAACCCTAACTAAATATTTATAATACTGCTATCAAAGCTGATTTAATTAAAAAAAATGTCTTTTCTTGGTATTTGTATATATCTATTTTAAATAAGTAAGTATGTTTATTTTATTAAGCTTGACTTCTTTTTGTTTTTATAAAAACATTTATTTTATTTTTTATTAAAATTTTAAATTGTTATTGTAATTTGACTTAGAATACATCAAGGCCCATCTATCAGGTCTGCTTACATGTACAAAAACAAAAAACGATTCTTTTTAGTTGTCAAAAATTTACTACCACATATACAAAGCAAAAGGAAAAAACGTGTATGTGTGGCATACCATAAACGTATACATGCACATGTAAGCAAAATGTAAACAACTTTTGACAACTAAAAAGAACATAAACAATGATCATCAGGCTTCTTGCGCAGACCTTTTCAATGGGCCTTGGAATACACATTCAAATAATATAAAAATTTAGAAATAAATAATTTATATGTACATATGGATGTATAAAATACCCATAAACTTTAACTATGTTTTAGTTTGATTATGTTTTAATAAAACATCAAACAAATTTTGTTTAATTTTAAATTGTCAGATTTTTTAAAACTAAAAGACGATAATTTTTCTGAAGAAATTGACGATTTTTACACAAATTTATCTGGCAGCCCTGAATAAAACCAAAACAAGGAAAGGCTTAAAATATGTTAGTTAACAAAATACTTATAACCATGGTGTTTTATTTTTTTTCATCATTTAAATTATGAATTCATTATTTAAATTCTTTTTATTTTTTTTTTTATATTAAAAAAGTAGTATATACACATATTTTAAATTTAAAATATATATAATGTGTTTTTCTCGCACCAATTTCAAATGTGACTTATTTTGACAGTTCTTGTAAGAAACTTTTCGCAAAATATTGTTACAGAAACACTTTTTCTCACATCCTTCCAATAATTGCTGGAAAATTATTTAAATGACAGATAATTCTCGCAACGGAAAGATACAGAAACACTTGTGCGAGAAAAACCATTTTTTGTTTCATTTTGCACTGTTTCTGTTCAGTAGCCCGTTTCTGTATTTTTCGCATCGTAAAATTTTACGCATTAAACCAGTGAATCGGGACAGAAACAGTGCAAAATGAAACAAAAAATGGTTTTTCTCGCACAAGTGTTTCTGTATCTTTCCGTTGCGAGAATTATCTGTCATTTTAATAATTTTCCAGCAATTATTGGAAGGATGCGAAAAAAAGTGTTTCTATAACAATATTTTGCGAAAAGTTTCTTTCAAGAACTGTCAAAATAAGTCACATTTGAAATTGGTGGCGAGAAAAACAAAATGTAGATATTTTGAATTTAAAATATGTTTATATACTATTTTTTTAAATAAATAAAAAAATAGAAGGAATATAAATGATAAATGCATAATTTATATGATGAAAATAAACAAAAAACAATTGTTATATATTGTTAGTTTAAATTTTTGTTAGCCTTTTCTTGTTTTGGTTTTAATCAGTGCTGCCAGATAAATTTGTGTCAAAATCGTCAATTTCCTGAGGAAAAAATAAAAAAGATCGTCTTTTTTGTTTTAAAAATCGTGCAATTTAAAATCAATTTTAAACAAATTTGTTTCGACTTTTATTAAAAAATAATCAAACAAAAACATAGTTAAAGTTCATGGGTATTTAATAATTATTATTTAATAATTGAGATATAAATCTTTAATTTACCTATTCCTATAATCTTATTCTTTTTTACCTGAAATAGACTTAGTAGAATACCTTGTAGTTAAAATTAAAAAAATCGGTTCATAAATAAACGGGTTAAAGACCCAGTAAAATCTTCGCCTACAAAATAATATGTTAAGTAATCAGAAACACATAAAAGCACTACATACAATTCTACTGAAAAACTAATGAATTTTACAAGGGTTGTGCCAAAAAGAACAAATTCAAAAGTAAGTCATTTTTTTATCTTAATACATCCAGAAAAAAGTTGTTATCGAAGTTCTTATGGAAGAAAGCTACTTAATAACGAGTGAAAGAAGTTATCCATTTCGAAAAAGTTTTTACTGGGAGACAAACAAATTTCTTTCTTGCCGGAATAATGGTTTTGGCACAAAAGTGTACATATAAGATAAGAAGTATTAAATGTTCAAAATAAGCCAAGTCGGTCCATTACTTTCCCTCGAAATTTTGCTTTTGCCGATACATTTTTTAGGGAAGAAACAAACAATTCCGAGGACAATTTTCACAATAGGGATAAATATAAAAATTTAAGCAGCCTTGTTTCTAAAGATATCTTTTTTTCTAATAAACAAACATATAAAAATATTTACAATTATCTTATTTCGAAGACTAAGGGGCTTATAGTGTAAAACGCAACGCCAACTATTTCATTAAAAGCAAAAAAAAAAATCAAATATATTTTATACATTTGTTGTTGCTTTTTACAGACATTCATATTATTTTTTTCAATTTTCAACGCCACAAAATAGAAGTGTTTGAAATTTAAAAATTCAAGATGAATTTCTATAGAAAGTAACAACAAAATTATAAAATATTTTTGATTTTGTTTTTGCTTTCGTCGCTTTTTTAGAAAAAATCATCAAAACGTCACTTTGTTAATATCGGAACAAAAAATCGTCAAGATGACGATAACTCGTCAAATCTGGCAGCCCTGTTTTTATTATATTTATTTCTTTTGTTGACGTTTCGCTTTTATTTGACACTTAATTACTGGAAATATTCCAGTATAAACAGAATTTGTTGTGTCTGTTTTCGCATTCAAATACAGAAACACTTTTATCTCATAAATCGAGAAACGATGGAATTTTTTGTTTCACACTTCATGTAAGAAATTTTACGATGCGAGAAATACAGAAACGAGCTACAGATTCACTGGTTTCATGCGGAAAATTTAACGATGCGAGAAATACAGAAACGGGCTACTGTTTGTATTATATTTATTTCTTTTGTTGACGTTCCGCTTTCATTTGACTCTTAATTACTGGAAATATTCCAGTTAAAACTGAATCTGTGTTGTCTGTTTTCGCATTAAAATACAGAAACACTTTTTTCTCTCAAATCGAGAAACGATGGAATTTTTTGTTTCACACTTCATGTGAAAAAATTTACAATGCGAAAAATACAACAGCAACACTGCATTAAATATTAAATCATATGTAACTATTTCCCTGAGGATGACCAACAACTAATAAATAATAAAAATTAAAACACAACATTTTTTATTCTATTTTATGAAACAGACCTCAAGCCTAAAAAAAGCAATAAGAAATAAATTAACTTCAAAAGAGTACTTTTTAGAGCCAAAAGCGATGGATACTACTAAATTCAAATGATATTCAACTACCAAAGCGAACGATGTTACTACCCTGCAAACAATTTCTATAGAAAAATAATCTAAATAGTGTCCCCATTTAGCAAAAACCTATCGCTTTTGCTATTCAATTCTAATTGATGTAGTGACATCGTTCGGGAAGAAGTGTCCCACTATGGTAATATTTACAATCTACTTAGTGTCGATATTTTATGACGAATTAGATCACTTTGGTAGTTGAATATCATTTGAATTTAGTAGTATCGATTTTGGCCCTAAAAAGAACTCTTTTGAAGTTAATTTTTTTCTTATTGTTTTTTATAATAAAAATTTGACCATTTTACTGTTTATCTTTGTTTGTTTTTGTTAGGCGAGTCTGAGTAAAATAAAAAAGAAATGAACTGAAAGATTTACAAATAAGTTCATTGAGTCCAAACAATTGTTATGGCCAATTTTACCAATTCTATTTACTAAATGTGTATTAATATACCATATAATTTTATTTTATTTGAAATGAAAAGCGAATTTTTAATATAAATGAATTGGTGAAATTGGTCATTAATGTTTTAAAGCTAAAAACTTCAAAAATTTTTTAAAGGAATTTACAGAAAGTCGCAATTTTTTTTCGAACACTAACTTTAGAAAAGTTTCATCATATCGTCGACTTAATATGCAAACCTTCCAACTCCCTTTCAGCACATTTAACAGGAACTAATTTTTAAAATTTTTTTTACTAATAACGTTGATTTTCACTAGCAAAATAAGAACTCATATTTTCAACAAAAATTGTTAAAGTCATTAAATACACAAGAACTCATATTTTCAACAAAAATTGTTAAAGTCATTAATAACACAATACTGCAAATTTATAACAATCACGTGCCAATAAAAAATAAGATAATAAAAAATAGAATTAGGCCATGGTTTGGAAATGAAACTAAATTGTTAATAGAACAACGTGACCGTCTATACCACATGTGGATAAGGTACAAGACACCTGATCTACAAACTGAGTATCGTTTGGCGAGGAAAAGGGTTGTTTCGAGGATAAGACATGATAAATCTTTGTATTATTACAACAAATTTAACACAGCTGTTGATTGTAGAAGTAAATGGAAATATATACGAGAGATTGGCTCAGTTTACCGTTCACTGGAAGTTGATGTTAACTTGCTTAATGAAAACTTTACTAAAATTGATTATCCAACTGTTCAGTCTAGTTTTTATGAGGAATGTTTGCCTTTGATTTCATGTAGTGAATTTAATTTTCAATGCCTAACCGCATGTGATGTAGTTAACGCTGTTAATGCAATCAAATCTAATTCAATTGGATTAGATAATATTAACCCAAAATTTGTTAAAATTTTTCTACCCTGGATAATTCGATATGTTACACATCTTTTTAATACTATAATTATAACCTGTACATTTCCAATGCAGTGGAAACACGCTAAAATTGTTCCAGTACCAAAAGCAGGAAATGAATATCGTCCGATTGCGATTCTCCCATATTTTTCAAAAGTTTTTGAAAAGTTGTTACATAAACAAATTTATAACCATGTTAATAACAACAACCTGTTAACCGATCGTCAATCTGGATTCAGGCCTCAACGTGGCTGTACTTTAGCTCTTACCGATGTAATAGAGGAAATTCGTGGTAACCTAGATGAGAAAAAATAACGTTTTTGGTATTATTGGACCACTCAAAGGCTTTTGATACAGTGCACCATTCAATCTTGTGCATGAAATTGTCCAAATTATTTAAATTTTCCACGTTTGCGGTGAAACTGTTGTCATCATACCTCTCAAGTAGATGCCAATCAGTTGCAAATGCCGAAACTTTATCGCGTTCTTTACAAGTAACTAGAGGTGTCCCACAGGGATCCATCCTTGGACCCCTGCTATACTCCTTATATGCGAACGACCTCCCAAACCAACTATCGTATTCTAGTATGCAAATGTATGCTGATGACGTTCAGCTGTATCTCAGTAGTCCTAAAGAATCGGCTAATATGAAAATACGGGAGTTAAATCATGATCTTCAGAAAATACTTATATGGGCAGCGGCTAACGGTTTGCGACTTAATCCTAATAAATCCAAATGCATATAAATATGTAAAAGAGCCTCTCATATAAATTTTGAGGTAAATTTATTTCTTGGTGATTCGAGAATCGATGTTGTAGATTCAGCAAGAAACTTAGGAGTACTATTTAACAAAACTTTAACATGGTCGAATCACATTACACAAGTTTGTGGTAAAGTATATGGCATGTTGCGAAGTTTATGGGCTACTCAGCACTTTACACCTCTGCAAGTAAGAATATTACTTGCAAGAACATATCTTCTTCCGACACTTTTATACTCATCCGAAATTTTTACTGGTTGTAACTCGAATGATATGAGAAAGCTGACTGTTACATACAACAATATCATCCGTTATATTTTCTCTTTAAAAAGATTTGATCATATATCGCAGCACTCTTGTCGTTTATTTAATATGTCATTTTCAAACTATCTTCAATTCAAAAACTTAATATTACTTCACAAAATAATAACGACAAGGGAGCCAAAATATCTTTATGAACGTCTGCAGTTTTCTAGATCGTGTAGAGGTAAAAATTTAATACAATTTCGTCATCGTGACCATGCTTCTGAATGCCAATACTTTATATTAAGCATACGTCTCTGGAATCAACTTCCAAATGATTTGCAAATCACTAACAACGCTATAAGATTTAGAAAATTATTAAGGGAATATTTTTCGTAAATTTTTGTTAAATTTTTTTTATGTTTTAAATGTAAACTTTTTTTATTTTTATAAACCTTTACTTTATTTATTATACTCTATTTAAATTTAAATATAATCTAGTAGTTCTTAAAAAATATTTTTTATCAATGTATACTTTAACTTGTCTGATTCTAATGCTGTAATTTATAAGATATTGTGTCTTGTTGTATTAGAAAATCAAATTATTAAATAAATACAAAATAAAAATACAAAATAAAAAAAACAAACTGGTCAAAAAATCACGAATATATGTAGTTTAAAAGAAGACAATTACCTATATTTTTAGTTGGCGGCATGTCATAACGTTCAGTGTCATAGTGTCCATGGCCACCAAATGCTGGCTGTGAAGAGAAGCTTTAGTTAGCGAAGCTGGTATTTGTTATACCATAGAGGAGAAAATCCACGGATGTTATGACACTGCTCCAAGTCCATGGACACTGTGCACTTTTTGGAGTCCATGGACACTATTACACTGGACGTTGACATGCCACCTTTTTATTTCACTTTTATTGGCTCTAAAAAATGAAAGTATGATTAATTAAATAATTAAAAATTTACCCAATCTACCCGAAGAATGTGTTTGGGCTGTTTTGTGTACTTTAAAACTTTCGTGTACTAGAACGCTTTTCGGTAACTTTTTGTTCCAGCGGGGTCCTAACTTTGAGTTTAATATACATAACTATTTTATTTTTAAATATTTCTTTTATTATTTTACACTCACGCACAACCGATCAAATTACAATTTTTATAAAAACTGGTATAACTTAGGCAAATTGCTTTTAAACTTGGTATTCACTTTATAACTGAAAATCGTTGGGAAGAAGTAAATATTACATGGGCACTGATCATTTTTTATAATTTTATAACTGTTACAATTATCTAAACAACTTTTTAAAGTGACGAAAAAGTATAATTTTAGAACTCATTATTCGATTCTAACGTATTTTGTTGTTGTAAAATTCCGCAAAATCTACTATTTAACTACCAAATGTGACGAAGCAGTTCAAATTTCGTTGATAATCGCAAAACACTCAGCCAACTACTTGGAGGGTATGTACATCAGTAAGAATTGAATAGCAAAAGCGAGATTTTTGCTAAATGGGGCATCTATTTAAATTATTTTTCGGTCAAAATAGCTTGCAGGGTTATTCAACAATAATATAGCAAATGTGTGTGTACCATAAGTCGGCAACAGCGGAAAAAGTAGTCGTATATGTCTGTAGTTATGTATATTGGTGTCAAAATAATCGTCTTCATAGGTGTCAAGGTCAACTCTACAACACTGCTTCTGTGGTCGGGTTGTCAAAAAAATTGCTTGTAAAAAATATTGGTTTGTTTACATAAAAAACTAGTTTGTATACAAACTTTGACAAGTAGACCACCGAAAAAAACACCATATGTTGACTTGGCCCCACCTTCTAGTCAATTCGCCTTGATAGGTGCGTTTGAGAACTTTTGCAGTAAATGAGTAAACCGAAAAATTTGATCTCACAAAAAGCTGTCGTACAAAAATACTACGCGAGCGCAAAATTTGTAAAAATTCGTAAAAGAAGGCAACAGCTGATGGCAAATCATTGAAGTGTTGAAAAATATATACTTATACTTTTGACTACTTAATTCGTTATCTTATCGGACTCGATTAAATAGTTGGTTTAACACGAACATTTTTGGAAAATACAAACAAATTATTTTATGTAATCTTCCATATATGAGCAACTTCAAAAATTTACGACACCTAGACATTTTTTTTTTAATTTTTTTTTTTTTTTTCTGACTTCAATGTTGATTTGCGAGTGTATAAACCGATATTTGAGCATGTTAAATCCGTTCGCGTTAACCATTTTTATTACACGGCGCAAATTTTACTGCGGTTTAAAGTTAAAAATTAAAAAAAAAATATAAAAATTACAGTTTTTGTTAAAATTGAAAAAGGAAAACGCGTGTGGATAATACCCCTTAAGGGCTTTCTTAGCACACTAAAATATTTGTAAAAGCTTGAATACTTTTTAAAATACACTGGAAAAAAATTAAAAAAAATTTTTTTTGATCGTGTATGCATATAAAAATTTATTTAAAATTGTTAAACATTTTACAAAATTACGGCTAGTATAAGACATAATTTGCAATATTTTGGAAAAAAAACTATTTGGCTATCGCTAATGGCTTAAAAATGTATAATCTGAAACCAAATCAAATATTTCATACAAGGATGCTTTTTGAGGTTAGAAACATTTTGTTTCCTCCATAAAATTTTAAATCCTTAAAATTTTTTGGTGCGTTTTCAATTTTAGTATCAAGCTCAGTAAAGTCTTCTATTCGATGTACGTTTGAGCGGAATTGATACAGCGCTTCAGTTGTCACAAAGCGAAATGTGTTTGGAAAAAACTGCCGCTGCACGCGCCAGGGTTGAAAAAAATTATTTTTTTTTGCACTTTATCAGTTTAGTCCGTCGCGAAGAATCTATTTAGATACCTAAACATGTTCCCATGACATGTTTTGATATAAAAAAAGCTTAAAAATAAATTGTTTTTTTGCAAAAATTTTCAAAAGTTCATAAAATTTTTGCGTTTAAAAATTTTAAAGTGCGTTTTCGCCTCGGAGGTGCCCTTTACGAAGTTACTCACATCACGCAATACACTAGCCAACTTAAAAGGCAATTCAGATTGTCAGACGCAAAAAAGATAAATTTTTAAAAAATTTACACTAATTTCTTTTAAGTTTGTGATGTCCGTGATACGTTATTGGCGCGCTGACAGCAACTTGATACACCTCAAACTTTATAAAATTACGCAGTTTTTTTAATTCTGCGCTTAAAACTCATTTTTATTAAACGGCGCAAAAACTCTATGTAAAATCTTCAAAAATTTCAAAATTCGGAAAATTTTGGTTTCACTTTAAGACACCATGCAACTTTTCACCCAGCAGCGATATCAAATTTTCTTTTTTAGTGGATATATCCTCCAAGTCTAGTGACTATATTTTGTATGGGTTTGAATCTGAAAGCTTAAAACTATTACAAAGAAAACGGAATGAATGAAAAAACTCTTGCAAGTTTCAAGTCGTTTTTTTAATTTTTCGAATTTTAGATGACCACTTATTCTTAAGGTGAGGACTTTTCAACGTAAAACTTTGCACGTCATATCCTTCAAGTATAGTCATCCAAACCCTGTACAACGTTTTTTTCAATTCATAAAACATAACGAAATAAGAGCCATAGTATGTCGGTTTCAGCAGGTGCTCAAAAAATTTGAAGTAGCCCATATGTATGTTTGTTTTTTATTTTATTTGATTTTACTAATTAGTGAGGTGTTAATTTATTCAAAAAAAAAAATAAATAATTTTTTTGCTATTGATTACTTAAGTACCCAAGAACTTCACACTTTAACAACTCTAAAAAATTAACATAACAAAAAAGTTTCAAAAGTTGGTATTTAGCCAAATAAATGTTTCACAAACCAGTTTAATTAATTAATCCCTACAAGAAATGAGTGAGCGTGTAGTCACATTTTTCATTTTGGTGTTAAGAAAATGATAGAAAAAATTACCGAAATCAAATTTACGTTCACATTCGGTCATTTCTTTCTATCATTTTCTTAACACCAAAATGAAAAATGTGAATACTCGCTCATTCATTTCTTGTAGGGATATTTATTCACTTTTTGTTTTGGTTTAATTTTTATTTCAACTTGTCTTTCATTTAACAATTTTTTCACAATTTGTTAGCTTTTTGTTTGTTTACCTTTTGAAACATATGTATGTTTTCTTGTTTAACTTAATTTTACTGCAAAAGTTTCTGCAGTAAAAATTTGTAAATACTCAGACAAGAACTGTCACTTTACGCTCTCAATTTGTGTTCTCATTTACTGTATTTTGTGTACTCAAACGCAATTTCGTAAAATGCAGTAAAAAATAGTAAAAACTTTTGTGTTCTCGAACGCAGCTATTGTTGACAAGTTGTAGCCTGCTGTCGTTTATGTGTTTTATGCATAAGGCATGGTTTTTGAGTGTTAACATATAAAAGTATGAGCATTTGCATAATGTTACTTACCACTGGAATATAAAGGTGATCCGCACTTTCAATAACATAACCATTAGCTTCTATCTGTTTTCGAAGTGATATGATTTCAAAAGGTCTGCAAATAAACTAAATTGTAAAAATTATTAAAAATTTGTCTATTTCTTAATGAAATACATGTGTAGGATAGACTTTCTTCCTAGCCTCTGAATGTTGCAAAGTTATAAAACAACACGGTTGGTTTTCTATTTATAATTCACAGGCTTATTTATCTTCAAGCCTTAAGCCTGGTACTGTGTTCAACATTTCACGTGAAATGCTGTCAAAACGCATATGAAAAAAACTTGTGCGGAATATCTATGAAATAATGTTGATAGAGTTGTACTCTGTTCATTTTGTGAAAAAGTTAGGAAATGTTTCTGGCAACATTTTTTTTTACAACTGCGAAATAATGTAAGCTGCACTTATTTCACGTGGAATTTAAAGCAAAAGCAAAAAAGTAACAACTGATTGTTAAATAAGAAATAAAAAATTAAAATAACACAACCGGTAACAGATTTTTATCCATATTTAGGTATATTCTTTTTTATTAAATTTTTTAATAAAAAAATAATTTTTAGTTAAATACATGTGCGGTTTGTTTACATACGCAAAACAATGTCGCATACTTTGCAGGACTAAAAACGTCAAATTGTACAAACTCACATGAAAGGTAACATTGATACATGTCAAAATTTTCGTGTGAAATAATTAATGTTGCTCAACATTTTTCACAAATTTAAACAGAGTACCAGGCTTTATCGAAGTTCAGATTTGTACTTAAAAACTAAATAAACTGAAGGTTTGTAGTGAGCAAACAAACTCAAAGAAAAAAAAACATGTCAAGTGACCCATCTTTTGAAATCGATGTCTTCCGATATGAATGCAATTTGCACCAAGGTTAGTCCTATTGGATAGTAGTTAAAACACAAATTTGTAACAAGATCGGTCATAAAGTTTCTGAGTTAGAGGGGGTCAAAGTTTGACATTTGGGGCAAACAGGTGTTCTTTCTCATCCATGTAACTTATTACCTATTGATGATAGCAACATTTTTCACTAGTAGGTTAGACAGCTATTTTATCAATCTTTCGAAAATTTTTTTTTTAATTTTGAAACTTTTTTTATATTTTTTTAAGCGGGTATTTTAATCCCAGGAATAAAATCACTTTTTTCTATAGAAATGTTGACAAATACAATTTTTTTATTTATTTGTAATAATAATTAAATTAATAAGAGTTTTCATGATAAGTACTGCTTGTAATAGAATTGTAGACTTTTCTAATTTAATGCATGATGGTTTTTCTTTTCGCGCAGTTGATTTGGTTGAAATGTTTGAGGCTTTTAATTTGATTAAGTCGCATGCTGTTGGTATTGATGGTATTAGACTTAAGTTTGTTAGACTCTTGATGCCGATTTTTGGAGGTTATGTGTTGCATTTGGTTAATACAATTTTGACTACGTCTAGCTTTCCGTTACGGTGGAAGGTTGCAAAAGTTATACCTATTGGAAAAAAGGGGACGGATGATTTTAGGCCGATGTCTATTTTGCCAATTTTGTCAAAAATGGTGGAACATATTATTACGATCCAACTTGTTAAGCATATTGATAATAAGCAGTTGTTACATGACTGTCAGTATGGTTTTAGGTGTAATAGAAGCACTACTTCTTTACTTCTCGGTTTAACGGACAACATTAGGAGGAATGTTTCTGATGGGGGAGTTTGTGTTGTATTGTCGTTGGATTTGGCTAAGGCCTTTGATAGGGTAAATCATTCAATCTTGGTAAGAAAGCAGCAGGATTACTATGGCTTTTCTGTATCGGCTTGTAAGCTTATTTTTTCTTATTTATCGCATAGAAGAAAGTATGTAAATGCAATGATGTTTGGTAAAGGTGGTAGGGTTGATTTCTCTATTACATTAGATGGTCATTTGATGAAGTTTTTTGGGAAAATGGAATGCCTTGGGGTTATTGTTGATAACAAATTGAGTTTTGAAAGCCATGTTAATACTATAGTTTCTAGGGTTAACTTTTCTTTGCGTACGTTGTATAGTTTGGACTTAATGTTGCCTTTTTTATTGTTAAAAAGCGAGTTGTTCATGGCCTTATTATGCCATTATTTCTTTATGCCTTGGAAGGGTACTCGGGAACTTTGGGATATGTTTTGAAAAAGGTGAGGTTGGTGTTCAATAGAGTAATGAGATATTTTTTTTCTCTCAGATCATGTCAGCATGTTTCTTCGTATGTTGTACGATTTCTTGGTTTTTCATTTGATGATTTAGTTAAATTTAGGACGTTATTGCATTTCCACAAGTCATATAGGATCCTGACGCCTAAATATTTGGTTGATTTGTTTGAATTTGGTAGATCAAACAGGAATAAACAATTGATTATACCAAGATTAACTTCAGTTTTGGAGCGTTCATTTTGTGTAAGAGTGGCTCGGTTTTATAATAAGGTGCCAAGCACTTTGAGGGTATTTAATGTTTCCCCTGATGCCTTCAGGACAAAACTATATCGTGAGTTTTCTGCATTGTGGGGTAAAGTTAGCATTTTTCCTTTTGGATAAACCTGATCTGTAGGCAGGATCTCTTAGAGAAATTTAGTAGGACTTTTCTCTGAAATTTTTGTTAATATCTTTGTATTTATTTGGAATTGTTGGGTTTCGTTTTTAATTTTTGAGTAATTTAATTGACCTTTTAATTTAATTAAAATTTATTATTAAAATGTTACTATATTATTTAAAACTATTTTTTATATATAAATTATTTTTTTGTGGTTAAGTACTATTAACCAATTTATTTTTTAATTATTTAATTTCTTTTAAATTTTTTATTATTATTAAGTAGTAATTTGTAAGCCGGTTATGGCCAAAGGGCTAGGTTACTGAAATTTAATAAATTAAATAAATAAATAAAAGTCTCGCAATCTGTGCAAACTGTGCATTTTTACGCGCCCGCAAATGAACTATCAAGAATTGTAAAGGGTCCGCCAAATAACTTTTTTTATTTGAAAGTACGATCCTTCCGGTTAATAATTGAAAATAATTTCATTCAAATGGCTGCCTCGGCTGGCCATGCAGTAGCCTACACGATCGGTCCAATTTTTAAGCACATTATCGATTGTGTGCGGCTGTATTTCACCAATGGCTTCACGAATATTGTCCTTTAAAGCGTCAATTGTCTCTGGCTTGTCGGCGTAACACTTATCTTTGACAAATAATAGTCCAACGGTGTCTAATCGCAGCTCCGAGGTGGCCAAACGACATCAGCTCTGCGGCTGATAATGCGATCCTCAAAAACAGGCCGCAAAACATCGAGTGTAGCTTCGGCTGTGTGGCACGTAGCGCCGTCCTATTGAAACCAAATGTTTCCAATATCCTCCTCTTCAATTTTTGTGAACAAAAATTCGTTCAACATGGCCTGATAACGATCGTCATTGACTGTAACGGCCACTCCTTGCACATTTTCGAAGAAAAATGGCCCAATTATGCCTCTGGACCAAAATTAGCACCAAACAGTGAATCGTTGTGGGTGCATCGGCTTTTCAATGTATGCGTGCGGGTTTTCTGTGCCCCAAATGCGACAATTTTGCATACCCGCCATGATCAAAATGAGCTTCATCTGAAAAGATGATTTTTTTTGGCAAAATCGGCATCTTCTGTAAGTCTGTCACGGCAGCAATATTCTCGGGTGTACGCACTGTTTTTGGCTTTTCACGCTTTCGTTTATCGATCGATGAGGATGCCAGTTTCTTTCACTTTATTCACAAGATAACGAACATACGGAACTGACTATGCTTCTCTTCATCCAAAATCCGTACGCAATTTTCGCACACATTCTGCAACATTACCATGATTTTCAAAGTAATGTCGCAATATTTCCCAACGTTGTTCAAGCGTATACACAACCATATTCGTTCAGCGGAAGGATAAAACTAATAATCTGTCAAATCAGACATGAGCTAAGTGTTACCATTCACGAAATAAGCACTAGTTGAAAAAAAAAACGTTAGATGGCGGACCCGTTATGTGTTGTACTTTTAAGGTTAAATAAAAGGCACTTTAAATAATTACTAACACTATTTATTATAAAAAAAACACGAGATCGCTTGCTTACAGTATGAACGGTTAACTATAGAATGATCTAGAAAAAGCAGTTAGAATAATCGTCGTTTGCAAGTTATTGTGTTCTATACCGCAAAATATAAAAAATTTAGATAAGATTGAGTTTTAGGTAAACTTTTAGAGATCTGTCGATCTGTGTCATCAGTTTGCTCGTATCATTTATAGTTATATGAGACATTAACTTTGTTCTATACAACACTTCAGTGACAAGCTTCGTAACCTATTGTGTTCTATATGCAAAATATTTTGTTCTATATGAAAGTGTAAATAAAGTTTGTAGTACTTTGGAACTCTTTGCATTGCCTGTTTTTGTTTTATTGCCTTTTTGTGACTTCACATTGCAGTTGGCAAATGAAATGAAACAAAAACAAAAGAAAAACAAACAAACATACAGTATGCTAAAGCCTTTAATTTGTAATTAGGTCCGCGTGTTTCCTAATCGATGATATCAATGAAATGTTATTGTTACTTGTTGTGTTGCAAAAAAGATTAGTTGTAAATTAACCTTCGCTTAATGCTAGTTTACACTATTCTACTTTGTATTAACACAGGTCAAAACCTCAACTTATATGTAAAAGTCTGATAGTGTGGATGCATGTGTGATGAATATGACAAGTATTATGAAAAAAAGTTTGACATCCAATACAACTTCATCTTTTTTTTTTTTAATTTCTAAACAATAATACTTTTCATTGGACTTATAAAAACATAACTATAAGATTTAGTTGAAAATTAAGTCAATATTATATGAAATAAAGTTCTTGTTTCGTGAAAACATATTGCTTTTCATTTCTCACAATTATATTTTACATTTTGTTCTATACAGCGATTTACTAAAAAAACGTTTTTGTCATATAGAACACAATAACTTGCGAACGACGTAATGACATATAATAATAAAAGGATGCCAGATTATACGGTCGTTGGTAGGGTTACCCTAACATCTCCCTTCCTTAAATTGCTTAAGGTGATCTGGACATTGGTTCCACTGGATGTCTCCAAAAGGTTATACGTCCAGGAGCCCCTGTGGGTGAAGAAGGATGTGTAACGAAATTATCTTGTGAGGCTGATGTTTCGATTTGGAACTCATTCAATAATATATCCAAAGGCAGTTGGGAGTTGGATGTTTGAAACGTATCCTCAGCTAAAGGTCTTGGACGTAATTGGCTAGTATGAGCTCTCGCGTGAGTATTACGATCACCAACTTCTATCAAAGTGTTGTAAATCACAGTACCGATTTTCTCGACAATTTCGCCTGTTACCCAATAACTTTTGTTACCTTTGCTACAAAACTTCTTTTCCTGGTACCGTGTTTGTTGTTGTATTGTTCTTCCATCTTCGTATTACGTGACTGAGATATTGTTGGAGGTTTCAGTACAGCATCCAAAACGATTCTCATTTTGCGTCCTAAGAAGATTTCTGAAGGTGAACGTTTATTCTGTGAATTTGGGTTGGGAGTTGAACGATAAACCTCTAAAAAGGTTTGTAGTACTTCGGCTGACGTTCATTCCTCATCAGATTTTGCTAAAGCTCGTTTCAGTGTGTCTACAAATCGTTCTGCTTGACCATTTGATCTGGGTTGAAACCTTTCGGCTTCGATATGTTGAATGGCTGTTTCAGTGCACCACGATTCGAATTTTTCCGAACGGAATTCTGTTCCATTATCAGAAACGAGTTGTTCTGGGTTACCAAATTGTGAACAAAATTCATTAAGCATTTTTATTGTAGCGAATGCTGTTGTTGAATTTGTTTCGTATATGACTGGATACTTTGAGGATGAATCAACGATTACTAAATATTATTTACCTTTTGTAGGTCCAGCATAATCTGTATGAACACGTTCAAAAGGTCTTGAAGTTAGAGGCCAATAACACAAGTCTGTCTTTACTTGACTTTTGGCAGCAAGTTGGCATTTTGGACATTTTTTGTTATAATCCTCAATATCTTTATCGATATTAGGCCAGTAGACATAACTTCGAGCAACTGATTTACTCCTTTCGGCAGCGATATGTCCTCTGTGTAGTTGTTTCAAAAATTTCTGACGAAAAATTTCTGGAATTACGATGCGAGAGTTGCATAATATCACGTTGTCAACTTGTGAAAGACTTTCCCGTCGGATTGTAGAATGGGAGTAGGATAGAATCCAATTTGTTACTGCCCTGAGGCCAGCCTTGATTTATGTTGTTTAATACGTTATTTATTTATTTAATTACTTAAGTCTATGGATACAATCCTTACAGACTAAATATTAAATTTAACAATTTTCTTAATATAACTGCAGTTACATGTTTAAACTTAAAATAATATTGCGTTTTAAAACATCAACATTTAAAGAAAAATCTATAAAGTTAAACATTTCATTAAATCAACAACATAATTTCCTAAACGGATCTGCCATCTCGTAGTTTGTTCGAAAAGTTTTAACATATAGTGGGTGATAGAATCGTAATGTTCGTTGAGGAACATTCAATGATATTTACTCAAAAGAAAATCTGATAAAACATTTCCGTTTAAAAGATTTACAAGAAATGAAACATAAAGCATAATTCTTCGGCTTTTTAATGTTGGCAGTCGAATTAAAGCAACTCGTGATGAAAAACTGTTTCTGAACAGATTCGATAAGATTAATGTGAACGTTATAGTAGGGGTCCCATACAATTGAGCCATACACTAAAATCGGTCTTACAAGTGACGTTAATAATCTTTTGGTGATAAAGGGGTCCTCTTTTGCCCATCGTTTGATGAAATCCAAGATTCCTCGAGCTTTATTAACAGCCATAGTGATATGTTGTACAAAGTTTAATTTTCCATCCAACAAAACACCAAGATCCATAATAACGCTTACTGACTCCAGTTTATGGCCACTGATATAATAGTGACCAAGAGCGTTTGCATTTTTTCAGGTTAAGTTCCATTTAACACCAATTATAAAAATTATCCAAGTCCTTTTGCAGATAACATTGATCTGGTGAATGCTTCTGAAGGATACCATGTTGTACGTAATTGGAATTGTTGGTAAGGTTTCAGTGAGATTATTGTTAAGATCGTTCTCGAGTGAAATTGATGCTACGATGCAATCATAATCGGGTTTCTCGTGACCGCCGACGAGACGTGACAGTACATCCGCATGACCGAAATCCAGTGTGTTGGTGTATTCTATATAAAATCATA